>HG995171.1:2747500-3997500 GCA_905333005.2 Lycaena phlaeas
AACTCCCAGGCGGGATTTTTTTTTCCGACACCTCCAACAATTATTGTTATATCTTAGCTAATGTATATAAAAACTTAATAAATTATATACATAAACCTTCCTCTTGAATTGTCCTATCTATTAAAAAAAACCAAATCAAAATCCGTTGCGTAGTTTTAAAGATTTAAGTAAAAATTTCGACGAGTTTCTCTTCGGAAGAGATATGTCTTTTTGTCGTGGCGCGCATCTTAGGCCGGCTGGGCACGATAATATACAGTATATTATAGTCGCATCGCATGTATTATGCACACAAACCTGCTCCTTAAATTTTTCTATCTATTAAAAAAACCGCATCCAAATCCGTTGCGTACTTTTGAAGATTTAAGCATACATACAAAGGAAGTGACTTTGTTTAATACTACGTATAGAATCGAGTTTCAAATTACTAAGCTTCTATTAATTTCTGTTCTTTGTCGCTTTTTTTAGATAATCTTATCCTTGGCGATGAAGATTTGTTCAAGGGCGTACCAGATGAATATCTCGGCCATAAAGAGAAATACGAGAATGTTATTAGAAAGTCGATGAAACTTTTTAGAACTATAAAGAAACTACAAGAAGAGACAACGCTGGATAAATTAAGGTAAATATTTAACTTGATCAAAAACTTCATTTTATTATCTATGTATATTTGTGCACTAATGGTTTGGGTAGATGAGAGAATAGCACCATAAAGAACGTAAAAAAAAACTGTCCTCTCTCTAAATAAAAAGAAAAAAAAAATTATTTCGGGTGGGGAAACAGCTAACCTAAGATTTATTTTTTACTTGTTCTACTCATATTGTACTCGTTCTAATTGTTTCTACACTTTTTTCAGTGAGGGTCTGACGAATTTACTGCGATCATCACCGTACCGAGAAGGAACACCTCTGGGGCTGAACTTCGTGATTTTCCTGCCAGCCATCCTCAGCCAGGGTGATGAAGAGCAGCAGAAGTACTGGATCGACAGGATATGGAAGTGGGAGATTATTGGGAGTTTCGCCCAAGTAAGATACAAATGAGTACGGCTTTTTGAACCCCTCTTATAAGAAGAGGGGACAAAAGAGCAGGGGACAAGGGGTAAGGACGGGAACCTCATTTCATTGTACTGCCCCTAACGTTGGCAGTGGTTGTTCTGTGGTGTGGGACAACCCCTCTGGAGGTGGCGTCGGTGCCCCGAGGGAGTGACCAGCGGTCGAGGTGCCCGGCATTGGTGGCACTCGCCGGGTTTTAGTGGGTAGAGCTGCGTCCACTTACCATCTTTCGGGTGCAGCGAGTCCCACATACCCGCCGGGGCGACCCACTCCCCAGTGGGATGCCTCAGTGCATTTTCCGGCGTGAAAGAAAAAAAAGTGTGATTGTTGGGTAGTATTTTTGTAAAAAAATAACGTAATGCAAAATAATTTGTACTCGGACTGAAAACTCATTTGTTGTACTACTATATAAGTTCACTTTCAAATTTGAATACAATTGTGGACAGTACTAATTATTTTTAATGTTAGTCATTGTTTACTTTAACACATTAGGATTCTAATTCTCATGTTAGGTAAAGTTTTCTTTATTCAGAGGTCGTTGGTTACAATTTCTTCAAATCTCAAAATGATTAAAACGTCTGATGTTGTGGCGGACCAAAATAAGAAAAAAGGAATTCTATCTTAACTTAAGCTCGTCGTAAGTATTTGAGTAATTCAGTCATTCGTAATTTACACGAGTACATCAATTATTTATGACATTATTTTTCATATTCAGGGTTGAAAGAGATTTGTCATTTTTAGAGCCCGGTTCCTCTAAATGGCGAAACGAATCCCTTCAGAGGATCAAACTAAAAACCTAAAAAAATTACTAGTTCTAGGAAAAGGGAAATTTTATAATCGTAAATTAATGAATTGTAAGAATCATCGCGTTTCGAGCGCGCTTGTCAAGTCATACATTCTAACAATGTTGTTCCCAGACTGAGATGGGGCATGGTACCTTCATCCGTGGTCTGGAGACGACTGCCACATACGACGCCGACACAAGAGAGTTCGTGCTACACAGCCCCACGCTCACATCATATAAATGGTGGCCGGGTGGACGTAAGTTTTAGATGTTTCATGTTAGTCATACAAATACGCTAGAATCTAGCCTCACCAGGGGACCTATTTGACGAGGCATGCTCTGTCAGCACCGCAAAACTTTCTCTTAATTCAAAATACACACACATTTAAGTCTTTAAATTACGAAAAAATCCAATACGCTTTGGTAAACATGAAGTTTACACCTTTTAAGGCTTCTAATCTCATCATGCTTGCAGATTTCATCACGATGTTTTCCTTTAAAGGTGAGCAAGCGTGTAGTAGGTGTAAAGTCTCGTGTTTAGGGTACACTTAGAAATTTAGAGAAACCCTTTTCAAGGCACCACTAGGGCACAGGATAGAATCCGGATTCAAGAGGCCGCGCCAGCCCATACTGCTAAGCTGTCTTAATTTCCAGTGGGTCAAACTGCCAACTACACTATTGTTGCCGCGCAGCTTTACACGAAGGGGACCTGCTATGGGGTTCACTTCTTCATAGTGCAATTGAGGGACGAGGAGACACATATGCCCTTGCGTGGTATAAAAGTTGGAGAAATCGGGGCCAAGCTCGGCTATAACGGAGTGAACAACGGGTTTTTGGGCCTCGACAATGTTAGGATACCTAGGAATCAGATGCTCATGAAACACGCTCAAGTCTTGGAGGTAACTTACATTAAAACTTAGTATATTGGATGATAGATAGAATAAAATAACTTAATAATAAAGCATGAAAGGGCTTTGCACGGATTTTGAGTATAGCACGAGAAGAAAAATAAAAATCCTCGCCATATTGCGGTAAAAGTTGAAACCAATTTCTTTTTAACGTGTATTTTTCATCATTATGGCGACACCAATGCACATGGGCGTAGCCAGCTTTGAGCTCAGGGTGGGGCAGTAGTCAACCTATCCACCTTTCCCCGACATTGTGGAGCACCCGTCATTGCCAGCCATTGCCTCTCACACTTTTCTGGATCCAGGCTCACGTTTGTGATGAATTTGTCTATGGCAGAAGCAATAGATTAGGTCCAAATCTATTGCCTCTGCCTCCTATGACCTTAATTAATAATCTTCATATGACCAGGGTGGGGCAAGCGCCCCAGCTTGCCCCAGTGTGGCTACGTCCATGCCAATGCAATCCTTCCTACTGCTATTATAAACGCGAATGTTTGTAAGTATGAATGTTTGTTTCTCTTTCACGTAAAAACCACTGCATGGATTTAATGAAACTTTACAATAATATAGCTTATACATCAGAATAACACATTGGCTATAATTTATCAGCGTACTCCCACGGGAATGGGACGTACGCGGGTGAAACCGCGGGGCGCTGCTAGTAGTTGTTTGTAATATGTTTATAATCTGTATCAGGCTGTGCCTACCTACATTTTTCGAATTCAAATTTTCTAAATGAAGTTCGACCCTTTCTGTCCCCTGTGACATCTCGACTAATGTGGTATTGCTGTGGTATTGGAAAATATAGCTTTTTAATGGTGCAATAATGATTGTGATTGTTTCATTGCTTACAAGTTGTTTACTTGTAACTTTAATACATTTCCTCCTTATACAATATAAAAACCGGCAATATAAAAACCGGTAAATAATTATTACTCTTTATTTTGAAAGTTTTATGAAATTATCTAATAGTAACATTAATAAACTAAAACCAAGTTACAACATATATTTATTTGGTATTTTTAACGTAACATTAATGTATACTTTTAAGAATATGAAAACGATCGAATTTGTCTGGGAGCCCCTTAATATAATATATTATATGATTAGAATATTCATAAACATTTTAAATAACCGGTGCAAAAAATATACTTACATATTTCATTTTGTGAATTTACCCATTAATTTTATACATTGACCTTGAAAATTCTAGTTTAGTCAATTATAAAAACATTCGTATTATCATATTTATCTTAGGTATTGTATTGTTGTAAGGTAAAATGTTATGATTTTATATACTTTATTTGCAGGATGGCACATACGTCAAATCTCGTAATAGCAAATTAAATTACGGAACCATGATGTATGTGAGGATAATAATAGTCTTCGACATGGTGTATATGCTATCAAAGGCGGTGACTATAGCAACCAGGTACGCTGCGGTCAGGAGACAGTCCAAGCTTAAGCAAGGGTGAGAAAACATTACCTTTAAATTAGTTTGACTCGAGTACTAGTAGCAACTAGCAGACCGACTAGTTAATCAAATAGTCAACCGAGCATTTAACATAGGTCTACCAGGATCTCATAGCAAAAAAATCTGAAAAATAGCGATTTTCATAAGGATCCAAAAAAAATATCATATTGTGTGAATTGAAATTTCGAGGAAATGTTTTTGGTTTGGCTTCAAATTTCTTTCAAAAAATGGTGAAAATGTCGAAGAAACCTCTTCGATCGCAATTTCTTTTTTCTTTCTTTGTCATCAGATCCTGGTAGACCTATACCTTAAACGACTTATCCATTGGTCCAGTTTACTACTCAGCTTTTTTGAAGTGTCAAACGTATCGTATGAATTAATATGTAGGTACCTGTCGGGTAATTTATACTTTTAACTATTTTGGTAAGTATAAACTTTACTTATATCATATAGGTACTAAAACAAATCTTGACAGTAGGAAACTTTTTTGTTAATTCATTACTTTTCGTTCTATTATAAGTTATAACATATACTTAGGTAGGTACTTTCAAAGTGTCTTTGTAATTTGTATTATATTTGTAAATTGTGTAATTGGTAAAAAATGAAGATTTTGGTTTGCTTTCATAAATTCATAGGGAGCCAGAGCATCAGATTATGGACTATCTGACACAGAGGCATAAGCTGTTCATTGGCATCGCGACGGCGCATGCTCTCCGCATCACCGCGTCCAGGACCTGGACAACATTCGAGGCAATCAACGAGGAACTCAATGCTGGGAAATTTGAAAGATTACCAGAGGTAATGAATTCAACCATTTCCCTCCATGGTAGGTGTCCCCCTTGTTACCCGGGAGTCCGGGGAATTGGCAACAGTGAGAGTATGATGTGCCGTATGTCAATCTACATTTGTATATATGACGCGATACGCGATGAATGTTCCGAAAAGTTTTTTTTGTAATTCTTCCTAATATTATAAAGGTAAAAGCGTGGATGTTTGTTACGCTTTTAGGCAAAAACTATTTGACGAATCATCATGAAACTATGTTCACATATTCTGGGAGGTACTAGAAGTAACATAGGATACTTATTATAAAAATGTCAAACCCGACGCCATGAACATGGCGGGGGGCAACCCCCCAAATTTTTAACGTCATAGGATGATCCAACCGGATCACCCCATTTCCGATGACGCATAACGGTCACTAGGACTATTAGCATAGATCCAACCGAAAAAAAAAAAAAAATATTATAAAAAAAAGGATTTTTTGTGGTAACGCGAGCGAAGCCGCGGCAACAGCTAGTAAAATATATAGCAACAAATTAACGGTTTTTAGATATCTTCCTTATACATTTCATTATTCTCTGTCAATGAGTTTTGTCCTTTTGAGAAATGGATCTCTAAAAGAGGTTTCTGGGAATATTGCATTCTTTTTCTTTACTTGGTAAAACTTGGGAAAACTACTTGGTGGCGTGATTTGGATACCAGCTTTTTCAGGACTGACTTAAACCCAAATACGCGGTCATTTGATTGTACCTTTTAAATATTCCAGCTTCACGCACTAGCGTGTTGTCTGAAAGCGGTGTCGACGTCAGACGCGGCGCGGTACGCGGAGGTGTGCAAGCTGTCGTGCGGTGGGCACGGGTACATGCTGTCCTCCAGCCTGCCGCTGATATACGGGCAGGTCACAGCCGCCTGCACCTACGAGGGGGAGAACACAGTGCTGTTTCTTCAAACAGCCAGGTGAGGATTTAAGCAGATTTTGGCAGGGTGTCAGGATCAAACCCGGACCCTTTTGCTAAAGAGGCCGAGCTCATACCCACTGGACCATCATGCTGGACTGGTTGCGAGACCTTTAAGCCAAGACTTATTTTCTGTCACAATTTTTTAACGTTTATTTATTAACACTTTTTCACTGAAAACTAATTCCAATGCTAATATGTGATATGTTTTTAATTTCACCAGGTTTTTGGCCAAAGCTTGGCAAAATGTCGACAGTGGCAAATTGACGCCGTCCGTACAGTACTTGAAAGATGCTCAAAGTTATGGCACGGATACGAAATGGGAGAACTCTGTTGCACACATCATCAAGGGATTTCAAGTGATAGCAATGAGGTAAGGCTTTACATTTATTAGTTTGTTACTTTTTATTATACCAAATTTATAGTAGTATGTTAGAAATATTTTTATATAGCAACGTAAATATCACTTTACGTCGGTATTATGTGAGCGAGAGGTATCTCCCCGGTCGTACCAGCCCAAATTCCAATGGTACTCCCTCTTATAAAACCCTTGGTTTGAAGGAGAGAGAAGGATAGAACTTAGAAGTAGTTGATATCCATGGAGGCGGATAGGTGGCACAAGCACTGGTAACCAACTTGCTTATGTAAGCAACAATAAAAAAAAAAACAAATTAATCAGTAACAATCAAACGGAAAGAGGCTCAAAGGTTATTTGACTTTGGTGTAATTAATATTAATTATTCAATACCGGTTTTAATTGCATTACATTTGTAAAAACAATTTGTTACCTATTTCTGTATGCGAATAACTTGTTTTTCCGCAAAGAATCACAGAACAGGCAATATATTTTACTAAACCTTATATCATAGCCAAAGCATGCGTTCCCCACGTATAGTCCAAAAAGTTATTTTCTGTAAATAACGTTCATTTTATGCGTACCATGCGTACCACTTACTACCAGCAGCCCATCTGCTAGTCATATTTTAATTACGTTAACAGCCTTTAGATCATAATGAAACAAATATTTAGGGATGTTGTCGCGATTTATTAAGATTATTACATTACTTACGTTTCGGATACTTTACAAACACTCATAATTCTCCCTCTTGGGGAAGCTACAAGCCAACCCACAGCTCCGATTTCGCTTTAAGGCCTTAAGGCCACAGCATAGGACATTTAAAAAAAACATTCAGGGATTTCGTCGCGATTTATTAAGATTATTACATTATTTACGTTTCGGATACTTTAGATCACCCATAATTCTTTGCCGATTGATAACTTTAAAATTAACGCATAAATATCCTAGTTATCTTATCTTATACCTTTAAACGAGCAATTCTTGTATATATATATAGAATCTAAATCTCGGAAACGGCTCCAACGATTTTCGTGAAATTTTGTAAATCTTATCTTATCTTATACCTTTAAACGAGCAATTCTTGTATATATATATATAGAATCTAAATCTCGGAAACGGCTCCAACGATTTTCATGAAATTTTGTAAACATGTGTTAAAAACGGCGATAAATCGATCTAGCTAGGATAGATTTTCAGAAAACTTTTTTTTAACCGTGTTTTGGGCAACGATAAAATATGATTAGAATGCAAATTTGTCAAATAGTTTGTCATGATAGCTTAGTGGGAAAATTAGGCAGATAAATCCGAACGAGCCTGGTTCGAATCTCCAGTCCGGATTTTTTTTTCCTTTTTTTAAGATCTTTTTTTTGGAAGAAAAATTTTATCGTATATGTAATCACTAAGGGTACCAAGCAAATGCTCGGTCAACCAGGTACTATTTCATAATAATAGCATGAATTAGCATCAACATTATAATATTTTTGTAGCAAAATAAAACTGTGCGTGGATTGCATGCAGGAGAGAGTACAGTCCGGTATGGCCTTTGAAGATGCGTGGAACATGACGTCGGTGCAGCTGGTGGCAGCAGCTGAGGTAATACAGAGATGTCTTCATATATAGGGTTGCCAGGTCACCAAACCTAATAGCCGGACAGATTGGCCAGCTTGGCCGGAAAATTGGGTAGGCAGACCGGAGACCCAACATTATTGAGGATTCTGTCTCAGTATTTACGACAAAGAAATTGTATGTAAAATCAAGCTTTTTTATGAGTAGGTATCATACAATTTGTTAAATTATTGTGAACTTGGCATCGCTCGTTTGAAAAATGTAAAAAGTCTAACAAAAGCCGGACACCGTATAATTTGGCCGGACACGCAATCAAAAAGCCTACCTATGTCCAGCTTTATCCGGACGCCTGGCAACCCTATTCATATAGAGCATTTGTTTGAAATAATACGGGACATGTGTCATTTTATCAATAAAGCCAGCGTATGGCCATTTAAAGTTGCAAGCACTAAGCAGAATTCAGTCAGTCATATCAGTCTAAAATCAAATTTTATTATTTTATGAACCCAGTATAGAAATTGCATAAAAATGATTTTAAATAGAGGTACATACCTATACAATCTTGCTTCCTGAATGATATTGATATGTCCATATCGCAATCCAAATATACCAAATCAAATAGTGTTACCTATATTATATTTATTAATCTGCTCCGCCCCTCTAGACAAGTGGCAAACGCTCGCTTCTATATCTTTTGCGTTTACTCGCTAACTCCATAGGGCTGCTGCAAAATTTTTTAAGAACGTTTATTAAGATACACAATGAATATGGTTTGGTTTGTTAAAACATTTAACAACTTCTGTACTTCGTTTAAAACGAATATTATTGTTATAATATTTCTTGAATTTTTTTAAAATGTCGTAAGCTAGTTAATTCCCATTTCTATTATATTCGTTTAGCGTTTATGTCACTCTTCTAGGGGGAACGAATTACATACGTTTTTAGACGTTTTAACAAACAAAACCATACACTTTATGTGTCTTAATACGTTTATTAAGACACATAAAGTGTATGGTTTTCTTAAAAAAATTTGCATCAACCCTATGGAGTTAGCGAGTTAACGCAAAAGAATAGAAGCGAGCGTTTGCCACTTGTCTAGGGGTGCTGAGATGTTTTATTTCTTGCAATTAAAAATATTTCTATATTTTCCAGGCACACTGTCGTCTTATTATTTTGACCAACTTCGAGGATGAGATGCAAACAATAAGTAGAACATTATCACCAGAACTGTGGCGGGTGATGAGACAGCTCGCCGACCTGTACGCCGTGTACTGGGCTTTGGAGCGGCTTGGTGACTTGCTGCAGGTAGAATGAGCTGGCTTTCGAGGGAGAGGTCCGGATTAGAATCTTACCCTTATTGCGCCTTGATGGGCTTTAATACAATTTTAAGTGCACCCCAAACACGAGACCATCTCTCGCTCACCGGTGAAGGAAAACTGTGTTTTCATGTAGCATCAAGCATGTTTTCATACAGCATGCCTGATAATATTAAGGGTTTTTAAAAGTTAACTGTTAAGTTTAGTTAGCATTGCGCCAGCGCAGCGCTAAATTATGTCTGATTTCGAGTCCTTAATAGTGGGTTTAGGGTTAATATTAATTGTAATTTGAGGATTAATATATAATAGAAAAGACAAAAAGAAAGAATATTTTGATTTGCATTAAGAAATTATATAAGTTAGACAGGAAAACACAAAATTGGAAAACACAAAAGGCGGATGATGATGATGATGACGATGATGACGACGACGACGATGATGATGATGATGATGATGATGACGATGATGACGATGATGATGACGATGATGACGATGATGATGATGATGACGATGATGATGATGATGACGATGATGATGACGAAAATGACGATGATGATGATGATGACGATGATGATGACGATGATGACGATCATGGTGAGGACGACGATGATGATGATGACGATGATGACGATGATGATGAAGACGATGATGATGACGATGGTGAGGACGACGATGATGATGATGATGACGATGATGATGACGATGGTGAGGACGACGATGATGATGATGACGATGATGATGACGATGATCATGACGATGGTGAGGACGATGATGATGATGATGACGATGGTGAGGACGACGACGATGATGATGACGATGATGATGATGATGATGACGACGACGACGATGATGATGATACGATAATGACGATGATGATGATGACGATGATGATGACGATGGTGAGGACGACGATGATGATGATGACGATGATGATGATGACGATGATGACGATGATGATGACGATGGTGAGGACGACGATGATGATGATGACGACGACGATGATGATGATGACGACGATGATGACGATGATGACGATGATGATGATGATGACGATGATGATGACGATGGTGAGGACGACGACGATGATGATGACGATGATGATGATGACGACGACGACGATGATGATGATGACGATGATGACGATGATGGCGATGATGATGACGATGGTGAGGACGACGATGATGATTGAATGTCTCGAGGCACCATCCCCCAGTCCCCAAAGGTGGACAAGGAAAGGTTTATTTAACAGTTTCTAAATATCAATATTCAACCAAGTCTTATAATATTGTAACGTTCGGCATGGATCAGTATTAAGTAACTGCTGATTTTATTCGTAAATTATTTGCATGGTAACACCTGATTTTTTGACCGGTTAAAAAACCAAGCCATGTTGTGCTAGCAAAAAATAATCCATGAGCTAATATTTCCATCATGATTTCAAGAAACGTAAGAAATCGTAACTAAAATCGATATATCGAATAAAAATCGATTAAAAACAGGTGTTATAATTTTTGTTAGGGTACTTTAAACTTCGAATTCAGGATATTGGATTTGTGAACTTACTCGATCATCGATGTCAAAGGCATCCACCAGCCCCACAGCGTTGGGCCTCAACTGGCACAGCAGGTCCTCGAGGGTTAATATTAATTGTAATTTGAGGATTAATATATAATAGAAAAGACAAAAAGAAAGAATATTTTGATTTGCATTAAGAAATTATATAAGTTAGACAGGAAAACACAAAATTGGAAAACACAAAAGGCGGATGATGATGATGATGACGATGATGACGACGACGACGATGATGATGATGATGATGATGATGACGATGATGACGATGATGATGACGATGATGACGATGATGATGATGATGACGATGATGATGATGATGACGATGATGATGACGAAAATGACGATGATGATGATGATGACGATGATGATGACGATGATGACGATCATGGTGAGGACGACGATGATGATGATGACGATGATGACGATGATGATGAAGACGATGATGATGACGATGGTGAGGACGACGATGATGATGATGATGACGATGATGATGACGATGGTGAGGACGACGATGATGATGATGACGATGATGATGACGATGATCATGACGATGGTGAGGACGATGATGATGATGATGACGATGGTGAGGACGACGACGATGATGATGACGATGATGATGATGATGATGACGACGACGACGATGATGATGATACGATAATGACGATGATGATGATGACGATGATGATGACGATGGTGAGGACGACGATGATGATGATGACGATGATGATGATGACGATGATGACGATGATGATGACGATGGTGAGGACGACGATGATGATGATGACGACGACGATGATGATGATGACGACGATGATGACGATGATGACGATGATGATGATGATGACGATGATGATGACGATGGTGAGGACGACGACGATGATGATGACGATGATGATGATGACGACGACGACGATGATGATGATGACGATGATGACGATGATGGCGATGATGATGACGATGGTGAGGACGACGATGATGATGATACGATGATGACGATGATGATGATGACGATGATGATGACGATGGTGAGGTCGATGATGATGATGACGATGGTGAGGACGACGACGATGATGATGACGATGGTGAGGACGACGACGATGATGATGACGATGATGATGATGATGATGATGACGACGACGACGATGATGATGATACGATAATGACGATGATGATGATGACGATGATGATGACGATGGTGAGGACGACGATGATGATGATGATGACGATGACGTTGATGATGACGATGGTGAGGACGACGATGATGATGATGACGATGATGACGACGATGATGATGATGATGATGACGACGACGACGATGATGATGATACGATAATGACGATGATGATGATGACGATGATGATGACGATGGTGAGGACGACGATGATGATGATGATGACGTTGATGATGACGATGGTGAGGACGACGATGATGATGATGACGATGATGACGATGATGATGATGATGACGATGATGATGATGACGATGATGATGATGATGATGATGACGACGACGACGATGATGATGATGACGATGATGACGATGATGACGATGATGATGACGATGGTGAGGACGACGATGATGATGATACGATGATGACGATGATGATGATGACGATGATGATGACGATGATGATGATGACGACGACGATGATGATGATGATGATGATGATGATGATGATGATGACGATGATGACGATGATGACGATGATGATGACGATGGTGAGGACGACGATGATGATGAAGACGATGATGATGATGACGACGACGATGATGATGATGATGATGATGATGACGATGATGAAGATGATGATGACGATGATGACGACGACGACGATGATGAATAAAACGTTCAACCGGAATATTTACTATGAATATCACTAGTTTATTCTCAACAAGTGAACAAGATATTCATTGACAATGCCTAAATGTATAAGCTTTTTTGTTTTAAACGGTTTTAAAGGGGTGTATTAAACGTCATTTTTTTTTTGGTTTCCAGTACACCAGGATAAGCTCGAAGGACGTGCAGTATTTACAGTCGTGGTACGAGGACCTGCTGTGCCAGTTGAGGCCCAACGCTGTGGGGCTGGTGGATGCCTTTGACATCGATGATCGAGTAAGTTCACAAATCCAATATCCTGAATTCGAAGTTTAAAGTACCCTAACAAAAATTATAACACCTGTTTTTAATCGATTTTTATTCGATATATCGATTTTAGTTACGATTTCTTACGTTTCTTGAAATCATGATGGAAATATTAGCTCATGGATTATTTTTTGCTAGCACAACATGGCTTGGTTTTTTAACCGGTCAAAAAATCAGGTGTTACCATGCAAATAATTTACGAATAAAATCAGCAGTTACTTAATACTGATCCATGCCGAACGTTACAATATTATAAGACTTGGTTGAATATTGATATTTAGAAACTGTTAAATAAACCTTTCCTTGTCCACCTTTGGGGACTGGGGGATGGTGCCTCGAGACATTCAATCAGCTCGTGTAGCCCTATCTACGATAAAAACCCTAAACTCCGAAGCCGAACCCCGATGAGCCGCAAAACACCAAAATTCACATTTTATTCATTCAGTATCAATTTTAATTCGGCCGACACTTCAAAATTATATTAAACTAGCTGTTGCCCGCGGCTTCGCTCGCGTTAAATTCGGAGTAGCGTAGTTCTGTACGTACGTATAGTAAATACAGACAGATTTTTTTTGAATTACCCTGCGAACTTTCATCTCCTATTTCATGCCCATATAGGTAAACTTAAATAAAACAAAAAAATAATATCAGTGACAGTTTTGCTAGAGTGGTCAATATGCGATTATGTCATTGCATTTTAATGGCTGCGATTTGTCTGTCAGCACCATTAGAATTTAACAAAATACTCGACATTCGAATTTTGCGGATATATGTTGTCGACTCGAAATCTTTAATTTTTATGTTTTATTATACAGGTAAGGTTTTGATCGAGTCTATCGTACCCCTGCACGAAATTATTAATATAGATACTTATTTAAAGGCGTTAAAAACTTTTTTTAAAAGGCGTTAAAAATTTCTATGATTTTCAGATTCTGCAATCAACACTCGGTTCCTATGATGGGAGGGTGTACGAGAGGCTGATGGAAGAAGCTGTCAAGAGTCCCCTCAACGCCGAGCCTGTTAACTACACCTTTCACAAATATCTAAAGCCATTTTTGCAAGGGAAACTTTGATATACAATGTGAATAGTTTGGTTAAACTTCGATGATTTGTAACATGTGGCTCAAGAACATTTTCAAAAAAAGAATCTAGTAGCCCCTTTGAAGGGGAGTTACCCTTTAATTGTCATTGCATTGGTTGCGGGTAGATTTTTGACTATTCTTTTCTTCTTATTCTTTTTTCTTTGATTCTTTGATTGGATTCTTGATTAATAGCTGTTTCTCGATATAAAATGAATTTATTACACGAATGGAAGGCCAAAAATAGTCTTATTTTGTACTTTTAATAGATAACATATTATGGTATTGTAAATGTATAAGTGTATAAGTAAATGGTATTGTCCGTAATAAAATTTGTTATATTTTTTATGCTTATAATTATTTCACGAATTTGCAGGTATCGTGTGACTGACAGGATTAAAAGAAAAATTTAGTTTTCATATCTAAACACCAATGCCAGTGAAAAAAAAAATATAAGATAGTGAAAAACTGGCTCAAGCTTCAAGGCCTCTAGAAACAATAATAAAAGAATACGTCTGTTGACCTTTGTCATCATCACATATTCGTCTGCTAGAGCTCTCTCTACAGGCTCAGTTTTACTAAGTAACGTCATTAGCCTCAAAGTTATTTTATAAATAGTCAACTTCAGTATATTATGTTTTGCTTGCCACGGGTATGAGTTTTAAGGCCTTAGACTTTACGATTGGTTTGAAGTTAAAACTTAGAATTATTATTAAGAAGTAAAATATGAATAAAATCACAAATACATAGAGTAAACATTTTGTACTGTAGGTATAAATGAATATTATAAATAAATGAATATTAACTTACAATTCACAATTACACCACGTTAACCTAGATCCATGGCCAGTTTGTCAGGACTTGTATTATGAGTTCTTGAAGCGAAAATAAATTTAAAATAAATACATAATTAACATTCATCATTGAAGTATCTGCACCTGGCAGGATTCGAATCCGCGACCTTTGCGTAAAGTGTCTAGTAGACCTGACCACTTGACCTGCTGGCTTATAATTATATACTTAGGTACATATTCACTACTAGATTTACAGCCATATCAGGACCGATTTTGATGGAGATCAGTATCCCCATCAAAATCGGTCCAGCGATTTCAGACAGACAGACAGACAAACAAAAATTAAAGAAATATTTTTTTTTGATGAAACACGCATTTATTGAAAATGCGCTTTATTATTTTTTTTGATCGGTATAAATTAAACTAGCTGTTCTTTATTACCTTATTGTCTTTAAATGTTTCATACAATTAGATTAATTGCAATAGTCTGAACATAAAATCTTAAAATATATGGCCTATAATATAAACACTGACACCCGTATTCTCAAACAATACTATGAGGTGTCACAGTACTCTCGAACGCATAGGGTCAGTCAAATCAATTCATAGACCATACTTAAATGAAAACCGCCACTGTGCGTCTATCAAACCCATATAAAATCCGACTATTGATACCAGGAGCGCATAGATAGAAGATAGAAGCGTTCTTTGCATAGTATTGTTTCATTTTATACTGTGACACCTCAAAGTATCGTTTGTAATAGAGTATTAGATTTTTTTTAAACGCATAAAGTTCCCGAAGATATACATGCTATAAAAATGCAATCTAATTTTTAACATAGCGAACATAAACAAAAATATTCATTTAAAATTTTCCGACCCCAACTTTATAAATTAAAATTCATTCAATAAATTATTATTCATATTGAAAAAAAAAACATATTACACCTACGCCCGAAAAACTGAAATATTATTTTCGTAAAATAATTTCTATACTAAATAATCTGATTTAATACCTAGCTCATTACTAATTAACACATAAGAAAGAACATTCATAACTACGAATGAACTATAGGAAACAAAATTAAGGCAAATAAACTGCCCGATTGACTTTTGAACTTCTTTAAATATGTATTATATGCAAACGGGGCGAGTTCATGAAACATTGCCGTAGAAACATTTGTAGAGGTTGTTCGTTATAAACATGAGTGCATCTAAAAGTCATAAAATAAACGAGGATTTATCGAAAGAACGCGCCAAATGTAACTTTAATATTATAGAAGTGACAAATATTTTGGATGGCGGGAAAGAGCAGACCTTGCAAAGAAAAAAACTAGGTAAGATTTACAATAATATAAAGTTTAAATTATGAACAATGACTATCAATTTCGGCACTGTCGACAATTGCCAGGCTCACAATATGATTTCAACAAATCAACAGTCTTAGTGGTTGAAACTTTCAAACCAGTTAATTTAAAAGTATTCAATTAGTTTTATTTTCATCAGAATTTATTAGAATTTGCATTATTTATGTCGCTAAAATAGTGTGCCGAGGTACTATTACATGGTTTTAGCGTTAATACACTCAAACCATTTTGTTGACTCATTCCTCAGCAAAAACTTTTTTGTTTAAACTTTAGTGTTTTAAAAAGTGACTGTAACTGCAAGGCGTCCGAAACTTCGGAAATGAAAAATCTGAATAAACCGCAAATAAACAAGTAATTTTAAATGTTTTAGGTTTTTTCCACTCCAAAAAAATTACATTGTTTTACATAATTTTCTTGCTTGATACCATAAAATCGGTGATAGCATCTCAACATTTTTAGTGCATCTAAAGATGCGTGCATCAAAGGCATCGGCTGCCTTGGTATTCATTAAAGGAGTCCTATGTTCAGCAGGGAATGGATAAAGGCTGATGATAAAACTGATGTAAGGTGCATTTCCCCTGTTGGGCGGAATCGGGCGCAGCTGGGCAGAGTGGTGACAAGCGGACTATATTAGCCAATCGCACTACTTCCATTGAGATACATCTATATATATGATTAACTTTTTACCTCTAAAACGCTGGTGGATATTCTATAAAATTAAAGGTCAAATCACATCTCACGTCACGGTTAGTATCGGGTTACGGGCTCGAGAAAGCGTTTTATGCAATTAATGTAGAACCTATAGGCTTATGATGTCATAAGCCATCAAAGTTAAGCATCACTGAAAATCTAAATACAGATAAAATAAACGTCATTATCACACGCACCTAGTTGGAAGGAATTACATGGAAATCTGTTCAATTCCCGCTGAAATGGAAACTTATCGTCTCCATTTCTTGATTTTGTCACAGCATGGAGGTGCGAGAGTATAATTACAGGCACAGAGAGCTTACACTATTTTCTCAGGATTGGCAACACGTGAATGAGTTGGCCAAGTTATTCCCAGATGAACTGGTCAAAGATTATGGGTGACGCTAACTGCTAACTATTGATAAGTCTGTCTGCCTGTTCTCATCTCTGCTAATTCAACTAACATAAATTAAAAAGAGTAAATCTAGATGCATGCCTGATGAAATTCTTTGAAGGTTTTTGAAGTTCATTAATCTGCATTGGGCCAGAACATGAGTGAACTATGAGCCAGGGCATTAGCGGCCTAAAAACCCTCCTCGTCTGATTTCGAGGAGAAGACCCGAGCACTGGGACATTATATGGGCTCATACAATATATAGACATTGAAGAAAATTATAATCAGTTATACAGCATGGACAACAGCTGCTACTCATTACATTTTCTTTGTTATATTGCTAGGATATGCTTTAATTAATCAAGTCAGACTTTATACCATATTGAATTTAAAATACATATTTAAAATAGATGTACAAGGTACATCTATGATGTAAACTACGTAGTATCACCTATTTATTTATAGGCACCTAATTAATTCCACCTAAAACTCATTAGTAAAACTATTAGTTGCTTTAGTACTATTATAATTTATACCCTAACATGTCCTTCGATCTTCATGTGTCATGACGTGCATTTTTTGACGTGAAAACTTCTTGAGCATTCTTGGCACGGGAAAATCTTATACGCGTTCGCGTCACCGACATGCTAATGTGACATTATAATAATAATAATAATATCTGTAGACCATTTTATACCACGTTAATCTGGTCCCGTGCTAAATTCTCGAAGAGACTTGTATTACGGCCTACTGGCACCAGACAACGGAAATACATATTACCTATACTTATTTAATACTTTTATATTAATACATATATTTAAGATTTTTATTATATAATGCACATATCGGCCCCCGATAAAAATCGGCCCCCAGTCCCCGGCGGCCCCGCTGTTCCTAGCTACGGCAGCGGCTATGATAACGGCGGGACAGGGGGTGCTAAGAATCCCCGGGTAAGATCCGGCTGCCAACAACGACGACTCAACCTGGCAACATATAACACGCGCACACTGAGGCTCGACGCAAAGCTTGTAGAGTTGGAAGAGGCAATTAGTAAGTTACACTGGGATATCATTGGCTTATCTGAAGTCCGAAGAGAGGGAGAGGACACGATAACCCTGCAATCCGGTAACTTACTATACCACCGGGAGGGCGACCAACAGTCCCTAGGTGGTGTCGGGTTCATCGTCCACAAGTCCCTTGTCAACAACGTGATCACTATCGGAAGTGTTTCGAGCAGGGTAGCGTACCTGATACTCAAAATTTCGAAACGATATTCGCTGAATGTCATTCAGGTCTACGCTCCGACCTCAAAACAAGACGATGTCGAAGTGGAGGCTATGTATGAGGATATTTCTAAAGCCATGCATAGCTATAAAACCCACTACACGGTTGTGATGGGGGATTTTAATGCGAAGTTGGGGCAACGTTGCGGTGATGAGTTGAGAGTGGGGCAATTTGGATTTGGACAACGGAACAAAAGGTGCCAGATGCTGGCAGGCTTCATGGAGAGGGAGAACCTCTTTATGATGAACTCCTTCTTCAAGAAGCCCGTAAGCCGCAAATGGACCTGGATCAGTCCGGACGGTAAAGTAAAAAACGAGATCGATTTTATCATGTCGACGAAAAGGCATATATTCAATGATGTCGTTGTGATCAACGCTGTTAAGACAGGAAGCGATCACCGCATGGTCAGAGGCACATTGAATATCGACGTAAAGCTTGAGAGAGCGCGACTGATAAAATCCACGCTCCGACCAATACCAGCCCAAATTCAAAACCCCGAGTGCTTTCAGCTCGAGCTTCAAAACCGCTTCGAAGCCCTTGAGAACAGCATCGATGTGGACGATCTATACAACGTGGTGGTGGATACTGTCCGAACAGCAGGGTCTAAGTACTTTAAAACCCGCCGTCCCAAATTAAAGAAGCTCTCCAGTCAGACTCTCCGACTCATGGATCAGAGAAACGAAATGAGGCTACAGAACTCAGCGGATGCCCATTGTTATCGGCAACTCAATAGACAGATATCTAAGTCTTTGACAAGCGACCTTCGCCAATTTAATACACAGCGTATTAAAGAGGCCATTGAGCGGAACAAAGGCTCCAAAGTGTTCGCCAGAGATCTGTCTATTGGGCAAAGCCAATTGACGAGGCTGAAAACTGAGGCCGGTAGCATCATTACGTCAACACCTGAAATCCTGAGGGAGATTGAGAGCTTCTATGGACAGTTATATTCCACGCAAACACCCGTTGAAAGCAAGGCTAAAGATCCTAGAGCCAAGCTTACCCGACACTTTACCGAAGATATCCCGGACGTCAGCCTGTATGAGATTAGGATGGCTCTCAAGCAGCTGAAAAACAACAAGGCGGCGGGTGATGACGGAATCACAACAGAGCTTCTGAGAGCGGGCGGTAAGCCGATACTGAGGGTTCTCCAGATGCTCTTCAATTCTGTCATCCTCGAGGGCAAAACGCCAAAGGCATGGGGTAGAAGTGAGGTGATGCTGTTTTACAAGAAGGGTGACAAAACTCTCTTGAAAAACTATAGACCCATCTCGCTCCTAAGCCATATATATAAGTTGTTTTCGAGAGTCATTACGAATCGTCTCGCTAGCAGGTTCGACGACTTCCAACCTCCCGAACAAGCCGGGTTCCGAAAGGGCTTTAGTACCATAGACCACATCCACACGCTGCGGCAAGTTATACAGAAGACCGAAGAGTATAACTTGCCACTTTGCTTAGCGTTCGTGGACTATGAGAAAGCCTTTGATTCGATTGAGACCTGGGCAGTGCTGCAGTCTCTCCAAAGGTGCCAAATAGACTACAGGTACATCGAGGTGCTGAGGTACTTATACCAAAACGCCACCATGTCGATTCGATTCCAGAACCAGAGCTCTAATCCGATCCAACTGCAGCGAGGCGTAAGGCAAGGAGACGTTATTTCTCCGAAATTGTTCACAGCTGCGTTGGAGGATATTTTCAAGCTTCTGGACTGGAAAGGACTCGGCATCAACATCAATGGCGAGTACCTAACACACCTGCGATTTGCCGATGATGTAGTTCTTATGGCTGAGACCTTGGAAGACCTGAACACAATGCTCGAAGATCTCCATAATGTTTCCCAAAGAGTGGGTCTTAAGATGAACATGGACAAGACGAAGATCATGTCAAATGTCCATGTTGCACCCGCTCCAGTTAACGTCGGGAACATTACACTCGAAGTTGTTGACCACTATGTGTACCTGGGACAGACAGTCCAGTTAGGTAAGGCCAACTTCGACAAAGAGATCTCTCGTCGAATCCAGCTCGGATGGGCAGCATTCGGGAAGCTCCGGCATATATTCGCGTCCGAAATACCTCAGTGTCTCAAGACGAAAGTCTTTGACCAGTGTGTGTTGCCAGTGATGACCTATGGGAGTGAGACGTGGTCGCTTACTATGGGTCTCATAAGAAGGCTCAAGGTCACCCAGCGAGCAATGGAGAGAGCGATGCTTGGTATTTCCCTGCACGATCGAATCAGAAATTATGAGATCCGCAGGAGAACCAAAACGACCGACATCGCTCGAAGGATTGCATCGTTGAAGTGGCAGTGGGCGGGACACATAGCGCGGAGAACCGATGGCCGTTGGGGCGGAAAGGTCCTCGAATGGCGACCGCGTACCGGACGACGCTCCGTGGGCAGGCCCTCTACAAGGTGGACCGACGATCTGGTAAAGGTCGCGGGAAGCCGCTGGATGCGGACAGCGCAGGACCGATCGTTGTGGAGATCCTTGGGGGAGGCCTTTACCCAGCAGTGGGCGTCGATTGGCTGACATGATGAATGCACATATTTAATACACATCCATGACCCAGGAACACAGAAACCTTTTCGTATTATGACGTCATCGTGTTTTTTTTTTTTTGTATTAAAATTTGAAATTTCACAATTTCATAATTCTAAGTTATAAGTTTTCACTTTGTTCGGCAATACCTAAATTATTAGATCAGCAAAACGAATTATTTTGAAAAATGGTAGACGTATAAGGAATAGTAAATAGTACTAAGCTGTATAAGAGATAATAGCTGAGTACATCACACGAGTATAATTTGAGTACTTAGGTATACCTAAGTACTGAAGATAAATAATATAGAGGATTTAAGGATTGTGTTTGATTTATTGTTTCTAATTTCAGAGGATGCCGTACTGAACAACGGTAAATCAGTAGACGAAATCCCCGACGAGTGTCTGGACTTAAAAGCGAGATATGAGAACGCAGTACGGAAGTCTTGTCTGTACAGCCAAATCGTCAAGAAAGAATTGATGGCCTTTAATGCACTCGAATCATATGGGTAAGAAACCTCGTATTTCGGCCCGACTTCAAAAAAAGAAGGAGGCTATCAATTCGTCTGTATATTTTTTTATAGATATTTTTTATATCATAGGAGGGCAAACGAACAGTCGAAGCCTTGCGACTTTTCGTTGCATATGTTATTATAACAATTTTTGACTTGCGGCCCACGCGGAAGATCGGCACTGACAGCAATGCAGCCAAATGCCGAGCGTGAGGCTTTTTGCATTGTCCTCACTATCAGTTACTGTTTTATATTTTAAGGGCCTGTTTCACAATCTCCAGATAAGTTCCGAATAGGCTATCGGCAACATATTTGACAGATAGAGTATGTATAATCTTATCTGGAGATTGTGAAACAGGCCCTAAGTGTTTTATTGATGCAAATAAAAGTATTATTATTATTATCAACGCTCATTAACGTCCACATAACCAGACGTTATGCAGATGTGTTGCCTTCCTTTTCCTTATTCCCCAATGGGCTACCGGAAACTCACAAACCGCTCAAAACGCGACAGCATAACTGTCACTTTACGGCGGTATTATGTGAGTGTGTGCACAAGTACACGTAGTGTGAGTACTTCTTTTCAAATGCGCATGGATGGATGTTGCCGGTTTTAATAAATACATATAATTTTGCAAAATAACTCTTGTCATTATTAGGTACGTAGCTAATATGTGTTTACCTAACTAACACGTGTTTTATCTTTCTTAATAAATAACATTCTATAATTTGGTGCTTTGATCGCGCTAGTCTTCGGAACTATCCATCAGATTGAAAAAAAAATGTACATAACTTAATTTTAAGGAAGATTATAATTTTTTTGAGCTCAATTTTTTGACAATTTGGCAGCATTATTTAGTTAAAGTCGTTATACACTTTCTACAGTTCGCAAATCCTCCGCCGCACTGCCGATGCATATTTTAAGGATGTCTCTCCATTCTATCTGCATATGGGAATGTTCGTGTCTACGATCCTGGGACAGTGCACCCCGGACCAGCAGGCGAAGTGGCTACCGAAGGCGTTAAACATGCAAGTGTTGGGCGCATATGCTCAGGTACATTAAACCTCGTTGTGATTTAGTTTTGGTCCTAAAAAAGAGTATTAAACTTTTAATATTAATTATAAAAACAATTTTACTTCCTACAGACAGAGTTAGGTCACGGAACCAACATTAGAGGTCTAGAAACAACAGCCACCTATGATCCTGAAACGGAGGAGTTCATTATGAACAGCCCAACGCTGACCTCATACAAGTGGTGGGCGGGAGGCCGTGAGTATCCATTTATCATTAGATTGCTGTTATCTTAATCTTTGGCTTAGGATTTTAGGCTTCAGATAAAATCTACAGAAAAAATCTAGGCTTAACTCTTATTACCTAAAAGCTATTTTGGAGTACATGTCATTAATTTTAATTCTATTTTAAGTGGAACCTCTTCATATAGTCCAGCCATATATTTCTCTTTACATATATTATTACTCTGAATATATTATGTTTCTGTATTCGGAGAGAGCGTTGGTTATCAACTAATTAGATGTATAAGGACTATTGGAATTTCTGGTCCGTAGATTTGATGTATGTTCATGTTTTAGTTGGTAAAACTGCGAATCATTGTGTCGTACTAGCTCAATTGTACACGCAAGGTAAATGCCATGGAATATACCCATTCATCGTCCAAATACGTGATTTCGAAACGCACATGCCATTGCCTGGTATACATGTGGGAGACGTTGGTCCACGGATGGGTTACACCACAGCCGACAACGGTTTCCTTGGCATGAAGAACTACCGCATACCGAGGGAGAACATGTTGATGAAAAACGCTCAAGTGCTTAAGGTGAGCTCGTCAAATTGATAAGTATATCATCATCATCATCAATGGCCTCCCTCAATGAACAATGCCATCCATCAGGGACTGGTCACTGAACAGACTTCGACTTCACACCTGGTTAATGACCGACCAACACTTCGTCTACCTAAACGCTACAGCTATATATATGTGGGCAGTGGGGTACTCTTTTGTGCAGGTCTGCAGCAGACATAAGACAATAAAATTTAAATTTGCAAACGATTAGTTAATCCGTTTAAATTCAAATTTATTTAATGGATTAAGCAAATTGTGCGAACCAGAATTGAATTTTTTATTTCTGCAAAAAGAACTAAATAAAATATGTACTCTAAAAACAAAAGCATTGATGATCTACATATAAATTAAATTTTTCACATCAGGATGGAACATTCGTGAAGAAAGACAGACACGGGAAACTGACTTACGGTACCATGGTCTTTGTGAGGGTTACGCTGGTCAGTGACTCGTCGTTCTACGTGGCTAAAGCAGCCACCATCGCTGTTCGCTATTCGGCGGTGAGGCGACAATGTGAAGCCAAACCAAAGTAGGTTTTTCCTAAAGATAAGCTTTGGATTCTTTCTACCAGTACTAACCTAAACAAGATGTTTCTGTTTTAAGAGGAAAGTGGCAAACAGCTCACTCGATAATCTTGATACAAAATAGACGCCATTAATAAAGTGCAGACTATTTTTTTTTGTTGGAGTCATCATCGCTGATTTTTAATATAAAACTAAGTAATATATAGAAACAAATCTCCTAGATTTCCTAATTATAAAAGTTATAGAAGATGTTGATTACCTAATAAAACACAAAGAGAAAACTTCTCTTTTATTTTTGAAACTGCTGAGCATCAAGAATTCTTTTTAAGGATGTTAACGTACTTTTAAAAAGTCGATTTGTCTTGTCCAGATATAACAATTCAATTTTAGTTTTCCTGTAATTAATATTTGTCATTATTTTTGATGTTAGTGAACCCGAGGTACAAATCCTGGATTATCGCACTCAACAGCACAAGTTATTCGTCTGCATAGCTACCGCTCACGCCATGCAGCTGTCGGCCAGTTGGCTTTGGAAAACCTTCACCGATGTTTTAGCTGACATGAGAGAAGGGAACGTGGAGAAGTTGCCTGAGGTAATGTTTTTATAGTTTTTACTCATTTTCTTACTCCATTGGCTCAGCAACTCAAAGACTATCTTGGCCTACGATACGTGTCTTTAGCGTTCTGTCTTTAGCGATCTCCTACCAGTTTACAGCGCCCAGGGTACGTAGATCTTTTAGCACTTGGTCCTTCTAACGGGATTTGTGTCCGCCAACCGGTCGGCGACCGCAGGGCTGTCCCTCATAAGCTTTCCTTACCTGCCTATCAGCTGGCATTCTCTCGAGATGGCCAAGCTAGCGGAGTCTAGAGGAGGGAGTAGCCGAAGTAGTTCGTTCACTGCACTGGAGGACTTGCAAGTTGCACTTTGCTAGCACTAATTTATTTTCAAATTAGGTATGCTATTTATTGAATGCTCCTAAATCACAATTATAATGTTTGGACGTATTATCTAGGCTCACTTCTGTATTTACATTGATTCTTCATTACGCGGCGCTTTGAGGAAATTTAATTATGATAAATTACAAATAACAATATTTTCAGCTCCATGCTCTCTCAAGTTGCCTCAAAGCAGTCTGTACGTCCGATGCGGTGATATGTGTTGAACAATGCAGATACGCCTGCGGCGGCCACGGGTACATGATGTGCTCCAACCTGCCCTACATCTACGGGCAGACGGTGGCCATCAGGACTTACGAGGGAGACTACACGGTACTATTGCTGCAAGCTGCCAGGTACAAATACTTTGAAAAGAATGCTGAATAGCTCACAAAATCCACGATATATAGATATATACCTATGAATAGATCTCATCATGTATGTATTGATTATTTAATTACTACAAAAGAAAAGAAAAAAAAAACGTAGATTACATATAGGAAAATTTATAAAAAAAAGAAGATATGGAGGACAAGGGAAAAGATACAGACAAAAGAATTTGAAAGGCGAATTGATAAAAAAGTACAGAAACAAAATGATTTCAAAATGTATGTGTGAATGTAAAATAACTGTTTAGTGTAATGAATTGGCCTACTTAAAGATTTATAAAGCCCATGACAATAACAACTTACTTCGGATTCAAAAAATCCTTTATTTCGCAAAGTGCCTTCAGTTATTTTGTGGTCCGAGAATTATTCCGGTACTGACACATCAAGTCAATTTATAGGTTGGGTTGTAGAAAGGACGAATGAATACAAGATATTTTTTTTGCAGGTTTCTTGTCAAAACCTGGGAACAGGCAGAAGCTGGACAAGCAATTACTCCAACAGTATCATACCTTAATCGTTCAGTAAGGGGCGAAAAGGTAGTTTGGGAAAACACTCCTGAAGGGATCATCAAATCATTCCAAGCTGTGGCTGCGGCGTATGTAATTTAAATTTTACTATCCGTAAATTACTTTTTTTTTGAAAAGGCGAAATATTTCTAATATACAAAGATGCATAAGAATGATATCGAAGTCTCAGAAAAAAGTATAAATATAATTTGCAGAAAAATACGTCTCTGTGTGGAGACCATTAGGAACCGCATGAAATCTGGAAGTTGCTATGAAGACGCATGGCAGATGACCACTATGCAGTTGGTGGAAGCAGCCGAGGTACTTAATATTTTTTTTCTCTTACCTAGTGACTATTCTTCTTCAATAATTCTTTATCTACCGACGTTCCTGACATCAAGGCCTTCAAAAACTTCTTGTACAGTTTTCTTAGCGTCAAGATCCGAGCCAATAATTATTTTTCACGACCCACTTATTTTTTTGCCTTTAGTTATAGACAGGCACAGTTTTTTTTATTTAAACTGCACGAAAAATTTGATGATAAATTAAATGCTATAATATTTAAGGTACTTTTAATTCTGAACGTTTTAACTCTTCGACCTAAATAAATCACTAAACTTGATGTCGAAAAATAATAACTACATTTTATTGGTTCCCAAATTTCTATAGTTGTTATGAATAATAAAACATATGGACTTTTTTCCAGAAATTTCTTTTAGAGAGAAGAATTCAAATTGTTCACGTAGAAATTTTGAAAATAAATCTTACCCGTCTTCTTTTGTTTCTAGGCCCACTGTCGCGCTGTTATCTTGAACACCTATTGGAAGGAAATGATTAGATTGACAGCATCCTGCAGTGACAGCGTGAAGATTATACTGCACCAGCTGACCACACTCTACTTGGTGTACTGGGCGTTGCAGAGAACTGGCGACTTATTGAGGGTATACGTATTTCTTATATTTGGATTCAGGACCACTGCAAAGTTTATTGTCCTTAATCCTAATATAAGTGTTTCTAGTATAATATTAGTAGTTCTTAACTCTTGGTCCACGGACTGCTAGTGGTCCCTGAAAGCACCGTCAGGTGGGCTGCAAAACCATCCTATTCAATAAGTGGCAATGAATAAATTGAATAAGTACCTATAGTTGACAATTAATACCTTTTTAATATTTACGTGATGGATATAGCACAGTCATTGTCTTCACATCTGGTTAATGGCTGACTACCATGGCTGGCAAGATGTAAATGGCAAGAGATCGGCCGCTTGGCCTTTATTGAAAGATACCTTTGTTTAGTAGCGGATGGATAGAGGCTGATGGGTAGAGTATTTAGCCACTCGCGGCACGAGTTGTTTTTAATATTGGTAAAAGAAAAGCTATCTTTGTTATACGACTTCAAGGAAGGAGACGTTTCTCAATCCGACCGTATATTATATGCTTTTTTATTAAGAAATAGATTTTACATCGGGGGCTATGGTTGTCCAACTCCAAAATTACAGCTTATGATTGTTTTTAGTATACATCGATATCAGAAAAGGACGTAGACATTTTGGAAAGGAAATACGAAGAGCTGCTGACAGCTATCCGACCTAATGCAGTTGGCTTGGTGGACGCTTTCGACATAAGAGACGAGGTATTCTAGTTTTTAAACATCACGTTATGGTAGCTTCTTGAGCTTCTTCTTCTAGGTACTTGAAATAAACTGACTTTTTCAAAATGCTGGTTAGTTACACCCATATTCACAAAGCGTACTTGGTCAAGTAATGAAACAATACTATGCAAAGAACGCTTCCATCTATGCGTTCCTGGTGTCAATAGTCGGGTTTTATATGGGCTTGACAGACGGACAGTGGCGGATTTCATTGAAGTATTGTCTATGAATAGGTTTGAATGACACTATGCGTTTGGTAGTACTGTGACATATTAAAGTAGGGTTTGTGGGTGAACTTGCTTGTAAAAAAGCCCATTTTAGTGCATTCAAAGATGATTACAATGACAATTCATTCAGTAAGAGGTAGTGCCATGCTGCTTTGCAGCCAAAATGGGCCGACACGACCGGGGAGGAGCGGCTAGCTCACACGAAATCGGCGTAATGTGACAGCTAAGCTATCGCGTTTCATGCGGCTTGTGAGTTTCCGGTGGCCCATTGGGGGGATAGGAAAAAGGAGGGCATCGCATCTGCATTACCTCTGGATAATGATATGTGGATGTCTATGGGCGTCGATAGTCGCAAGGCTTCGACTGTTCGTTTAAAAAAAACAATTCTAATTTTCATTAACTAAAACGATGTCATTAAACATTTCCAGATCCTCCAGTCAACCCTGGGTTCGTACGACGGTCGCGTGTATGAGCGATTAATGGAAGAAGCCCAGAAGAGCCCTCTGAACGCTGAGCCGGTTAACCAGAGCTTCCACAAATATATGAAGGCCTTAGCAAAAGCCAAACTGTGAATTTTGTAAATAAATTTATTTTTCAAGTAAATAAAATACATTATATATAACATATATGATTTATTTTAAAAGTACCTTATTCCCATTTTCATTAATCGTTTTAAAGAAAAATTACGCGAGGGTATTTTTATATTTAAAGACACTTTAAGGATGTGACTATTCCTATATTTTAAGTAAGAATATATAAGAGTGCCCCAAATTCGGAGGACTCCATCTTATGCTAGTTTAACGTGTTCAGGTGCTTAAGGGGGCAAGAACCAAAGGAGGGTATGATGAGATATGACGCGAGACACACGATAAAATTCCAAACTTAAAAAAATATACAACATGCAACAATAACATATCTATTAAGTAATTAAGAAGATATCGATAAAAATACCATAGGACATAAGAACAACATTGATATAACTACGCTTAAAACATTTTTTATCTAAACAGACGATTTAAAATTCAGAAGTGCTATTATATACGTTTGCAATAATTTTTAAGGCACTGTAGATTAATTATTAAAAATATATTTTCAGATTTGAAGTACTAAAATTTTAGGACGGGTGAAACCGCGGGGAATAAGTAGTGTATGTGAGTACATCATCAAGCATGGCTGACTATTTTAGCCCAAGGTGTGAGTACCGAACTGTGATAAAGATGACGACGACAGCTGTTATGATGATGTTGATAGTGACGATGATGTTGATGATGCTGATGATGAAACCCAGTTCCTTCATTGACCAATCACCGCTCAGTAAATTGTTTGTAGGCTCATTTGTAAATACTACATCGTAATCAGTATAGTTTCGAACGTCGCGAGAGCAGCACGTACAGCTTGCTCTGTGAAATATCTCTATCTTTAAAACAATATTATCAGTTATAACATTACAAATACGATTATTCTTATCTGCAAGCATTGTGTTAATAATAGTGTAAGTAAAAGAGAGATATAAAGCAAATATGGTAACAGTTAATGCAGATTTAAAGAAGGAAAGGGAGAAAACCAAGTTCAATGTTGAAGAATTGACCAATATATTGGATAATGGAGCTAAGTATACAGCTAAAAGACGCCACTTTGGTAAGTACAGCATAATTGATTTTTATGTAATCGTTCTGACCTCAAGCATGTTTACGTAAAAAATAGCAACAATAGTAGTTTACAAGTATAGGTGAGCGGATGGCTGTACCGATGGATCTCAAAGGACAACTGACCAAAATCATAGCTCTATTCGAAAAACAAAAATCTCGACATATTTATCAAATGTAAATTGATTTTCAATTTGATGAAACTAATTTCATATACAGTCAAGTACAAGTTTTAAAAATGTAAAAGTCATACTTTAACTTCTGCATGTAAAAGAGAATAGATTTCTTATAATCATTTTAACCAGTCAACTTATAATGACAGATGAGTAGACGGTTTTCCAAATAAACTCCGTTGACCCCAGACCGATAAGCGCCTCCACTGGTCCATTAGCACATTTCAAATAATCGTCTAATATATAGAGAGATACATTGCTGACAGGCACCGAATATTATACAAAATTAGATACGCAATAACATTGTGTATAATTAGTAACAAAAAACAAACACCGCTGATCCACTTGCTTTACACGAACCATTTAAGTTTTTCCTTTCTTATGTTACAAGACCTAGCATCTATCCTTTCATGGTGTCATTGATGGGGAAGTACTTAATAGGCTTTGCATTGGCTGTCCAACAGGCGAACACAGAACCCTTTTTTCCGTCATTCGTATGCTATTTGTTGATGATGATGCTATTTAAACTCGTCCCCACCGCTGCAACTCCTGTATAGCCAGGATCGACAGCGGCAACCACTAAATGACCCTTTGATACAATCTTCGGGAGCCGGGGGATACGTTAAAAACTGCCTTAGGACACGCAACAAATTTAATCAGTAGACTTCAGAGGAGTAGGATGATGCTATTTATAGAATTTATATTTAATAGAAGTTAAAGTTTAGTTAAAATTGAGACAATTTCTGACACTTCTTATAATATTGATTACAGAGGAATCGATGCTCAGTGTGAAGGGTCTACTGGACGAGACCCCAGAAGAGTACATGAGTCACAAGGAGAAGTATGAGAACGCTGTTCGTAAAGCAGTGTTGATGTATAGGAAACTGCAATCCATTGAAGATCCCAATTTATCATTCGAGGAAAAAGTAGAGTAAGCTAAATATTTTTTAGTGGTTATGAGCTCGGCACTGAAGAGGTCTGGATTTGATCCTGAATGATTTAGGGGCCCAAATTAATTTTTTGTAAAATGTTTCGTGCATTAACACAATAACATTGGTGAGACATGAGAGATTAATAAGATTACGTCTTTTAGATGTGGGAAGTTTATAATTCTACATTGGACGTACAAGTATTGATGTGTTAATGGAAGTAAGGTGAAGAAGATGTAAAAAGTTATACAGAGATATAACAAAATAAAAATGTTGATAAAGTCTTTGATAACAAATTCACAATAAAGATAGTAAGATAAACGAAAGTCAAAGTCTAAAGTACCAAATTTAATTTTGGTGATGAATCAAAACTAAAATTTAGTTTTGCTAAGAAAAACATATTAATAAAAATATCGATCTAGAGCAGGGTTTTTTAAACTTTTTGAAGTCACGGACCCCTTTCACAATTGAAACAATTCCACGGATCCCTTTCAAAAATTATTATCGTAATTGAAAAAAATTACCTTATATTGATAAAAGTACTTTTATTAGTATTTTCATTACACTTACAATTACACAACGCGGTACTGAATATTTCATTCGTCACTCGGTTTCGTCGAATTTACTACACAATTAAAATAAATATGTTTAGAGATTGACCTAGGTACTGCGGACCCCTGATACACATGCTACGGACCCCCAAGGGGTCCGTGGACCACACTTTAAGAAACCCTGATCTAGAGATTTGGTTTGAAAGCAATATGGCCGTCGTCTTGCTAGATTATAGACATTAGAAAGATTGATCGACAACCATGTCTAGTCGAAAACTGAAAATATGCTGGAGCTATTAATGTAGTGTTCCTATTCGAATTAAACTTGCATACCTTATTATTATTTTTTATACTTTGACCCGAAAATAAGTTGACCTAAAGTACATTCAAGTTCTCTCTCTATTGACAATTTTTTTTTCAAGAAGTAAGAATCATACAAAAAATATTATGATCTTATAATAGTCTAAGTTAATACAATAATATTTGTTTCAGAGAAAGTTTTCGTAGTACGATATCAGCAGCGGTATTTAAAGAAATGTCGCCCTTCATGCTACACTTCAGCATGTTCATACCGGCGATCATGGGACAAGCGAATGAGGAGCAGGCGAAATATTGGCTAAAGAGGGCTCTCAACATGGAAATTATTGGGACATACGCTCAGGTAATATTATGTATGTGAAAACTGGAAACTGTATTGTACTCGTAATTCAATTTGACCAGCCTTTAAGTCAGCTAAGAACAATGTACAAAATGCAAAATTTTATCCACCATCTTAATACTTGTCATGGTTTTTATTAAAATTACGTAATTTATTTTATTCTATTTTCTATGTTTTTTATATTTATTATATTTATACATTCACGCGTTATTTTAGTGATTACTTACTTTATATGATTTTTTTATATTACCTAAAAATAATAATCAAATCAATTCTAATCAAAAATATCTTTATTACGTAGGTACAACTTGTACACTTGAAATAAGTCACTTGTACACTTGAAATAACTCGTAGGAGTACCCCAGGGTACAATTTTATGTCCCTTGTTTTTCTCTGTATACAATTTATTGGAGAATTGTAATATTATCTATTTGCTTTTACAGACTGAGCTGGGACATGGAACATTTATCCGTGGATTAGAAACAACAGCAACATACGATATTGATAAGGAGGAATTCATATTAAATAGTCCTACGTTAACATCATACAAATGGTGGCCCGGCGGTTGTTAGTATGATTTGTTTAGTAATTACACAAATTAAAAGTTTATACACATAAAATTTATCATTCGAGGAAAAAGTAGAGTAAGCTAAATATTTTTTTTTGTGGCTATGAGCTCGGCAGTGAAGTAAGATGTCTGGATTCAATCCTGATTGATTTAGGGGCTAAAAAGAGTTTTTTTCTGTTAATCGGAGAGACATAGGAGATTAATAAGATTTCATATTAATAATTATTCATCTACTGACAAAACTGTGGGTTTAAATAGGATGTATTATAACTATTCTTACCGTTTCAGTGGCACATACGTCAAACTATTGCGTAGTCATGGCGCAACTCTACATAAAGGGCAAAAATTGCGGTATCCAACCATTTTTGGTACAATTGAGGGATGAAGATACCCACATGCCACTACCTGGCATCAAGTTGGGTGAAATCGGGGCCAAGTTCAACTTCAATACCGTTAACAATGGATTTCTAGGGTTTGAGAACTATAGAATATCAAGGGATAGAATGTTGATGAAAAGCGCACAAGTGTTGAAGGTAATAGCAAAGTGTTATTAGTCCTCTATCGATCCTAATTATCTCTTTGCTGAAACAACTAACCTGTGTTTTAAATTGAAGAGCATAGAAATCCTTAATACAGTCTTATTGCACGGTGCTTTTACCATGCGCTCCTTTAAATTGAGCAGTAATATTAACCAATTCTGAATGGCCGGCTAAGTTACGAATTAATTCATGTAATTTATGTTTTTGTGATATAGGACGGAACGTTCATAGCATCACCTAATACTAAGCTAGTTTACGGTACAATGGTATATGTAAGGGTTTTGATTGTAAACAATGTTGCCGCGCATCTGGGGAGAGCTGCCACGATAGCAGTACGGTACTCGGCCATCAGAAGGCAGTCACAACTGAAATCCAAGTAAGTGTATGTAAAATAAATATATAATGGACACAGTTAAAATTACGCAGAAACACTGTTACTACCTAATGAGTTTGGTTCAGAAAATAGAATTCATTATGTGAATATTCCCTATAATGTAGTAATCTATCGTGACTGTGAAGGTTTTAAAAGAGAAGACATACTAGTGATATAAATTCCTCGGGAAGAGATCATTTTACATAACCTATTTCGACCTAAAAAATCCTGAATTTACATTTATTATTTTTACTAACTAGACTAGACTGACTAGACTGATTAACATAAGGGTTGATGCAAATTTTTCAGGGAGCCTGAAATCCAAGTGATAGATTACTTGACACAACAACATAAGCTCTTCATCGCTGTCGCTACCAGTTATGCTTACATCTTTTCCTCGCGTTGGCTCTGGAATCTTTACAAGAACGTCAACAAGGATATCACACGTGGCCAGGCAGACGGATTACCAGAGGTGATATTATATTAAAAAGTGAAAGTTTTGAAAATGGACTAAAATAGACCTAACTTAAAATGACGTAATGCGACTCATCGAGCGCAGTGGCTTAAGTTAACTCTAAGTTTGTATATTATCATCATCTTCAAATCATATGGTTACAGATATATTTTTAAATTACTTGATGATAGGATTTGAGCATGATCGTACTGCAAGAATTAGGTATATGACAAAAACGAGACTGAAGAGAGACTGAAATTGTGACAGGTTGCGAACTTTTGCTTGGCACCTTATTCTTTGCAAGTGAAGGAATCTTCGAACGACTGATGAAGACCTGATCTCTCTTTTATAGCTTCATGTGTTGGCCTGTTCACTGAAAGTCCTAGGAAGTGCCGATTGCTCTGCCAACATCGAAAAGTGTCGTCTCGCATGTGGAGGCCACGGGTATATGCTGTCCTCCAACCTGCCGCAACTTTATAGCATATGCTCTGCTACTTGCACCTATGAGGGGGAAAATACTGTTCTATTGCTGCAAGTCGCTAGGTATGCTTTTGGTTTTGTTTCATTGATTCTTCTACACGTCATTTGATCTTAATTATTATCAAACATTTGCAGTCTCTTAATCTATATCCAAATGTTAAACTTAAGCATAAAAGTTTTAATACTTAATACAACTACTCTTAGCATTTAATTTTTTTGCTCTATCTGTAAACTTTTTTGTGCATTCCGGGCTCCTGAAATTGATAGATAAATTTAAAGTATTTAATTGAAAAATACTTTTTAGGTCGTTAGTTAAAGCCTGGCAACAAGCTGCAAAAGGCAAGACCTTGAGTCCGACAATGTCCTACCTATCAGACAGATCAGCTCCAACGGCCTGGGACAGTTCCGTAAATGGAATTATCAAGAGTTTCCAAAGGGTATCTATTGGGTAAGTTCGCTTACCTGAAGCTAGACATTAATTTACATCTACACTCACACTTTTCGATAAATACATATATTAATTTAATGAAATAGACACAAATATGGAGTTCAAAGATGGGATGGACGCGGTTTTGTTAGGAGAGAACAAGAGCGTTACTCGTTGGTCATCTTGTTTTTTCTTCTGTGCTTTGCATCGTTTTGGAATAAACATAAACACTAGCATAAAGAGTTGCCTGGAAGCTCCAAACATTTTGTTAATATTCATAGTCAAACAATTATGTATGGTGTTGCCGCGCATCGGCTGCAATAAGTGCATAAGCGTTTGCTTGCCAGTTGACAGATTGTTTATTAAAATAACGATGAAAATAAAACATTATTGCCACAGGGTCCGTTGTTTAGAATCATCTGTTAACAAAAGAGACTTCGTTAAATTTTAACGTCTATTAAAAACAACGCTCTTTGGTTACTAACATTCGTTACCGCCATCTTTAACGATTACATATTCGTTAAAATAGGTCGCTGCAATATAATCTTAAAGTAACGCTACTACTAACTGCCACTAATTTATATCATCCTTCTTCTAGCAAGTTATCTGAAGCTGTCAAAAGTCTGAAAAAATACGAGGCATCTGGACTGGATCCAGAAGATTCTTGGAACATGACTTCCGTCCAACTTATAGCTGCTGCTGAGGTAAGTTGTCAATTTATCAAATGTGCCGTATGTTCTCGCAAAAAAAAAAAAACATAAACAGAAAGTATAATATTTAATAGCGAGCTGCTTTTGACCAGGAATCACTAATTAACTGAAGACCATAACTGGATTTATGCCAATAGATGTTTAACATCAACATTTTGGTTGGCAGGCTCACGCTCGTTTGCTTGTACTGTCGACATACAAGATGGAAGTCGAGAAGATCATGGCCACTGCATCATCAGCTCTCAAACATGTGATGCTACAGCTGGTGGAGCTGTACGCCATCTACTGGACCTTAGAGAAGATTGGAGACCTGCTATTGGTATGTGGGTTATGATAAATAAGGCCTTATGCTGGTATACCTATTTTTCGATAAGATTAAGAGTCCCTTAGTCTTTAATCCGAGTTTATATTGTCTATTACAGTTAATACAATACTTTGAGAATAGCTTGGTTCGTTTGTCGTCAAGACATTATATATAATATTTATTTGGTTGAATAATGTGTTTCCAAAGATTATAAAACTAAAATGGGTGAACTCTGTTTAATTACAAATAAAAATAAATATAAATTTATAGATAAAACCAATTAATGTTTAAATGTAAATGTAAAGTAATGCAATGATTCCGATATCCAATACAAGATTTCCGGAAAAAAGGATTCCTTTGTACCGGTTATAGGTTTGATTGTACATTTTGATTTGATCTTTGGTTAAGGCGGTTAACAATTTTATGTATTCGTATTTTTAGTTCTAAGCCATTCCATGAATAGTGTATGTTTTAGTTGCTTTTAGTTGTGCACTATTCACTCAGTGGAAGTTACAACAGCTCAGTGGTTGTGTAAGCCTGCTTGCCAATGTAACGTTTTATGTTACAACGTATAAATATCATATTTTCAACAGGTGTTGAACGAATGAGACGCAAAGTTGATTCCACATATTTTCATCTCGCTCACTCACACGACTTGAAATTCGAAACAGTTTATTAATAGCGCCATCTATTTAGCGTGAATACAACAAAGTGGCAATTTGCAAAAAAAAAAAAACAGTTTGCAAAAAAAAAAGTTTTTTTTCAATCTCTGTGTATTTACTATTGTACCCATTGTGTGTGATGTCCAGGTAAACAACTTTATGTACTTACATGGGCGACCTTGACCACTTAGCATGAGGTGACACGTTTGCCAGCAATGCTAGCCAACTTACAGAAAAGAACACTGTTCTCTGTCATCGAAATTATTAAAACAGATTAAAGATTAAGTACAGTTATGGGGTCAATAATCCGTATTCGCAAAAAATGAGGGCCACGAATGTAATAAACATTGTAACTATGACCTAATGACCTTTGACATCATTTAGTATATTATTCAAGAATATATGTATACTCGTTACATATTATGCGTGGATGGGAGATAAAAATATGTGACTGGTTATTTTTTAATTGAAACTGGAGACCTATACTGTAATAATAATTAAAACGAGGAGACCATTTTGGATAACACATTTTGAGCTTGTGGAAACCACTAACAAGGAAAATTGACTCACTGACGATTGTGGTGACTAAATAAGTATAATATAATTCATAACGCATTTACAAGTTTATAATAAAGCTTTTCTAGCCTACATATATATAGTTTCTAGCTTAATAGATCTCGGAGTTTTGAGTCATTCTTCTTGATTCCAGTACACGAAACTAACAGGCAAAGATGTGCGGGACCTGCAGAGGCGATACGAAGAACTACTGACAGAAATACGACCAAACGCAGTAGGACTGGTCGACGCCTTTGATTTCCGAGATGAGGTACGCCATACGATATAAGAGAATGACATTTGAAAAAACTTGCTAAGGCTGCAGAGGTTCCCAAAATCTTTAGTTTCATAGACCCCTTTCAAATTTTTCCTGCTTCAAGTGGACCCCTTGCTGACAGTTTCGTTTAGTAGGACGTTTAAAGATATTTCATTATAATAGTATTTCATTATATTAGTTTTAAGAGAAAGAGAATGTCTCCTTCTCTTAACAATATTGATAGGAGAAGTCAAGCCCACATTTTGGTTCTTTACTATCGAAACCAAATTAATTTTCATGGACCCCTTACGTTTGTGGACCCCCATATTTTGTCACGCTCATCGTGGACCCCCTTCGAGTCTTCCGTGAACCCCTGGGGTTCACCTGGACCCACTTTGGGAATCACTGGGCCTTAAAGTACAATCTAGATAGGTCAGTATTAGTTCAAGCTATGTGGCTACGACTTACGCCTTACAAAGTTGTGTCATGACATGTCTTATTGTGTAAGTGCTAGAACTCGAAACATCGAGTGATAGTAAAGTAAATTTAATTGGAATTTAGATTATCGGAGTAAATTGTTACTTGATATAACCTATTATCTAGTGCAATATCTCCGTGTCCCCTATATAAATAAAAATGGATTGCGGAATGTACCTATATACATTGTACGCACATAACTCTGAAACTGGACCAAACCAGATAATTATTTTTTGTTGTTTTTTTGTCATCAGTAGGGCTATTCTATAAGAAACCATTTCGATATCGAACTTCACCTTAGTGATAGACTTCGAAACTTTTGATATAGATGGTCGAGTTTTAAAGAATACAAATTCGTCAAATCCGTCATATCACCGCGGATTCCGCTTTCGAGATTCGAAAATTACCTTACAGAATAGCCCTATAGGATAAGAATTATATGAAAAAACAACGATGATGACCCTAAAAATTTTGGCTAATGACAGGACAGCGTTTGCCGGGTACAGTTTGTACGATACATACATAATATCTCAGTACCTGGTCGGCCGAGCATTTGCTCGGTTCTTATTTGTTTTGTTCTAAATACCCTTAGTAATAAAAAGAAAAAAGAAAAATATAAAAAAAATTAACTTGAAAAAAAAAGTGACCGAACTGGAGATACGAACCATGCTCCTTTCAATTCATAACGCCCTAATTTCACCACTAAGCTATCACGACATACTATTTGATAGCAAAATTCACGTTCGGATAAAAAAGTTTTCTAAAAATGTATCCTAGTTAGATCGATTTATCGCTGTTTTTAACCCGTGTATAACAAAACTTTATGAAAATCGTTGGAGCCGTTTCCGAGATTCAGATTATATTATATAATATACAAGAATTGCTCATTTAAAGATATAAGATATATTTTACATATGTGAAACGGGATGTATAATTATGTTTTGAGAAATATTATTTCTGTTTTATTTAGACGCTGAATTCCACATTGGGAGCGTACGACGGACGAGCGTACGAACGGCTTATGGAAGAAGCTATGAAAAGTCCACTGAATAAGGAACCAGTGAATGAATCATTCCATAAATATCTCAAGCCTTTCATGCAAGGAAAGCTTTAGAGGTGAAATGATATAAATAAAATTGCTGCTACCGGACGAAAAACATGAAAATTGATATGATACGAACAAGTCTTTGGTATAGAACTGGGATATATTGTGTTTAAAAAGTAATAAAAAGTCTGCTGTATAAGTTATCTGAATATTATATTGTTTTATATTTAAGTGAATCTAATAAGATAGGCCTCTATTATTAAGAGTCTGTCTGTATACACAGATTTCTTATTGTTAAAGTCTGGACATTAGTACTATATTGCGAAATTACTAATTATATTATGTTTGATATTTTTGTTATTAAAGGTTCATTGTTACATTGAAACAACTATTTAGTACAGTCTTTTTATTTATTAGCATAAGTATTTATTGTATGAATGGACATGCACGAGTCCCCTCGAAATTAGGCGAGGAAGTTAGTTTTCCGTTGCAGGGTGACTAACTTCTCATTCCTTCAGACTTTAAATCTCATTAGGCATGTAGGTTTCTTCTCGTTTCCCTTCCGTGCAAAACTTCAGGGCAAAACTTAAATGCACCAGATTTGATTTCAGACTTCTCACTTGGATCCCGAGCAACTGGATCATCGGCGCAAATGTAACTTATTAGCACAAACATAACCTACAGGTAAAACTAACTTACATCTAAAAATACTGCAAATAAACGTAGACAACTCTCCAAGTGTTCGCAAACATCCTTGACTAAGAGCTATAAGCATTCGCTTGTGCAGCACCAGAGCCATAACTGCTCGCGTTGGAGTCTGCTACTCTGTAAAAGGCATTTACACCTTGTGTCTTCACAGACGATGAAGCTGTACCCGCTCCATTAGTTTGAGCATTACTAGAACTATACGGGTGACCGAATCTAGGTGCACCATAATTTGTTCCACGGGCTGAAGATTGGGCGTAACCATGACCATTACTACTGGCATGTGAGTTAATAGAACCAGGTCCTATTCCAGCTGTGGATGTAGCATGTCCAAAACCATTAGAGCTTGCAACAGAATTGCTATATCCATTGCTGTTTGAATTTGAATTCGCTGATGCATATCCTTGAGTGTTGGCTGAAGTTTGGGTATTACCAAACCGATTTGTGTAAGCACTTGATTTAGCTGACCCTCCATAAGATTGAGTACCAGCGTGAACACGACGGGATGGAACATAGTAAGATGTACCCACATGCCATCCTATTTTCTTGTAGCTTTTACCATTATCAAAATTGCTTGATCCATCATTGGTATGTGCACTGGATGTTCCGAAACCTTGTGAGTCAGCAGTAGCCATATTCGAGTCTAAAGAATTCAAAGATGATGCAGAACTGGTTCCACCATTGCTTTGTGATTTAGAAGATGCTGATCCAAAATCATTCTGAGAGTGGGAATACGCAGAGCCAAATCCTTGAGTTTTGGTAGTGGTTACTCCTGTTCCGTGGATGTTGTTGGAGGATGAAGATGCAGAGCCCATGCCGAAGGAATTCGCATTGGAGGATGTTATACCAAAACTACCAACTCCGTTCGCCTGAGCATATCCCTGGCCCTGGGTTTTTGATGATGTGATAGCAGAATTCCCGTCAGATATTGATGTCGATTCAGCTCTGTTTATTCCATACTCCTGGGGTGCTTCGAAGTTTTGCTCATAAGATACAATGGTTGCCGGCGCTGGAACATTATAATAAGAAGGCATTTGTGCTTCGGCTACGGCATTGGCAGATCCATATTGTGGAATATAAGATTCTGAATATGCGATGCCTTCTTCGGGAAATACTTCACCGTATCTAACGTTTGTATGGTCATTGGTAGATGCACTGCTGTAGGCGTTGGCACCTTCATTATTTGAGGAAGCTGATCCAGTCGCTTGACCTGAGTATCCAACTGTCTGAGCCTGTCCTATTGCAAAGCCTCGGCCATCACGGAAAATGTAATCTGTAAAGAAGACGCAGAGAAACATATTATGCATAATCCATTCAATATTTATAACAGCAGCGACGGTAGTTTATACTGACAGCTTTGTTGTTAAGGAAGGTTCTTATAGTCGAAAATTAGTAGAGTTCCCAAATGAGCAATTTTAATAAGCCGAAGAAGAATTTAAAAAAATGTGAGGAAACCTATTGTTTTTTTATTCAAATTCAAGAAAATCAAGTATATATAAATTTATATTAAATATGTAACTATTATCTATATAAATTAGAAATTACATACCATTTATAAGAACCGGGTTGCAGTGGCAGAGTGCTAAGCACACTAAAGCTGTCAGCAGTCTGGTTGCCATCTTTGATAATCCTCAAACTGAATGACCGTACTAAGATCATCACCTTTATATACAGCACTTTCGTGTGGCCTCAAATTATCACCCAGAAAACTAAAAAATTAAGTCGATAGGTTACGGTATTTTACCGATATATTATCTTTCATATCAATGGTTTTATCCGAACGCCAAGACCCGTTAGGTTCAGTTATATTATACAATAGTTGCTGATTAAACGATTGTTGTGATGAGAACATTGATAATGATTTGGTTCATAACGATTCATCGTGGCATCATTTACGTTTAAGATTGGATTTAATGCTGATTATAATTATGATCATCATGAATTTTCCACCCATTTCATGACTGCTGTCTTTGTAAGATCTTTGAAATCATTGTAAACTTTCATACAATTTAATTCCACCCGCCTGTACGGTGTACTTACAAGTAATGTGGTTAGAAAATATATAACTCGACGCTTAGAGCACCACGGTCTTCCTAGGACATCGTAAGGAGGAAGAAGGACCGCATTACTCTAAGAACGGCTCGACGCGGCTAAGTTTCAAGGAGGTTGGAAATAATAAAAAAAAAATACAAAACTCATTAACTGATCCGACCCAAATCCGATTCCGAATCCGTGTTGGATGCGAATGGCAAGGGCTCCGTCGTCTGGGCGTTCATTGAGGGAGTCCTATGTTCAGTAGTGGGCAGGTAAGGTAAGTGATGAAGATATTTACATATACTATTGTATATTATATAATATCTCGTACTCGTAAAGTATTTAAAATATTAAATTATAGTTTTAATAGTTAATCAAAACCAGTTAAAAAATAATAAAATTTCCGAAAAAATATCAAAAAGTACAAGTAGATTAACATTTTTGTAATTCATAAAAGTATTTAAAATATTAAATTATAGTTTTATAGTTAATCAGGACCAGTTAAAAAAGAATAAAATTTCCGAAAAAATATCAAAAAGTATTTGACAGCGGTGGGATTCGAACCCACGCCCTTTCGGACTGGTGCCTAAAACCAGCGCCTTAGACCACTCGGCCACGCTGCCTCTTATAGGGGCGGATGAAATTTTATTACACTATGTATAAGACGCCACCGACTATTATACATAACGCCTTTGTTAACTTTGATAAGTGATTACCACTGATAACCATTGAAACAATATGGCGCTGCCACACTACTGTTATAAAAATCTTGAGTTTGGTAAAAACGTTACGGATCTAGCACCAATTCTACTTTTTAATTAAGTATAATTATCTATTTACACTAACTTGGTCATCGTTTCTTTAATATTTGATTTTAAAATTTTCTAAAAGCGTATAATCGGACATTCAATATGGAACAAGATGCAGCGCCATCTGGCGTGCAATAATAGAAACTTCTCAATTCCAAAATCTCTACATTATTTTCACAATTTTTGTGTATTTCGATAATTATCACGATTTTGTCAGTAAAGAAGTGAGCATTTATTTATTTATATTTTTTGCATAGGCTAATCATAAGAATAGATAACAAATCTTTGGCTACTGTTTGTAAATTGCTTTTTATATAGTCAAGGCGTTAGTAAAATGTATGTATTTTTATCCAATTTACTATCGACGCTCATTTTGAAGCACCTGATTTGTCAGGTTAAATTGTGGCACAACACATTAAGAATAAACTAAGATGAATTAAGAATAAACATCACTTTTTACCTCTCTTTTTTCAACATTTCGCAACATTTTGTAGTTAATATATATAGGTTGATATATATAGGTTATAAAGGTTGATGAAAATAAAACATTTTTTAAATATACGAGATTTTTTTTATTAAGAGCTTGATACAAGTCTATTGCCTAAAATTTTGTTTAATTGCTCAGTGTTACCCGATTGTGAAAATATTTTCACCAACTTTATCACTTATCATCCTCCACCGATTAATTTTAAAACACGTATACTATGATGAAATAAAAATAGCCATTATTTTTAGCATAGCTTTATTATATGTATATGTAGTATTATATAGCCCCTACGTCCACGTTCGTAACTAAAGTTTCATAATCACAAGACTTTTTTTTCCATTTTCATAACCCTCTGCCTCGCAAGTATTATCATTCACAATACAAATCATTGTTCCAGGAAATAGTACCAGGAGGCCATAGAAGACTAAGAGGCTCTGGTTATGAAAATGAAAAAAAAGTCTTGTTTCATAACTGGTAACGAAACAGTGAAAAAATTTCCTTTTTCGAACCAGTTACGAAAATTTGGTTACGAATGTGGACGTAGCGTGGTCTCGCTCGCTTCGAACCACTTCCCACGATTTAAAACGTTTTAAAATATCGCTACAATCGGGAAAAAGTACCAGGAGGCCATACATGACTAAGAGTCTCTGGTGGAGTACTAACAGTGTAGAGTTTTTAGCCTCTTAGTCATATATGGACTCCTGGTACTTTTTGCTGAAACAAAGAGGCCTCGAAATTAGCGGGCCGCAGCGATGGCGGCGCGGGCAACGTATACCCCCGCCGCTGACGCTCCGTTGTTTTCGAGAGCCGGTCCATTTAAATAATACCCACATTTTAAAAAAATAATTGTTCCAGGAAAAAGTACCAGGAGGCCATACATGACTAAGAGGCTCTGGTTATGAAAATGGAAAGAAAAGTCTTGTTTAATAACTGGTTACGAAACAGTGAAAATAATTCCTTATTCATAAGTTATGAAAGTTTAGTTACGAACATGGACGTAGGGTATAGCTATCCTTACTAATATTATAAATGCGAAAGTAACTCTGTCTGTCTGTCTGTCTGTCTGTCTGTCTGTTACGCTTTCACGACTAAACCACTGAACCGATTTTGATGAAACTTGGAACAGAGATAGATTAGAGCTTGGGAAAGGACATAGGCTACTTTTTGTTGCGAAAAAAAGCTTAGGGGGGTTTAAATAGGGGATGAAAGTTTGTGTGGAAAGGACAATGGCGAAATATTATTTAATATTTTTGAAGCGTCTAGAAATGTCATGTAAAGAAAAACAATTATTTTATTTCTTTACATTTTACTAATATATTCTAGGGTTTGATAAAAGCCACCAAACAAAACCAATTATTATTTGTAATTCAATTGACTACTTTTTACGGATTTCATTATTGGATGACATATTTTTCCCTCCGTTTTTTTTTAATTTGTTCCTGTTGGAACCAGCTAAGACCAGAAGCCATACGACTTTGTCTGTCGTAAAATACAGAATCTATTGATTTCTGACACTTTGTTACTCAGTCCTATGGGAATGTAGCTCCGGGGAATTTCCCATAATAGATACAAAACAAACAATGGTAAAATAATTCAATAACATTAATACCAATGAAACATACCCTAAAATATTTGAGATTTTTAAGATGAATATCTAATAATTATTTGAAGAAAAACAATAATTTTATTTCTTTACATTTTACCAATATATTCTAGGGTTTGATAAATATCATCGATGTATCAAATACACCGACGTTCCAGCGCGAACCCCCTAAGGCCGCGTTCTCACGTTCGCGTAACGCGACGCGATTATTTTATACCTACCGTCTAACTAACTAACGTCTGTCAAAATTTAGCGCGCGAAGTGCACGTGATAATACAAGAGGGTGGCCATATTCAAAGTCTAACAATGTATTATCTACATTTGTCTATATTTTGTTATTTATGTGGTTTTTTTTGGAGAATCAAATTTTCCATTTATCAAACCCTAGAATATATTGGTTTGATAATTAAAAGCCACCAAACAAAACCAATTATTATATGTAACTCAATTGACTACTTTTTACGGATTTCATTATTGGATGACATATTTTTCCCTCCGTTTTTTTTTTAATTTGTTCCTGTTGGAACCAGCTAAGACCAAAAGCCATACGACTATGTCTGTCCTAAAATACAGAATCTATTGATTTCTGACACTTTGTTACTCAGTCCTATGGGAAGGTAGCTCCGGGGAATTTCCCATAATAGATACAAAACATACAATGGTAAAATAATTCAATAACATTAACCAATGAAACATAACCTAAAATATTTAAGATTTTTAAGATGTATCATCACTACATATTATAAAACAAAGTCGCTTTTTCTGTCCCTATATACCTTTGTACGCTTAAATCTTTAAAACTACGCAACGGATTTTGATGCGGTTTTTTTAATAGATAGGACAATTCAAGAGGAAAGTTTACGTATATAATTAATTAAGTTTTCATCGGCTAAGATATAACAATAATTGTTGGACGTGTCGTAAAAAAATAGGCCGCCTGGGAGTTTTCAACGAAAACGCTGCCTAAACCCTTTAAGATAATATAACAAAATAATATATGGTGGAATTTTGTATCTTAAATAGGTCTAAAAAAGTCCGCGATGGCATATGTCTATCTCTTAGGGATATCATACTATATTCATTTAATAGTTTAAAAAAATGGGCAATTATAGGGCTATTTACACAAATAAGGTATAAATCCTTATCATTTTAAATTAATTAATTGGCTTGAGCATTTTATGAAGATTATTTTTGTTCTTTACATCATGTAAATTAAATAAATACCTTAGGAGATATGGCAAAATCAAAATTATACATCATCATGATCATCATCAGTCTCTGTCCGTCCACTGCTGAACATAGGCCTCCCTCAATGAACGCCAAGACGACCGATCCCTTGCTACTCGCATCCAACGCGGACCTGCCTCTGCACGGAGATCGTCTTCCCATCTGGTTAATGGCCGACCAACACTTCGTCTACCTGAACGCGGCCTCCACTCTTGAACCTTAACCCAAAATTATACGCAAGAAAATAAATCGTGTGGCCGTGATATGAACGGGCAGTGTAATAATAGTATCCTAAATAGTACATTATATGCATACAGAAATACAGAAAGCGAATTGGTATAATGTCTTTATGTTCAAGATAACATATATACCCATTTTAATACAAAAGCTTAGTCATTATTAAAATAGAAAATGATTATCATCAGACATGATAAATCCGTAAATCTAAGTTCACGCGGGCGAAGCCGCGGGTAACAGCTAGTATTATATATGTGGCGTGCCGTGCGTGGCATAAAACGCAACGCGCTAGCCTTAAGAAGAAGGAGAGGAAGCCGGTATGTCTCTAGTTCTGACGGAAGTTTTTTCTTCCCGCTCTCTGGTCCCACGCAATTGTTTGAGCAAGGACGTTATGTGATAAAACGCTACGGAAATATTATGATACTACGGTTTGCATTGTATAACTTACATGTGTTTAATTGTGTAACACTCAATATATCGATCGGTGATATCAGAGACTTTTATTTGGGGAGACATCAGCTGTCTACCTATCTAGTTAGCCTAAGCTTCCCCAAATATATATTATCTATATTATCTTTTATACTATTGTTAAATACTAAATGGTCAATAGCTGCTGATTCATTTTCCGCTTTTGGGAAAACCGCACCGCTACCGGCAACTTGTGTGAATCGGTTTAATTGTAGGAAGGAACTACTGTTCTATTATAATTATTCCTAAATGTTTAAAGTATTTACTGTGGTATTAAGTTTGAATCTTATTTCACACTTCTATAATATAATACAATTATAAGTTTATATTTTGACGTGACTACGTCTTATATTTCGATAGAGCCGGCTGCACGCACAAAAAACATGACTCATCCGGCGTTACCTAGCTCTGAGTCGTTCCATTTACGGCTTGAAGTGCAAGCGAGAGCGCGGAACGAGCGACAAAGTGGCACAATCGGCCCATCAGTATTTTCTTATGACGTTTTGTAATTTGATTTTTTATTGAATTGAAAGGGATAGACATTTATTACCAATACCTGCTTTAACTTTTTGACACTGTGCACATAATTTTGGTTATCTCGATGATGATGATTGGGTATGGAAGGTAACTTCTAGAATTCCAGGATAGGTTTAATAAAACACATATTTCATATGACCTGTATATTTACCTAAGTGTAAAGGAGCATTATTTACAAGGTGGACACCAATTATGTATGCCTACCCTAAATCTAAGCTTAAACTACACAACCGAAGCACACAGACAGGACATTCTCATCATTTTTACAGAGGTTACAATATATCGCTACTGCTCTATTGATAATTATTTTAAATAACTCGCATATAAAAAAATAATTCAGACATGCGAACATTGTTAATTGAAGAACAAAATAATATATAAAATATTCAGAAAATCGATTATTGGCAACATTTATAGTGGACCTTTATGGTTTGTAGGTTTTGTCATGTATTTCGAATTGAAATAATTAACAACTCATTCTCAAGTACATTCTTATTTTAAATTAGATTATCATGCAAAGTTTCCTTCTGATTCTCTTATTATTTATATTCTTAACTTTATAGGTTTTTTGTATCAATAAAAGTTAATAATTCCAGGCTCATAAGAAAGTTGATTAAAATTATTTTTGGTACAATATAATGTGATTGATTAAGATAGAAGATGCCATATTTATAATTATTTTAAGAAGTTAAAAAACAACTTAATTCTATTTTTGGGAATTTTAGATTACTTTATTGAGAATACAAAAATTCATAGTAAATAATTAAATATAAATAATTGATTTTTTTAATAACCTGCGACGACTAAAGTCTTTCTGTACTTTAAATCTTGATGTACCTATTACATGAAAATGTATTTTTTTATTTATATTAAAAGTACACTGACCCTCGAGTTTTAATTGTACAAAAAATGAAATAATTATTGTACAAAAAATCTTCAGGCTGACAAAATATTACAGTTATATGTATATCATGTCGTTCATACTGCCAGCTATATTTATATTATTCTCACATACATTTCAAACGCTACAAGATACATTTTGTTACTAAATACATATTTACTAGTGTCTATGAAATCATTGGCGGCTTGTTTTAATAAATTAATTGACATTTTCATAAATATGAATTTTAAAAATCATTTAAAATTTTTTACATTTACAAAAATTCGTTGCATACACAATTTGGAACTTATAAAGAAATAATCCCCTAGGGACCATCCAAAAATTACGTCACACGTTAAGGGTGGTGGGACAAGGAGTTCTAAGTTTTGTGACCTCAAATTACAAGCATTAAATTAAACTAATAAGTCAAATGAAATAATAAAAAAAAAAAATTATATAAACATTTTAGAAGGAGTCTCTTTCACATTTGTATTTGACCAACTGTGACAAAGACGGAAGAAGGGTCAAAAATCCTTAAGTGTCATGTAATTTATCGATGGCCCCATATACAAAATGTTATAAAAACTTAGCACCTGTCTAAAGGAAAACCCATTTATATAAAAAAGAAACCTAAATCCTAATTCCGACTTCACTAAAATTGAAAAATAATGATTAAATAAAAAAATCATTCACAATAAAGTATAAGTATTATAGTACAACTAAGATAAAAAACTTATATTTAAAAAAATATGATATCCAGTTTTGGATAGTGACTTCATACATATTATAATATTCTAAATTAGTTATACCAAAGAAAACTCGATAGAAATGCATGCGCTTTATGATACTACAACAAAAATTAAAAAAGTAAATCTAACCACTTAAATTAGATAAGCAGATCTGTCCCAGTAAATGCAGATTTTTAATGTAATGTAAATAAATAATCAAGTCTTTGGGATATCTATTTAGAATATTAAAACAAATGACAAATCATAGGAAAACATTTATTAGATTCTATTGCATACACGAAGTAATTTGAATTATTATTTACAATAATGTATTTAGTGATGTAGGTATTTATATTAAAGTAGGAATGTACTATATTAGTTATTGATTTTTATAATTTAGGAATTCCGCGTTATACATCTTTACAAACACACTTGAACATTCTTTGTTGGATATTTTAGAAAAACTTACTAGTATAGTAAGGATACTTTGTGTATTAAATGTTGGTATCGTTATGTACTAGCTTTAAGCTGTGCTAGTCTAGATTTTTCTTAATTTAGAATCTTAGCAACAACTATTATGTACAAATTTTTAAAACAAATCATAAAAAAAACCCTTTTTATCTGGCACACTAGCATATACATGTTATTGTATTTTTTCTTTTTAAAATAACATGAAAATGTATTATGATGCACTTTTAGAGGGAGTATCTTTCGTCTAGCATATATTTTATATTATACCCTCATGATTAAATAATATGCGTACTTTCAAAGGAAATCACCCATTAAATTCACTAATATTACTTGTGTCGTTATAAAATTTACCATAAAATATGTAGAGTCCAATATGTCGCCTAGATTGGCGCCAAAGCCCAAAACTTAAGAAATTTGTATTCTCAATTAGTCTTGGGCATAATAGTTCACAACTGAGATCGCTCAGTTTAGTTCGCCGCTCCTAAACGAACTAGTTCGTTCTTCTAGTTCGTTAGTTCCTAGACCGAATTAGACTGATTCCATCGTTCGCTCGTTTTAATACGGTTCCTGATGTATGTTACAATATTTATGGAATGCTTGTGAATGTTTAATTTTCATCTCTAAAAATAGCAAAAACCTATAAATTAATGAATATATCTATATACAAAAATATTGGTGCAATAAAATAACCCTTTATATTTTTCGCCTTTTAATATTTTTATTAATTAGAAAATAATCAAGAATAATCTTAGTTCATTCGATAAGTCGACGTCAATCTCGTTCATTCGGCACGAACTAGCGAACTATGAAATGGAGAATGAAGGAACTAGTTCGCATAGTTCGCCTGTAGGAGCGCTCTTACGAACTAGTTCGTTCACGAACTACACAAGACTATTCTCAATTTGTTTTCATATTTTCCATATTTAAAATGTATATGAACAAAATGTGTCCAAATGTGTATTGTATCGATAACTTTTTAAACTAGGGATGAAATATGGACGTGTCCATAATAATAAAATATTAAATAGCCTAAGAATAAAACTAGAATGATTGGCAAATATACAATTGAACAAGCGGATGGCACATTTATTTTTACAGAAAACATTATACAAGATTCCGTTTTTGAAAGTAACCTAGTCATATAAATAGTGATACTTTAACAATAGGGACGATACATTCACAATAGTGGTGATAGGTAAGCTATGTTCACTTAAAGCTGCCTTTTTGTTCATATGTGCAACACAAATGTGTTAAACATGTTGAATATTTATTTTTTAATCTGTCAACATTATTTTTTTATTTTTAATATTAGAAGCATTGATGCAATCGCTTGGATGGCAAAAATCTTTTGGATCTTGTGCTGTCTAAGCGATAAAGACATTTAAAATATGCTACGAACAATTTTTCAGCCACCACTGTAATATAAATATTAAAATTTATTTAATACGCGTACAATTCTGGCACTGGAAATAATATTCAGCCTATTTGTTGAGGTTTGTGTATCACGTATTGTAACATGTATCGCCTGTGTAATCGAAAAGGACAGTTAATTGTCATGCCCTTTACATATTTGGTCTTGTGATTCATGCAATTATTTACACTGCACGTCGAACAACACTTTAGTACATTGATTGTACATCTGTACAATGAGTACGAATTACATGTTGGTAATAAAAATAATATTTTCGATTTTTTTTCCCAGAACAAATACAGCCACGTGAAATAAAAGAAATGGCAATATTTTCGATCTGTTTCTCTATGGTTTTGAATTAATAAACACGTGGCAGGGTTTGTTCTGTGCTGTCTCACGCATAGAATTCTCTGTTGTTGTGGCCCTTGCCGTAGGAGGCGGCTGCGGGGCTTCGCTTCGGTTCGTCAAGGGCGTACGACCCTTCGTCCTTCTTGCGCATGCGATACACTATGAACATCACCACTAGGATCGCACAGAGCAACCCGACTACCGCTCCCCCAATCACAGCTGAAAAAAGACAATAGGTGTGTTATAATAAAGTAAAATAACCATTTGCTGCAGCAGCAAAGTCCACTGTGGTCTTTGTTACCTACGCCTACATCTATACATACATATTATAAATAAAATTAAAGTGTCTGTCTCTGCATCATCTTTTTACTACATGCATTTGAATATACCGGTGAATACCGGTTTGAATGCACGGTAGATATAACGATGAAGGAAAACATCGTGAGGAAGCCTGCATGCTTGATGAGATTGAAAATCTTTGAAGGCATGTAAAGTTCACCAACCCGCTTGGGTCAGCGCATCGGTGAACTATGGCCCATTGGGTAATGGGCCATAGTTCACCGATGCGCTGACCCAAGCGAGCGAGGAGGGTTCCTCGCCTGATTTCGAGGAGGAGACCCGTGCCCAGCAGTGGGACATATAAGGGTTGATACTTTAACTTTAAGATATACCAAAATAACATTTTTTCCCGGCTCTCGGCGGTCATTCGTGGATCTTTGACAGTCGTTACGGGTCGTCAGAAGCCTGAGAATATGACAGCCAGTCTTACCGCGCGGTACCGTATCACCCAGTTACTGGGTTGTGGAGGTCCGCATAAGCATTCGCTCCATGTAAAATACTGGTATTCAGCGGAATCCGATTAGACTGGAAGCCGACCCTAAAATATAGTTGGGTAAAGGCTAGGCAGATGGTGAGAGAATAAAAAAAATAGCACATGATAGATACAAGATAAAGGGAGGTAGGTTATGTCGTATCAGGAGGTGAAGATGTTGGCGGAAAGGAGCAATGAGTGGCGAATACTCCACCGACAAGAGCAAAGCTCGTAAATAGAGAGATAGAGAGAGAGAGAGAAGATATTTATATACATAGACGACTGCCCTCGGCGGAGTCCTACTATGCTACTAATATTATGAACGTAAAGGTTTGTAAAAATGTATCGATGTATGATTGCCAGCAAAAACTACTGAATGGATTTTGATGAAACTTTACAACATGGCTTACACTTCGTAATAACACGTAGGACATAATTTAACACCTTACTCACACGGGCGAGCGAATCCGCGGAGCGCCGCTAGTTCTAAATAAACCAAAAAATATAGCACGTATCGTTTTGTGATTTCCGGACAGACGGTATTATCTGCCGCTTGACTCGCTATTTTTATGTGATTCGTGAATCAGCATTGATAAACTCGCAAATATTAGACAAATTCGCATCATCATTTTGTATGTGTGTTTTCACTGCATGTTTTTTCAAAATTGGTATTATGGTATTGGTAAAATAACTAGCAGCGCCCCACGGTTACACTCGCGTACTTCCCATTCCCGTCGGAGTACCTGGATGAATTATAGCTGATGTGTTATTCTGATGTATTCGACCCGGTTTCCGAAAGGCTGATCAAAGCAAAAATTTACAAATCAACTGAACATGCCCACTTATTTTTTGCTCGTGTGGCACGACCTTATCAATGATATACCTAGATTTATGTGGTGATACGAGAATATAGAGATATATGTAGGTTTAGCTACTTTACAATAATTAATCTACACAATACCCAAGTATGCTTGTGTAGATTATCTTTACCGCAAAGAAAAGCCAGAGAAAGGAAAAATAAACAATCAGAAGTTAGCACTACTCTCCGATGTTTTAGTTCACCGCTTCATCATTTCATTAATTCCCAACTTCGATAGTTCACCGTTTTATCGGCTCACAAGTTCACAACTTCATCAGTTCACCCGAGTAATACTCACCAGCGAGTATGCCAGGCTGCGCGAAGAAGCTGGTGGCGCGGTCTTCGGGCTTGGCATTCATGATGAACACGACGTTGTCGGCCGGCCGCGACTCCGGGTTCACGTTAGAGCCGGCCTGGTCCTGATCCTGAAAATTTAACGAACGAAATGAATGAAAAAATAAATAAAAAATAAAAATTCCCAGCCCAGCCAAATTATTTGTATTATTTTCAGATGGTCCTGTCCTCTTATGTGACTGTAGTTGTGTACCTTGTTTTAGACAGACGCATGAGATCCGTTCACATATCTTGTTGGTGAACCCAGAGAAATTCATAATAGGTCGTGAATAAGCTTTCTATCTTTTAATAACGTCAGATTGCAGCTTAGAGCAACATGGTCTTCCTTTTAGTAGGAAGGAGATCTGCGTTGCTTTATGGATTGCAGCTTATTATTATTATGGCATCTATATAATCTACAGATTGATATAATATAGTAACATGAATACAATGTCACGACGGGTAAAATGCCACAGACGGTTATCTTATTGAGGGCCTGGTGTAATAGTGTTCAAAGCAATGGTATTTCTAGTTTAAAGTGTGTCATGAGATATGGGTATATAATATTTTGCATGGTGTTGTTATACTCACTATTTTAATTACAAATTTTTACGTTTTGTCGTTTTAGCGTTTGTAGCTTAATTCGAGCTAAAAATTGGCATACGAAATAAAATTTATTCCATCCAACAATTATGTTTCATTCATGTTTTCGTTGTAGTTGGTTATTTATCTCATCTACATAATAATATTTTGTCAATTTTCCTGTTAATGTTGTTTTAATGCTGTTCATATTAAATTATCTCTGGAGTTGTATTTAATATTGTCAACCTGTTTGTTCAATGCGAAGATAATTCTTTTTTATTCAATATCTCGGACAATATAAACTCAGGGCGCCCTTTAAGATATAAAACCAGTTTCTTTTAAATAAAATATAATGAAAATTCAAGTTCAATCCATGTTATATTTAGAAATTGTTTTGAATTGAAATTCCAAACAATTTTAAAAATTTTGTATACATTTGTTTGATTTCTTATAATACGTCACATTGCTTTGCTGTGTTGTTTTCTTATGTTCATGCGAATTTCACTCATTATATTGAAACAACTTTTACGGATTTTATCGCGGCTTTTTATGAGCCTGACGTGTCGGATACTTTACAGCAACCATGGTCACGGGAGGACTGAGGTGTCAGACGTCCTACTATTACAAAATTATTCATAGCTACCCTATGATACAACAATATTTTATTTAGTCCTATCCATGCAGAAGGTGCTAACTGAGTCTTTAGTCTGTGACATGTTATGCTAGGATTTAGATTTTATTACATTTATTATGGGATCCCAAGCAGATGGTAGTGGCCAGCCATCTTCTCTATTGAAATTAGGATGTTTTTTAATTTCAATAGCCTCGCGAATCATCCTTGGTAGGAATCGGTGTTCTTTTGCGCTGTGCTGTGTTTCGCGAAGAACGGTAAATAGAAGAGGTAATTAGGATGCATACACGAATAAGTTGTCTGAGACATTTCCAAGTCTTTTATTCTCATGGGCGAGCCTGATCATCAAACTTGACAGCTCATCCGTCTACCTATCCTGGCAAAGGCAGAAAATTCATAATAATACTCACGACAGACGGATTAAGGTCCTCCCCGGATACGCTGATGTCTGTCTGTTCAGGTTCGGAGTCTACTACCGCCACACGAGGTTCAATGGGCTCCTCGTATACCTTGGGTATACCAGCTGGAATTATACAGGATATCGTGTTAAAGAAGGACCAAATTGCAGAGAATACATAAAACTAAACTTTTAGAAATTAATTGGCTATTACTTATAGAGTAGCTTATTTGACTTCAAGTTGAATCTACAACCTGTTACTCAAGCCTACTGAGGAAAACCATCGCAAAACTCAATAGACAGTTCTACTTCGGAGAAGATGTTTATTGTGTTTGTGTGTTTTGTAAATGACATCACGACATGATTAATACACTTACCATACAAACCGTTTGTTTCTAAAATATTATCTACATTTGACTTTACAATTAATAATAATTATTAAGAATTATCTAGGACTACATTAAATACAACGAAAACAATTGAATTAGGACCCATTCCTTGGAAATAATATATACGTTTGAATTGTTTTTAATATGAGTCACAAATATTGTTTGCCATGGTACCATGACGTCCAAAACTCACTAATACTGTGAGATGTTAATATAAATAGAAAATACTATAAATACTTGATAATGTTACGAATACTTGAAAATGTAATAAATACTTGAATGCCACGAGATAAGTCATGTAATGGCATTACATCAAAAGCGGGAAACGAAGACGAAGACTCTACAACAACATCGAAAATACCGTGAAGTGAGGTTGGCATGATATTAACAGTTTATTGATGGCGATGAATAAAATCGAACATGCGATTTTTGATAAAAAAAAGTGATTAATAAAACTATTTTACTCTTTTATTTTAAACTAATATAATTGAGATGAAATTCTTTAAATTCTCCAATTGAGATTTTTAACGTATTTGATACGATATTATATTTATATATTATGTACATAGTAGGTTTTACTTTGGAGGACTTTTTTATATTTTTATGAGAACAGCTAGTGTAACGGTAAAATAGTTTTATTTTGATGATAATATCATGCAGAATAAATAAATTAACTTAACTTACCCGTTCCTTTGCACGGATTTATTTAAAACATTTTATTTTTAAAACATTTAATTTGTGTGTTTCATGTCGACGCGTGAGGCGAACTAGCCGGAGCCAATGGGAATTAGCTGATAATAATTATTCATGACGAAGGTTATGTTTTTGTATGTGAGAAAATTGTGTTATTGAACCCTTTTATTAATATTTCTTAGAAACATCCGAATATAAGCGTAAATTAAAGTATTTCTGTTGAGACTTATGAAATTTAGTTGAATTACAGACAACTGGGTTATTGTTAATATTGATAAGTAATTAATTAATTAAATAACTATATCTTATAAATAGAACAAAGGTAGATTTTATACTAATTTCTTTGTAGTCGTTTAATTAGGCATAGAGTTATATTAAGTATATACTAATAGGTACGGTTCCTTTAATTTACATTCTGAATTTTTTTAATGTAATATTAGGTCTAAATTAATGCTATATTTAAGAAAATAGGTCATGATATGACTTTACATTATACTTTTATGATACTAACTGTGATCAACAACTTAAGATGGCGTCATTATTAGCGTTTTTTAAGATGTAATTAAAAATGTATTGTCATCACGCTACATTGTAATTATTTCGCTTCGCAAACGTAATGTAATATTTAATGAAATATTTAGCAATCTTGGCCTTTGATGTGATAAAATCTTAAAATAAAATCGTTTTGAACGTGGATTCTTGTCAAATTTATTTTAACAAAGATTTTTTTTTATTTTATTTTAAAAGATATTGGTATTAATTAATAAATTGTTCACATTAATAAAAACGTTTTTTCGCTATTTATATAGAGAAAAAAATAAATTTGAATGATTGTATTTAAAATATTCAAGTATAATAGATTATCATGATCGAAACATTTTTTTAGACGTATAGAGATATTTTTTTTTATTTAAATAGCAAGAATGTGAATATAAAGTGGCTTTACCATAAATACTCTTTAATTTGCCACTTGACATTCAAGAATTCACGTTCGAAATAATATAAAATTATAATCGCAACAAAACTGGCATGCTGCAGCCACTACTCACAACTGTCTACATGAACCGTGTCGTCTACTCGCGGCGGTTCATCCGGGACCAGTGTGGTCCCGGACAGGTCCGGGAACTCGGAACTGGGTTGGACCGGTCCCGGGGTGGTGTGGGGTCTATAGTCTTCGTCATCTTCAAGCCCGTTGGCGTCACCTGAGCCGTCCTCGTCGTCGGTGCCGGGGGCGGCGCCCCACCCCGAGCCGGAGCTTTCGTCGGTCTCTAGACCGGAGCCCTCATCGTCGATGGGCAGGTCCTTGTCGAAGGGCCCGTCGTGTTGCACAGCTACCCCCTCTGGTGCCGGAACAGCAGTCGCACCCTCCTGGAACGTTACAATGTAAAGCTCTTTTATGTGATCCGTACAATCATCCTGAGTATGTTGGATGCCTGGGTGTCGGGGTGAAACGTGGGTTGATTGTGTGGTGGTGGTTTTTATTGCAGTGTATGGAGGTGCTGTTGTAGTATTAAAGCCAAAAATTTTATTCAAAACAGTACCACCAAAGTATATTTTTGAACGTCTCAACCGCCGGTTCCGGCACCGGCGAAACAAACTCAGTGGAACTAATCTTTTCAAATATTCTATTACAAAAAAAAATTAAATACATATACTACTATACTATTATAGTACATGAGAAGAATCTAGCAAGAAACCTTCAATCAAGAATCTAAAAGGGTATATGCCTGTCGTCACACATTTGCTGATTCAGAATTGAACTTGAAAGAATTCACAGTTTATTATTATTATTTATTGCTAATTAATATATTATTTAATATATTGCTTCTATATTATTATCTAATATAAATCATGGAATTACGTGAAAACGCCTGATATAAACTGGCCAGGTCTATTATAATGAACGTCAATACCAGATACTTGCATTAAATCGTTAGTGATTGTCGTCCGGTCAATGATATAAAGGGCCCTATGTCCAGCAGTGATCGAAAAATGGTTGATCATCATATTATGTGAAATAATTGTTTGAAGTAATTATAGCTGTCTCAAGGTAGAGAGGGCCAATTAATCCCGTGCCTGGCACGAAAATAATTAATGATTGATAATAATTAGAAACGAATTAATTACACATTTTAATATATAAAAAGAGAGAAGTCATGGAGGTCGTTGGCTTTCTCTTTACATATATCGTGAATCAATATTTTTATCATAACATAAAGTTTGTATAATGTAAAAATTGGTATATTTATGAACACTTTTACTATTTCTAAAACTTACGACCAGTCTAAACACTCTCTGTGCGTATGTCATTAAATTGAACTCCTAAACGGTTGGACTGATTTACGATTAGCGATTTAAAATCCCGATTCGAACAATAATATTTGCATGACAGCGTCTGTCGGTTTTGCTAGCCTGATCACTAGTCTGTCGGTTCTGCTAGCCTGATCACTAGTCTGTTGGTTCTGCTAGCCTGATCACTAGTCTGTCGGTTCTGCTAGCCTGATCACTAGTCTGTTGGTTCTGCTAGCCTGATCACTAGTCTGTTGGTTCGCTTGTCCTTAGCTGCTGCTGTTTTTAGCTTTGCTAGCTAAAATGGCTTCACATTTACACTAGTTTTAAATTATTTGTATATATCCATTATACACACGTTCTGCGTAATTTTACGGAAAATTATAAAAGCAAAATTTAAGATTTTTAGATTTAAAATTTATTCAACATAATATTCTAGACGTTGTAATTAGTTTAGTTTACCGACTTAGTCAAAGCACTCAAGTGTAGGTCTATACACATATTGCAATCATGCAAAAATTTAGTCGATACCATTGTAGGAAAAGTTCTAGAAATAGATTGGGTAGCACCAAAATATATGGTAAAATGCAAAAATCAATAATAAAATAATTTTTTAAATGAGTTTAATTTTCAAGAGTGACCAAATAAAAGCTTGTATTTTGTTAGGTCCACAATAATACAAGGAGTAAATAATTAAAATTTACGTTTATGTATAAATGACAGTTTACGCAGTGACAAAATCACACAAAACACTTGAAACGTCATCGCTCTATATGAAAGGCTCGACCCATTTCTAGAAAACTCTTTTGTCTGACACAACATTTGGAACGAAAATTATAATACAAATTGGGATATAGACTTGGAGAATACAAAAAAATAGAAGCGTTAATTACACGTGTATTAGAATTACAAAAGCTTACCTTCGAAATGTAATATTAGGCCTTAGATTTGTAAGCTTTTCCGAGCTTTTGGCAGTGTCCTGTCGGTTAGCGTAAGTTGTATAGTGATAGGGCGATCGATAGGCTTTCGAGGGAGGGCCGGGGGCGCGGGGGTGCTCATTCCCGGTTTCCCCGACAGATGGTGGGTAAGGTTGTCGAGGTTCATAGTTTATACGGTAGAGCGCGCTATATGTGTTACATTTTCCCAAAAAAATCGTCTCATTTTCAATTATATTGATAGACAAAAAGTTGTATAAATATGTGTATTTTCAATATTCATGTAGTATTTATATGAACTTTAATTTCGTGTGTAAAATTTATATGATAGCTCTGTTTTACCAGTTACAATTTTTTAAATATTAATACAAATAACTGAAGATGGCCACATTGACTGCGAAATATCACCAGTGCGTATCATCATCATCATCACCCTCTATCCGTCCACTGCTGAACATAGGCCTCTCTCACGAACGCCAAGACGACTGATCCCTTGCTACTCGCATCCAACGTGGACCTGCCACTGCACGGAGATCGTCTTCCCATCTGGTTAATGGCCGACCAACACTTCGTCTACCTAAACGCGGCCTCCACTCTTGAACCTGAGCTCATGAGCCATCCGTTCTTCTGGGTGTGTTACCACACTTTATTTTTTGTAAATGTATTTTATGTGCCAAGCTGAGGTCTATAAAACTGAAACATCAAATGGCCAGCCAATAATGATGATTATGATTTCGGTTTTCCATAACAATTGAACCATATGTTTGAGGGTGAATGTTTTCATCTCAACCCTTCTCATCCGGGTACGCAATAGGAATTATTATTTATTGTGTGCGGGTACCGCGGTGCTGACCCCTACCTTTATTAAGCTGTACAGTCAGACTCGTATATTAGTCAACCTGGCAAACGTTGCTCTACCATATAAATTATTTCTGGATATACCATTATCACCTAGTGATATGGTATACTTTAGCACCTATTTTCTCAATTTTTTTTAATAAAAATCCGACAAGTCTCTTCGAAGGAGTACAACCACAAAAGAGGTGATAAGTGTTTTTTTAATGACTAATACAGCCTTAAGAATACTCGAGTTATACTATGTCAATATTCATCGTCGATTCGATTACAGCTGTAAATCTAAGTTAAGTCGGGTGTAGTTATGGAAACCCCTAGTTATTAATACAATAACTGGGTGGTAAACAAGGTGGGAAGGATGCGCTGGGATGGGGCTGCCATCCTGCTCGTTTTATCCGTGAAACAGCATTGCTGTATTTCGAAGAGAAGGGCAAGAAAGATAGTGTAATTAATTACTGACAGGCTTAACGTATTATGTCTCAGGATCAGACCCGTTAGGTTAAAGGAGGCCTAGCTCAGGATAGGCAGCAATTAAACGGGCTAGTTCCAGATAAAATTCGACGTCATGGGCGACGTCAACCGCTTACCATCAGGTGACACGTCAACTTAGAAAATATTATGTAATAATAATATCTATGGATGTTTTTACACCGCGTCAATCTAGTCCCGTGCTAAGTTTCCGAAGAATTTGTGTTACAGGTACCAGACAACGGAAAATACATATTTTTAATACTTTTATATTAATAAATACATTTAAGATTTTTATTATATAATACACAAATTTACTACGCATCCATGACCCAGGAACATAGAAAACTTTTTACTCCCTGGCGAGATTCGAACCCGCTACCTCCGGCTTGAGCGCCAACGCGCTAACCACTGAGCCACAGAGGTCGTCATTAGATATTAATTGCGACATTAGTTAATTATAATTATTATAATTGATTTAGAAAGTAGGGAAATAATGGAGAACTTGTATGATTGTGTGGGATGTAATGTGGAAGGCCTACAGAGGGAGATCTCCGACCGAGTGAGATGCACCGTGCAAAGCTCGGCCAGGCCGAAGCCCACTTACTATCGTATCAGGTGTCGTATATATAGCGCGCGAACTGTGAAATACCGATAGCGCGATTCAGGATTATAGCGCTAATTCGCTACAATTGCATGTTTCTTACGGTGTAATTTACCGGCATGATTATAATAATACATTTTGATCATTAAAAACACCAATTTCAGTTCACGAACGTATATTCGTAAAAAGTAATTCATGGATTTGAGTTTTAATAAAATTTTATTAGCCAAGTAGTAGCGAGTACAAAACTGCAGAGTATAAATCAAACTTGGCATGGTATGGAAAACGCATAAGTTAGGTTAAATTCATTTAATAAGTTCAAATCACGAATTTTTTAAAATTCGTAGTTTGAAAAGCTTTTGCTTTTTGATTTTAAGCAAAGTGTGAATTCAGTTATTTTTTCTTAGTCATCATAGGTAGAACTTTCTTGGCTTAGGTTTAGTATAAAGACTAAGTAATATTAGTTTCAGATAAAGTCGCGGTAAAGACCAGTTATTTAGATGTGACGTTAAGGGTAAGTTGATAACTCATCTAACTTTTAATTGAACGATTGTTTCTGATAAGTCTGGTTAGATAGGTCGGGATTCAATTTAAGCTCAGATTCAAGAGAGACTTTATGATTATATGAAGATAGATTCTAAACTATGTAGGTACCATGTGAAAGCGAGTTGTCATCGAGTGCTGGTTCTTTTTTAAATGTTTGTGATTTTATTACTCCGCCAATTGTGAATTTATTTATAACTAGCTGTTACCCGCAGCTTCGCCTGCGTTAACTAAGATTTAGAACGGGATATGAGTGGGATAATATGTTGTGCATGTAAAATGCATATAAACCTTCCTAATGAATTGTTCTTTCTACTAAAGAAAACCGCATCAAAATCCGTTGCGTTCTTTTAAAGATTTAAGCATACATACAAAGGAAGCGCCTCTGTTTTATACAACGTAAAGATAAAAGAACTTTTTACGGATATTGCGGTTTATTAAGTTTTTTACATGCTCGATCATTTCGTTTCTCTGATCCATGAGTCGGAGAGTCTGACTGGAGAGCTTCTTTAATTTGGGACAGCGGGTTTTAAAGTACTTAGACCCTGCTGTACGGACAGTATATTTATTAATTATACACTTTTTTGTACCTGTACTTGTGTTGTTATATTACTGATATTGCCAATCCACAACGTTCTTAGGCATTTGAAGGTTGTCAATAAATTTGCTAGTACATGAAATATTTGTTTATATATTTATTATCACTGTCGCTTTTGAATATCAGGCGATCAAGGAGACTATCATCGTCCAGGACTCGTCCCAATATCGCGGTGATGACGCTCGGCAGAGACAAGTCCCCTTCATGACCGATGTTGAATCGTGACGCAGCGCCGCCTCCATCCTGCTTCCGCCCGCTTATTTTACCCTGGCAAGGAGCCAGAAACATATACAGTGTACTGACCCATCCTTTGTTTAGGATAACACTGGGCATACTATCTAGCACATTTATCTATACATCTTATACTAATATATAAAGCTGAAGAGTTTGTTTGTTTGAACGACCTAATCGTAGGAGCTATTAGTTGGATTAGGATGATTTTTTCTGTGTTAGATAGGTCATTTATCAAGGATGGTTATGGATTTATCATCCCGCTAAGATGCCGTTGTAAATCTCAGTTAACGCAGACGAAGCTGCGGGCAAAGTATGAAATAAGTACAAAATAGAAAAAAAAATCGGGCGGGAGGCAAGCGCTGTGCCACCTTATTGGTGTCCTGATACTTTTCCTGTGAACAGATTCGTTGTATTTCAGAGAGAAGTCCAAGACAGGTTGAGTGGTGACTGTCGTTAACGCTTATCACATATCTCATTATAGGCAACACATTAATTCCCCGCCTAAGCCCAGATGAACATTTGTGTTCATGGGTGAAAATTGGTGGTTGATCTCATATCCGCCAGTTTTCTTATCCATCTAGTAATCCACAAAAATGTAATATTCGTTGCTCACTGTACCTTAATGCCTTGCCACCTGTTTCATAGTTTACGCAGATATTTACATTAATAGCAAAGATCCTATACAATATAAATTAATTTCTAAAGCACCATGGGATATTTTATTCATTAATATTTAAAAATTAATACTATGTAAAATTGTTTTAGTCGAGTTGTAGTGTTAGTATTAGAGGCGTGTTAAGTACTAAACAGATGAAGTTCCTATATTGTTTTCTTATGTTTACGCGAATTTCACTCATTATAATGAAACAACTTTTACGGATTTTATCGCGGTTTATTTAGTTTTATTAAGTCAGCAATCTGTGAACATAGCTTAGATAAAGCTCGCCATTATATCAGATTTGATAAACCACAGGTCCTCGCAAAAGAACACCGATTCCAACCAAGGATGATTCGCGAGGCTATTGAAATTAAAAATCATCCTAATTTCAATAGGGAAGATGGCTGGCCACTACCATCTGCTTTTGATCCCATAATAAAAATAATAAAATCTAAATCCAATCATAATATGTCACAGACTAAAGACTCAGTTAGCACCTTTTGCATAGATAGGACTAAATAAAAATATTGTTGTATCATAGGGTAGTTTCGAATAACTTTTGTAACAGAAGGATATCTGACACCTCAGTCCTCCCGTGACCATGGTTGCTGTAAAGTATCCGAAACGTCGGGCTTGTAAAAAACTAAATAAACCGCGATAAAATCCGTAAAAGTGGTTTCATTATAAAGATGAAGTTCCTTTCAATATGGTCGATTTGGGGAATGTCGAAATGTGCATTATATAATAATTAATGTAATTACTACCGAAGAAAAGCCAATTATAAGGACTGCCGATACAAGTGAAGACATAACTTTGAATTATGACATGAGACCACTCACTCTGACATTGGCAAATCCTTGAGGAAGCTAATATTGAAGAAGAAGAAGAAGACTTCATAATGTCACGGCATGTCGGTGACAGAAGTTTTACCTCAAAAAATACTGGCAATGATAGAGAATGCCTACGGACGTGAAACCTTATTTAGACTTATGGCATATATTATATTAAAACCTGAAATTTCGTAATATCATATCAGCATGTCAGTGACATTATTACTTAAAAACATGTTTATTACTTAAAAAAATGATTAAAAATGGATACAAGCGGCATTAAAAAAAATCTACAGCTGTAGCCTGTAGGTTGTCATGTAACTCATGTTCGTTTTTTCGTGTGTCATGTTGATGTCATAGTCGATCCATAATAAATGTACCCGTGAATACAGTGGGGATATGTTTCTGTGCCGACATTTTTCGTAACTTTTATATCATTTTTTTACAAAATTTGTATTAGCGCTTTTTCCATCGAAAATTGTCAATTTCAATTTTCATTCAAATATTATTTCATTCTGTACATCCTGTAAATCGGGAATCTCACGCAAGATGTTACATTTTGGTGTCCTGTCTATCCTGCCCTTCTATACAAGTGGCAAACGCTCCGAAACACAGTTGTGATAAACGCTAAAAATTTAACGCCATAGGGTTGTCGCAAAATCTTTGATGAATGTTTATAGACAGATACTTAAAGTACTTATATGGTTTTGTTTGTAAAAAAACGTATGTGAAGTACATACGTTTTTAGACGTTTTTACAAACAAGTCCGTCCCCCCTAGACAAGTGGCATAAACGCTAAACGAATATAATAGAAAATAAGACTTATTGTTTAGGAATGACACTAGCTTACGAAATTTAAAAAACAATCAAGAAATATAATAATAATAATAATAATATTCCTTTTAAACGAAGTACAGACGTTGTAAAACCACTAGTCCAGAGTGGTTATCTTTTTTCTACAGCGAGACTGTTTCCTGTAAAAATTAAACAGGTTGGTACAGAAAATATATGTAAGTGTATAGTATATTATATAGTAGTCCGGTTCAACATATTTGTAATGACTAAGTAAAACATAGTCATTATTATCATCATCATCAGCCTTATCAATCGTTTTTCGTCCGCTGCTGGACATGGCTTCCTTCAATAAACGCCAAGATGCCTCAACTCCTCCGCATCTAATCCAACCAATACCATAGTTGTTATTTGGCAATCATAACATGAAATTGGCCAAAAGCTTGTTTGTGCTAATCTAAACAATAAATACATGGTTTACGGAGTGTTTCAGACGAATAGCTCGCGGCTAACACCGTTCACAACTCGATACTCTGTGCTTAGCTATAAATTATTATTGAACGATGTTTGTGAAATTATTTTACAATAATGCGTCCATTTTACTGTATTATAATGACCCAAAAACATAATCTAAGGTTGATGTGAATTTTAATCATTATAATGAAACAAATTTTAAGGATCGCGATTTATTAAGTTTTTTACAGCCATGGTCATGGGAAAAATATAATGCTTTCTGGCTTTTCTAAACGCTACAAAGAAACATATTTTATTTAAATAAATCAGCTATTTATCAAGTCTTGTATCAATGAACAAACTTACAATAATATAATAATAACAATAAAGTAGCATAGTAATATTATACTTAAATTTCAGGTTTTCTCATGATTATATAAACAAGAAAACAGTAAATGTCCCATGAAAGCCCATGGAACACAGTGACTATTTTTTTTTTTTTTTCCTCTTTTGGCAATAGCGTTTACTTAGTGACTATTTTCTGGCCAGTTTACCAATTCAACTAATAACACAATTTCTACACGAGAAATATTTATTTTAAAAATTATATATATATTACATTTTTTACTTCATTTCTCTTTACCATTTTATGTTTCTACGTTAGTATTTATTACTTCGCGAAATATGTTCAAATGGATTTGTCTATTGTGAACATTCTAGACTTCCAGTCGAGTCTAGTCTAGTCCCTGGCGATTAGATATGCCAGGCAGTTGAAACTGGAACAGGTGCTGACGTTCTGAAAGGAGACGAAATAAAACATTTGCCCTTGTAACTATTGAAAACGTTACAAGGAATATATTAAAATGAAACTGCCTTTTATTTAGGGCTTTATTACATTTACCTTGGGCGTTGCTTGCACGGGTGGAATTCTGTTATTGTATGAGAAATAAAATGGATAGCCATGTATCTGTTCATACGAAAGCGTTTTTGAAGCGCTCCGCGTTGAGCGTCGGACGTTAAATCGAATTTAGAACGCGGAGCTGGCAACTCGCGCTAACGTCGGAATTTAACGCGACGTTTAAAAGTCGCTCGTTAAAATACACAAACGGGTTAAAAGAACACATTTCCTGCTTGTTCGTTATTCCTCCCGCTGAACAGCTTTGCTGTGTTTCCGAAGGGAGTGGAGGACAGACAGCGTACTTAAGCTGATATCTTATTGTGGCGGACCAATCACAGCGCCGCAATCCTGAATCGCGCTATCAGAATTTCGGCGCCCGGTCGCTATATATTCGACATCTGACACGATAGCTAGGGGCTTTGGCCTGGTCGAACATTGCACCACGCTCGGTTGCAGATCTCCCTTTGGGGCCAACCACCATATTCCCACATTGGTGACCCCGATCTGCAGCTAGTCTGCCGTTTGTCTATCCAAATATCGTAAAATAGAATTATAATTTATCCCCAGCCAACTCTATGACGTATACAAACAAGTAAAATATGAATTATGCGGACGACATCCCATAAGCGGTGAAACTTAAACAAAGCTCGCGGAACCTTTAAATATGCGATGAATTTCGGCACAAAAGGCAGTATAAGGCACAAAGTTGGGAATCCGAGGCGTTTCGGGAATATTAAGTGTTGTGCGGATTGCCCCTTCTAATGGCGGTCCGTTAAGTATTTTAGGCAGTCTTAGTGATTATGTAAATTACTAGAGTATTCAAGTATGTTAACGCCTGAAACTTTAGGTCCTGAAATGGACTTGGATAAACTGTGAAGATTCCGCGGGTCTTCGGGTCTATCGTAATTATTATCGTTTTATCACCACTATCGTAATACTTACGACGGTATTTATAAATTGTGCTTTACAATAATAATTGTTTTGCAACCATGGACAAAAATAATTTACCATGGTTGCCGTAAAGTATCCGTCAAGTTACGCGTGTACCTAATCCTACTAATATTATAAATGCGAAAGTTTGTGAGGATGGGCTGGATGGATGTTACTTAAAAAAAATGATTTCTTAAGCAAGGCTGAAAAAATAGCCTATATTATCATCCCGCTAAGATGCCTTTGTAAATCTAAGTTAACACAGGCTAAGCTGCGGGCAACGGCTAGTAATAATAATAATAATAATACGGCAAAGTTCAAGACGAATTTGCATATTATTGTTGTGGCGAAGTTGGTTATAGAAAGATTAGATAGATGGCGTGGAATGGGCTTTTGCTATCAATACGGGTAATTGTATACGTTTTTGTAATAAACTTCCCGAAAGCATAAAAGAATTGTCAATAAATAAATTTAAATCTATCATTAAACAAAAACTTATATCAAAATCTTATTATAATGTAAAGGAATATATAAATGATAAAAACGCTTGGAAATAAATTGCTCTAGATTTAAGTGACTTTGTGAAATAATGATCACAATTAAAAGAATGATAGGAACCCAGCAGAGTTTCTTGTGGGTATCTTCTCTGACATGGGCGCGTTGCGAACCCAATCAAGATCCTACATGTGACATTAAAAATAAATAAATAAATAAAAATACAATTATTAGTCTTTATTTTTATGTTTTAAATCAAAGTAGCTTTACGTGTTTGCCCATTGAACTTAAATAAAAAATATTACGTTTACATTCAGGAGAAAATACACAAAACATTCCATAAAGCGTTTATAACATGCTGTGTTTTTATTTTTTCATAGCAACTTATTTGTTAACTTATGACATAACTCAAAGGCAGGGTGCCATCAGCGACAAAAGCACTTGAGAGCTTTTGTTTGCGTTCCTTGATTCTTATCTTTGAAGTTTTTAGGAAAAATATTTTTGTGTTGACTTCAATATTTATATACAGACTTTATTGCACAAGGTTTATTATTATTGACATAAAATATTATGGAGCGATGTAACTTTAAGACTTTTTTTTAAGAATGTTCTTATTCCGAAACACTAGTGACACAGGACTGTCTCCTCGCGCTTTCAAAAGGATTTCACACTCTGGTCTGTCCCATTTATGAGACCTCAAATCCTTGGGGACTCTTATGAACGATTGTCTATGCGTGTCAAGGTGTTAAAACTATTCGTTATGGGCCACAGCTTAAATACAACCTTTCAAACAGAAGAACCGCATCAATACGGATCGTCCGTAACAGCTACGGTGGTAGACCGACATACATACATAGATATACTTACCGATCGAACTTGTAACCGCTCTTTAATATACCAATCGGATTAAAAAAGGTTTCTTTTAAATATTAACTAATCAAGCTGAGGAGCTCGTGGCGCAGTGGTAACAGCCGCGCGGATCGATCCACCAGGTTAAGCAACGCTTGCCGAGGTTGGTCCGTGGATGGGTGACCATATTTACATACCGAGACTCCTCCGTGCCTCGGAAAGCACGTTAAGCCGTTGGTCCCGGCTGTCATTCGTGGATCTTTGACAGTCGTTCCGGGTCGTCAGAAGCCTGAGAATATGACATACAGTCTTAAAGTGGGGTACCGTATCACCCAGTTACTGGGTTGTGGAGGTCCGACAGCAGTCGCTCCATGTAAAATACTGGTATTCAGCCGAACCCGGTTAGACTGGAAGCTGACCCCAATATATAGTTGGGAAAAAGCTAGGCAGATGATGATGATGATTAACTAATCAAGCTGCCGGTCATCAACGCTCTACTACACGATATAGGCCTTTTTTAATTTCGTGGTCATTGGGCGAGTAATGCTAAATTAGTCTAAGAATATCGGTGTGCTTAGGGCGGAGCAGTTCACACCTTCTCACTGACTACAGTAAAATAAGGTGTAGATGCGGCCTTACATAGAATACTGCTCTCACTTTTGGGTTTGTGGGCTCTTATATCAGCTTCTTCTATGTTCGCGTTTAACACCTGGCAGCTCGAGTCGTCGGTCGCAAGGTTCTCTCAGATAGGCTTAATTCTTCGCAGCGTTTATATTCGATTATTCTGCGTCTATACCGTGTCTGCCATTTGTGTGCTCTTAGAAATTGTTCGGACTAATACCTGCAGCAGAATTATACCACCGCATATCGCATCAAAATTCCGAAATTTAGCAACAACGATATCCGGAAATTAACAACAACTCGATTTTACGACAGATCCTGCTTCGTACGACCACTATCTGTAGTGGTATATGCAGCTCTTTCAGCAGCCAGTTCCCTAGAACTGGTTGCCAAATGCCAACTACGGTATTTATGATACGACTTAGATATTTTTCAATGAATATATGGTAATTTTTGGGATACCGAATGTAAAAAGTTTTATTTTTGAGTTTTAGTTTAGGAGAAGAGCTCGATTCGAAAAAAATCTTTTAAAAACCACTCGCAGGTATAATATCATGATCTAGATATCGTTATACCATTCAAGATGATTATTTATGATAATTGCAGTTAAAACAGAATTGAGTTTTTTATTTAAAACTCTGTCACTGTCCCAGTTACTAGGCCAATTTAATGTTCTAATTAATTAAGGTATACAACTTTTTTGAATTACCCAACTACAAATATACTGTATTTTCATAAAACCTCTGTTATTTGTGAAAAAGGTGAAAATAGCTTTATTATACTTGCACAGATTGCTCTAAACTTAGTTTTATTAAAAGGGAAAGTAGTGTTGAATAGGGTTGTCAACTCCTGACCCTGATTTAATTTTTAAGGGAGCTTAAAGCTAAAGTGGAATTTATTTTCTAGCTTTAAGGACATAATATAAGATACACATGTTTCGTTTCGATATATTACGTAATCATGATAATGTAATGGTAGCAGTGTTGCCGGCTAATTAGCAATAATAATATGAGAAAATATGACTTTTCTAAGAACGTTTAATTTTGTAAACGAGCTCAAGTTCCTGACGAACAATAAAAAAGAAAAGATTTTGCAGTATAATTATTTTCACAGAGATTATACATCTTATGTCAAAAGTTGCCGCGACAAGTTCCAGGAAAACTCGTTTCTGGTCACGAGCGTCGCTGACTGCTTATCATCGTGTGGACAGATGGTGTGGTCATATTCTACGTATGCCAGATTCCAGAATGCCAAAACCCGTGTTCTATTCAGAACTGAAATGGGAGACGGAATCCAGGCGGGCAATTCTTGCGATACAGGGACGTGCTCAAGCGCCATCTGACCGCATGTGGCGTTTCCCCAGACAAGTGGGAGGAGCTTGCCCCGATGAGGCCGGAATGGCGTGCCGCTGTTCAGACAGGACTCGAGAAGTTTGAGTCGCGTCTCGAAGACCTAGAAGCCAAGCGTCTAGGTCTTAGAGACGAAAAGCCCGCCCAAAGCCCTCTTACAATTACACTTATAATAAGTTTTGGGTATCTTTACTGCACACAGACTGACAGAGTGTTTAAAGCGAAGATAGGGTTCGCAAGTCACATTTGTTTCCATCGAAGGAATCATAACAAGGGTTCGCCGTTGTCGGATACGACAAGGAGGACATCATCATCATCATGTGGTAGGTTTCCAAATTTACACACACAATCAAAAAAATACAGCTTATACATACAACTTACGGCCGTTTCATAGCTTCTATATTTTTATTTTAATATTTAAACCGTATGATGAAGATGTGACAACCCTACCTAACCTACCGGAAGAAAATCTGCGCTTTGAGAAAATTAATAAAAAACCGTTTTGTTTTTCCTACCAGTTCCGCTGACTATTAGTTTTATTAATGTCGAATTGAATGACTTTTTACTCGTAACAAAGAGATTAATGACTGGAATTTGGGCATTGTCTGAGAATGGTTCGTTCACGAGAGTGAAAAATACGGTAAATATACCGATTTGAAAAGCTTTAATTGTGAAAATAGCAATTCTGGCTTAATATTACTGATTTATTTTTGATTTCTTTTTTATGACTGGATTTAAAATAAATAAAAACAAGCCAGGTTTAAGTTTTAGTTTCAGGTCCAGCTGAATTTCACTTATTATAATGAAACAACTTTTACGGATTTTATCGCGGTTTTTTTTAGTTTTTATGAGACCGACGTTCCCGTGACCATGGCTGCTGAAAAGTAACCGATAAAATCCGTAAAAATCGCTACATTATAACTAGCTAGGTCATCACCGCGTCTGTTCAAAAAGCCAGTAAATAGGAAAGATCTAGGAAGAAGTGTCAGGGAAAATATGCGAACTTAATCTTTTGCTGAGAACCTTCTAGAAAACTAGCCCAGTTTTACGTTTGGCAGCAAGACAATAAGATCGAGCCATCGTAAATACTAAAAACGTTTTTTTCTTTAAGTGGCGCCTCGCTGATGATGACTCGTAAAACCATTAACCTATTTCGTGACAGAATTTAATCATAAAGCTTAATTAATGACGCCAAGGGTCGTAAATTCTTGTCCGTCAGTCCGCAATTTTTTTGTTAAGCGTTAGGAGAGATTTATAGGGGAATCTTTTATGTATTACAAAGTAAAGCAGCGATGTTGGCATTTTATTACGATGGAGGATTTTGACCCTGAAATAATATAATATAAGTTTGTGGAGTACTCAGGTTACTACCGCGGTAGCAGGTTCAAATCCCAATTAAAGATTTTATGATGAAAGGTCATATAATTAATGATATCGGATCTTAAGTTTGTAACACATGTACATACCCATTAATATATGATTTAAGTGAAACTGTGTGTGTTGCATGTCGCGTGACGGTCGGAGGCCAATATGTCGGCGCCTATAGTTCGCATCAGCTGACTATGTTACTCCACGCTATTTTGTACGTTAATGACTATAATGTGAAAAAAAGTTTCACTTTTACCGTGGTTTCATAAAACTACACATTTTTTTTTCAGTTATCATATTAATTTTAAACTACTGTTCTTTAGATTTAACAACGCTTGAGATGTGCTAAAGTTATTAATGCAGAATAACTAAAGTGTTAAGCATAGCTTAAACGACCACATGTTTCTTCTAAGCTCGCATATATTACCTGTAACAAAAAAAAACATTAATTAGTCTAAAATGTAGCAAAGAACTAAAAAATAGATAATCAATTTTTATATACGAATAATAAACGGATTAACAAAAACATGATATTATTGTTTCTAAATTATTATCATTTTTAAGAGTGTAATAAATTAACATAAAGGAAATTATGCGTTGCCTATCCTAAAACATGTTTCTCTAAGGTATCTTACTTAATTACACTTCCTGTCCTGTTCTTTTCTCTACAACACAGCAGAGCTGTTTCAAGGAAGAAACAAGTAGCATGGAGCAAGCTGGATAGCCAAGCGAAGTTAGCGCGGGGCATCCCATAAACCTCTCAGATAAATTTATTTAAACACTTCGATTTTATATTAATCCTGTTTTCCTTTAATAAACCTTAAGAAAAAGTTTTTACCCGTATGTAATAATACTGTAAAGTTTTTAAGATTAACAAACTATTATACATTAATTTAATATCTGTAGTGTATGTAGTCTTTAATATTCATGATGATGATAATGGTAGATTCAAAAGCGAATTTAAATAAATAAATAAAAAAAACCTTGAGATATGTGTTTTTGGTAATTAAAATTAATCTATAATTGTTCTAAAAAAAGGAACCGAAAAAAGGCTGAAAAATATACGAGTACTTTAAAACGATCACAATTTCGTTTGGGGAAGTTTAATTAAAAACGACAGAATTACAATTGAAAAACCCGTAAAATTTTATTGAGGGATAAAAGTTTTTTGGCAATATTCCTTGTTAACGCGCCATTGGCCGATCGTATCATATCCGGCCAAACACATTATACAAACAAAATATAGAAATTTCGGTGCTTAATATGGGTGAAAACCATTTTCCGTAGAGAAAATAAATCATATTTTAGTATATTTTCTCGAGCACGTTGATTTATTTGAAATCATGCGAGTTACGGTTAGGACGAAGGTAACTCCAAAATCAGGCGAAGAGGGCATAAGGCCCTATAGACCATAGGAGCCTAGAGAGTTATTTATGAGTCTAGAATTCTTAAATGTCATGTAACGTATAATAATTTAAAATTGGAAAATGCAGATTTTATGTATTTTCTATGGCCAGTTATTGATCCATGCTTCTAAAAAAAAATCCCAAAGCTGTGCCGTTCTTATAAAAGATGATCAAGAATAAAATTACATGCAGTCAAAGCCTTAAAAAATGCAATACACGAGTTCCATACAATATGCACAGACATCCAATGCCTTGCATTTTTAAAAATGTATTTCATCCTAGGTCTGAATGGCCCTAGAACTGGATTTGTGCTGTATATAATAAAGTTGCCAGTAGATAAGACATAGATTATATATTCAATGATGTCGGTCAAAGTATTAATAGGTTATTTTTATATCATAGGAGGGCAAACGAACAGTCGAGAGGCCTTACAGAACAGAGGCTACGCAGATGCGTTGCCTTCCTTCCCCAATGCCCCCCCATATACCCCCCAATGGGCCACCGGAAACTCACAAACCGCACGAAACACGACAAGCTGTCACTTTACGCCGGTATTATGTGAGCGAGAGGTACCACCTCGGTCGTGCCGGCCCAATTCGGCTGCAAAGCAGCATACTACCTCTTACAGGTAAGTAAAATGTTGGAATATCTCTATAGTATGTTAATATTCGTCAGTGTCCATTGTATTGCTTATTTGAATACAATTTCATGGCAAATTTACACTCTCGCCGAGACAGTCTGGAGCAGGGTTAGCGCAAGAGTGTACACGGTAAAGCTGGCCCTCTCCGCCTGTCATTTATAAATTAATAGACAGACCGAGAGGCCTCGGACGAGACATGGCGAGTGCTCTCTGACGAGAGTATGCTGTATAGCCATTAGCCACCATAACTATATAACTTTGCCTTTTTTCATTTGTTAATTCATTTGGTAACACAGCAAAATTATATTATTAAAATAATCGTTTCATTATTTAGTAATATCTACGTTTAAGAATTCCAATAGTTTATTTTACCAAGAAACGCTAAGTTGATTTTTTTTTGTTGTGTTGTGCTGAATGCTTTGAATAGTGTATATATATCAGACGCTGTACTTTATTAATTAGTGTAAATTCAAATATGTAGTGTTGTTAGTGTCCATAATAAAAAATAAATCAAGATATATTCGAAATATATACAGAGAAGAAAATATCCATAAAAATATTTCTTTAAGTGCAAGATCTTTTTCCTATTAATAAAGCCATTCAGTCACCATAACAGTGGTTTTTAAATTGTGCCCAAATAAATCATCGGGGCTTTACAGTAATGACAGTTTATCCCGTTAATGTGGCCATTTAAGGGTCCTTGAGACCTTATCGTGCCCCCACAGGGCCCACGCTGGGCACTCAGATTATATCAGACTAAGAAAACCCCCGGAGCAGAAAATTGCGTCTTGTTTCTATTACTAGTATAGCCACATTACGTTTTATTCGCTAAAAAAAAGTTATTTTCTTTTAGGTGTTTTTGCTGGTAGGAGTTACGCGCCTACTTCAAATAATTATGTATGTTTACCTCTTTCTTGGAACTGTGTGGAAAAGAGATAACACAATTTTGACTACATATAGTTTACTTGTGATGAATATTATTGTTATAATAATACTGGCTTTTATAAATCATATTATTATTCTTTAGTATTCAAAATTCTTAAATCATTCTATGTTACTAGGTTACATTGTACTTCAAATATAAACATGCTAATATAAACACGTCTTTTCTTACTTTACTATAATAATATCACAACAATTCATTATCAGCACGAATATAGTAAAAGTATTTGTTTATTCAATAAAAGTGAAGCGTGTTTAGTTGTTTAAAGATGCCGAACTCAAATGGAGATACAAATGAACGAGGTATGCGTAGTTCATCAATTCCATCGTTTACCCTACATAATAGACGGGTATAGTACTTGAAATATAGGAATTGTGGGAAGCAATTATTGGCTACCCAACAGGGATAGACGTTCTGAATGTCATAAAGACGAAGAACGATCAGAAGGCACTAACAAAAATTTGCCTTACCCTTGAAGGTTCAGCAATTACGCATGTACGAAGTGCTACGAAGGCAGCTGAAGCATGGAAGGCATTACAAAATGCTTATGAGGATAAAGGAATGGGTCGGCGTTTACATTTAGAAAGGAAATTATATAGGTTGAGACTTGAAGACTATGACAATAATATTGAGTCGTATATCAACTCTGTTATTTCCACTGCCCAAGATTTAGCAGATATAGACAAAATAATAGATGATGCGTCCATTGCTGCTATTCTGTTGGGAGGTCTAACGTCGAAATATGATCCATTGATTATGGCCCTCGAAAATAGTAATGTGAATGTTACCACCGAATTGGTAAAATCGAAATTACTTAACGAAGTATCAAAGGAAAGTTCATCAATACTGGAGTGCACTGAGTTTGGCCTTAAATCCTATACACCACCATAGGACGAAGCATATAGATACCAGATATCACTTTATTAGAGAAAAGATTGGTGATAATTCGGTTAGGTTAAAATATACCAAATCATGTGATATGCTCGCTGACATACTAACGAAACCATTGCAGCGTGTGGCACATGGTAGATGTGTACTAGGCTTAGGTTTAGTGTAAATATATTTTTACACGTTTATTTAAAAACTTAGTATACATTTTCTTATTTTTTGTATTGGTATATTTTGAGTTAAATTTTCTTTATAATTACACTTGTAATTTATTTTTGAGAATTTTGATTAAGGGGGTGTGTTATAATAATACTGGCTTTTATAAATCATATTATTATTCTTTAGTATTCAAAATTCTTAAATCATTCTATGTTACTAGGTTACATTGTACTTCAAATATAAACATGCTAATATAAACACGTCTTTTCTTACTTTACTATAATAATATCACAACAATTATTAAGAACACACGTCCACTGTCTTAGATGACACTGGGGTGGCTATCACCGGGACATCTTCGCAGTGACAGGACCACATGAATCTGTCAATAAACTGATATTTTGAAAGTATTGTCTTAGAGGTCAGGATAGGAAGTTTGCGCGGGCGGGTGGGAAATGGGACAGAAGTAAAGCAGAGCAGAATTAAATCACGGCTGGATTTGCTTACGTGAAGACTTACGGTTACCTGATATAATAAATATGAGACGTGTCCAAAACTAAGTTGCTACCCCACGACCATTATTGAACACATTTCGTAATGTCCGTCTTGGAGCTCTTTGAGGAAGACATTTAAGAAGTGAAATGATAAAGGCTGATGATGATGAAGATGATAATGTTTTGTAGTATTTTAGGATTTTTTTTTTCTTAATAAAGCACAACTGTGCCGATTTGGTATGTTCAAAAGAAAGGCAGGACGGTAGTATCTAGCACAAAATCCTACAATATCAGCTTGTCTGGACAGTACATCTACTGGCTACATCCAAGGTGGACTTGTTAAAGAACATAAGTAATATTTAAACAACCACTTACCATAAGACTCATCTGGTAATTTGCGTAAAACAACTGAAACGCAAGCGAAATAAACGCGAAAGACTTTTCTAGAAACAGTATTAAATAAAATCATTCCAAAGCATTCATAAAACAAAGGCTCTCTGGGAACGTAAATTAGATTCTTAAGAATCGCGGGAAAAAAATCAAAATACGCTACAAACTGGGATTACGCAAATTTCCCAAGTGGTGGTTAAATGCTGGATAATAAAGGAGGGGTTTGTTGTCTTGATAAATGACAGTGTTTTTCTTCTCCTTAATGGTCGATTTCAGCTTTATGCCTTAATGACTGTATCAAAATGCTTGTTACGTTTGAACATTTTCTTTTTTTTCTTATAAATATAATTTTACCGGATAATGGTGAAGACATCAGACATTCTTCATTAAGCATTTATTATATTCATTAAGCTTTGAAACACAATTTTATATATTATTTTCATATGTTTACGCGAATTTCACTCATTATAATGAAACAACTTTTATGGATTTTATAGAGGTTTATTGTCTTTTATAAGCCCGACGTTTCGGATACTTTACAGCAACCATGGTCACGGGAGGACTGACAATTTTATAAACTGGATGTTGAACGCGTATTATCCATAACACTTCCATTTAGATACTTATACCCCACCCCATCTATAAATCATAATATCATAATTTTCTTTATTGAAGTGAAACTTCTTTAGAATCGTTGTGATTTCAAACCGGATGCAACGGAAAAACGACAGATAAGAGACACAGATACAAAAGAGCGAGAGAGCAAATGTCGGTGTGTATATGTATATTGCACACTGTTTAATACTTGCTTGTATTTGAGCATTTAACGTGTGTTTCACTTCTATCTTGTGTGAATCACACACACATTTTTTTTAATTCAAGGTCTATTATATTTTTATCGGCTTAAAACTTCTAATTTTGATATCTCTTACGATTCTAGGCTAAATGTCTTCGGAAAAAACTAAACTCATTTATATTTATCAAAATAAAGTTATAAGAAATACATGCCTAAAAAGTATAACATGCCTACTTAATAAACAGAAAACAGTAATAACAAAATAAAAAGAGAATAAATCTTGTTTACCGATAAGAGAATCCGGGCCAAGCCATTTTTCTTATTAAACAGCTACTCCACTAACAACGAAGATACGCCCTAATCTTTTGATATTCTCATGCAAAACAGCGAGCGAGACAGACTACGGCTGCACCTTTCACAGATACTGCGAAAATATACGAGCGGTGCGAATGACAACTGGCTCTTTTATACAGAATGATAAGATTCAATGACAATGCCCGAAAGGGAATAGCAGCTATCCCTTTCATACGTTCTAGAGACAATGATAGAAATTTGAATAAAATAACAGTTTGGAAATTGGACGCCACGTGGACAGAAAGGACAGGAAAGACAAAGGAATTGGAAAGTGTTTTGGGACACTTGATAGCTTTTCCAGTTTTGTGTATCGGAAAATGGTTACAACTAAAAAGTTTTTCGCAGTTTTCTGCTATTACATGAAAGTAATAAAATTCTATAGTAACAAGATATATTTGCAATAATTTGTTCATATTTTTTTCTTATATAATATTTAATTTGTACATTGATAAACACTATATGAGAAACTTTGCCTTTGTACAAGTTTCTGATGGCACTAGCTAGCTAGATGAATTCAGTATTAGATTATTTGTTAGGTACTGTTCTAGGCACGTGTTATGTTATTTTTCTCTAATTTATAGTTGAGCTGGAAATAGCTGGAGTAACCTTGCGGTAAAACATGTGTCATTCCAAAAGAAGTTTTCTCAAATCAGAATAAAATTCGGACCTACTTTTAACTCCACTAGATATTTCAAGTCAAATTATTTGAAGTACAATTACAGTATTAAAACAGCAAGAGTCTAGCATACAATTACTTTGTTGCGCACCTGTGCCCTGACAAATGTCTGGTGACAACAGCGCAAGGTTCATAATTAGACCTGTGCCTGATTTGTGGAGCTTGCATGAGATGAATGAGCCTGTGAGAGAGACGAGTAGATTGTAAGTTGACTCACCCAGAAATATTTGTACTTCCAACCAGGAATCTATTCGCAACGATATTATAAAAATAGAAAAGCTACCAGACTGTTTAAAACTATTACAAGATCTATTCTATTTCATAGGCCTATGTTCAGCAGAGGACGGATAAAGGCTGGTGATGATGATGATGATTCTGTTTCATGCTTAGACTTAAGGAAACTTAAAAGAAGATATAGAGTTTTAAGGTTTTGTCGTTTGTCGGTAATTTATTAATCTCTTAGTCCGCCTGCCAAAGCCGCATATTAAACCTAAAAGTACCTCAAAATATAGCATACTTTTCGATTCATCCAATTCATTTATTTCAACAGAGACAAATTTTCTTCTATGATACTTACTGCCACGTTAAGGATAAGTCAAATGTTATGTTATATTATATCCTATCAAAAACATAAATGTGAAATGAGAGCCAAGTTCATTATTAAGATGTTATATGCCTTGTTGTTGACTCCAACGACAAAAGCAGTGAAATCTAAATGGGTGCCAAGTTCAATGGTCAGTCCTGAAATTTATTTATAACAAAATAAAGTATCATTTCTTCTTATAGCTTAGGATAATATATTGTAGCCTAAGGTCTGACTTGGCTAGTTCTCATACCTATACGAATTATTATGTTCGATGGCTAGTTTCTGCCAACAAGCCAAATTTTCGGAATAATAAAATAAGAACCGACAAGTAACTGGCATAGAACTTGCGAAAGCTACAATATAATTCGTATAGGAAAACTAGCCAAGTCAGACCTTAGGCTACAATATATTATTCTAAGCTATAAGAAGAAATGATACTTTATTTTGTTATAAATAAATTTCAGGACTGACCATTGAACTTGGCACCCATTTAGATTTCACTGCTTTTGTCGTTGGAGTCAACAACAAGGCATATAACATCTTAATAATGAACTTGGCTCTCATTTCACATTTATGTTTTTGATAGGATATCATTACTTTTTGTACTTACTTAAATTATTAGTAATTAGGCGGGTAGGTACTAGGTATTACGTATTTAATTTATAAAAAAAATAATACCAAATATTTTTTAAACACCGTATTTTCCTACCTTTACGGGGTATAATTGTCTTTTTTGTGTTATTTTATATGATACGACTCATTTGTACATTACTCACTCATTGTTATAAATGAGTTTTAACTCTCAACCTTAACCAGAGCTAAGTATACCTAGATACTAATATTATATGTATTATCTATGGACGCTTTTTACACCACGTCAATCTGGTCCCGTAGTCACTTTCCAAAGAACTTGTGTTACTGATATCAGACAAGGGAAATACATTTATTTATTTAATACTTTTATATTAAATACATACTTATATTTAAGATTTTTATTATATAACACACATATTTAATACTCATTCATGACACAGGAACTTTTTTTTTGGTCGTTGTCGGGATTGGAACCCGCTACCTTCGGCTTTACCCAACGTGCTATGCATTGAGCCACAGAGGTCGTCGATACATAATATTATTATCTACTTATAACTATATTATTATAACTGTACTAATTTTTATTTTATTTTATTTAAACTATTGCCTATACCATACGTACTTACTAAAAGAATCTTATTATAATAAAATTAATAGTAATAACCACAATTAATGTAATGCATTTTTAAGAACATTTTCATGAATTACGAGCGCCGCGGTCAGTTGCCACTTGCTTAACCATATTCAACCTTATTGTAGTGTCATAAGCGCTAATATTAAAGTGCGTAAGTCGTATCCCAAATAGAATCAATTAAGTGAAAAACTATAATAAAACGATACAAATTTACCGGTTTCAGATTTTTTCCTTTGTATGCACCTTATTACCTATCTGCATGCCAAATTTGAACTTTATAGGTCATCTGCAACTGGGTGTTAATTTTGATGTATAGGTAAAATCAATTAAGTGAAAAACTATAATAAAATGATACAAATTTACCATTTTCCGATTTTTTCCTTTGTATGCACCTTATTACCTATCTGCATGCTAAATTTGAACGTTCTAGGTCATCTGGAACTGGGACTTAGTTTTGATCTATATGTCAGTGATAAAAATCACGATTTTTGGACATTAATATCTAAATAACCGTTTGAGATATATTTTTGAAATTTGGAGCACGTGTTAATCTCGCAGGTCTCAATATATGTGCCAAATTTGATACGATTATGTTTAATAGTTTTTGAGTTATGAGGGGGTAAAAAGTAGCGCCAAATGGTTCGTGTAATATTACTTTACGTACGCTCGCTCGCCAGCTGAACTTGGCTTGCCGCGCTCCCGCGCGCCTAGATATTTTTTTGGTAGCAATACAAATTTTACAAAAAATAATTGTCATAACATTTGTAGTTTTAGAATTAAGTGAGACACACTTATTTATAAACAAGCATTCTTCCTTTGCATTAATTTAATATAAGTTTGCACACACCATAAATATTTTTTACCTTGGAACCTCCAGCTTTATGATAAAAGCTATTAGTTGTATATATAGCAAAAGTTGAAGCGAGAAATATCTGACACAAGGCCAATGCGATTTGAATAATACAAATAGTTTCGGGCTCCTTCATCTGGGGTCTCCTACAATGGCGTTTTATTGCAATAGATCCTTTTTATTTCGTATATATTGGCGAATTAGCATACGGGATACCTTCGCCTATGTTACAGATATGCAAACTGGTAAACAAATCACTTAATAGTCAACTTGGAATAGGTTCTACTTATAACTGTTAGCGACGATAGTGGTGGCTCGGCCACCATGCGGGAGATTCCGGGTTCGATCCTGACCGTGTGTGCCTGCATAAAAAGCCATTTCAGGGTTTTCTAAATTTCTTAGGGAACAAGCACAAGACCATCGCTCGTTCACCGGTGAAGGAAAACATCGTGAGGAAACCTGCATGCCTGATGAGATTGAAAATCTTTGAAGCATGTGAAGTTCACCAACCCGCATTGGGCCAGCGCATCGATGAACTATGGCAGATTATCCTCCTCGTCTGATTTCGAGGAGGAGACCCGTGCCCAGCAGTGGGACATATTAGGGTTGATACTTTACTATAGCTGTTACTCGAAGAAAAGGACGCAAACACCGCTGCTATTTCATCTTATTGTAGGTAACGTAGAGTCACCATAAGGGAAATCCTGCTTTAAAAGGTTTTCTTATATTATATATGCTAGGTCTGAGCTACAAGCCGGTAACCGTGTTATTTATTATCAGTTCGTGTATATTACCCTTTTACACATTTGAATCAATGCAGTTTCTAAGACGTTCAATATAAGAAGTTGAAAGAGGTTGGCTGGGTGGCTGCGCTCCAACCTAAGGTTGCCAGATGGTCGGGAATCGTATGGATTCTCCCGACTTTTTTATTGATCTCCAGGCTTCAGAAAAAGTCTCAAAATCTCCAGAAAAATGGATATTTCTAAAGTTCTCTACCAAAAATAATTTAAAATAATTTTTCTTACTAATATCTTATTTTTCCCGACAAAAATCCCCAAATCTCAACTATTTGATATTTTGAAATTCTGATCTGGCAACCCTACAGTCCAACCTCTTCAATACTCTCATTTAGTGATCATAAATACAAAAAGGTACCATCACGATATCTAATATTGAGATGTGTATAAGTTAATATATTTATTTTACAGAGGGGCCACTGACAGACTTCCTGTAGCAGACTAGGCTTGCTATGGATTTTAAAATGATCCTTTTTTCTATGTCAAAGTTTTGAAGCTTGGACTTTTTTATGTAGATTTGTTTTACCGGTTCTGAATATAATCATTTCGGAAACCGTTACAAAACTTAACACAGTAGTAAATATTAGACATGACGTTATAAAGCCTGTAATGTGGGCTTTTTAATTAAAAGGGCTGCCAACGAAACCGGACTGTTAGCCAGACAATAAAATTTTGATAAGTCTTATAAATTTTAGTACGGGTGAAACAGAAAATGTATGAAATAAAATAATTTGTGGAATACCAATCACCAACCTTTTGCCAAATTGCAAAAATTAAATGAAACAATCAATTAACTTCAGACTATTGCTGATATCACGGAAACATCGATGGGATAACAGTATCAAATAATTGAATGTTCATTTTGTACCGAAACGATCATCAAAGTTCACTAGCCGTTGTCAGCTGTATTTATATTGATTTTTTAATACATATGTTTTTAAAAAAACAATCCAAATACTAAGAATACCGTGGTTATTTCATTAAAAAAAATCTCTATTCCTTACTGAGGATTTGAGTAGGAAAACTATATCCTGCAAATGCGATTTCATACGATCAAATTTTGATAAATAATGTAAAAAAGGTAACAAGAACAGATAATTATGCATTTATATTAAACCAGATGACGTCGCGGCTTCGCCCGCTTTAGCGAAAAAAAAATCTTTTTCTTATGTATCCGTTATTTGTAGTACCTCCGAGAATATGTGAATACATAGTTTCATGGTGATCGGTTGAGTAGTTTTAGCGTGAAAGCGTAACAAACATTCCTACTTTCACATTTATAATATTGGTAAGAATTAATTAAGTATTGTCAATATTGATTAACACATAATACAACAAAATAACTCGATAATAACGAAGCACACATTATTGTTTTGGTAACTAAATGAAACATAGAACCATCATAGAACAATGCAATTTAATATACTTCAAAGTATATCATACAGAGCATGTACAAACCCATACAAAACCGCAAAACATCTATTAACTTACTCAATGTACCCAGTTAATTGCCTGTAGAATTTTAAATGAAAACGCAGTAGAAAATTTGTCCGCCATTTTGTTTGCGTTTCCCGCCATTTCGTAGCCATTTCGCAATTCTGTTTAAGCGCCATTACGCACCAGCTGACGGATGCGACAGACGTGCTACCTGGCTTCTGACTTTATGACGCTTTATTACATTTTAAAGAGCGTTAAAACAATTCTTTTTTTAAAATACGATGTGATGAAGGCGCGAGGAATTTCGTAATGTTTGCTATGTAAAGAATTTGGGTAGGCAGGTGGAATTTAGGGGTAACTTAAATAACATGACTAATGTCTAAGCCTTGTATGTCAGACATTATGAAAATCATAAAAAATGTACCATTAGTTAAAATACGACTAAGTTAAGAATAACAAAGTAACCAAAAACTTAGTGTATAGAAATGAGATTTCTCTATATTAGTCGTATTCCTATGTGTCATAAAGGACATAATATCATGAGAGGCGTAGTTACAGATAATATATCAGCCGCTTTAGGATAAAGATAGACGGATAACGAAATATTTAAAAAAAGAATACAGAAATCATCTACTTGGAATCTCACAACAAAAAGGGCTAATTTTGAAAGAGTACCCGCCAAAGTGCGGTGCGAATTTATGTAGCATTCAATACGAATATATAAATTCTATCAGAAATTAAATTCCAGACGAGCAAAAAATTTCGACACTATCGTTTCAATAAAAGGAACAATAATGACAAATGCGAAATATGTAATTGAGCACGAAATTAAATGCTCAAAATAACGAACTCCATCATTTTAATGTATTTCATAAACTCAATTAAAATTTCACAATCAAATTTTAACAATAATTAATTTAATTAACAGCTTCATTGTCGAATATTTGTGATGGCAAAACAAAAGAAAAAACAGTTTATCGTTATACAAACACTTTCAATAAAACTCTTTAGATTTCAAAATTAATAAACTGGTATACATAATTAATATAAAGAACTTCATTGACTACTGAACTAACTGGGTACTTTCCTCAGTTTTTTCGATGATAACCGCGCGAAGCAGCAGCCAACAGTTAGTATTCATAACTATTTTGTAGGGCATCAAGTTTTACCTTACTTAAGATTTAATGCGAATAGTATTTAATATAAATTGTTTAGTTAGAATATTTATATTAATACAAAAATAAAGCTTTTGTCAATTTTATTTGCATAAAGCTAAGAGATTACCAATTTAATTTATATTTAAGCAATCAAATATAAGAGAAGGTAATAATGGATTAAATTCCTAAGTAAGTCTAACGTAATTCGCGGAGTAACTTATACGAAGCATAAATTAAGAAGAATTATTAAAGAACAAATGACCAATTACAAAAAAGACCAAATATTCAAAAACTGAAAACCGAAATATTCCATTCATACAGGAATAAACAATAGAATATCTTAAAACAACAAAACAATAACAATAAAAACCACAAAAAATTGCATCTATAAAAATCCAAGCGTAAAATGAAACGAAGATGATTCTAGAAGTTAACTGTAAAATTCCTTGAATTCTTGTAATAAAAGCACTGATGCGACATTGCATTTGCAATTGGTGAGTGCCAGCAAACTTTAACGGTCCTCTGACTGACCTAGATCCACTAGAAGTACTTAAGGAGTGAAAATAACGTATTAAAATACAAAAATGTACACACTTTTGCGCTAATGTACAGTTTTTAGTTTTATTATTCAGTATAAATGGATGTGCACGGTTATTTATCCCACGTGAGTTGTTATTGGACAAACATGTTCATGGAACTCATATGAGTTCAATGTTCAACGTGTATGTCCATATATCTCTTATGAGTTCAAAGTAAATAGGTAGTGTCTTACAGTATATGGAAATAAAAGTAACTAAAGTATCAACCCTTATATGTCCCACAGCTGGGCACGGGTCTCTTTCTCGAAATCAGGCGAGGAGGGCCATAGTTCACCGATGCGATGGCTCAATGCGGGTTGGTGAACTTCACATACCTAAAAATTTTCAATCTCATAAGTCATGCAGGTTTCTTCACGATGTTTCCTTTACCGGAGAGAGATCGATGGCCTCGCGTTTGGGGTGCACTTAGAAATGCAGAAAAACCCATTTCAAGGAACACACGGGGGGACAGGATCGAACCCGGAACCTCTTGCATGCCGAGTCCACCCATCACCGGACCATCGTCGCATGGAAATGAAATATCAGAAATCAAAGCCTACAACACTACACCTTCGACTTGAATACCTGAACGGCTCAAACGGCCGGAACTCTAGTGTGCTCAATGTATGATCATGTTTCTAAAACTTAAGTGAGTTCAATATAAATGACCATGGACGCAAGAACTCATATGACTGTAATATTGAAAATCATGATTATTGAACTCAATCTGAGTGTAAGTTTAACCAATTAGAACAAAGAGTACTTCGATTGTCCTCCCTCTTGATTAGTATAGCAATTAAGAACATCAAATTCTAAAACGAACAGAGAGTATAATAGCTTTGTTCACAAAAGGTTTGTGTTCAGATCTTTTGTGTAGACTGTAGATGGCCATTTCTGAGGCAAGAAAAATATTATCTCTGTGAATACAAAAAATGTGATTTAGATATTTTTTTATTGATTTCTTCATCTCATTTTTATGGACTTTTACCCAATAAAATATGACTTATGGGACAGGGACAGGAATAAATTGAGTCTTGACATTTAATGCTATTGTATACAATAAATAGTACATGCTGTTTTGCCTTTCCTCTTGTCTCGTCAATCACATATTTTAGCTTTCTGATCATAAAATCACAAAAGGTTAAAGATAATAAATACTATCACCACTCTCAATAAGAAAGTGAATAATTTTAATGGCTATATAAATGAATAAAACGGCAATTTATTTTCCAACCTAAGCGATAATTTGCCAATTACCTAGATCCCTTCCCCAATCATTTCATCCTTCTAATTCCGGGAACAATTTAACAATTTCTGGAAACTTCGAATTTTTGTCGGCCGCCCCGTAAAGCTTAAAACTTGAAAGTCCGCTTTTTGAAATGCAAATCAAACCCTAAAGCTGCTTCCCATTCACTTTGAAGTGATAATTTTGGGCGTGGAAAATTCCAGAAAATCATGTCCGTCGCAATGATAAAATGGCTAAACCGGAATTTTTTGATTTAACTCGTTATATCAGGGACGTGTCCCACTTGTTTTTATTTCATCAAAGACAATTTTGTAGGTGAATTTTTAATTCAAGTTTTGATTTCATCACTTGATGGATTATAATTTTATCATAATCGACCTTCATGAGTCCCTCTGCTGGAGGTCTCCTCAAGACGGAGACCGAGAGTGGCTGACGATGATGATGATGATGAATATTTGATTTTCTATTAGGCTAACATCGACATTTCTTATCCGATGAAAAAATAAGGATATTAGGTTCGTTACTATTGATTGAAATTGGCTATAAAATTATCATCAAAATAAAAATTATATGCCTCCACAAAACCGCGAATTAACGATCTAACAATTTCTTTATTATCATCATCAACGTTAAACATAGATCGCTTTTAATAAACTCTGAGAATAACGATTCTTTCCATCAAGAACACTGTCTTAGCTAACCGATTCATAATTTAAAACCGCCGTTACAGAAAGTACATAGAGAAATGGAACACTAAAACAACAGAGCAACGACCTTTAATTGAATATTCTTAAGAAAAAAAATATTCAAGTAAAATTTCTTGCGCGGGAAAACAGTCAAGTTCCCTGAGCATTAACCTTTGTGTGTTTAGGTGAGGGAGAGTTTTGAATGTTTAATATTACTTTAGATTTATATTCTTGATGAGAGCTTGAGGGTCACAGGTTCAAATTCCCGGTAAGATGATTTAAAATTTATATGTATAACTAGCAGCGCCCCGCGGTTTCACCCGCGTACTTCCCAGGGGGTACAGGGATAAATGATAGCCTATGTGTTATTCTGATGTATAAGCTATATTATTGTAAAGTTTCATTAAAATCTATTCAGTGGTTTTTACGTGTCCATACTTACAAACTTTCACGTTTCATAATAATTTTCTATCATTTCTCCTCAACGATGTTTAGTTACTTCTGAAATATTTAAATGACTAATCTTATCGATATATTACTCGATTAAGTATGTTTTTCTCAATTCGATTAATTAAATATCATTAAAGTAATCAACTTGCGTAAGTTGATTATTTTAATGATGATGCTTATTTTTTTTTCGAGTAACATATCGATCACTATCACCAGGGTCGACCACTGAACGGTTTTCATCTAGTTGAATATCATCCATCTCCCTCGCTTATCTTTCTTACCCTCCTCGCCTAATTTCGAGGAGGAGACCCGCACCCAGCCGTGGGACATAAAGGGTTGATACTTTACTCTAATTACTTTACATTTTCCATAGCCTGGCATTTCTTTCAAAGTAGCAGTTATTTTTAACCCGATATTGTCCACTGCTGAGCATAGCTTCTTTTTACCTTGTTACTTGTCCCTTGGCAATCTCCTTTGTCCCTTGCCTGCCTCATACATGTCTTGTCCTACAGCTCCACCGGTCCATCTCAGCATAGGAAGTCCTGGACTTCTCCGAACCACTTCGACACATCAATATGAAGAATTCAGTTATCGCCGTGGAATACCAGTAATCACCAGGTCTAGCCACGCGCCTCATCATCATTATCAGCCTTTATCCGTCCACTGCTGAACACAGGCCTCCCTCAATGAACACCAGACGACCGATCCCTTGCTACTCGCATCATACGCGGACCTGCCGCTGCACAGAGATCGCCTCCCATCTGGTTAATGGCCGACCAACACGCAAACAAAACAGCCACGCGCCTGCAAGATTCCATTTAGCAGTGGTTTCACAGAACACTACCAGCATATTAAATTTATAAGTTTCCGTAAAATAACAACCCTTAACTATAGGTTAATATTAATCTATGGGAATATATGGTGATAGGCTCCAAAGGGAGATCTCCGACCGAGCGAGGTGCAATGCTCGGCCAGGCCGAAGCCCACTAGCTATCGTGTCTGATGCCGTATATATAGCGACCGGGCGCTGGAATTCTGATAGCGCGATTCAGGATTGTGGCGCTGTGATTGGTCTGCCACAAATCATAGCTGGCAAATGCAGGGAGCGTGAATGTTCCCTAATGAATAATTTTCAAAAATAATGTAAATACAATATACGCTCATTATATATTCACCCTCCCTAATTTCGTTTCACGCAAAATTCTGATTGCTGATACGTCGCTCAGAAGGCTTAATAATATTGATATAACAATTTCATTTATTATAATACCAATACTTATATGTCCTACTACTGGGCACGGGTCTCCTCCTCGATATCAGGCGAGGAGGGTAATTGGCCATAGTTCACCGATGCGCTGGCGTGTTTGTGAACTTCACATACCTTCAAAGATTTTGTTATTCTCATCACGCATGCAGGTTTCCTCAAGATTAAAGGTGTCTTCTTGTAAGTTGCTTACTAAAAATTATATCTACAGTGAGGCTATAAGCCTAAGTATAAATTACACTCGTAGTTTTTTTGGGTTCCGTACGTACAGGGTAAAGGGGGGATTCTATATTTGAGACTTCGCCGTCCGTCTGTCCGTCCGTATGCCTTTAGAATTTTTCTCATAAACTATGATAGTAAGACAGTTGATATTTTCACAGATGATTGTCTGGTGTCGCTATAACAACAAACACTAAAATACAATAGAATTAATATTGAAGTGGAGCTCTCATAAAACAAAAGCGATTTTTATTCCACTGAGTTTGTTTCGCCGGTTCTTCTCAGTGGGCTTGCTTTGGAACCGGTGGTAGACTCAATGGACGTTCAAAAATAAACTTTGATCGTACTATTTTGAAAAAAAAATGACTTCGACTTTGACTATTCATCATTCACTCGATATTAATAACGACAACATACTTAATTATACCTATTCTTTATATTTCTTTATATTATATCAATTTGAAAACTAAATAGTTAAATTAAAATAAAAGAAATATTTAAGTATAAGATCTCCGTGCAGTAGCCGGTCCGTGAAGGATGCGAGTGGCAAGGGATCGGTAGTCTTGGCGTTCATTGAGGGAGGCCTATGTTCAGCAGTAAAAAAAAGCCGGCTTTTAAATAACTTCCAAGAAAGAATGCTCTTTTCTTGAAAGTCCTTCAGTCGTATAGGTTCCGGGATATGTATACATATTTCATTTCACAAATAAAAATCTATTTAAATTTTAGAACACTAGCTCAAAGTACAAACTTATAACAATTGATTACAAAAAAATATAAAAGTAATTTTATCAAAAAAGTATCATTAAACACAAGAAAACTCAACGGAAAATAGAACGAAAAAGTAATAAATATGTTATCAACAGCTTTTGATACAGCATAGAGATGCGAGAAACATAAACAAACGTGATAAAAATCTTTTGCATTCTTAAAAAAAAAAACTGCCCCAAAAATCGTCGAAATAAAAAAAATGCTTTAAATTAAAAAGAAAAAAACATCCGCTTTAGAGCCTCAATCTATTCTGATACATCGCGAGCCCAATTCAGGCTGAGGTCTCATTTTCATCCAACCCTCGATCGGGCACAATGGTCCGTAAGAAAACAATCTTGGGGCGTTCATTGTGCCTCCTCGAAAATATGGCCTCCTCGAAAATGGAACTCCATTGTGCTATCCTATTTACCTTTATGTGTTAAGTGCTAATTTGAGATCTTAGATTTGAGATGCTGATTAATGTCTTGATTGAATACGATTGGTTAGTAGTTTTTTGTTTATGCTACTTGAATGAACAAAATGGCAGTTCCTTCTGATAATTAACAAGTAGGTACTTAGTATCCTCTATGAATATATTACGAATTGAGTATCCTGAGACTCAGACGGTCAGAAATGTTGTCGGTAATTACAGTCTTACTTTCCGAAACAGAAATGCCTTCACGGAAAACAGTTTTAAATATATAAAAAAGCGGCCGAATGCGAGTCGGACTCGCCAATAGAGGGTCCGGTTAATATTTTTTTTTAATATTTGAGTTGCTTGAATGAAAGAATTTAGGTTTACGATTTATGACGCATTAAAAATAACTATCTCGTTCAAACCAATTCTCGATGGAAGTTTGTACGTTAATGTTTAATATCATATATTTTGTTTAGTTTTATAATTCACTTATTTTAGAAACCACACGAGGGGAGACATTATACCACTCTGAAAGTCTCTCTTCGAGTCGCGCAAACTATTTAGTTTTGAAAAAAAAAATAAAAAATGTCAATATCATTTTTTAAGACACCCATAAATATCCCAACCATAAATACGTAAATATTAAATTTAAATTTAATAGTTATATTAAAAATAGAAAAAACTATATAATTTTGGGGGTTCCCCATAGGTGCTTAGAACTGAAACTCAACTTTTTTTCATCAAACCCATACGGTTGGGATATTTATGTGTGTCTTAAAAATGATATTGAGATTTTTGTGTGTGTGGAAATCATAATGCGATTCTCAGAATACATGAACCAACTTTTAACAGTATAGTTTTAATAGTTTTGGAAAAAGTGGCTGTGCCATACGGACGGACAGACAGACATGACGAATCCATAAGGTTTCTGTTTTTTGCCATTTGGCTACGGAACTCTAAAAGAGCTCTCCTTAAAAAAAGCCCATAAGCCTCGCCCAATAAAGGGGCTAACAAAAAAAAAGAGACTCGTTGTTCCAGAAATTTGCGTGTACAGAAATGTTTCTTCAGCTTTATCGTATAATTATAGGTTTTCGAATAGAATAATATATTAAATTAATTATCGAGGAGAACAATTATTGGACTGAGAGATTGATGTACACAGTGGATGTTTGTTCTATTGATTAAACTCCAATACACGAAGAAGCTTGCAGCCGGGCGTGCGATCTAATGCGGGAGCAGTCAACATCTCCGCCTCTATTTACATCTCCTGAGTTTAAAAACACGAAAAGTAAGAACTTGAGACAAGAGTTAATTACTGCAAGCGATGTTTTATTCCAAGAGTTATCGTCTCAAGCGATAGACGCTTATTGCTATCCATCTTATTGGCTTCCATCTAGGTTATGTGAGTGAATAGATTTCCTGTTTTCAAAAAAAGAACAGCACAGATAATTACTAGTACCAAGATTTTTCTCAACATGTAAATAATACCTATTATATTAATGAATAAAAAATGTAATTATATACCTGAGATATGTTGGTACCTAATTTTATTTAATTCTTTTTCTCAATTTTCTAAGTCTAAATGTTGATGTTACTATTGCAACTCTTTCACGCCGTTTGTCGAAAAACCAGGAAAACCATATCAGTGGTTACATAATGATAATAGACACGGCAGCGATAGTGCAAATAAACAAAGAATCACAATTATATACGATAAAGTAATTAAAAACATGCCATAAATAATGATAAACATGTGTCCACCTATTAGCGGGGGATTACTTATCGATTTATTTAATTATAATAATAGTTTTCCTGTAAGGGGCCAAAGTCGCCCGTGAAAACGTTCCAGGGTTAATCCAGGTGAACTGATTTCCCCACCACGGTTCAGGCCTTGTCGTTGCGGTGGGACTCAGTAGCCTAGGGTGAACCCAAGACGAATTGAGTCGAGATGGTTCTTTGTACCCCTCTTATAAGAAGAGGAGACAAAAGACTAGGGTGCAAGGGGTGAGGATGGGAACCTCACCTCATCGTACTGTCCAGATGTTGGGAGTGGTGGTTATGTGGTGCGGGGCAACCGCGCTGTGGAGGTGGCGTCGGTCTTCTGAGGGACTGACTATCCGTCGAGGTGCCCTGTTGCTTGTAGATCCGGGGCACCTCACCTTAAAGGCGGCATTGGTGGCACTCGCCGGGTTTTAGTGGGTAGAGCTGCGTCCACTTACCAGCTTTCGGGCGCAGCGAGTCCCACATACCGGCCTGGGGAGACCCACTCCCCTGCGGGATGCGTCAGTGCATTTCCCGACGTAAAAGAAAAAAAAAGGTGAACTGATTTATATCTGCGGTCCGTTATCAGAGGAGACTTGTCTTTGTCGAGTGTCATTACTGAGATGCTCGGCGACGACGACTCCTGAGAGTCATATCACAGGAGAAGGCGAGCGGGCGAGAGTGGAGGCCGCCGATGAGACCTCTACCTCACACGTGAAGGGTGTTGCGTAGGAGTTGCCTCCTACGCCCTATATTTAGACTACGTCTTACTAGGTGTCGTGAAAGCTGGCGTGACATGTCGAGGGGAAACCTTTTTGGCGGTCTGGCATTCCCCTTACTGGGAATAAGCTGGCCTACGCCGAGGTCATCCCTTCGCTGTAGTGCTCCTGTTGACAGTAATTCCGAAATCCGAGATCCTCAAAAACTTTAGACGAAGGCGCAGTGGCATTAGTTTGGGTATGCACTGCCAAAGTGCTAATCGTACGTGGGTTAGCATCCACTCTGAGAACTGGCTAGATGCATAACGCATTTTCCTGCATCAACAAAAATGGCTAGCCCATCCGGTGCCAGTATTGGTGTCGGAAGTTACACTGTATGTTGGGTCTACACAGCGAAGTTGTTTTTTTAGTTTTATTAAAATCTATGTTATAATCCTATCCGTCTGTCTGTGATAACTATAATTATTATTATAAGCATGTTAATAATGTGACAAGTCGCTAGTGTCGGTGGTCGCCCAAGCCTGAACAGTTCGTCAACTAGTTTAGTTGTCTCGCCTCGACTAACAATAATTGTAACAGTGATTGCACGAGCGCACCGTTACACATGTGCAGGAGAAATTGTTTCTACATTAACCATTTCCTCGAAATAAAGCGAGGAAGGCTATATTTCACTAGCCTCATCCTATATTTATTATATATAATTCCAGTGTCACGATGTTTGTCCGGGATGAACTCCGAAACTACTGAACTGATTTTAATGTTTTATCTTTTAAAATGTGTGCTTTTCTCCAACTTAAAAGATAGGATAGTTTATTTCTCGAATTTGAAATAAAATAGGTCGGAACAAAAAACTGCTACATACCAAATCTTTTTGACAGAACGAAGTCTGTCGGGACCACTAGTGGACATATATAGTACGTTTGAATGCAGCGCAATTTACCGGTAAGTGATGATGAGGTCAGGTCAGCGCAGGCAAATATGAAACTCATTTTTCAGAAATCTAAGTTTGACCCAAACCTCCAACCCCAAGGCACAACCCAATAGTGACTTGACAAGATTTTGTATATTCATTTTAATAATTTTTTGGTAATATTTTTCGGCATATCATCCTCGTTTAACAAAACCGAAACTTGAGTTTTTGAATTTGAAATCATAAGTTTTGGTGTATGGTGAGTGATATAAAATTCATTCAAAGCAATTATTTCTTGTTTTTCTTAAAACGAGGCTCCCCGTTTTATTGCAAACAAATTTATTTCTTTTCTAAACTTTTGTTGGCCACTTTTTTTAAGTATTTCTAGTATATAAGTTGTTACTTACGAAATAAAGATATGTATTTTAATTTGATTTCATTCATACGTTGAATATCCTGAGACCCTAACCGAAAGGCCGATTAACGCGAAAATTAACATTCAACTGTCTATTATCGCCTGTTAAGTGTCAAATGAGTTGAGAGAAGAAAGATCGGCCTGTCAGTAGACATAGCCACTGCAATGAAAAGCTGTCAATTTTGACTCTAGAATTGTATATTAATCGCCATTAGCGACCATGTTAGTTGACATACACTTTGACCATCGTTTCAGAAACCGGGCGTTAGTCTCGGTACTGGTAACGCTGCCCTGTCATGCATTTGAGAATATTTTCATCAACAAAACACTGGTATGAAATCATAAATATTTCATACACAAGATAAATCTTACAAATACACTATGCACAAGATACATAAGATTAAAATATGCAACGAGAAAATGTAAAATATAAAACATCTGGGACGTGGGAATTGTATAGAACGAGAATATCGAATTCAAAGGAATCGACCAGGCGGGTATTGTACAAAGTATCGGATACGAGATGGATGGATTCAATACCACAGATGCAGCCCAGGGGTCAGGGGTTTTAACCCTCAATCTGTCTAAGTCTGAGACAACACACACACACACACACACACACACACACACACACACACACACGGCCATCTGATTCTAAACCAGGCAGAGACTCTTTTGGTAATCAGACAGGGTTATATATTTTTAAATACATACATAATATTTTAGATAAATTATGTCCAGATTAGGAGGACCTCGTGGCACAGTGGTAACAGCCGCGCGGATCGATCCACCAGGTTAAGCAACGCTTGCCGAGGTTGGTCCGTGGATGGGTGACCATCTTTACATACCGAGACTCCTCCGTGCCCCGGAAAGCACGTTAAGCCGTTGTTCCCGGCTGTCATTCGTGGATCTTTGACAGTCGTTACGGGTCGTCAGAAGTCCCAGAACCTGGCACCCAGTCTAACCGCGGGGTACCGTATCACCCAGTTACTGGGTTGTGGAGGTCCGACAGCAGTCGGTCCATGTAAAATACTGGTATTCTGCTGAATCCGGTGAGTCGGTTTCCACCGACCCTAATATACAGTGCAAAAAAAGGCTAGGAGGATGATGATGTTGATAAATTATGTTCAGATACTAAAACCTCGACAAATCTTTGTGCGATGAGCATGTTCGTATGTCTTCGGTCGTCGATAGATTTATAAAGTTTAAACGAAATCTGGCCGTTTAAAGTGGGTCAAAATCGCGCCAAAAAAGTCGGGTAATAACATATATACAGGTGAAGCTGTAAAAGCGTGTGAATATGTAACTATATCTGAGGCTCATGGGGTAAGGAATTACTTATACTGTCATACTTTTTAGTATTGTAGCGAATATCATTTAAGTTTTCAAACTTTCTCATTAATAATAGTTTTTTAAATAATAAAATAATATATTTTTTAATTGAATTATTTAAAAATCACTATGATGGTTTTCAATGATGCAAATCATTTGTGTTTTATGTAAACACGATTACGACGCCATCCAGCGGGCCTAAAAACGAAAATTCAGGCACCTACTAAAAATAAACTTTAGCACATCGACCACACAACCTATAAACTCCTAATGTTTGATTATGCATTCTGGCAACTAGCTGAGGTGAGACAAAAGGGGTTGCAATGCTGTGATTAGCTAATTCAATGTCATACATTAACAATCACCAAAGGTTAAAAAGAAATGGATATATTTCGCAACGGGAAAGAATGAGACGACACGATAGTTTGAGTACTTTGTTTACGGCTTACATCGGAACAGTATAAATAAGTCAGATGTGTCGCCAGAACCCGTTCCCCTGTTATAAGGAGTCTATGTGGGGTTATGTGGTCGATGTTTTAGCATAATCGGTCAAGTCGCAAGTTACAAAAAAAGTTACAATATATATATATATATATATATATATATATATATATATATATATATATATATTCTTCCGTTTTGATTTATTACTAACAGGTTTTCTACTTTATGCAAGATTTCTTGTAACGTTTTAGTTACGGACTTTTTATAAGTTTTATCATATACTTGGCTGGTATAGTCTGTTATATGAATACAGACAGTGGAAACGAATTGTAGAAAACGAAACAAATTTTGTATTTATGAAACCAGACTAATAATGAAAAAATGGCGGAAAATGATAAAACATGAAGTAACTTACAATTTTGTAAACAGATTTTTTTTTACTTTAAGTTCTTCCTTGCATAGTGCTAATTATTATTAGGATAAGGTCTTCTACACATTTTATAAATTAAAATTTTTTAGTAGGTACACAGTAGCTCTGCTGATATTTCTCACTATTTAGCCTTTTAATTTCCGCTGCAATATAAAATAGGCTTGAGTTTTTGCAGGTCACGAAATTAATATCATAATAACCGTAACTGGGCAAACCCTCAAGCATCAGGGCGCGCAAGCCGGCTCGTTGGTATTCAAATTGTTATTTTTATGGTTCCTGTACGTGGTGGCTTAGTCATGGGGCACATAATGTTTTATTGTTGGGGGCAAGACAGGATCGTAGTGTATGTTTGACATAATGTGTGTGTGTGTGTGTGTGTGTTTTTGCACTTTTTTCGTCTTAACGTTCATTGAAAAAAGCTGTGTTCATTAATAGAGAAATTTTTAATGGAAACAAAACCATGAAATAAAAACACATCGCAACATCCTTTGTGCCAATAATGTCTACGGAAAATGGCTTTGAATATATACCGAACAAACATGGCAGCTAATTAGGGATATTATTAAGTTATGGAATGTATTTTTACTTTTGTCATGCTATACTGGTTCTTATTATTATTATTATTATAAGTTTTTTTATAGAGGACGGAGCAAACGAACTTGATTCACCTGATTGGAAGTGATAAGCGACATTCATAACACACGCAAATATGAGTATGTTCTTTTCTTAAATATTTTCCTGATGCCTCTCTCAATAGCTTGGTCGACTTGTTTGAACGCCATTATTGTTGGCAGTAGTATATTTTGTGTTAAATTCGTGTAAAATGATACGACCAATCATTTACAGCCATCCGTACAAAAAAGGACACACCGTGGAACGAGAGTCGTATGCGCGCGCGCCGATAAATCAGTCGTATTGACCGTTAAAGTCGAACGTTAGATTGAAAAATTGGAACTGTGTAATTCGAAAATATCATTATTTTATACTAGCAGCGCTCCGCGGTTTTACCCGCATACTTTCCATTCGCGTGCGAGTACAGGGATAAATTATAGCCTATGGGTTATTCTGATGTATAAGTTATACTATTGTAAAGTTTCATTAAAATCCATTCTGCAGTTTTTACGCGAAAGAGCATCAAACATTAAATGAAAAAAGAGTAAAAAAAAATAAAAAAAAAAATACTTACAAACTTTCACGTTTATAATATTAGTAAGACGCTACTACCGGACCTAATAACAGATATTGTCATTTAATACTTCAATTTTAAATTATTCTGTAATATATTTTAAAATATAATAAATTCATCTCAATCGGTTCAGCCGAATCACAGTTCACTTTTAAACTGGCGCATAGAAGAATTATATAAATATAGTCTTCGATTTTCCTAAAGGTTTTTTCTAAGGCTGAAAATTGCACTTTATCACTAGTAACGTGCAATCGTTCTCATTAACTTCAATTTGCTTCACGGAGGAAAAGACTGAGCAACTGGAGACCCACGCTTATTAAAGATCTCTCTGTTCGTCAATTAGTTACCTGAACTTAACTATCACTTTGAATTTTATATGGAAGTGAACATTTCTTGCTACATTTGCGAGGTTAACTCAAACGCTCTTCCGTTTTACCATTAAAAGTACTTTTAGGATTTAGCCTACAATAGTAGATTTTTTTTAGAGAGTGGCAAACGGACATTCAGTTCACTTTCCCCATTCATAGATACTTTACTTTCGAATGCCGTCCTTTTAAAATTGGAAAACTATATAAATAAAATAATTTATAAATTTAGGTACCTACCTATATATACTCATTTAATAAACCAGTTATTCTTCAATTCTCTAAATTCTATTCACGCAATTATACACTTAAAAAAATCATTATTTTACAGCACATAAAAAGTATGTTCACTGACTTTACTAATAATAATTTTCAAAGATGGCGGCTTATGATTTTTACGCGTAATAAAAAGCATATAACTTTAGCAATAGCTCTTGTGACGCACCTGGTGCTCGACCCTCATGTATTATTCAAACCACACCACACTGAAGGATTACAGTGATTCAATTAAAATTACTTTTGTTGAGTAATTAGATTTTTCGTACGAAGTTTCTAAATTAAGCATTTCTGACAGTGCATATTATTTATACATTTATACATAAGTAATTTATATATTTATACATAAGTTCTCAATCAGGTAAATTGAAAACAAATTATAACTTAAATTAGGCAACCACGAAAATGAATAAAACATTATACTTTTAAATGTTTTGTTAGCTTATTTTAATAATATGCATGATATACATAGTTATATCTTACAAATAAGCTGATAAAACTGAAATAAGATAATTAGCAGACGTTCTGTAGAAAAGATTTTGCGGTGGCCTTGATTGTGACTCAAGCATTATTGAACACACGAAAATTACACATACATACGCACAGAAAAATAACATTTACAAATCCATACACTAATATTTGCGCCTAGACTTCGCGCAAGCACTTCGCTGATTGTATTATCTATGGAAAGCTTGCATAAAACACTGAAATCACAATATGTATTACATTGTCTTTAATGGAACATAATATTATTACATAGAAACGATTTTACACGTTAAACGTTCACGTCCTAACTTCGAACATAAACTCTACGTAATAAAAATGTCGTTCAGGACCTTAGAAATATCGGAATGCCATTTTATCGTTTAGACTAAATGACTCGAAAGCGCAGAAACTTAAATCATTTTTAATATTACCAACAGAATTCTACGTATTGAAACTAAAAGGTTATACTTTAAAAACAATTGGAATACAATGAAACGGGGTATGACTTTGATAAAATCGAAGGCCCTATAGGAAATCTGCCGTCAACTAAAAATACATTACTAAAATTAGTCCATTCGCTAAGCGCTACGGTGCTACAGACAAATCCGTAGCGGTCAAACTTATAACACCTTATCTTTTTGCGGTGGGGCTCAAATAGACTCAAAGCTTCAATACACTTTAAATATAAAAGCAATCTCATAATATATTGAAATAAATTAAAGATTTATGTGCGGATAAACAAGTGCTATTTCTTCCGCGAAGACTGTGAGCGGATTGAGCAGAATATGAAGGAAAACAATGAAAAGAAAGACAGATTACAGATTTCGTAAGAATTATAATTTAAATTAGATTAAAGTATAAGGAGATACTTTTTCTTTTCACTCTCAGAAGAGAGGATAAATTAAGATTAGTAAAAATTCAAAACATAACAAAGTTAAAAAAATATGTAAATCTCATAAATGGAAGTAGGCATAATGAAAGGCAAAAGGAGTAAGGGTCGACAAATTAAACGATGGAAAGATGACCTCAAAAGAGTTACCGGCACATAGTGGCTGTAAACAGCAATGAAGGTTTTTTATAAATTATACTAGTTGCGCCCCGCGGTTTCACCCGCGTACTTCCCGTTCCCGTGGGAATAAGGTGATAAATGATAGCCTATGTGTTATTCTGATGTATAAGCTATATCACTGTAAAGTTTCACAAAAATCCATTCCGTAGTTTTAATGTGAAAGAGTAACAAACATCCATACTTACAAACTTTCGCGTTTATAATATTAGTAGGATTAGGAGATCCTCGTCCAGCACTCAGAGGCTGATCATGATGAAAATATTAACGCTTTACCTATTAACTGATGTAATTAAATATTATCACTAGCACGTACTCTGCTAATTTGTGTTTGTGACAACGCCAACGCTCTATTATAAGTAAGTTAATATTAACAATTAAATATTAACTACATTACAAAATATCATTATTAATAAAACAACAACTAATAATAATTCGACTCGAATGGACGTGACACTAGACATCATGACGCCGTCATACCACAAAGCTCCTAGCTACTAATGAATATCTTTTGTTACAATTTTTAACTAAATAAAACCAACGGAACAGGTTCTTAAGTCAACGCTTAACTTTTCACAGAGTAGTCAGATTTTGCTTATATTTTCTTTGTTGGAAAGGAGATATTCCAACGTTAGCCTCATGATAAGGAAATCAAAATCTGATGAAGGCATCCCTGGGAAATCGAGGAGAACTTTCCAATATCGACTGGTCTGTTGTAAATCATCATCAAAAGCATTTTCTATTTGGTCAAGGTCTGGAGTTGATCTGTTGATGGAGACCATAGACAGTCGAGGGAACTCCTCATTATATATAGTTTACTTTGTGATTGGGCTCTGTTCATTTGTATTGATGAGAAATCTACACCCAGGTGGGTTGTTAATGTCATTAGGGGTCTGATGATGAAGATAGAGGACAGTTAAAGGAACTACTGGCTGGCAACACTTCAAATGGGCGAGATAATAATTCTTTTATTTACTTTTTTTTAAGTCGGTTTTTAATAATTTATTTTCATACATTTCAATATAAATTACATAAATTATTTGGTGGCAATGCTCTAAAACAGCTCAACAGATTTTTATAGATGTATTTGGTACGTATAAGATAAATTCGTAAAGTATCGATTAATAACTCACTATAAAGACAAAAAAATCTATTTATTTAAAATTTTTTCTAATCAACATATTCACTAGAAATATGGAGTTTACGCAGGCAGCAGTTAAATTTTAATATGTATCATGTCTGTAATTAAATTTTAATATTCATCTCGCAGTTATCAAATCTGCACTTGACGGGATTTGATCCCGCACCTGACCACAAATGTAGGTTTCCATAAACTCTAGAGCTTTATTGCTATACGGCAGCTTATGCAACTTTGTCCGGCATAACTTGATCAAACAAGTCTCTGGGCACGCAAAAGGGTTAAAAAGGACGCTCAAAGCGTATAACAAAAAGCTTTAAGCTTTTTATAGAAGCGCATTTTTTATTTTGTGTACAGGCACCATCTTCCTATTTTTTTCAACAAGAGCAGCACAGGATAGGTTGTTTACTATTTAAGAAATTCAATCTTTATAACCCTTTGTTAGTAGGGACAGGGGTAATTCAAGGTCTATAAGATCTTACTAGTCCTACTTCCTACTAATATTATAAACGTGAAAGTTTGTAAGTATGAATTTGTTACACTTTCACGTAAAAACTACTGAATTGATTTTCATGAAACTTTACAATAATATAGCTTATACTTCGGAATAACACATAGGCTGTAATTTATCCCTGTATGGGAGTACAGGGATACATTACAGCCTATGTGTTACGGGAATGGGAAAAACGCGGGTGAAACCACGTGGCGCTACTAGTATGCATAATTCTAAGTTCATGTGATGACGACCAATATTTTATTACTCAGGCACGGAATGATACTAGGCGATAATTAGACAATGCAGTAGCTCAATACAGGCTTTATTTCACACCCCCTAAATTATTTCAGATGTGAAGTTTTCTCCACGATGTTTTCACTCACCGATATGCGACGTTGACAGTGGTCAGATGCACGGGGAAATTAAGAAGCAGTTTTATGGGAGTACCCTAATCCGGCTTAAAGTACGACCTTTTACCTAAGCCGTCATCGTTTACCTATATGAAATCTAATTTGCAATCTTTAGTATCAAATACAAAATAAAATCTAAATGACTGATAATCCTAGACAGAAAAAGGTTTCAACAAATTAACTTTTGATAAGTTTTTTCCTTCCAGGCCCTTAGCCTGTTTCACAATCTCCAGATAAGTTCCGAATAGGCTATCGGCAACATATTTGACAGATAGAGTATGGAGTAACTGTCAAATATGTTGTGAATAGTGAATAGTGAGATTTTGAAACAGGCCCTAATTCAATAAACCTAAACATAAATCTCTAAAAGATCTCTGAAACGGTCTTACGCTGACTGGAATTAGTGGATTTCTATCCATCACCAGGTCGTCGGTCTACCAACATACGTTCTCTGGTACGTCTAACATACTAACTTTATCATATACCAACATAATATCAGTAAAAATGACGCTGTAACTGAATCAGATAGGTAGTATATGCCCTGTTTTTCGATTCACGTAAAAACTACTGAATGGATTTTAATAAAACTTTACAATAATATAGCTGTACATCAGAATAACATATAGGCTATAATTTATCCCTGCTCTCCCACGGGAATGGTAAGTACGTGGGAGAAACCACGGGGCGCTTCTAGTGATGGATATTTGAAATACCTATTCGTTTTAAACATTCCGTTGCTACACACAAAGGTGCTAAATAAACGTGACTGTTTGATCTGTATATTTATTTACTGCTGCACTAAATATTTACTCTCGTGCAATTTCGATTGATCGCTCATTTTATGATCCCGCTAAAATAATGAGTATATTCTATCCTGTTAATACTTTATAAACGCGAGTGTTTGTATGAATGTATTTGTAACAAATTTTCGGAAAAACTACTAAATAAATTTTGAGGAAACTTTACATATATAACTTACATATTCATAATAGAAGAATAGGCTTTAATTCATGCGGATGAAACCGTGGGGCGCTGCTAGTATTTATACAAAGAGTCATATGTTCCTCTGTTGGCTTTGGCCACAGATATTGGTGGTATATTCCAAATCAAAAGAAACGATGAAGATTACATTAATCCGTTGGCTAAATGAATTTTCGTTTTCATAAAATATTTAAGGCAAATAAATATAAGTACCTATGAATATTCGTTAATTTTATACTAAGCCCCACCTAGTTCCTTTTCTCATGGGAATACGTGGATAAAATAAACACTATAAAATTTGGATCAGATGCAACTTGAATAAAGATGAAAAACATTTAAATCAAAAAAAGTTTTAATAAAAAAGTTTAAAGTCTAGGAGAGTTGTTGTTAAATCACAACAAACAAAGTAAAATCTTTACCAATGACATTAACATTAAACTGATTATCTAAAAAAAAGAATCAACCCTTATATTATGTCCCACTGCTGGGCACGGGTCTCCTCCTCAGGCGAGGAGGGTAATGGGCCATAGTTCACCGATACGCTGGCCCAGTGCGGGTTGCTGAACTTCACATACCTTCAAGAACTTTTAATCTCATCAGGCATGCAGGTTTCTGCGCAATGTTTTCCGTCATCGGTGAGCGAACGATGGTCTCGTGTTTGGAGTGCACTTAGAAATTTAGAAAAACCCATTTCAAGGCACACACGGACGGGTCAGGATCGAACCCGGAACCTCTCGCAAAAGAGGCCGAGTCGACCCACCACTGGACCATCATCGCTCGAAATCGAATCATCGGCGCTCGAAAGCTCCAATTTTTTGCTAACCGACTTCATTTATGCTTGTACATACAAGTATAAGTTATAAAAAGGGTTTCTCATTTCTGACTTCATTTATGCTTATATTGGTTTAGACATACAAGTATAAATTATACAGGGGTTCCCATTTCCTTCATAAACGTAGCATCATTTCATACACTGTATATTGCGTATGGTCTAAGTACCGCATTTTCTAATAAAATGTAACGTAAATGACCGTATAAATAACTTCACTGTGACGCACCGTGGGAAACCACCCTTATATATTATATTTAATTTTGATAAATAGGTGCTCTAGGGAAAAGAAAAAATGAACTTTGTGGCATAAAAAACGAGGAGACTTATTGTAAATTAAAATACATTTTGAGTAGCTAAAAAGCTATAGGGCTATCGCATTTGAGTAGCTATAAAACTAAAAAGTTATAGGTACCTAAAAAAATCTGTGCCCAAAACGAATATTCGACCTTTGACTACTGTACCGATGTAGTAAAAACACGTCTAAGGTGGTTCTTACTTTTAACTACAAAACCTATATTACAAAACCTAATATTATAAAGGCGAAAGTTTGTAAGGATGGATGTTTGTTACTCTTTAACGTAAAAATCACTGAATGGATTTTATGAAACTTTACAATAATATAGTTTATACATCAGAATATCACATAGGCTATTTATCCCCGTACTCACAAGGGAACGGGAAGTACGCGGGTGACACCGCGGGTCACTGCTAGTCTCAAATAAAAATCACATCTAGATCGGTTCACGCGAAGTTATAATCTTACCGATAGTTATTTCATCAATGTTTTATATTTTCTACTTGTTAACGCTTATTTTATTAGAAAACAGCATTTCTTCAGAATGTGTAATTTACCTGAAACAACAAAAAAAATAAGTTAAACAATGGAAAAAGGGTTCTTCTTCATTTATTTTGGTCTACAGGTGTGAGGCTCTGGTGTCCCCATTGTAGTGTTTGTAGTAAGTGTATAACTATCTTAATAATCATAAAACACGATCTCGTGCTCACGGTACGGGCGGCGTGTCACTACAGCGCGAGCCATGGACGAGAGCGGACGTGCGCCTGCGACCAACAAATATCGTGTGTTGTCGAGCCCGTGTAATTGTAATATCGGTGATGATAACCGTATACTACACCCATTATAAGCTATTTTTTAAATATTTTAATTGTCATGAAAACGACAGTACAATAATACGTTTATTTTTACAAATTGTACTAGTGCGTTATTGTACCATGAGTTACGGAGAAACACGAAACGTTGTGAAATTGAAATTAAAATTAAAACAAGTAACTTTTACTTGAATGGAATTCTAAAGGTTGTTACAGAACCATTCAGGAAAAACAAACGTTTGTTTTGTGTGCAAATAATAGAATTATATTACTTCAAAATAAGTTTGTACGAACCAAACTTTCATACAACTTGAATGCATATCATATTCCTTTGATTTTGCTGTAAGTTTAAATTTAGTTGGATGTAAGTGAATATAATTCAGTTGTTACATTTTAGACAGATTTGTGAATAGTACAGATAAGAAACTATTTCTTTATTTGTTTTACTTTATTATTTGTATTCATCTATTTAGCTGACAATAATGATCATTATAACCAGCCAAGACTATTATTATCATTATTTTAGCTTAGCGTTCGTGCCACTTGTCTAGTGGTGGAGTCCGGAAACGGTTGCTAATGGAAGCTAAAGCTACGGGCAACAGTAATTACAGGTAATTTATATTTATATTCGATGACATCATCGAAGAACAAAATTTGGTTTATCAAATTAACTGACTGACGAAACGTGACAAAAGGGACATCGAGCGGCTTTTTAATTGGGTCGCCGTAACTTGATAATCCGCCACTTGTTTGGTCCTCGTAAAACTTTTATAGTTATCCGTGGAATAGCTTTTCAATTTTCATTTCGCGAGTACAAATTTATTAGCTGTAGCTTTGGTTTCATTTAGGTTTTTAGTTCTCGGACCCATTTTAATCTGTCACTAAATGCACTAAACGCATTATTCTCTTAGAGCAACTCGGACCTCTTTCCTCCTTACGGTGGAAGACCGTGATGCTCTAAGATTATTGTCATGGATATTATGGTAATATAAGAATTCATAATGAATTTAATGAAAAACAGAACAGAAAAAGCGATTCGAGTTAATTTTATTTTCAAAGTTTTCCGATATATGTTACACATCAAAAAAAGTACAAACAGTAACAGCATGTATAATGCAATATATAATAACATACTATGCAGAAGAGACAGGCCACTGCCCGTTCTAATAATGGGACAAGGCTGAAATTAAGATAAAGAAAGATTACATCTAACGATATTCTTATATTCTAAAAGAGGTCAACAGCTGATGAAGACTAGAAGATATTATCTAAGATGTGTGTCATATTTCATTTTTTAAAAATCAAACAAAGATATATATTGGTAGAGTCAAATTAAAGTAACCGAACAAATTCAAGCACTCTGACTTTGGCAAATCCTAGAGGAAGCTAAAACTTAAAAGAAGAAGAAGAAGTATTATATACTTCTTAATGTTGAAACCTCGTAATATTCATATAAACATAGCATCATTCAATAAAGCTAACTTTGTTATTGATTTATTCTTCAATAAATTCTCCGTCAGGTTACTTAAAGATAAATTTACTTGCAAAGTTTGCTTCGTGAATATTTGTTTCAAGTCAATTACTTAGTCATTGTTATTATTAGTAGCTCAGAAGATTCTCCGAATGAATCATTACTATGAGCTTTTCTTCATCTGACCATATTTAAGTGAAACTTCTTTAGAATCGTTGTGATTTCAAACCGGATGCAACGAAAAAAACGACAGGTAAGAGACACAAATACAAAAGAACGAGAGAGCAAATGTCGGTGTGTATGTATATTGGACACTGTTTAATACTTGCTTGCATTTAACGTGTGTTTCACTTCAATCATGTGTGAATCGCACACACACCTTTTTTTAGATTATTGTCAATCATGTTTCCAATGACCAATTGTTATGTCATCATCATCATTGTCATTTGGTCGACATTCTATTCTCCTCTATTCAGCACTTCTTATATTAAGTCATGTACTTAACGGTGCTTCTTCTTCTTTATTATTATCTCCTATACTACATTCTACTCTTTTATGTTGCCTTGTAACTTATTTAACTTCATCATTATCATCATTAAACATTACACCTCCACATGGACGTACTTTTTTAGTAAAGGGAGTTAATAATTTAGTTTAAGCACCTCCCTTGATTCTCAGTATTAATCAGCATTTTCGCCTTAAATTGGGCTACAATACTCATGCACAAGATATTTATGATTATGATATTTATCTCCGTCAGAGGCCCAAGTAAACCGATTAAGCGAACTGATCGATGGTACAGACTCCGGACCGGCAGGCCGTGAAATCCGATCTGAGCCCGCTCAGTCGCAACGAAAAACTTAGTTTACTCCGTGCAGCTTGCAGGTTTAAAATCACTTTGTCACTGGATATGGGATTTAAACACAACAGAGTTTGATATTGCTATAATAGTATCATGGTGGGCTAATAAAAATGACGTATAATGAAGGGTTAGAATATATTACGAAGAAAACAATATAATATTGCCTATCCAACAAGCCATGACTTTAATAAGTATCCTAAAAATTTTGCTGTCCTTCTAGGGCGACTTAATACCACGTCTTCTATCTGTTATTGTCTATAACACAGAAAGTTTTACGGACTTGTTAATTTTTTTTGGGCTAGACACAGAAATCTGCACAGGCAGGCAACTGAACAACACAAAATACAATTTAGTAACTAAAACTAATTTATAAGTTTATCAGATAAAAGTCCAATAAAAAAATAAATGAGACATGACGCAAAGTATATTTAAAAACTAAAAATCTGTACGTTTTAACATACAGGCTATTCATAGTAGTTATCAATATACGTTTTCGATACTAAATACGAAAGAGCAAGTCATGTATACACTACTAGATTAAAAGTTGTTTGTAAAGCAAATGAAAAGTATTAACATGAATATGATGAAATGGAAAATGATTTTAAAAGCAATTAAGTTTCACGCATCGCACTAGAGTACGCAGCGAATCACTTTCGCAGTGTTACCAGTTCAGGGGTTTGTTCCTATTGTAGGGGGTAATATTCACTACGCGGTGGTATTTTTTGGGGCTCTTACATTTTTAATTTATAAGATTTTTTATTTTATGATTGTAAAAAAATATATATTATTATTTATTTTCATATTCCAACTAATTTAATCTACGCTTGGTTAGGAGACTACGACATACCTTTAAGCTATTATATATATTTTTTATTGGTAGGCATCTAATAAATGCACTTCTGATTGCAAATGGATGAAAACTAACAACAATACCTAGGAATAACCCGAACAGGTTATAAGACGCCATGACGTACAGTAACGTATGTCTTAGTAAAAACACATTTTTTGTGCTTCTTTCCAAGCACAGCGTCTGTTTCATGGAAGTATTGAACAGGATGGAAGCGTGTGCTGCTGCCAGCGAATGTCCAAGCGGTAAGCACGTCGTCACGCTATTTGAAGGCATGCTGTGGTACGAGCCTAGTGGACGCCTCTCCGCCAGAGGCGCCAGAGAGGCGCTGGCTCACTTGGCAGACGCTCGTCTTACGCCGCCCGACCTGCCGCCGAATATTCCACCAGACCTGCGCCGTGAATCTTCTATGCACACGGTCGCGTGGCACATCGCATCCCTCCCTTCCCAGAACCCCTGTTATAGTAATTTATATTCGCATTGACAGTTAAAACGTATTTTAAGGTATCATAATTATTGCTAAAATTAAAGGTATTATTTCAGAATTGTAGCCAATTAAGTATACGTCCTAAGCTTTAGGGGTACAAATTAGGGGTAAATGTTAGGAGTTGGTAACACTTTCAGATGTACTACAATTTCCTTTTGTGAAGGCGTTCCAGGAGTTCTGTCGGGGCTGTATAATTGGATCAACCTCCGGCGTAACGTTATTCTGGAAGTGGGGAAAAATGTAGTTTTCATATTTTCGACTTCAATTTTCATCGCAACTTTCCTGTTAGTTTTAGTTTTAGCCTTTTTAGCATGTGATCAAACTGTGACCAAAATTTTGAAAGCAAAACAATGATTTGCTATTGTGCTGTAGTTAAATTGTTTTATAGTGTTTAGAAACTAATTACAATTATAATTTTTTAAAGTATTTTTTTTTTGTTAAAGTATGAGCATGAAAACGCCAAAATTGTTTGGAAAAATATTAAAAAATCACCTACCGCAATATAATTCCTATGAAAATCGACTATTGGATCTACAGACATATTTTTTGGAAATTTTTTCAATTTTTTTTACATTTTCCACACATTTTCACATCCTTTTTTACGAAATAATAATAATATTATAAATAATTAGGAGAATATAAATAGACTAGCGCTATATTTAAACGTACCGTCATTTCATCTCCACTATCCGATATATCCGATCGTCGCGCTCACGTGGTTTGTTAATAACTGCTCCGGCAACTTAGGTTCAACTTGTTAATTGTTGCATCCAACTTGCTCATACTTGGTATTGTAAGTTTACGCGCACCGCAAAGTACTGGAATTATTCCTAACATACATTTAACAAGCGCTATTCATGTTTTGATGTTCTTGTGCATTTTCATACATACATAGATTTATATAAATAACCATTTATACTATTTAAAAAGTATCAGGAGTTCTGCCGCGGTTTTTACCTTTCGGAGAGCTCGTCTTTGTTGATGATAACACATTTGTACTTAATGTTTATACAAAGACAGCTTTTACAATTAGTCGTCATACTTTTTTCCTCCACTTGCTAGACGCTCTTAAGGGTAGTCTGACCTTTTTTTCTTCTTTTACGCCGGGAAATGCACTGATGCATCCTGCTGGGGAATGGGCCTCCCCAGGCGGGTATGTGGGACTCGCTGCGCCCGAAAGATGGTAAGTAGACGCAGCTCTACCCACTAAAACCCAACGAGTGCCACCAATGCCATCTATGGATTTGGCTAGTCAGTCCCAGGGACGCCACCTGCACAGAGCGGTTGCCCCGCACCATAGAACAACCACTCCCACCGTCTGGACAGAACGATGAGGTAAGGTTCCCATCCTTACCCCTTGCCCCCTGCTCTGTTGTCCCTTCTTCTTATAAGATTTTTTTTCAATTCGCTTCGCCCAAGGTGTTAGGGTCACCCTAGGCTACCGAACCCCACCGCCACGACAAGGCATGAACAGTGGTGGGGAAGGGTATTCTGACTTTCATTATACTGCACTAAGAGGATAATGTTCTTTGAAAGTATGCATGTATGATTGAATGTTTGTAAGCTCTTTGGGTTTCATTTAGTTACTATATTGTTACATACATATTAATGAGATATAATGAAGAAAATATCGCAAATATTTGGCGCTAAACTATGCGTTGCAGATGATATTGAATAAAAGTTATTAAATGAAGTATTCCATATATTAAGCAATATTTTATAAAAGCAGACACATATGAATCATATCTGAAACCACCGAAAGGTCATTAACTTTTACTACAAGAACACATCACTGAGACGGCTAGAGCTAGTATTAATCTAAAACTAATGTTCGTTAGTCTGGCTTCGTGTGCAACTTTTACTTATCAGTAGTACATTTAGATTGTAATAGTGTCTATTGTTAATTTTGTTATATTGTGAATTATTATGCATAAAAGGGACAATTACAAAATACTTACTCTAACTAACTCTATCACTTTCTGATGTTCACGCGAACAATACTCATTATAATAAAATAGTCTTTTACGGATTTTGTCGTAAAGTACCTATCCAAAATATCAAATAACGGTCATCATCATCTGCCTAGTCTTTTCCTAACTATATATTAGGGTCGGCTTCCAGTCTAACCGGATTCGGCTGAATACCAATATCATGGAGCCACTGCTGACGGACCTCCACAACCCAGTAACTGGCTGATACGGTACCCCGCGGTTAGACTGGTTGTCAGATTCTCGGGCTTCTGACGACCCGTAACGACTGTCAAAGATCCACAAATGACAGCCGAGACCAACGGCTTAACGTGCACGTTAACATGATTCACGGAGGAGTCTCGGTATGTAAAGATGGTCACCCATCCACGGACCAACCTCGGCAAGCGTTGCTTAACCTGGTGGATCGATCCGCGCGGCTGTTACCACTGCGCCACGAGCTCCTCTCTTGATATAACGGTATAAAACTGATATATAAGGTAGAGTAATAAATTAACACTATCTAATATAAACTCATATGTTATTTAAAAGGTATAATATAGAGCGGAACAACGGATCTAACATAGCATCATCTGGTACCGTATTGTTTTATATAAACATACTAGGAGCGCCCCGCGGTTTCACTCGCGTACTTCCCATTCCCGTGAGAGTACGGTGATAAATGATAATCTATGTGTTATTCTGATGTATAAGCTATGTCATTGTATAATTTAATGAGAATCCGTTCAGTAGTTTTTACGTGAAAGAGTAACAAACGTCCATACTTACAAACTTTCGCGTTTATAATATTAGTAGGATTAGTGGCATGTAGCACGATCTCCGTACAGTGGCCGGTCCGATCGGATGCGAGCGGCTAGAGATCAGTTGTCTTGCCGTTCATTGAAAGAGGCCTATGTTCAGCATTGGGTGGATAAAAGCTGATGATAATGAATATATAGTCCGTCGGAGCTGCAAAGGTTTGGGTATCATGTAGCAGAGACAGTGAATCTCCTTGCTGCTGAGATCGATCCATCCATCCATCCTTAGCCATATATCCTTTTTCGATTTATCACTAAGAGTAAATTGTCGATGTATAAATTTTCTCTCATCGACAGTCTTACACAGTTACTTCCACCATCTTCAAAATAATGACTTGAATGTCCTTATTTTATGATACAATCATTTTCGCAATTGATTTCTCAAAGTACCAGAAGGTCGCGTTTAGATAGACGAAGTGTTGGTCGGCCATTAACCAGGTGGGAAGACGATGTGTGTGTGTAAATTGCACACTGTTTAATACTTGCCTGTATTTGAGAATTTAACGTGTGTTTCACTTCTATCGTGTGTGAATCGAACACACACCTTTTATATTCTGAAACACGTGACCTAGCTGTGTTTTGGAAAAACCTTTAGAAAAAAAAGAATTCATCGATATCAAGACGGCGGTGTCCTTGCAGACGCGTAGCAAAAGCGCATACATCCCACTGGAAATTTTTCCTTGTTTTGTCTGCGAGTTAAAATAATATTAAAAATAGAACACCATACAATAACACTTCTTTATATCGCTTATATAAATTGTAATAAACGCTGATACTGTAATTACGCGGACTTTATGTTCTCCGCGGATGAGAATTTATTCCGTTTTATTCAACGTTTTATGGTATACATTATGTCTCGTTGTGGTCGCGATTTGCATACGGACTTGTGAATGTTTTTAACACATCTGCGTCTGAAATCGGAAAAATATAAAAGTCGCAATGTAGAAATAAAAAACCTAATCAAAAAACGATACGACTTTATTTTATACTAATATTATTAAACGGTGCTGTTTGCTATGATAAAAGAAAAACTATGCATTTAATTATAAATATTTTCTGTACTAGAATGCTACATTACATTGACAAAGGTTAAACGTGATTATCGGTAACTTTAGTTCTCCGGCGGAGGACTTCGTTTCGAATCCTATCTGCCAAAGAAACAACCAGCGCAGCACGCTTCATAGCACGTCCCGATATCACGCGAAGAATATGCACGTTGCAATAGGCTGGTCACATACTCAGAAGAACGGATGGCCAATGGGCCAATAAGGTTTAAGAGTGGAGGCCGCGTTTAGGTAGACAAAGTGTTGGCTATTAACCAGGTGGGAAGACGATCTCCGTGCAGTGGCAGGTCCGTGTTGGATTCGAGTGGCAGGGGATCGGTCGTCTTGGCGTTCATTGAGGGAGGCCTATGTTCAGCAGTGGACGGATAAAGGCTGATGATGATGATGAAACGTGATCATCAGTAAGGTGAGGCGATATAAAGGAGCTAGGTATGGTCAAATTAGTAAGTAACTATTATTGTAGAGCTAATAACTAATAAGCTTAATTTAATAAAGATCGTTGAGGTGTTCTTGTTGCCTAGCAGCTCCGGGGCCCTCAAAAAGTAGCTGAAGGCACTCGCAGTGGTTTTAGATTTGGGTAGCATTTCGAAGTGTGAGGCCCACGTAAGTCCGCATTACGAGAGGTGACCTATATACATGCGTAAATGGATTTCAAATCAAATCAAATCAAATCAAATCAAATCATTTATTTGCAGTAAAAGTGGTACATGGGTTGTTGGTATCTATAATACATTGGCACAAGCACTTTTAACTAATAGATAGCATGCAAACATTCTCATATAATAAAATTAAGCATAAAAACAACATTCAATATTTAGTTTAAAACATTAACATTTAACACTAATACATTCGCTAGACTCCTTGGAGTTATAAATAATTAAATATTTCACTGCGTTGACTAAAATAAATTTATAAAGGTTTGCAAATGGGAGCATGCTGCAGATAACCAACGAAAGATTAACGCCCGGTTTTCGACTCGACTGTTAAATCTCTTCTTAAGTGTCAAATGAGTTGCTAAAAGCATGGTTAAATTATTTAATTTGATTAGTCTGTCAGTTGACATAGCCACTACACTGAAAAGCTGTCAAATATGTCACTAAAGTCATCGCCACTTTAGAAGTCCGATAGACGCGGCGCTGCGATCTCATTACTCAATGTTGCCAATTTCTATTGTAATGATTTTCCACCAAGTCTAGTACAATAAAAAATTTAAATAATTATAGGGCCTATGTTCAGTAGTGGACTGATAAAGACTGATGATGATAATAATGACAAAAATAATTATAGTAATATATATTATAAATAAAACATTTTTTTGTAAATATTTCATTCGTATTTTTTACATATAACCGATTAGTAGAATTCATATAAAACAAGCTTCTTCGGATGTGTTCGGCTTTTGCCAGGAGTAACGATTCTCAGAAGAATTGCTGCCATTGTTACTTCTTTTGTTATTCGACCTTTTTTACAGAAACACCTGAAAATATCATTCATCTGAACAAGGTTTTAATTCTTTTACCTTGTATTTATAGTCATATAAAATATCATAAGATAAATGTAGGTATAGAGTTAATGATAATATTTTAACCATAAATTAGGCAAAAATGAGTGACTCTGGCATCTCTACAATTTACCTGTCATGGCTGTGACATTTATAAACATATTATTTAACAGTGTTAATTGTTGTTTATTTTTACTTTCTAATTCACAAAATTATTTCACTTTAACGATCATTATACGGCCTTAAATTTTTACACCTTACTTTATATTATATGCTCCATATTTCACGTAAAACAATTTAAAATATCACAACTTCTTACTCCAGACAGATGTCAAGATGTCAATCTTGTCAAATTTAGTTCAGGCATTAGTCGCAGGACTTTAAAAGTGGCGAGGACTATAGAATCGTATGTTAACCGCCATGTTAGTTGACATACACTTTGGCCAACGTTTCAGAAACCGGGCGTAAATACTTTAATATTAATTTATTATAGGCACACGTTAGGAATTTAAAAGAAAAATGTAGCGGTCGCAATCCAGTAAAAAATAATGTAAAATAACCAATAACGTGTGTTGGGGTGGATGACCTTGTGGTTTTATTTAAATATGTAATATTACAATGAAAAATTGAAACATGTATATGTAACACTTTAGTTAAGACGATTAAAGAAGGTCCAATAAAAGACCGAAACGTCGCAAATTAACAATTAGTGTTTTAATAATCATCGTTTTTGTCCACTTCCCTGCTTATTTAAATAATTTAATCTAATTTAAATTCCATAATAGTAAGTAAAAAACAAGTACAGTCTTTATAAATAAAACCGCGTGGTATTTCATTAATTTTGGAACTTTCACAGAAATTATTCACAAAACTTGACATCTTTAGCACTTGGAGTAAAAAATCCGTGTCGAATAAAAACAAATTTATACGCTCCATTTAAAAGATACCAGAGGCTTCAGTCATTTACATCAAGATTTAAATGGAGTAAGGATTAATTAAAAGAAAATATAATTAGATAATTAGTTTTATGTAAATGTCATTGGTAAAGACCAAGCGTAGGCCGACCTGCAAGTAGATAGGACCGTGCAGAGGTCATGGCTGGATGCTGTCTATTAGCAGTCTTTGTGTTCTTTGCAAAGTCGTTGCTCAGCAGGTAACGGATAAATTCTGATTCTGATGATGAAAGCTGTTATATGTTTTATGTACCTCCGGCCATTTTGTTTCTCACGTGATATGTAAGCGTCTGGTAAGGTACTAAAAATGGTTATAACTTCTACGCAATATAATTCCTGCAATTTTATGCAAACAATACATCTTCAAATCGATGTTATATGGCTGGCAGATTTATATAAACGTTTTATGCATAACAGCAAAGTTTTATATCCTTTGAACATACAGCACATATTTTATATTTTATAGCTGTTATAAATAATTATTATTTACTCTGCACAATCTGGACACACAAAGAAGCGGTTACATGATAATATTACTATTGAAAATCTAAAAAAGGAAAGACAACAAATTTGACTTTGACTTTGATTTTTTAATTTTAATTTAACTAAAATTTCAAAGGATAATCTCTTCTAAAATCTCTCTTCAACACTTCTTAATATACATGATCATCATCATCATCAGCCTTTATCCGTCCACTGCTGAACATAGACCTCCCTCAATGAACGCCAAGACGACCGAATACCGATCCCTTGCTACTCACATCCAACGCGAACCTATCACCGCACTTTGTATATGTATTTACAATAGAGATTCCCTTTTACCAAACTGTTTATGCAAAGTCGAAAAAAATTTGGAGTTGACGCTTTATTTTAAATTAATTATCATCGCTATCATTATCATCATCATCATCATCATCATCATCATCATTCCAACCCTTTTCCGTCCACTGCTTAACATAGAAACGAACAAAATAAAATCCCTTCTTTAACGTGTAGGTGCTATTTCCACTAAGATAACAGTTTATAATTAACTAAAACAAACAATACGAAAATTCCGTATTATCTACCAGTCCCTGTGGAAGTGGCGACCGCTCTCATAATTCAATTCTGGTATTGCAGCTTACAGAAATTTAATCCGCCATGAGATTCCCCGAGCTATTTCACACTGTTGAGCTATTAAAACATTTACATGTTATAAGTCTTTGAATTTATCACCGTAAAGTGTATGAAAATGCATTTAAATACATTTTCAGAAGATTCGAACTTTTTAATAATCATCGTATTGACTGATTTCAAAACGCTCAATTGGATAATATTTGGATGGAAGATTGGATGAAAATAGGTAATTAAAAATCAATTAATAATTAATTATAAGAATTGTAAGCCCCTCATCTAAATCTTATAGTACACGAATCAATACAAGTGATACTTTCTTGTTTGTTTCTTTCGTAACAGATCTTTTCTGTGCTGTTACTTTTGGGATTCTCTGTTCTTTTGCATATTCATAAAAGAAAAAAAAAACTACGACTCTTTTTTTCTTATTTTGCCCCCGGATATGCACTGAGGCATCCAGCTGGGAAATGGGTCTCTCCAGGCGGGTATGTGGGGCTCGCTGCGCCCGAAAGATGGTAAGTGGACGCAGCTCTACCCACTATAACCCAATGCCGCCTTTGGTGAGGTGCCCCGGATCTGTTAGCAACAAGGCACCTCGGCTAGTTGTAGGTGTGTTGGTTAGTAGAAGGTGGCGTCGGTCCTTTGACGGACTCCTCAGGGAATCGACGCCACCTCCACAGAGGGTTTGTCCCGCACCACATAAAAACAACGTCGGGATAGACGTTGAGGTGTGGTTTCCGTCCTTACCCTTTGCCCCCTTCTCATTTTTCCTTCTTCTTACAAGAGGGATACGAAGAGCCTCCACGTCTCAATTCGCTTCGCCCAAGGTGCTGGATCACCCTAGGCTTCTGGGTCCCTCCGCCACGAAAAGGCCTGAACCATGGTGGGGTAAAAAATCTAAAGAATCTTTAGTAACAATTATAAAATAGTCTACAGTCTAGACACAATAATATTCAATATTCATTTAAATTCCGAACTAGGCGCTTGCTATTTAGTGCATACTTTCAATATGATCCTTAAGTATTTCAGTATTGCAAGAATCGAGAATATTCTGCTCCAAGCGAAATGAGTTTCAGAAATGTAAAATGCAATTTTGTTATTGAATGAAGCTGAACGTTCTTGGATTCTTTCTCATTAATGTAAAGTAGGCACTTGTCTTTTTCTTTTCCATTGCTATGTTGTTTTATGAATGTAGGTACAACAGGTACATTTCAATTATGTTTATTAAAAGGAATAAGTACTTGTGTTATTATTAGTATTTAATTATCTCTTTTATAATAATATGGTAGATATATTGCTACACGCTCTAAAAGAACGTGTTTTATCAGTCATCTACTAGTTCAAATCTTAAAAGTTAAGATGATAGATAGATAGATATGGTGAGATTTTAAATACTTATTAATTTAAAAACTAATTTACATTCCATCAAATACATTAAATATTCTACTATGGCTCATTCATATAGAATTGATTTTTTAGTCGTAGTTGTTTCAAATTAATGGAAATGAAATAAATCTCCATCTTCTTATTTAAAATTATTTATATAAATTTTCGAAACCTCGAGAAAATTTTTGACGTATTCAATGTTAAAACTTCGCAAAGCAAACCTATTATTTCATAAATTGACAAGAGAATTTATCTCTTTGCAAGCGATCCTGTATTCGGGTTAGGGAGCACCTATGTAAATCCTTTAGGAATATATTACGGCTATAGCGTATCGAAAACCAGTGAGGTTGAAAATTAAAAATTTAGAGGCGTACCTCGATATATCGCAAATAGATTCTATCAAAGAGATCAAATGAGAGTTTCGTGAAAGTGGTCCAAAGTTTAGAGCTAAAGAAATTGATTTAATATGACATAATAATATAATATACATACATAAAAGAAAATATGCACAGATAATACAAAATTAAATATATGCGTAACTTTAATATTCAAGCATTTATAATACTTGATAGACACAAAGAATAAATAATAATTTAATTAAGTAATACTTAAGTAAGAAACACATAAAAATATGAACGGATAAAACAAGGCTATCTATTGAAGTGAAACTTCTTTAGAATCGTTGTGATTTCAAACAAAAAAAACACAAATACAAAAGAGCGAGAGAGCAAATGTCGGTGTGTATGTGTATTGCACACTGTTTAATACTTGCTTGTATTCGAGCATTTAACGTGTGTTTCACTTCTATCGTGTGTGAATCACACCCATACCTTTTTTTGAAAATTTGAAGTAATACTAATTGAAGTGATAATATTATCTCTAGGATGGTTTGAAGTACCATGTTAAATCATCACACCCGTAACGATATAGTAAGTAGACGTAGAGTAACAATTACCCAGTCTTTAATACATTATGGAACATTTGTACAAGAAGGACCCATATGCAGGAAAATAATATCCAATAATAACAGTATAGCATATGCTATAGTTACCCTGTAGACTTCGACCTCTCGAGTTAATTGACCATGATTTACAATTAAGCTATCGCAACTTCTCGTTCAGTTTACACTCAAACTTGCCAACTAATTTTACTTGGTACGAGCACTAATAGTAGAACAAGTCATTTCCCCTCATCAATTTGATTCTTGAAATTATATTTTTGGATAGCCTTCTTAGCTTCTTCCATCAATTTTGTATTTACATTTTAGATTACACAAGCTTTATCTTAAAGTTTTTTGAATTTACATTTTAGATTACACAAGCTTTATCTTAAGGCAGGAGGAATCTAAAGAAAACCAAACCAAAAAGAATGATGAGAATAGCATATTTTCCAGGACCACGATACTCATCGGATTTTTTTCATCGGTTCTTGTCTACTTTGCAAATCGGATGTTTTAATTTCACAATTCCTGAGATTTTACACTGCCTGTTTTACTCTTCACTCCGAAACCCAGCAAAGCTGTTTACGGGAAAAATAAACATGATGCAGTCGGGAACACTAATTTTTTAATTAACCAACAGGAGGGATATGATGTGCCACGTAGTGGGTGAATACCTACGATGGAAAGAAGAGCAAAATGCAGTGCAATAACTAACACCAAGTATTTTACGTCTCGTAATATCTTTTTGTCTAGTAATGGGTACAGAACTTTTGGGGAGAAATTAATCATGAAGCAATCTTATCAGGCGACATGTCTACAGATTTTGCTATTCTACTAACATAGAATCACATAGATTACGATTGATATAAGCGTCAAAGCAATACAGTGTTAAATTGTTTTTGAACTGCTCAATACACCCTGATAACAGAATGCGCCTGTCACGACCCAAATACTCACTCGCTATAACTCAACTTTGATTGTTTTACTATTCGCTTTGCTAGTTTTTAGAATTTGAGTGAAAAAACAATTAATTTGTGTCGTGTATTGTTTAATTGCCTTTTGTTTTTAAAATTTGATAAAACATTTTTGTTTTTCGAATTCTTTTGTATCGGAATTGAATTCAAACGAGTTCTAAATATATAAGTATATTAACGCGCTAAATTTAGGAACTATGTAACATTCTGATTCGATTTTTTCAGCCTTTTATAAGGTTTAAGAACATTTCGATTGAAATATTGAGATTCTTATTTACCGCGCGCGACACCGCGAGAGTCAACTAGTATTAAACTACTAACTTCAATCCTTAATTATCCATTTCTACGTAAGCACTATGCCTCTGACGTTCCGATACTGTAGTGGGTTGGAATCTCGCCAAGACTCGAAGAAAGCTTGAACACTTGGAAATCATTCATATAATTGCTTTCTCCTATCAACGCATCGTTGGTGGTTCTTGTGGAAATTATAATTTTACTATACTTTTGAATTTCTTGCACTATTTGAACATCTTTTCTTTCATTTTTGATTTTTTTCATACTTGTGTGAAATAGAGTGAATAAAGAACCAGCTTTAATCATATGCATAAGACGTAGGGTTTTAATGATCCAAATTGATTAAAACATTCAGACAGCCGATCTACCGGTCTGCTGTATATGAATATATATAACAAATATGATAATCCTTAAAATTGTAAAGAATTATCCTAATATTTTTTTCTTCTTTAATAAAATTTTCATTTCTTTCATGCAAGGTCTATAACAAATATGATAATCCTTAAAATTGTAAAGAATTATCCTAATATTTTTTTCTTCTTTAATAAAATTTTCATTTCTTTCATGCAAGGTCTGTGTATGCAAAACATCACGCTCAATAATGTATGAACGTCAGCATGGTTCCTGTTTTTCCAATCGCCTGCAAGAGTAACTGTACCAATATAAAAGAACCTTCAACAGCAAATTCATTACATCCATAGGTCTTCGGGGATACGATTTCATTAGAGACAATTTACAACGGGCCCGCCCTTACTAATGTCCCACTTTGTCCCTTTTTAATTCCAGGGACGAAACGAGGTTCTATTACGTTCACGTATTTTAGTAGAATATCAATGAAACGTAAGTTGTGTATTTTTTAAATTCACTGGCTTCTACTGGCGCGCCTTGGCGGTGTACCGCAAACAGTATGACGCTGTCATGTCGTGATGTTTTCGTTACGGCGCGGCTCTTGACTTCTATGTGTGTGAGCGCTTATATACAATTTCATCATTATTAATTATTAATTATGATTGAAAATGTATGTTTTTATCATCTAATGAGCGTCTAATGTAAATGTGTAGTAAATAATGCAACTTTATTATTTTAGAAATTTATGTTTTCCCCATAATATGTATTTTTCTCTGTAACGCATTGTCGCTTGGGCTTATATTGATTTTGATTTGTTATAAAGTTGTAGTAGAACTTGAGATATTTGCCATTTAATGCACCAGACTCAACCAAATTATTTTCATACTTAATCAAAATAAATGAAATCCAGAATGTGTGCGACAAGTTGTTTTAATACTTGATAGAGTTTGTTCATGTTCATTTCGTTCATCAGTTTAAGCCGTAGTTTCAATTGTGTCTTAGGATTCATTAGATATATCACAATTGTGAGAAGTTAAAATAGTGCATTTTAGGTACCATATATCGATACTTTCGAAATAGGTTTCCTCCTAAATTTATACCAAAACCGCTAAAGATCTGATGATTTCAATTACTTGCAAACTTGAATAATTTTAATGTCATAAAACAGCCATTAGAAGGAGATTATCCTAACAAATGTTAGTAATCGACTAACGCGAATGTAAGCTATCAAACCTCGCAGCCGGCGGTAAATCCCTAACAATGCCGCCTAAATCATGTGCCGCCATTTTGATATTCACCGGTCACCATTTTGTTTCACATGATATATATTTGAACTGTAATAAGACTAGTGTATTAATAAAGAATTTGAATTTTTCCGAGGCAGTTTACAAATATTTCTGTGGTCCTTGAGATTGTTTTAAATTATAGTTTATAGTAGTTGACGGTAATCGTAACCACAAATACATGTAGTAGTGGAAGTTGTACATGTGCAAAGATATGCAAGGAAAAATATTTGTGTTAAATTCGTTTATTTATTTATTTATTAAATTTAGAGATTTTAGTACCCAAGAGTGACTATATCCATTTCATCGTGCTTATCTATATTATAATACAATAATCATAAATCTAAATAAAAATAATTAATTTATACTCATAAACAAATACAATATCTTTGCTGCTTTAGATGTCGGGCTGGCCAATATACTATTGATTTCCCCGACATCCAAGGCAGATAGTTTAAGTGAAGAGAAGAGATCAGCTCTTCTTTAGGCAAATCGGACAAATTCCACCAACACACGTTGAACATTCTCCTTAACACCACACAATTCAGAATTAGAGGAATTTGACTTGTCCATGACGAAGGCAAACTGGTTCAATGGAATATGTCCAGACCTCAAACGGTGCGCCGCAATAAGTTGGCCACAGCACAACTTAAAATTGGTTAAAATGTACTTAACATTACAATATATTGGTGCAATTTATAAAAATCACATTAATTTCCAAATATAGTAACAGTACTCGATTGGACAGAAACAAAAAAACAAATAGTCCATCATTTTGTTGATCCTCGCAGATGTGTATTATTTATACAAAATAGTTGTAATCCTAGAAATTCCCTTCATACATACCTAATATGGTTTTAACAATGAAGAATCCACTGGTTTTTATCCCACTTATCTTTCTGCCCGATTGTACATTTAGCGGAGACCTGGAAGCCTTCCCAGCTCAATTAATGGTACGGCAAATGAAGTTGGAGACGATGTCGGTATTTTTAATTAAACCTTCGTACCAGGTACGCTTCAGCTCGATAGCTTTTTTCTTTTTAGCCGGCTATAAGGTACAAATGGAAAAGCTTTGTAAGCATCTAAGCACTATCAGCCAAATAAAGATGATTTAAATTTTAGAGGAAACAGGCAAGCAGCGGAGTTAGAAAGAGAGAACACGATAGAAGTGAAAAGAGATAATTGTTGATAATAAAAATGTAATTATAATAAGTGAAAGTGGTAGTGCCATGCTGCTTTGCAGCCAAATTGGGCCGGCACGACCGGGTACCTCTGGACTGGTACCTCTCGCTCACATAATAACGGCGTAAAGTGGCAGTTATGCTGTCGCGTTTCGTGCGGTTTGTGAGTTTCCGGTGGCCCATTGGGGAGATAGAAAAAAAGAGGGCAAATCAAATAAATATTATATGGATTTGTGTTTATGTGATTTGCCCACCTTTTTTCTCTCCACCTACTACTTACTACTACTTACCTCTGGTTATGTAGATGTTTATGAGCGTCGATAGTCGCCAAATGGCTTCGACTGTTCGTTGGCCCTCCTATGCTATAAAAAAAATAACGATGATTTTTGTCAGATTGTTAACCCGACCCGAGAAGCCGAGTAGATCTAAGCGTGCTTAATGTCGATTGGAATCCAGCAAATCGTCACCGAGCGCATTTGATGGCGAATAGAACTAAGTAAATTGAGCTCTTTACCGAAACGAACGATCTCGATACTGAGTACAACCGACTACCGAGTAAGCCCAATTCAATGCGGCACCAACTAGGACGCGTACGATGTCGAGTAGAAGCAATAGCCCGTGAGCCAGTAACAGGTCTTCATGACCAAGTTCCTCTCAAGCGATATTTAGTGAAATGCATCAGTATATAGTATCTCATCCCAACCGTGAGCCAGCTGACGTTCACGAGGCTTTATGATACTCTTCTCTGATACGTCTCACGAATTATCTCTCGGGAGGAAATAATTAAGCAAATTTTCACCTGGCTCCCGGACCAAAAGGAACCCGATTTACGGCGGATTTCAATATCCTATCTATCTTAATAATTTCTTATCTATAAGATAGATAAGAAAATTTTAAGATAGATAGGATATTGAAAACCGCCATTAGTGCGTTGCCAGTGAGAACCCGGTTGGTGTCAGGTATTTGTGTTTCCCATTCGAGCGCGACGGTTTCCTTACGTTTATCCCTGAAACGAATCTAGTGAAGTCTTCACCATAAACATTCATGGAATTTGAACTTTCATCTTTTCTTTAGAACTACGATCCTACAGGATCCAATTAAGTCAATATCAAAGCAGGATCTTATCGACAATCATATCACGTAAACCTATTAAGTAAATGATACTTATACGTACTAAAACATATTCCAACACTAAATTAAGACCGTTCTCATTCTAGCAGAAAGTTATGTACCAATAATGGAGTCGCATTAAGATGCGCAGGTACCCATCCAGGCACATTTCGAGTTCAACTGGGTAGAACTCATTTGAATAAAGCTATCGCGGAATACGGATCGGACTTGAGATTCCATTCGAAATTTCTGATCTGTTTTATCATTATCATCATCACTGCAACCTGAAAATTGGTGTATCGGATCTACCTTTGAAGAACGACCGATATAAATGTACTTATATTACGACACAATGTTGGATATATAATCTGTGGTTTATGTGAGCACCTATATCAGAGAGTAAATTATTAATTAGGATTATAAGCCTAAATTATTTGTATACTTAAGATAGGACCCCAATCATACGGGAGACCTTAATACCGTATTTAGTGTCGGTAGATATTATATGATGACAGTGGATAACCCTCTGACTCATCTGAGTATTATGATGAGCGACGATGGTCCAGTGGTGGGTGGACTAGGCCGGCTCCGGAACCTCATGCATAAGAATGCATGAGGTTCCGGAGTCGATCCTAAGCCACCGTGTGTGTTTTAATGGATTTTTCTAAATTTCTAAGTGCACCCCAAACAGGAGACCATCGTTCGCCCGCCAGAAAACTTGCATGCCTGAAGAGATTGAAAGTAATTGAAGGTATGTGAAGTTCACCAACCTGCATTGGGCAAGCGCCTCGGTGAACTATGGCCCATTAACCCTCCTCGCCTGATTTCGAGGAGGAGACCCGTGCCCAGCAATGGTACATAAAGGGGATGATACTTTACTTTTTTTTTAAATATATGATATTTTTTTCGGTTGGAGCTATGCTAATGGCCCTAATGCTTCATCGGGAATGATGTGAGCTGGTTGGCTTCATCCTATGATGTAAATGGGGGGTTGCCCCCCGCTAGCTATGGAGAGTGACTTCATGGCGTCGGGTTTGTTCCTGTGGCAGGTCCGTGCCTCACCGTCGGATGAAAGATATATGAAGACACAGCCCCGTGATGGTAGCTTATTACCGTCGTTCAACCGTATGATGCTTTAATAGGGTCTGGGATTTGACGCAGTATAGAATTGATGCCAATAATTATTATAGCAATAATAAAATTGGAACATGTTCTGATTTCTACCAAATTTTAAGTTGTTCACTTAAATAATATTTCTCTCTCATCGGCCTACATACTTGTTTTGCAGAAAATGAAGAGAGTTCAATTCATATCAATGGCCACACTTCAGGATGTTTTAATAGTTCGCTCATTCAAATCAAGTGGTATTTTTGTACGCTTTAGAAAGTCTTGACCGAAAATGTGAAACTCCAAGCTTAATTTGCCAAAGAGTAAACTTTTGAACTTGCTAACATTAGTTTGATAGTTTATTGAACTAAGTTGGTTCAATTTTTAAGTGCTTTACCTATCATGTTGCTTGTACCTCGTGTATTATACAGAAAAGCCTTTTTTTTCTTTTACGCCGGGAAATGCACTGACGCATACCGCTGGAGAGTGGGTCTCCCCAGGCGGGTATGTGGGACTCGCTGTGCCCGAAAGCTGGTAAATGGACGCAGCTCTACCCACTAAAATCCGGCGAGTGCCACCAATCCCGCCTTTGGTGAAGTGCCCCGGATCTAAAAGAAACAGGGCACCTCGACGGCTTGCTAGTCCCTCGGGGGACCGACGCCACCTCCACAGAGGGGTTGCACCGCACCACAGAACAACCTCTCCCACCGTCGGGACAGTACAATGAGGCGAGGTTCCCATCCTCGCCCCTTGCCCCCTGCTCTTTTGCCCCCTCTTCTTATAAGAGGGGTACAAAGAGCCCCCTTGGCTCAATTAGCTTCGCCCAAGGTGTTGGGCTCACCGCTACGACAAGGCTTGAACCATGGTGGGGATACAGAAAAGCCTAACCTAACCTAAATGTTATTTAGATGTGCGATCTAAATAACATGAAGTACCAGAAATGAGCGACGGTGGTGGTGGGTAATGGGCCTCTCAAGCGAGAGGGCCCGGGTTCGATCCTGTGAAGCATGAAATGGGTTTTTTTAATTTCTATGTCCGCGCTAAACACGGATCACCGTTCGCACCGGTGAAGTAAAACATCGTAAGGAAACCTGCATGCCTGATGAGATTAAAGTCTTTGAAGGTATGTGAAGTTCACCAACCCGCATTGGGCCAGCGCATCCCACCCATGACCCATGAGACCCATGCCCAGCAGTGGGACACATAAGGGTTGATACCTTACTTTTACTTTTTTACCAGTTATAGTGATACCCGTGCAGGCGGTAAAGTATCCGAAATGTTGGACAAATAAAAAACTAAATAAAAAGCAATAATATCCGTAAAAGTTGTTTCATTATATTGAGTGAAATTCGCGTAAACACAAGAAAACAATATTGCTTATGTCAATTATAGAACGTGTCATGCCACATGACAACACATTCTTTTCAACTTTCATCATCACCAACTGCTCTGATATCCTCAGAGTTGTTGATGATGGAAGCTCATGATTGTTAATTAAGTTACATGTACGGATATAATTGGAAAAACCTCGCTAGCATCAGCTGGATTCGGTCTCGGGTCATGGCGCATTGAGGTCATCTCAGCATTTTATACTGTTTCTCTGTACCTATTGACATACTTTATTATGTGGAATATGCTGTTAAAAGTTAAAAGAGAAAGTTAAACCTATTCCGAAATTAAAAAAGAGTAAAGAGTAAAAAAAAAAAAACAATAATTTTCACCCACCCAAAAATCACATACACCTTATTCAAAAACATTCAAACACAAAATTAGACCTATTTATAATAAAACATATTGAATGTTTCTGTTTACGCGAATTTCATACATACATAATCATGTATTTTCTTTTATATATTTAGATTTGAATTCACTTAGAATATACACATATTTAATTCGTCTTAACGGGTATCTATTGAATACAAAATAGATTGAAAACTGGCATTGTATTACAGTTCACTAATGAAAAGTAGATTTGTTATACAACTTTACACAACACATGACCGCTATTTCATACGAGAAAGTTCTAGAAAATTTCCGACAAAACGAGGTTATGACTTCAATGCCAAAATACCCATTAGACGAAAGTCTAGAATGTCGCCGGACTGAATGTGATTTAAGCATGCATGAAATGGCATGTAAAAATGTAATAAGATTAAAAGTATGGATGTATGTCATAAGTTTTTCACTAAACTTACTATTCTGCTATAAGTTTATTTACGTTGTTTGAAACTATAGTAAATAAATTGTCCGTCACAGTACGTCCGGCAGATGTGAAATATCAAATGACAGCGTCCTTTTAATTTGTTTGTTGACGCAAGGAAATCTTTATGGATGTAGCCAGGTACCAAGTGGTTCCTTATCCTGACACACACAGTGCTTTTCCAATTTAAAACCTCTGCAAGCGCTAGCCGCCTTATGAAAGGGGCTCTGCAAGCGACAGGCGCACCTAAGTGACAGGCTGGCCCCTGCAAAATGCCAGACTCCTCGTAAGAAGTGCTACTAAGCAGTCCCTTTGAAGTCGTACCATAGCAGGCTCAGGATCCCATGATAAACCTGACAAGGGGATAGGGGCGTTTCTGGAGGCGCAATATGTAACACCTTCTACGTATCCCCGCTCGTCGCCCACGAAGGGAGGCCTCGTCGGCAGCCTCCTCTCTCTCCGTCTTGTCAGCCTCATTCGGGGGCATTACTGCCTCGCAGAAGACCATCGCCGTCCACGATTCGTCGTCACCGAGCATCGCTGTGATATTGCTCGACAGACATGTCCCCTTCAAATAAAAAATGACGTCCTGGTATCACGGCAATCGAGTTAATTTTACTACCAAAGCGCGCCAAAAATGTATCTTTATATGTGAAAAATTCTTTTTCGACTTAAAATAAAACATAGTTTACAAAAATTCTTACGAAAAATGCCTTCATTTTTGTCACTTTCCTTGTGTCTTTCGCCGATATTGTACGTAATGTGGCCAATTAAAAGACAGAATCCTTTACATTAAAGATGCTGCCTTATTTCCTCTAGGGGTTTAAAAAATAATGTAGATTAATCTAGTGATAATATCTGGACTAGTGTCCAGATGCGTCCGTAAATATGTTTTATATTTACGGAACGCGGCTAGATATATAGACGTGGGCGAACAGACGTAGGACAAGAGGTAGTAATAATATATAGTGTGTTATATTTTAAATTATTCAACATCTTTAGTTAAAATTATTAGCATACACAAGACTTCTCCTTTCCTTCCCTTCAAGCATGTAAGCTTGAAGAAAGCTGACGTAGTGAAGACAAGAGGGTAAATTGCTGAGAATTTAGCAGTATTCATAGTTAATCAAAGTGTTTCTGTGATATGGATAGTGTTGAGTTCGGTGTGTCATTGTCAGCTTCATTTGCTGAGATATGCTAATATTCGAAACAGGACCATTGCTGCACAGTTCATTGCTGATATCAAACATGTTTTGAATGTATTAAGTAACTAGCGACCCAACAGACGTCCGTATAAATAAACCATTTCTGTTTGGATTATGGGTATCTATTTTTGCATCATATTTATGTTCCCTAATTAGGAACTCACCATATTTTTAACGAAGCAAAATTTGTTGGGTAGTTTAGAAAATATCGGTGCACAAAAAGACTAATCTTATACTATATAAAAATAGGTTATTTATTTATGTATTTATTTATTTATTTAAATGTATAACTTTATATTTAAAAGGTCTTGAAGCTAAATGACATCCACTTTTCATGAATCATTGAGGATATTTCGGTATTCATTAGTATTAACCGATATTCATCCGTTTTTCTTAGGGGATCCTGCATCTCAAACGAGTTTTTTTTTATTTTTATTACCTAGATACTCTTAACTAGTTTTTTTTACTTATTTCAAGTGTACAAGTTGATACCTACGAAATAAAGACATTTTTGATTTGATTTGATTTGAAATAGACAAAAAAATGCCACCAAACTTACTTCTGCCTTCGACGAGAGCAATATCAAATTCTACCATCCACTGCTGAGCATTGCTATCTCTAAAAGAAACCGATATCTTGGCGTTCATCTCCGACATCCAGTCCTACCTTATGCTCAATCTTCACCCAACTCTATTATGGTCGGCTACCAGTCTAACCGAATTCATCTGAATACCAGTATTTTCAACGGAGCGACTGCCTATCTGACCTCCATAATTTAGTAACTGAGTGATCTACCCCGTAGTAAGACTGGTTGTCAGACTCTAGGTCTTCTGACGACCCGTAACGTCTGTCAAAGATCCACGAATGAGTCGGGACCAACGGCTTAACGTGCTTTCCGAGGCACAGAGGAGTCTCGGTATGTAAAGATGGTCACCCATCCACGGACTTACCTCGGCAAGCGTAGCTTAACCTGATGGATCGACTTGCGCGACTATTATTACTTATCCACGAGCTCCTGGGAAATATTATATATCAAAATACTGCTTGATCATTTTCAAAATCAAAAACATCTTTATTTCGTAGGTAACAACTTGTACACTTGAAATAAGTCAAAAAAAAAAACTAGTCAATAAGAGTAGGTAATAAAAAAAAAAAAAAACTCGTTTGAGATGCAGGATCCCCTAAGAAAAACGAGAATAAAACTTAGGGGTTGCTCGTTTGTCAACAAAATGATACATAATATATTAAAAGTAACATCTTAAGAGTGAGTGTGTGTATGATTTTAAAGTTCTAAGACCAATTAAGGATTGAGTCATCCTATAATTCCCTACAGCTCGTAACATTATGAAAGCCAAAAGGCAATAACAGGTTAAAAACAGAACGCGACAAGCCATTACCTCTGACAAGGGTTGTGAGTGCTTTTAAAATAATGAGTCTCATAGCGATTGAAAATATGGAGCAGTTGGTAATGACTTTTTGAATTATAATTTATCCTTGGGTTAGTTTACCTTGCTATTAATATTGGTAAATCCTTTATACATAATTGAGAGTATGTATTTATTACTTCGAAGAACTTTTTTTTTACATTTCATCACCATCAGCCACTGACCACTACTTAGGTATATAGATAGGTCTCCTTCAACGAACGCCCGTTTTCTGCATCTCAATTCTCTCAGCATCTTAATAGATATTCTATCGATCTTATAAGATATTGAAAAAAATCACACCGTTAATAAAATTTATTCTTATCAGTCAATAATATTGATGATCTTAAATAACAACGATTGTAATCATGTGAGATAAAATAGTATTGAAAAAGCAGTTGAGTATGCTCATCACGTAGGAGTAGTCGCAGGTATTCAACCCGGTCACAACCGGCTAATCAGCCATTCAGGAGAGCAATTCCATCCTCGCAAAAGTTCCCGCGTGCATTAAACGCTCGTTATAAAATATTTAAAAAATAGGATTCCTTGATTACTTTTCATAAAAGCTAATTGTTTCGAATGTTTATGCGAATTTCGTTTCATTTTTAACCGACTTCAAAAAAAGAAGGAGGTTATCAATTCGTCTGTATGTTTACTTTTTTTTTGTATGTTTGTTACACGATTAATCCACTGTTTGAGGATGGATTTTGGTGATTCTTGTTTTGTTTGAAAGCTTATGTTTCCGAATTGGTCCCATATTAATTTGATCGACATCTAATCAGCGGCTTTTAAGTTATTTTCAATAATGCTTATTTGGTTGGTTTTGTATACACAGACGATTTACTCATTTTATTACTTGTCGATGTGATATGAATAATATGAACAAAAACCACTGAATAGGATACTTTGGAAAGTATCAAAGTATTGTGAGGTCATCACCATCCCACCACGGCTGAACATAGGCTCATTGAACGTAAAACTAAAAAGTACAAAATAAAATTAATTTTAAATAAAAAACCAAAAACCGACTTCAAAGCTATACTTCAATTTATGTACAACTAAAAAATTCAAAATAATATTGAAATACTTCGAAGTGAAGTAGAAGTATACTATTTAAAATTGGGTATTTTTGGAGTCGGTACCAGCCAAAACATCGATGCCCTTCACAGACATCTACTCAATACTTGGTGTATGTGATTGATCAATAAAATATCCTCTTTGGCTGTTTTTTATTTTTTATTTAAATTTATTAAGAATTTCTTTTCCGCTATGGTCAAGAAATTTTAGTGTCGGTGATGTAAAATTCCGGCTCAAATAACAGTTGTAGTTCCCGAGTTAAGTGCGCTCAAATAAACTCTTCAGCATCATTATTTTATTGCATTTATTTGATGTCTATAATTTCAGTATCTAAATAGTCCAATCCAGAATAGGCTAATCGGTACTTACTATTTATCTTACCTAATAGCGAACAAGTGTGCCAATTACCAAAATTCTTCAATTTAAAACCCACCGGATTATTGTCACGTAATTCTCCCCAGTCTCCCCAAAGTTACTGGGAGTAATTAATTTGGATTGTCATTAAGTGGGAAGTCCCCCCACTCCCCACTCAGAACAACTTAAGCATTCCTTATCTCCAGCCCATTAAAAGTTGGCCTCTGACCACGCTGTTAATTGTATTGACTAATGAACATAGGCTGTTTAAGTTATGAACTTAGTTTAAGTAGGAGCTTATGTAGTAGCTTAGTTACAGTATACTGGCTTTCATTGTTATGACAGTTGGATAAGCAAATGGTCAGACGAGCCACATCAAGTGATCAGCATCATAATATACTTAAAAAAGGTTGATATGAGACTATCCCAGGTAACCCGTTCATGTATTGCCTAACCGAGACTTTTAACTCTTGGTGCCAAAAAAAACACTGCCAAGCCTTTTTCGGAAAACACAGCAAAGCTGCATCACGATAAAAACAAGCAGGTTCTATCCAAGCAGAATAAAAACATGATTCAATTATAACGAGAAGTATTGTTTTTTTAATGTTTACGCGGCAACTTATACAATAGTTAAAAATGTATTATGTTAATAGTTAAAAATTCTTGTAAAAATCTAACTATCATCATCATTACCATTTGTCTTAATCCGTCTATTGCAGTACATACACATGTGGTTTAATGGCGCCTTTCTTTTAACAGTTAAAGGAATAAAATATTACTAACCGCGATGCTGTTGTTGGATGATACAAGACTTTTACATCTACGCATGTCGTAGTATGTCTACGGCGTAGCGTTTCGTAGCACACGTTGGCATACAAAACATCTCTTTAAAATGAAGATATATTCATAATAATCTTAATCATCTCATTTTTTCATAAGATTATAATTTTCAACATATTATGATAAAAGCGCCATTTTTTCAGGAGTAATTATTGATCAATATTGTTTTTTTTAAATCTGTAGTAACGTTATTTTGTATGTATTATATTCATTTGATACAATTTTTTATGCGATTTATCAGATTTAATTTATTATAGCTTTAAGTATTATTGGCATTATTAATATCTTAATTTTATTAATGTCTTAAAATTTTAACAATAGCGCGAAGACTGGACAGCCTCCATGGCAAACATTGCTGTGCCATAGCCGGAGGGATGGTATAGGAATGGACTTTGTAAAGTTACTTATTATTAATGCAATAATATTATTAAACTAACGTCTTATGACTACGTTTGACGTACGTCTAACTAACAAAATGGGTCTTTGTTACTTAAATAAATAAATCATTCATTCATTCATTCATTATTTAATTAACCACGTTTCGGGTATATTGCAATAAACACGGTCTCACGTGGACAAGAACATTTTGTACGTTTATAGATATTTACTAGCTGTTGCCCGCAGCTTCGCTTGCGTTAGCTAAGATTTACAACGGGATCTTAGCGGGATGATATATCTTTACCGATAAATGGGCTAGCGAACACTGAAATGTTTCATTAAAATCTGATCAATAGTTCCTGAGATTAGCGCGTTCAAATAAACAAACTCTTTAGCTTCATAATATCTTAAGGATTAAAAGCATGAGTAAATTAAACTCGTTTAAATGGAGTCCAAAAAAATTTAAATTTCTGAATAAAATATGGTTGTTGTGCCTCACTCAACATAGATAGGTATAGTGTGTCGTGGACTTTTTTGTAGATATTTATAAGATCTACTATTAATTAGAACATTTTATGGTTCTATCTTTTATAATTTAGGCACCGTACGCAAAATAAATAACTTTTCTGGTTGATTTTTTACACCTCGTGTCCGAAAAACTCAAATATCTTACGGAACCCTGGTTTTTTTTAGAAAATGTAGCCTATGTTACTCGTGGATAATGTAGCTTTCGAATGGTGAAAGAATTTTTGAAATCGGTCCAGTACTTTTTGAGCCTATTCGTTACAACCAAACAAACAAACAAACAAAGTTTTCCTCTTTATAATATTAGTGTAGAGTGTAGAAATGAGATGTAGATAACAAATGAAATATTCGTAAAACATCTGAAGGCAATTAATTATAATACAACAGTTGTGCATTGGTATTCGTGTCTGATGTCGGCTGTCGTCCGTTTCATATAATTGCCCCTGTCACTCAGGCACTCCCCTCCCCTCCGCCTTACCCCCTGGAGTCTCTCACCCTCCTCACTGAGTCTAGGTTTTAATTAACATCGAAACCTTTATTTTACTTAGCTCTATTTATATATTTGATAGCTGCTCACACAGACTTCGTTCTGCCAAAAGTACTAATATTGTTGTTAAAAAATAAGGGTAATTGTAGAGGGGTGAAAATTTAGTTGTATGCATTTTTGTATGCTGTATCATAAAAAATAAAAACAAAAAAATTGCCAATAAAATAAAAAATAAAATATTTTGGGATGGGTCACCTGATTCTCAGACTTATCCAAAATGCTCACAAAATTTTATAAAAATCGGTGGAGCCGTGTCGGAGGAGTATGGAAACGAATATTGTGACACGAGAATTAAATTAGATTAAAAAGCCGTCTCAGCGGGACTTAAATTTCATTGACAAACGGATAGACTAGCCACGTGGTCACCGTCGTCCTTAAACATGAGAGTGGCCCAGGCACCCCATTCATGTGTTGACTACCCTGAAACATGAGATTTTTGGTGCGAGTAATCACTGCCTGCGGTAGTTCCCACACTATCACATGATCTCCACGCAGGGTCCATGGGCAGGGCATGTTGAATGCAAGTGGCAAGGGATCGGCCGTCTTGACATTCATTGAGGGAGACCTATGTCCAGCGGACGGATAAATGCTGATGATGAAGGCTTATATACAGTCCGTTGGGATATTATATTTCAGTAAAACGTCTTCACAAGTTTAATAAAAATGCATTTTTATTAAGATTATCTTCCCTCACGTAATTTTCATTTTGTTGAAGATGTTTAATACTTCGCATCTATTTAATCTCTCATCTCTATTATAAGAGGGATTTTAAACAAGAAAATTTAATATTCAAGATATGACTTGAAAAATATTTAAATTACAAAATACGTCACAAGTTAGGGGAAAATGGCAGGTATTTAACGCCTGGTCGCGTGTTCGAATCCAATCAAAGTCATGTATAATGATTTTTAAATTCGGGAACCAATTTTGCATCTTGGCTATAGTTAAAAAATCCAGTATTGCTATAATATGCTTCAGAGACAACAGTAATCTTTTTTAACCAAATCCAAAAGTATTGTGTGGTTTTATGAAACCACGGTAAAAGTGAAACTTTTTTTACATTATAGACATTCAACAAACAAAATAGCGTCGAGCACTAGCACAAATGAGTAATAGTCTATACCAGCGATTCTATACCAGGTTGACCCCTACGGAAGACTCGTAGTGGGTCCACGATGAACATGACAAAAAATGGGGGTCCACTATAGTCCATGAAAATTAATTCCATCCAACCAAGAAGACCCATGTTGGCTTGACTTCCCCTATCAATATTGTCTATTGTAATGAAATGTCTTTAAACGAGCAAAAAAAGGTCACCTAATGCGGGAAAAGTTTGAAAGGAGTCTATGAAACAAAAGAGTTTAGGAAACCCTGATCTATACTCTATACACGGTCAGGTGATGCGAACTATAGGCGCCGCCATATTGACCTCCGACCGTCACGCAGTTTCACTTTAAAAAGGAGGTTCTCAATTCAATTGGTATTTTTTTTTTTATTGTATACACTGATAAAGCTGAGATTTATGATCCGATTTACCTTATTCTGCTTTAATTGAATGCGGATTAGTTGCCATTTAGTCCTATAAAATTTTTATATACTTTGGTCCAGTAGTTTTCATTTTATGAACATTTTTGTTCTTGTGTACTCTGACGATGAAATATTAATTTGAGTACTTACGAATAAGAAGTTTTTATTTTGGTTGATTATACAGCTGAAATTGATTTTTTTTACAGCATATGGGACAAACGAACAGTCAAAGCCTTGTGACTATCAACGCCCATAAACATTGACACAACCAGAGGTCCTGCATGCGTTGCCCTCCTTTTCCCTATCCCCAATGGACCTCCGGCAACTCACAAACCGCACGAAATGCGACAGCATAACTGCCACTTTACGCCTGTATTGTGTATGCCGCCGATGATATATTTCATAGAAATAACCACCAAATTGTTTTACATGTGTCATATAAATATTTCTGCTTACATCAGCCCAGGTAAGTATTGCCCAAGTAAACATGGAGGGCATAGGCGAGGCCGCACAGTTTTCAGGTGGCGCAACTTTTAATGGGAAAACTTCCAAAATCCCCCCCACTTATTACCATTGGTAGGGCGTCTTTACTTTTTGTATAATTTAACTTTCTGCCAAGCAATTGTTTGAATGTTCATCAATTATGGTTCACTTAAAAATGAGGCGTTAAAAATTCATTAAAAATGAGGCGTTGAGTCTAACGTCACAGATGTTGAAAGTTAAAAAAGAAGATATTTTTATATTTTTTTTAGTAATAGCAAGTGCCATGCTACATTGTAGCTTAATTGGACCTGTACAATCAAAGTTTTACCTCTCGCTCACATAACAACAGCGTAAAGTAACAGCTATGCTGTCGCGTTGAAGTTTTGGTTGCCCATAGGGAATGGCCCCTATGGAAAAGGATGGCCTAAAAACCGCAGCCATTTAAAAACGCTTTCCTATGAAAAAATGCATAAGAATCCATTTGCCTTGCTTTTTTTAACGTTCGATGAAAAATGCTCTTCCCAACGGGGGCTAATACGAACTAACTTTCACCTTAATCATTTTTAATAAGCTTTCATTTCAACTATATTAATGTTAATAAAAATATAAGAGGAGTGATGTAAAATAAAGCTTTCGAAGCCAAAAAGTCACAGTCCATTTTTCACAAAATTCGAACCTGCCATAAATTAACCACTAGGACTACGCAATAGATACACTAAAGATAGACAATTGTATTAAGCAACCTTAATCGACACTTGACCCTAATTAATAGGCCTCCAGCTTAGAGACGTGAAAACTGCCAACTGAGACTTGGAAACGACTTCTAGCCGTGAAACAAGCGAAACTCAATAAAGTTTCCGTTGAATCTTTCATTATAGGAAATATTAATTTGAAATTTCAACAGTCTCAACTTGCGGAATCTTTTAATCCCTATCATTTTAAATAGCATTGACTTTATGGCTGTTCAGAATTAAAATATACAGATAATAATAAAAGTTTAAAAAATAAATCTGAGGCTAGACCCATTATAGTCACAATCCTGAATCGCGCTATCGAAGTTAGCATAGTCGATTGCTATATATACAACAATTGACATAAAAACTATGTGGCTTCGGCCTGGCGAAGCATACCATCTCGCTTAGTAGGAGATGTCCCTTTGAGGCTTTCACATACATCTCACCATATTACACCTAAGACTTAAAAATTTCATCAGCCAAGCAGGAGCAGGTCTCCTAATGATGTTTTCTGTCACCGGTAGTCTCGCCTTGTCTGGTTCGATGATTATGTTAAAGCTGACGACAATAATATCCTAAAATATTAAATTTTATTCGTCAGCCCGCTTTCTGTTATAAAAACAAAGTATCGCGTACAAAACAAGCCGGGCTGTTAACAGAGGTAAAATTACCTTCGTTAGAAGTTGCACTTGTTATAACTTTCTGGCCATTAGAAAGGTTTTAATTATCACAGACAGACGTTTTATATGTTTAGCTAAAATGCACATCTGTGGACTCTCATTAAAACTGCCGGGGCTTTGTGGCATTTCATCATCATCAACCTGTCATTAAGCAAGAGGCTCCAATTATATGGAATGACGTCATATTGTTCCATAAAGCAACACAAGTTTTTTATAAATATACGATGACGCTAGATTTGTGTGTTTGTCATTAACATTTATATATAAAAGTCATCTCACTCAAAAAAGGGCTAAACTAAATCCACATTTTTCTGTCTTGATTGCAGTTTTTGTGTGTGCAATTTCATCTAATTTAGATTATTTCTTTAAATATATTTTTGTTCTATATTTTATATTTGTATCTATAAAAAAGACGATTTATTTAAAGAGTTTCGAAATTCAAATCATAGTCTATCAAGAAATTAACACAAACATACAGAACGGCGTAGGTTATATTCTAAGTGTACATTAAGTTCAAACATTACGGAAACGAGTTAGCTAAAGTAATTAACTGTTTAATAACTTATGTTCAAATCTGCATGTGAATGAATTATATAGGTTAAGGGTACAAACGACAGTAGAATAGTCAGAACCTCCTGTCATTGGGGCGTAGTCTTACCTCGTCTGCTGTTAGATATAGGGCCTCTTTCACTGAATGTCAAGGCGGTCTATCCACTGCCATTCGCAAAATGTATTCACTGTACGACAGTATAAGTGTCGACCAATATAGAAATCACGAACAAACGCACGAATTGCCATAATCACACAAAAAAGCTGCATTGACCCGTCCGTCAAGCTGGTGATAAGTGCTCTTAGTACTAAGCTGGTTCTAAGTACTCTTAGTACTACTTATTACTTACTACTCTTAGTACGGAAACGGCGAAAGCAAACGTCACACTCACACATACATTCAAATCGATGAGACTCCTAAGCGAACCTCGCAGTGCTGCTGCTGGTAATAATATACTTATTATAAGTAAAATTGGATAACGTCCTCAGTACGCTATCAGTATAAATATGGTAAAGTACGGAAACGGCGAAAGCAAACGTCACACTCACACATACATTCAAATCGATGAGACTCCTAAGCGAACCTCGCAGTGCTGCTGCTGGTAATAATTATTACCAGCAGCACGTGAGCACATGAGGACGTTATCCAATTTAGCTTACGTGGATATAAAAAAAACCCTTTCACCGCGAAGCCGATCAATAGAGCTTTACTCTTCTGTACATGGATAAAGGTTGCCAGGCTACTGTAATAATAAAATCAGTTGTAGGGGATCTGGCGTTTTACCCTTACATGGATTTGCGAATATAATTAAAGATAAAAAAACTTGTAAACGTTTTGTGACTTAGCGTTTATTCTTGTTCGTTAGTTCGTTAGTAGTCGAATAATACAAATTTTGACGGGTGTGGTAAAGCAAAGGAAAGGGAAACATTGGTACAATTTGATTGGTTAGTTTTTTTAGTAGTAGTTAAAATTTAACCGTCTTGCGGAGTAAAGCGCCACCGTCTGCTTCTTTAACCAGTCGATAGATGGCGCAGTAGGTGCGTGAACATGCCCCCGGCCTTGGAAGTCTTGACTTTCAATTGGCTTCGAACAGGGAACAGATTTTGGTACATGAGCGCCTGATGAGTCCTGCGTTGGCCCGAATCTCAGCAACTCGTGTGATGTTGTCCTTGCCGGGCATCGTTCGTATCACACGTCCCAACTGCCACTTCAGGGGGGGTAGATTATCATCCTTAACGACCACCAATGTATTAGGCTTAAGATCATCCGTCTCCGATCTCCATTTGTTGCGAATTTGAAGCTCACCGACGTACTCCTTCATCCAACGAGACCAGAAGTGCTGTCTCATCTGTTCCACTCTTTTGTAGCGTGTAAGCTGCAGCGTGTTTGCATGTGTATAATCTTCGCATGCTGGTGATGTTAGAGTGCGACCGATGAGAAAATGAGCCGGGCTGAGAGGAAGATAATCATTAGGGTCTGAAGACATTGGTGATAAAGGCCGTGAATTGAGTATTGCTTCTATTTGCGCTAATGCTGTACTCAATTCTTCATACGTGAGATTCGCATTTCCTACGACTCGACGGAGGTGGTGTTTGCACGATCGCACCCCAGCCTCCCACAGACCACCAAAATGAGCAGCATAAGGTACAATAAAGCGAAATTTAATTTGTTCCTTACTAGCGTAATTAATAATGTCTGGACTACATTTTGATAAAAACCTGGCAAAGTCATTCATGAGACCCACAAAGTTCCTACCATTATCGGAAAATATCTCGTCGGGCTTACCCCGGCGAGAAATAAAGCGTTTTAAAGCCAAAAGATAACCATCGGACGTTAAATCCGTCACAAGCTCAAGGTGAACAGCACGCGTAACGAAACAAATAAATAAACAAATATAACACTTAATCTTACGCGCTCCTCTGCCCTTTCGGTTAAGCATGAAAATTGGACCGGCGTAATCGACACCGCATTTGAAAAATGGGTAAGTGGGAGTGATACGTTCAGAAGGTAAGTTGCCCATCTGAGGAGTAAGAGTTTTACCTCTTAGACGAGTACAAATAACACATTCGTGCGTTATCTTACGGGCGAGACTCCTGCCTCCCACTGGCCACCATTCTTCGCGAATGTTATATAATAAAGCTTGAGGACCTGCATGTAACAATTTCAAATGTTCGTAACGAAACAACAATTTGGTAAAGTGATGATTACTACTTAATAAAATAGGATGCCTTTTGCTATATAAGAATGTATTCGAATACGTCAACCGGCCTCCAACGCGTAAAATACTGTCTTTATCAATAAAAATGTTAAGTTTACTCAGATTATGTTTAGATTGAAGTTTATTATTATTAAGAAGTAAATTGTACTCATTTGGAAATGATTCTATTTGCGATATTTTAGCTAATAATTTCTCCGATTCTTTTAACTCATCCACACTGATAATGCCTCCTCGCCTTTTATTTTTATTGCGAATATTATGAATAAAACGTAAGACGTACGACACGGCACGTAATATGCGCATTAGATTTGAAAATCTTTCAAAATTAATCAATAAGTAGGATTGACTATCAGTGGTTACGAAAGTCTGGTGACACCTTTTCGTTTCGGGCAAATCGTCAGCTGGGAGGGGAGGTGGCTGATACACGCTTGTAGAATCAATATTTAAATCATGAAGAAACTCGGGCCCCGTCCACCACAAGCCTGAATCAACCAACTCCTCCAACATTATACCGCGTGAAACTAGATCAGCCGGATTATGCCTTCCGCTGACATGACGCCATGGCAGGTCTCCTGTTAATTCGTGTATCTCAGCCACTCTGTTTTGAACGAATGTTTGCAATAAATTGGGTGACATGCGCAACCAACCTAGCACTATCGTTGAATCTGTCCAAAAGGTAATATAATCGAACCTACGATGAATAGAGGCGACTACCTTGTCATATAGTCTCGCTCCTAGTAGCGCACCACACAGTTCTAAGCGCGGTATGCTTACCGGTTTTAAAGGTGCTACCTTGCCCTTCGCGCAGAGCAATCGAACAGAAACATTTAAATCGTTACTAACTGTGCGAACATAAATACAAGTACCATAAGCTAATTGTGAAGCGTCTGTAAATATGTGCAATTCGGTGAGCGTGTGCTTACGGTTTTCACCCAGTACATATCGCGGCACACGGATAGTACTAAGACTATAAGCGAGAGACGACATAAACCGGTTCCACGTGCGAGTGACGTCATCGGGCACTGGATCGTTCCAGTCAATTTTAAGTAGCCATAGACGCTGTAATAAAATTTTCGCTTGCATTATACTAGGGCTAATTAGCCCAATAGGATCAAATATTTGAGAAATATGAGACAAAATAATACGTTTAGTTATACATTTAGAATTGTTGTCATTGAAATCAATTTGTGTATTAAAATGAAGTTCGTCTGTCGTATTAAACCAGCCGATACCTTATGTTTTATTACTGTAATTATTATCGTTAAAAGATAATTCATTTAATGCGTCGAGATTTTCTTGCGAAAAATTGAAAATCCATTTCCGAAGTGGAAAACAACCTGACTGCAAAGTTTTGGCGGTTTCATTGCACAAATACAATAATTTTGATTGATCGTCATCGCCAGTAATAAGATCGTCAACAAAAAAATCTTCTTTTATTATTCTCTTGACGTCAGGATCAGCACTTTCGATGCCCAGCTGCTTTAAACAACGTACACTTAAATAAGGAGCAGATGCCGTACCATAAGTGACGGTGTTTAGACGGTAAATACCGAGCGGCTGCGAAGGATCGTCTCGCCAGAGAATAAGTTGTAGGTGACGCTGCTGCTCCTCAACCAGCACCTGGCGGTACATCTTCTCAACGTCCGCGCAGGCCACATACCGGTGTTGCCTGAAGCGTAGAAGAATAGCAAGTAAGTCACCTTGTATGGGTTCTCCTATACGCTGGATGTCCTTGAGAGATAAGCCTGAGCTGGAAGTGGCGCTGGCGTCAAATACAACACGCAGCTTTGTGGTTACACTATGTTCACGCAGAACCCCATGATGAGGCATGAAATAGTGTGGGTTGCTATAAGATGTGATCTTAGTCATATGTCCCATATTTTCATATTCATGAATAAAAACGCTATATAGTTTTTTGTACGTTTCTGAACGTTGTAATCGTCTTTCCAATGCCAAAAACCGTCGTTCTGCTCGAGGAAACGTGTCTCCCAAGACCTCAGGTGACTGTTTAAAAGGAATACAAACGCAGAACCTACCGTCACTATTACGTGTAGTGGTTGTGACGAAATGGTTCTCGCACGCCTGCTCCTCATCAGTCCGCGCGCCCTGACGCTTTGGTAGCTCCTCCAGTTCCCAGAACTGTCGCAGCAACGTGTCTATTGTGCTTGTATAATTGCACTGGATATGGCCATATTGGTTGCGTAAGTTGTGTCGTATAGGACCTGATATTACCCAGCCAAATAATGTATTGTGTAAATAAGGTCCATTATGTAGCCTTATTTTACCGTTAGTAAGCAAGTCCCAAAATATGTCTGCGCCAATCAGAATGTCTATATTTTGAGACTGCAGAAACTGCGGATCCGCCAACTGAATGTTGTCTGGAATACAAAAATGTTTGTGTGAAAAATTATGGATGGCTGGGACCTTACTCGTAATTTGTGGTAGAACAAAACAATGAATGATAGTAGTGTAGGTATTTATGCGCGATTTTATTGTCACCTCGCAACTTTGACTACATTCCGTAACTGAATTACCTACACCTCTAATCTCGTGAGTGGACTGTATTAATTTTGCGTTTGTTAAATCACAAAACGCCTTTGTTACAAAACAGCGCTGACTACCGCTGTCTAATAACGCGCGTGCGACGTATGTACGATTGTCGCTGATCACTTCGATAATTGCAGTCGACAGCAATACGGGTTGCAATGTATGAGAATGAGATGCAAGTAATTTTGTTTGTGTATCATTCGCATTGATAGGCTCGAACTCTTTGTGTGTGTGATTTATAGATAAGGATTGTGCGGCGAGTACTGTCGCGATGCAACGGCTCGGATCTACAGAACTCGACCCATCAGTTTGCATACAGGACTGCATCGCTACGGATGTTGAATGTAAATTGTCAGTATGAATTAGTGTATTGTGTTTTTTATTACATCTTTTGCAGTGACCGAATTTACACTCATCCACAGTATGACCTGAACGCAAGCAGTTTTTGCATAGGTTATTATCGCGTATTAGTTTTAATTTAGTGTTTAAGTTAGCATCTAAGAACTTAGTGCATGAATAAAGCGGGTGAGTAAGTTTGCACATTAAACAAGGCTTGTAAAACTTATTAGTCGGTCGATCTGGTATGTTATTGGTAGAAACGCTACAATATGACTTGTGATGATGATAATTAATATTGGGTTTTTTAACTTCACTCGCATCTTTGTTATGTGATGCTTGCAAAGTCTCCAACATATCAGCTCGACTGTTTAGAAATTTTATTAGGTGGTTTAGTGATAACTTTAAATGACTATCGCCAGCGTAAAGATTGCCTTTGTGTTGTTCCCACTCGCGTTCGGTGATTTTATCTAATTTAGACGTCAAGATGTATATAATTAATGTGTCCCAAGTGTCAGTTGGTTCACCTAATAAGCTCAAAGCTCGTAAATTCTTTAACGTGCAATCAATTAATGATCTGATTAAAATATGTGATTCTTTTGCCAATGATTGAATGTTGAAAATAGATTTAATATAATTTTGAATTAACAACCTGTTATTGTTGTAGCGATTTTGTAAAAGCTCCCATGCGATTATATAATTATCAGATGTTAATTCTAACGTATTAATTATTAGCGATGCGCTGCCTAATAAGGATGTTTTCAAATAATAGAATTTTTGTACTTCACTAAGTTCGTTTGAATTGTGAACAAGGGAAATAAATGTGTCTCTAAATTCGAGCCAATTTTCATACGAACCGTTGAACTTGGGCATAGTTATAGTCGGTAATCTTATGGATTGTAAGGCGTTAGGATTATTGCTGTGACCTTGTGAGCTAGTGAAGGTGACATTTGTATTTAGTAACGACTCGGCGAGAGCTTGGGCACTGTAAAAACTATTTTCAAATTGTTCCCGATGTAGTAGTTGTTCCTCGAGATTAGACTCGGGAACAGTTTCCTCGATTTTACTTTGAATATCGTTAAATTCACGAAATAAGGACGTTGCCCCCTCCTTGCGCAATTTTATTTCGGTAAATAAATTGGTAGGCTGTTCAGATCGACAACTGGATAAATATGTATAGAACTTTGTAAGTCTCGCTTTGAGAATGCCACGTTTTTTAGCCAGGTCACGAATCAAAAGTATGACATTTTCATCATCGATACCCTTATATGGGGATTTATCGCGCTTATTAATATTATCAATGCTCATTTTAGCAGTCTAAAGAAGGAAAGAGTACTCACGTTTGTGCAAAATACGATTATACCACCACAGCCTATGCTTGCTCCGGCACACAGCTGACTCCTGAGGTGACACACGGAAAATCCTTAGCGTGTGAATATGATTACTCCGATGTCCTGGCCTCGGGGATGTATATTTGGTTGGTAGATACCGTCTTGAGACTCTGCATACGCGCCTTCCAGATTGCGAATGTTTTCCGCCGAATCTTTTTTAATCCGGCTCGAAGGACCAAAATTTTATGTAGGGGATCTGGCGTTTTACCCTTACATGGATTTGCGAATATAATTAAAGATAAAAAAACTTGTAAACGTTTTGTGACTTAGCGTTTATTCTTGTTCGTTAGTTCGTTAGTAGTCGAATAATACAAATTTTGACGGGTGTGGTAAAGCAAAGGAAAGGGAAACATTGGTACAATTTGATTGGTTAGTTTTTTTAGTAGTAGTTAAAATTTAACCGTCTTGCGGAGTAAAGCGCCACCGTCTGCTTCTTTAACCAGTCGATAGATGGCGCAGTAGGTGCGTGAACACAGTTTCTATATATTACAGTTCCCATATACTAGTACTTTACAACGCTTTTTCAATAAAAGCCACGACGGCCAAATTAAATAAAGCAGTGGCTAAGGATTCCGTAGGAAATATTTACCAAGAAAGTAATAATAATAAAACTTAAAACTTAGCTTCCTGCTGCTCAATGGAAAGTGTTTAAGTTTTGGTTTTGCTTTAACATTGAGAATGGGAACGAATTAATAGCATTTTGTCATTTTGAGAACCGGAACCCTTTAATCACCGATAGCTTCTGACTGAAGTGTAGATGTGGCTGTTGTGTCTAACGTGTCTAATGGGTCTGATGTGTCTTGTGTCCGATGCAGATGATGCGCCTGGTGAAGCTGATGTGTCTGATGCAGCTGGTGTGTTTGATGGCACTCAGCCCCACCCGGCGCTCGATGCTGCGAGCTCTATCGTTAAGTATAAATTTCTTTAATGACGTACCGTCTGCAGCAAAAATTCATGATGAGGCTGTCTGTTTTATTTATGGTAAAAAAACTGATGTCAAGGATGTGCTTTGCTACGCTTTCGTTGCCTACTTATTTTTTCGCCATCATCTTTATTATACTTCGCAAAGATGGCTCCTGGCAAGCAATGTTATAATTTCCAACCACCGTCTTATCGTAAGCAGCAACGCATTAACAAGACGCTTGGAATAGTACAACTAGACGTATGTTACAAAAGTGTTTGTATGTATCCTTAATTTTTATAAAACTAATTATAACAAAAATTTGGCCGGCCAGGTAAGCCTAGACGCTATGACTAGCATTAATGTTAATGTTAAAATTTATAATTCATAAAAAAATCTATAGCGGAAGGAGTGTGTGAGATAAACCAAAAAAAAGTACAGCACCATTTGCGTCAAAATTTAAGAAGGTTTTTCTGCCAACGTGCACCAATAGATGATAAATTTCAGAAATGAAACTTGAATTAGAAAACAAATGCTAAAAACAAAACCTACTTTTTATGCTATCCGTACCTATAGGCACCAAATCATTCCCACATTTTCTTCTCGACTTTTTATACCAGTTTGTGCTGAAATTTAACTTCAAAATAGTACTATTTAAAAACTAAAGTCGTTACAAAGAACTAATGTTTTATGAAATAACTTCGTTCGGAAACTTTGCGGAAAATATATTAATTCAATGGATAAACTGAACGCTTTCTGAACGTCGTATATGCTTGTGTGATTATAACAATGTTAATGGCCTCATTATTAATCATCTTTACCCTGTTCAGTAAAGTCGGACCTGGTAAGATATATGTTTTCGAAGTTAGCTTAGACAGGGTACAAACGCGATGGACGTTAGACATCGTCCATAAATATTAGCGAGCTTAATAGACATGAAGCCTATCAGCCTGACCTTTGACCGAAGTACCACATGACTGCCAGATCCAGGACACCTGATTGCGCGATGCACCCAGGGTAGAATTTAGTTGGACCTGCGCTAGGTCTCACATCATCATCAGTAAACCAAACGCTCTAGCCGTCCGCTGCTGAAGATCCGTCATAGCAGATAATAATCCCCGTCTCATCTAGATGTGTATATATGACCCCTTACAATGAAAAAACCAGACCAGTGAGAGGCAGACATGAGACTCAAGTGCTAAGGACCGGAATAGAGCGGTAATGTTATGCGTTTTGTATGGAAACAAATTCCGCCAAAGTGCTGTGACGCTGTACCGGTTTTGCGCTCTGATTTGCAGACTGATGGCTATTGGTGGATGATTGGCCAATGGGGCGTACACACAGATCATTGATTGGTTGAATTGCTGTTATATGACTGACCAGTTTCGGATCCGTTTGGCTCACATTAATACTTTATACGGTAACAAGCTGTTAGCCGCAGCTTCGTCTACGTTAACTAAGATTTAGGACGGGATCTGAGCGGGATAATACATTGTGCACGTACTATGCATATAAATCTGCCTCTTGAATTGTTCTAATCTATAAAAAAACCGCATCAAAATCCGTTGTATTCTTTTAAAGATTTAAGCATACATACAAAGGAAGCGACTTTATTTTGTACTAAGTAAAGGTATGCTTGAAGGATTAGACAAATCAGAAAAGCCTAGAGTTCCGTTGTCATATTTCGAAACAAAAACCTAAGCCTTTACGTAAGCAATGTCACCGGTAAAGCTTAGTGTTTTGTTTGTATTGGTAAATATTTTCAAAGAGGATTGGTAAGCCCTGAAAGGAAGGTAAAACTGACTCATTACATGTATTTCATTTGTATTTAAAATGTTACTTTGATGTATGAATACATGCCAGAAATCCGTTTCATACAAAATACCAATGTTCATTAATATGAAAACGTATTTTGTAAATACGATTAGATTTCCACAAATATGATGATTAAAGCACAAACGATACAGTTTTATAAAAATATATATAAATAATGTTTTGAGTCGCATATATTTACCAGTACCGGTTCCTTCATAATGTAGATTTAATAACCGCATATCTTGTAAAGGTCTTACCTGAAATAAAGAAAATATAAACATTAATAAACCAAATAACCAACCGAATTGGGTAGTAGCCTTTTAATCACAAGAACGGGTGAGAGGAGAGGTATGGTCGTATTTGTATTTATAGGTAGAGACCAATGGATTTGGGCTGATATAAACTATCACTTCCTAACTTCACGGACATTTTGCAGACATCACCTAATAGTCATCATCAATCTCATTATTACATTTTATCTTTAGCATATAGAATGCAAAAAAAGGATTGTGTGGTTTTAGGAAACCAAGGTAAAAGTGAAACTTTCTTCATTTTATAGACATTTAACTAAAAAACAATAAATAGCTTGGAGCGCTGGCACAAATGTGTAATAGGCTGCACGGTCAGCTGATGCTTTTATCTTTGAATTTGACTTTATGCGCCGCCATTTTGGCTTCCGATCGTCACGCGACATGCATCACAAAATGTTAAATCAAAAAATGAATAAAAGTTTCACTTGAAATACAAATTCCAAAGAAGACGGACATCTTTATCCCATAAACACACAAGAATTTCACAAGCGAGACTCGAGTGTTCACAAAAATAATTCAAAGCTTATCAGCGTGATACGACAGCGAGTCCATAAACAGGAATCCCATCCGAAACTCGTCACCCCGTCACTCAGCCACATCATAAACACAAAACGCTAAACACAACTTCCTCGTAAAAGACATCAACAGTTTATGTACTAGACATAGTGCAAGGGATATTATGCACTTTTATTTTATATTATACAAGATAAATCCGCCATTATTGTCCTGCTCTCACCAATGTTATAAGTTTGCGTTACCGACATTTTAATGAGATATTATAACGTCAGATATCATCATCCGCCTAGCCTTTTCCCAACTATATATTAGGGTTGGTTTCCAGTCTTACCGGATTTAGCTGAATACCAGTATTTTAAATGGAGCGATGTTATCGGACCTCCACAACCCAGTAACTGGGTGATACGGTACCCCGTAGTAATACTGATGGTCAGACTTTAGGGCTTCTGACAATCTGTATTAACTGTCAAAGATCCACGAATGACAGCCGGGACCAACGGCCTAATGTGCTTTCCGAGGCACGGAGGAGTCTCGGTGTGTAAAGGTACCGTAAAAGGTATCGGCAAGGATCTTTCGATGTTTTACGCCGAATTAAAATAACTACTGATAATGGATTCCGACAAAAAGCTAATTTTCTTTTAAATTTAAATTTGCTATGTATCGAGCCAATCAAATATATCGTATTCTTCTTGACCTCGATTTAACTACATCTAGTGCTAATTGATTCGCATACACACAAAGCTAGTTAACTTTTAAATATGGAACAGCATCGAGAGTTATAGACAGGAATCGAATCTATCTTCCCCTTAAGATGCCAGTGTCGTTGATATACCAACGTATTATATATCAAGATCTCGACCTTTCGATGTTTCGTAACAACATACTGGTAATCGATTCAGATAGACAGAAAGCTAATTAAATTTAAAGCGAACAGTATCGAGTTATAGGGAATCGAGCGACAGAATCGATTACATCGAGTCGTCGCGGTCGATGCAATCGGCGTGATTTATGGCACCAAATTGAATGGACTGATTTACAACCGATTTATAAATACTAAATAATTGCTGCGAGTTTTTCGACAAGTTTTTGTAAGGATGTTTTAGCATTATATTTTTATGAACAAGCGACACCATGAAAGGACGCCTGAATTTTCCAAGATTTCGTGAATACGAGTGGGAGTCACTGAAGGAATTATTGAATTATCAATTCGTAGGCAGGTAATGTAAGTTTAAAAAATACGACTAAGGGCGAGTCAGGCTCGCGCGCGAAGGGTTCCGTACCGTATAATATATATACATACAAATGCTATAGCAAAAATTAGGTTTGTTTTGTGGAAGTAATTTACGGTTTTGATATTTTGATTGAAAGCACCTTCTAGTGACGCGATGAATTATTATTATTTGTTGTTAGATCAATTACTAACCGTATATGGTACAAGCGAGTATAGTGCCTTGATGATTAATACGTACAAACACGATTTTGTATAATGAATTATGTTGATATATAAATAAATTTTGATTGACAGGCAGAGAACCGACGGACAGCGGAGTCTTAGTAATTGAATTTGGGTACGGAACCCAAAATAGTGAAATATAAGATAACCTAGAAGCGAAGCTTGACAAAATAGATGCGGATAGAGTGGCCAGTTGGCCACGTGCATGTACGAGCGTTTCCAGAACGTTCATATAGAAGCTTCATTGAACATACTATATGCAAAAAAATATAAATGGATTCAAACGCGCGTCCCTTCGACCACAAAACATCCAACACCACCACAAAATAGAATAGTATCATCAACAAACTTATCTAAAGGACTGAAATACATTTCACATTCGGCTCGCTTGAACACCTTTACCGCATACAAGAGAATGTTCTATCTGAAGCGCATAAGGCGCATATCAAAAATTAATGCTGAAGGGGGATGCGGTTAATTTTAACTTCGAACATTAGCACCATCCGCCATCCTTAACGTCACTTGCGCTACATTATCAGTTGAATCCAAAATTAAATAAATTCCGTGGATCTCTATGCAAATCATGCCATTCGTTTTCTCGGGATGTTTCTAAGTTTAACAGGAATGTTCCAGTTTTGGTCGGATACGGGCAATTTTAAGTTGCTAGAATGGATATTCTAATTTAAAAGCTACGTATATATTACTTTCTAATGTTTACGCGAAATATATTTCACATTATGTTGATATTATATGGTCGGGCATATTTGATCTAGGATTACAAGTAGTTTATGGCGGATGGGATAATTTCGAAATATAATGGTGAAGGCAACAAAATACCACGTTATTCTGACTCCGTAGATAGCATGTAAGATATCAAATCACAGGTACCTATCATATGAAAAAAAATGACATTAATACGTATATACATATCTATTTAATATACTAGCAGCGTCCCGCGATATCACCCGCGTACTTCCCGTTCCCGTGGGAGTGCGTGGATAAATTATAGCCTATGAACAATTCAGATGTATTAGTTATATCATTATAAAGTTTCATTAAAGTCCATTCAGTAGTCTTTACGTGACAGAGTTACAAACATCCATACTTACAAACTTTCACGTTTATAATATTTTGTCTACCACTACCACGATCTTACTCATCTCTCCCGTCAAACAGCTTTACAGTGTTTCAGAGGAAAGGAGAACTGGAAATTGGGAAACTTAACATGCGACACTGACTAATAATCGCGTGACTCGACTCCTACTAACATAAAAAACAATCTTACACTATATCTTATACGAAATCGATTTAACGTGATAAGGGAGCGTATCAAAGTGTATGCCCGCCCTTATATTTCCATGCTACTTAGTAATATTAAGCCGAATGTGAGTCGGGTATAATTCCGAATGCGTACGACTCCTAAATTGCGATAATTCCTACGTGGAGATTAAATTTGAGTGGTGCGATTCTAGAAAGATCTGGTACCGTTAGTGAATATGATATATTGTTATATTTATTAAAACTGTTCTAAATAGTTTATTTATAGTTTTTCACTTTTATTTCGTTCGAAAAAGCATTGTCCAGGAACGCCTTATTAGTAAAGTGAGTTGTTTGTCGTGTAATTGTTTTCAAGCCCCTTATTGTTCGTTCAGTTTTCCCATCGTTTTATCCCATGCAGACCAGGTGTCAATTCTAAACTTTGTTTTAACTTATAATGCACTTTTAATGCGCTTATAATCCTAAGAAACACGTTATTCAAGTTATGTTTATCAGACAACTTGATGAGGAGTAGGAAAAATCCAGTTGACCTCGGAGTTTGAGTGAGAGTACAGGATCGCAGGGGCTAACACAAGTCTAAAAACAGATAGCAGCCAGGAGAAGCTTAGCTGTAATGAATTGCGGAGATAATAATAAAAAATCTGCATAGTAACATTAATTTTTGAAGACATCTATGGCTCAATTATCAGCGCGTTTGCGCTCAAGCGGCAGGTAGCGGGTTCGAATCGCGCCAGGATTCCTGGGTCATGGATGTATATTGAATAATAAAAATCGTAAATATTAATTAATATGAGAAGTACAAAAAACTGTTTAAAATTGTACAACTCATATTTGTACAGTGAAGTGATTGTGTAAATTAACAATGAGCTATTTATATTTGACTTGGGATATTGTTATTTTGCCAGTAATAATTGTGGCAAAAAAATGCAAGGAAGTTTTTCACATCGTCCGCGAGATCGCTGTAATAAATTCCTCCCGATTTGCCACGGATGCTGTCGAGCAGTTGTTCGTTCTTTTTGCCAAAGATTGCACTCTCAGAGAATGCGGTGAATGATAAGCTACTGTTCGTTGCGAGGGCAGAAGACAAGTGTAGGACAGTGCCAGGTACATTTGTAGCATAACCATGTTGTCCATCAATTATTATCAGTTCCCGTTTGACATTAACACGGACCAATTTCCTCCCGGTCAGGTCCGGATATAAAATATCTCGTGTCCGCCCGTGTAATATTCATTTCCAATCCAAATCATCATCCAAAATCATCCAAATTACCACCGTCAATATTTCTGTTTATTTTGACATTTTTAATTAAAAATTTCTTGACGTACGTTCAAACAATCAAACATGTTTTAATAAGAAATTTCTTCGTAAAATTCGTTTAATTAAATCAGAATACATTGTACAATATATTGTTGAGTCTCATCATAATAAGTACATCAAACATCCATATTAAAATTTCAGAGCTTACTACGAGACTAAATTAATGTAGTGTAATTGTTCAATATATTTGGCTATTAATTTATATAAAAAATATTCGTCTCCGATCTGTGTTGGATGCGAGTGGCAATGTATCGGTCGTCTTGGAGTTCATTAATGAAAGCATATCATGTTCAGTGGACGGACAGCAACCTCTCATCATCTGATGATGATAATATATAAATAATTATCATTAAAGAAATTTGAAAATAGTTAATAATAAAAATAATACTTGCACACATATTCGCTTCTTAATTCGGTTGAACAGCTTCAAAAATCCGAAAAGTCATATACAAATTACAATAGATATCAATATATAAGTGGATAAACTAGAATAGGATACTGTCTATCGAAAAATATATCAGCGATGGCAATAAAAGTAAAAAATCAATAATTTCTGGCATCCCATTGATCCTTCCTAGAATCGTTCCCACGCGTCCAGTCTACTGGAATACTCGTAATTAGTTTTTGTTGGCCATTCCAAGCACATACACCACGTTAATGCGGCAAAGGCAATTAAGATGCGGGAACAAAAACGTGTAATTGTTATCAAGGAAACCAATATTTACTTTAGAGCACTCGTCACAGCATGTCTAATGTTTCTTTTTATGTTAGTTGGATGGGAGTTGACAGACGTGTCACCTGATGGCTGATGGGAAGAGGTCGACGTCGCCCATGTATATAAACTAGTTTACCTGGAACTCAGACTGTGACAGAACCAATACTGTGCCTACCTTGACATTTTTTTTCATCTGCCTAGCCTTTTTCCCAGCTATATATTGGGGTCGGCTTCCAGTCTAACCGGATTCAGTTGAATACCAGTATTTTACATGGAGCGACTGCTGTCGGACCTCCACAACCCAGTAACTGGGTGATACGGTACCCCGCGGTTAGACTGGTTGTCAGATTCTCGGGCTTCTGACGACCCGTAACAACTGTCAAAGATCCACGAATGACAGCCGGGACTAACGGCTTAACGTGCTTTCTGAGGCACGGAGGAGTCTCGGTGTGTAAAGATGGTCACCCATCCACGGACCAACCTCGGCAAACGTTGCTTAACCTGGTGGATCGATCCGCGCGGCTGTTACCACTGAGCCACGAGCTCCCTGCTCACTGTGCCTACCTTGAGATATGAGGTGTTAATTCTCCCACTTATTACACTGTCTGACTTGCCCTTCGCTTTAAAACACAGCAAGGATGTTCCACAGAAGAACCTAGTGAGATGGTGGTGCCCATGCAGCCCAGAGCATGGCACAGTGCATCCCTGCGGCCTTGCCACCGGGAAAACTGGAGGTATTTGTCCATCACCGTCATTAACTTTTACCGCAGGTAAAAACCATTTTTAATAAGATTTAGGATACCTTGTACGAAATCGTTGTCATCATCTTGTTTAGAGTTGGCCTCATCTTATTCTTCTCCAATTTACAGATATCCACTTACCATAAGGTTGCACGACTATCTTATCTAAGTTGCAATAAAATATATACCTGATTTGAAACATCTACTAGCGTGCTATGGCAGTAAACTCAAACGAATGCCTGGACGCCATACGGCATAACTCTCTCATTGCTTTATCTTTTTCGATCTTTAAAATTTTAATTAATTAACGACATTGTATGGGCCATATTTATCTTAACCTAGATTAATTTGAATCATACTAGGTTAACATAAATAGCGAACGAATATGAATGAAACGCGAAGCGTCAAGCTGGCTGTCACCAGCAGACCATCAGATTCAATCTCCCTCACAATTTAACTTGGATTAACTAAAACTTCAGACGGGATAAAAACGCTTTGATGCACCCCGCAGGCTTGTAAAGAATTTGGCAAAGTAGAAAACTTTTTGATTAGATCCCAATTTATGCTAAACCACCGTAAAAATTGGTATCCCTCCAAAGACGAAAAGTTAGTGTAAGAAAAGTATAGAGCTTTTAATGCATTAGAAGCGGATAGTAATTTAATAATGATCTTGCACGCTGTATGCTGACATTTTGTGAGAGCCAATTTTTTTATTTTAGGCGCAAATTTCTTTATAATAAAGGCGGAAACATACTTACTTGTCGTGGCGTGTCGTGATGCTTACTGTCGTGACGGTGAGTGTGCACATTTACGTGTCGTGTCGTGGCGTACTCTGACGTTATTTCTTAACAGTACTTACTGAACCTTTGCAGTGTTCAAACATACATAATGTTTTCTTCTGATTCGGATAGTGATTTTGATGATGACGAGCCATGAGACATGCGCCACTATAGAAACACATTTGCCTGTTGTGTCGTGTCGCGTCATAGCCCCCACCACTGCTCTGGCGCAATCGGCTGCGAGCTGTCGGCACCACGACAGAACGAGTTGCGACACGAAACGACATGCAAATATGTCCCTAACCATATTAAATGTATGAAACCGATATGCTTCTGGCGCGTCACGACACGCCACGACACGTAAGTGTGTATCTGCCTTAAAACTCTCACAATTTCGGCGTGACAGCTATGCTGTCGCGTTAAGTATAGCTACAGCCACCCTGCGACGGCGTAAAGTAACTTCGATATATCCCAAATAACGAGGTGTCATTAGTTAAAGGGTAACAAAGCGAACGGTAATCCTACTCGCGTATACCCCGATTATACTAAACAAGGATAATCAATGGCTAGAGAAAAAAATCAACGCTGAACTTCAATACGCTATTCGTGTGTTTTTTTTTTGTTTGCAAGCGTTTGCATTATTTCACCAACACCAATTTTGGGAACCAAGTTCCCTAAGGGGCGTTGCGGACCCTAGCCTATATATAGCTGGGTTGATGTTTTGCGTGTGTGCTGCTGTGTTTCAATTAATATTTGAAATACGAACAATGTAAATACTGACCAAGACTTACCATGTTCATTCAAGAACAAAAAGTTTTATTATCTTTTACCTATCTATTATGTTTTATTTTCTCCATCTTCATCATCATAATCATCATCAGTTTTTGTCCGTCCGCTGCTGAGGATAGGCCTCCCTCAATGAACGCCAAGACGACCGTCCTTTGCGACTCACATCACCATTTTCTCCGAATTATTCAAATGACAATTTCTGCATGCCGTCAGTATATGATTAGGTTAAGTAAATATTATATAATATAAAAATTCGACAATTCCTCAGGCACCACTGACTATGCGCAAAACATCGAAAATACACATCCAATATGCTTCAATAAAAACCATAACGTAACCTTAAGATATAAGCATTCAGAGAATATAAAAAACTGGATCACACCCTGGTCTCAAGAGAGTCATAGAGGAAAAGGGTTGAAAACTGTGATAAGTTAGTGTAAAGTATCCAAATAATATCAGAAATGCGCGACATATTCAAATCATAATGTGGTGTCCTTTTTGGTTTTTGTCTCTGTAGGTTTTTGATTCTTTCTCTAAAACATGTAGGGGCCAAAAGGTTTCCTGGGGTAAAATAATCAGTGCCGTATTGGATAGCTCTGGGAAATATTTTTGATTTTCACGACCCTTAGACCCAAGAAGTTAATGTAAATGAAGAATGGTGAGTTTTTCACGCTGTCCTTTGAAATCTATAATTTTTGTTCACCTAAAAAGTGCTCAATGCGCCTCAGAAAATTTCGTTTCAAAAATGAAAAACCCTACCCTACCCCATAAAAGAAAATTTTGAGATATGAGCTCAAATTTTCCTCAAAATAAACGAGTAAAATTTTGGTAACTATACTGTATACTTGTCGGTTTGATTTGGTAATAAGATTCTTCTTACACTGAGCCACATTAACCCTTTATCAGACCCACTTTCGACCCTGTCATATACAAAAATATGTAAGAGGAAAATTTTATAAAATAAATTTATTCGGGTCGCCGTTCACTACTGCGATCTTGTTAGGCTTTAATGTTAGCATGAGAGTGTGAAGACAGGGTAGGGTTGCTAGCGTAAATTTTCTCCACAAAATCAGTGAGATAATCTTTAAATTTTAATGGACCCAAATTGTAATTGTTCTTACCTCAGTGGGATTAAGACGATCTATTAAAAATCCTTGTTGGAGTTTACGAGTTTACTGCTACTGGTTCCAAAGTTCCCAAGAATATTATTGGCCCGTGGTAATAAATAAAATAAAAAATAAAAAACCTTTTTATTTCATGCCAAGTAAGTAGTTATTACATTGAGTTATTTTTCTTTCCTTCCATAGTCTTCTCTCAGGTAAAGGGCCTTCTCCACGAACTGCCATTCGTCTCTATTTTTTGCTTTATCCATCCAGTTTTTTCCTGCTATCTCTTTTATGTCGTCCTCCCATCTTGTGAGAGGTCTTCCGACCCTGCGTTTGCCTGATGGACTCTTCCAAGTAGTGACATTTATGGTCCACCTGTCGTCTGTGTATCGAGCTACATGGCCAACCCATTTCAGTTTTTGTTTAAGAGCATAAGTTAGAGCGTCTATTGCCTTTGTGTGTCCTCTTATTTTAGTAATATAATATTCAAAAAATATATTTAATTAAAGAAATGGTGATATTTTTTCTGTAGCTTGCAAAATCACGCATCTAGAAACTAAAAACAAAATAAAGGTGCATTTTCAAGTATTTTTGCAGTTTTAAATCTTATGAACATAGCTCTAGGGGTAAATATATTTGATAGTTAGTAACCCTGTACACAGATGCTCCACTTAGATATTACTTGGGATCTAAGCTTCGTAAGGCCGTGGGGATCCCAATAAAAACAGAACAGAGGTACCGTAATCTGCTAAAGAAATAGCAACGAAACTTTTATTATAATACTAAATACACAAATAAAATAAAAGATAGAAAGCATCTAGCTATACCATTAATTAATTATTATTAATTGATTGAGATGTTAACTAGTTTGCTAGTGAAGCTGTAATGATAGAGAAAACATCGCTAAGAACATGCCAAGCGACAATCGTTTTTGGGGGTAGTTACACAAACCCTGTGTTATGGCATAATATGCGGGATGGCAAAATTGACAAAGTTTCCAGTCTCGCATTTGGCCAGCTTATGCATAGCATAGCATAACAATACTCCCGTTTTGTAGTGGTTGTTCCCAGCAGTTGAAATAAATACATTTTCACCTATGCAGGCATGGTTTGGTAGGCTCAAGTGTCAAGACGTATAGATAAAATGTGATAGGTATATTATCAATGCAAATATAAGGATGTATGTTTAATGATGATATATGGTTTGAGCGCACAAAAAAAGTTGTATAAATTTGGAATTACAACAGAAGTAGTAACAAAAAAAATACATTACTCAAAAAGTAGTTATGATAAATATGTAGTACCTATCTTAGTTAGGTTTTGAAAAAGCTAGCTAGTATATATTACAAATGATCTTTGATTTGATTAAACTTAAGCAATATAGCCTATTTAATATAGCTAGCTGCCGCTCCGAATGAGATATTGTCTAATACTTAGGACCTGTTTCACAATCTCCAGATAAGTTCCCAATAGGCTATCGGCAACATATTTGACAGATACTCCATACTCTATCAGGCAAATATCTGTCAAATATGTTGCCGATAGCCTATTCGGAACTTATCTGGAGATTGTGAAACAGGCCCTTAGACTATTTATTTAGGATTTACCGATTCATTCCCGAAAATTAGTTTACTAATTTTGTCATTACCTTGAATTAGCCTAACCAAGTTGCCAAACGTTGGCAACGTGCAGGTGAATAAATCGCTTTTGTTGCTCAAACCATTAGCACAAAAGCGCTACGGTCATAACTCATATTAACACCGCTGCTATTAATTTAAGCTAAGCGCTTAAGCGCTTTAAGATACATTGACATTACACAAAAATTTAACTGTAGTTTAAGCTTAGTTTAGAAACGACTTTCCAATCTAAAATCATGCCTTTTTAATGTTTGAAAATACCTTATGCCTAGCACCCAAACCTGGGGGCTGGATATGTGAGATTCGCATCCACGAAACCCCAACACGTCATGGGTAAAAGTAGATGACGAGTCTGAGATATACCTAAGCAACAGATCATTTTATTTGAAGACGGAATCAATATTTGAGATTTAAAATAAACGATAACGGATTAATTAAATAGCATAATAGGACACTCAAATTGAAATTAAGTTGCATCCGAAAACTAATCACAATATTTTTAGCATAGTATCATCTTTTCCTGTTTATATCCTAGGCTGTGATTCAAATCCCCACCTTTTTCAGGTTCAGGCCTTGTCGCGGCGGTAGGGCTCAGTAGCCCAGAGTGACCCCAACCTTGGGCGAACCGAATTGAGCCGAGGAGGCTCTTTGTACCTCTCTTATAAGAAAAAGGGGCAAAAGAGCAGGCTGCAAGGGGCGAAGTCGGGAACCTCGCCTCGTTGTTCTGTCTGGCGTTGGGAGAGGTTACCTCCCTGTGAAGGTGGCGTCGGTCCCCTAAGAGACTGACTAGCCGTCAAGGTGCCCTGTTGCTAGCAGATCCGGGGCACCTCACCAAAGGCGGCATTGGTGGCACTCGCCGGGTTTTAGTGGGTAGAACTGCGTCCGCTTACCAGCTTTCGGGCGCAGCGAGTCCCACATACCAGTCTGGGGAGACCCACTCCCCAGCGAAATGCCTAAGCGCATTTCCCGGCATCAAAGAAAAAAAGGCTGTAATTCGCTTGGCTGTCCTTGTAGTTGATTGAACTTCAAAGCAATCACTAACATGCAAATAAAGAAGCCGCTACCCCCTAAATGCTTCGATTGCACCATGTGATTCCCGTTTTTGGGACTTCATCCATGCACGGGCTGGCCTAAGCAAACACCGCTCTGAATCGACTTAATTTGTTTGTGCTGGCCCGCAATTTGTACAGATGGAGTGGTCCGCGAGAAACAATTTGTGGTCAGCTTAAATGGGATTTGATGCTGCGTTTAGTGTATCTCCAGGATAATTAATTCTGAGCTTAGTTTGGACGAGGTATGAATATTCAACGTTGAATGAAGAACTGTATGCATGATAGAGAAGGCGATTGTTGATGTGAGACATGCATCGCGCTTGACAGTAAAATCACCTCGAATGCCGTGACGCTAAATAACGCTGTCTTCTCATTTGGCAGCTTAAAAACAAACTTGCTTTTGGAGTTTATGATAATTCATGATAAAGAAATGATTAACGAGATTCAAATCTCAAATGTCTCAAAGGATAAAAGGTAAGCTTTTTGTTTTAGAGAATAAGATTCAAATAAAATCAAAATATCTTTATTTCGTAGGTAGCAACTTGTACACTTGCAATACGTCAAAAATAGTCAATAAAATGTAAAAGAAACTCGTTTGGCACGCAGGATCTCATAAGAAAAATGAGAGGGTAACTTAGGCGTTGCCCTTTTGTCTACAAAATAAAACACATAATTTATATTTAATACATCGTGTAAAATCTTTTATTACATAATAGGCTACACAAATGTTCCTTAACAGTTTTCTCAAATTGATCAATGGAAAGATTTTGTAAGTTTTCTGGTTATTGTAAAAACGTATACCTATAAAAGAAGTACTAATTTTGTTAAGTCTAAAAAAATGGAACAATTATTATCCTTTTAGGGTTCCGTACCCAAATATATGAAATCCTATTTCTAAACCTCCGCTGTCCATCTGTCAGTCCGCCTGTCAGGCTGTATCTCAGGAACCGACATAGCTAAATCTTACGCAATTCTTCTTACTTCATCAGTATGAGCCCGCATCTGTTTTTCATTCATTCACCTATTTTTTGAACAAATTGTCCCCTCCAGCTAAAATCATCTGTTTGTGGAAATAAGGAAAAGGTTCTATGGGATCGTTGGAAAAGAATTTATAGCCCTTTTGAACCCTCCAAGATGTCATCATAATATCCCTAAATTATGGTGATGACGCGAGCCTATAATACCCGCTCTAATATGAAGGCATTACAGAAAAATGCTGAGCATACAATATTGGAAGCTATAAAATTCTGGACTAGATCTATTTTTGGCCCCTGGGTAAAGTCTTACTCTATTGTCTTATTATCTTTATATCTATTTAATCTGTGTCTGACTGGCCTAGCGTTTTGTGATTTTATTCACCATGATTAACTACTCTAAAGTATTCAAAACGTCAGACATGTAAAAAAATATGATTTTTAAGTAGTTCAATGTAATATTCTCGTTTTATTACACTTATTAGCGTTTAATTTAATCAGTAGCTGATGAGTTACCTAAGAATTCTACCTACGCTAAAAGGATGAAATGCTTTATAGATCCGAACACATAGCATGTCAGGTAGATATCATGCACTCGAAATAATTGGCTTTTATTCGCCAGTTGAAGTGTCACAGCCAGCGAGCGACTATAAAATTTAAATTTAAAAACTCCAAAAGTGCAAACACATATTTACCTCATTGTAAAAAAATCCAATTCACTTTGACTAAACGTATTTTTTTTTCAGATTTCAATTTTAAACCTACGCTTAATTTTTTTAATATACATTATCAGAAGTCGCGTGTTCGAATCTGAAAAGAGTTCATTGAGTGATTCGAACTCGCGACTTTAATAGAATAATGAATAATTTTGATTTTTGATGTGACAACGTCTAAAAACTCGAATTTACGCGCTGCATGCGCGAAAAAGATGACGTCATGTCGCGTTCCGCAAGCGAGAGCGAGATCATATTAAGTTGCGCCTAGTAAAAAAAGATGCGCGAAATAATTTGTTAAGAATCAAGCGCAAGCGAGCCGCTAACGTGTACGGGAACATGTCTCGTGTATCCATCTCGTTCTAACATACCGTAATCTACATTCTTTCTCGCTTTAATAATAAAATATAAGTCTATGGCATACTTGCATGGAAAAACAAATGATTTTGCATAATAAAACACGAAATACATCAGCCTTAACAAGTTTATATTAATGATATTAAAGCGGCGAAATTGTCGATATCCGATACATGAATATTCATTGACATTAATTTTCGCGTAAAAATCATTCAGTAAATACAAAATTTATTAAGTCCCATGTAAAAATCATACCTTTTATCAACAATATCAGAAACCTTATTACCTTGCATGGGAACATGCGCATATGCACGGCTTACGCATACGAGAAAAATACGAATATTATGCTAGCTATTTAAATAACACCCAAATAAAAGTAAGATTAAGGCAACGTTCTCCCGAGCGCTTTTTAATCGAGCGTTAAAAAGCGTTTAATGAGATAAATAAATGGATCCCAATGTATCTGTTCGCCGATGGCGTTTTTAAAGCGCGGAGCTAATTAATCGAGTATTATTGAAATATAGATAGAAGTCAACGTAATGTGTTTGAGGTTAAATTAAATTTAGCATGCCCAGCTCGCAACTTGCGCCAACGTCATCATTTAACGTAACGTTTTTAAAGCGTCGCCTTAAAGCGCAGTGGCAGGTCCGCGTCGGATGCGAGTGTCAAGAGTTCGATCGTCTTGGCGTTTATTGAGAGAGGCCTATGTCTAGCAGTGGACGGATAAAGGCTGATAATGATGATGATAATTGGATACGGAAAGAACATCATTAATAGTAAGGGACAACCACCATCTTTAGCAGCTCACTTGCAATTTTAGTTACCATTAGAGCCGTCTACCTTTTTTATAAAGACGGAAGAAAAAAGTGCACCACATGAATTATGGGATAGTGTAGGTACATTAGACCATAGCAGATGCCATATCTAACGTGGTCTCAGGTCCCATATTAGGACAGTTTCAAGGAGGTTTGGACACAGTCTGACAAATTAGGCACCATTATCTAAAATCTTAATACTATCCTACTAATATTATAAATGCGAAAGTTTGTAAGTATGGATGTTTGTTACTCTTTTACATAAAAACTACTGGATGGATTTTAATCAAACTTTACAATAATATAGCAGAATAGCACATAGGCTATAATTTATCACCGTACTCCCACGGGAATCGGTAGTACATGGGTGAAATCGCGGGGACAGCTAGTATTTAATCAACCTCTTATTTGCCTCACAAGCAATGAATCCACACAACCATTAAATAAAAAAGTCAATATTAAATTAATGTTATTCGATAACTTCAGCTATTCGGATTTAAATGTATTCTTTTGTATTTCTTCGACGCTGTTTATTTTTATATTTATTACGCATATAAACTTTTTCCTCCATAAAAATAAATGATACCTCCTTGGATAACTGGAGACGATAATAATAATAATTAAAGGTTATTGTTGAAATTGGAGCCTTATTTTGAATGGATTTGGGATTAATGTTAATGCAAACAAATGGACAAGCCACCTGATGACCGAATTCACCGAGACTGCCTTGTTGCACCTAGGGTTGCCAGGCGTCCGGATAAAGCCGGACATAGGTAGGCTTTTTGATTGCGTGCCCGGCCAAAATAAACGGTGTCCGGCTTTTGTTAGACTTTTTACATTTTGCAAATGAGCGATGCCAAGTTAATCTTAGGCTAAGATTGTCTTGGCATTCGATTTTATCTATTAGTTCACCAGAATTTAACAAAATGTATGATACTCAAAAAAAAACTTGATTTTACATACATTTCTTTGTCGTACCTATAAATACTGAGTCCAAATCCTCAATAATGTTAGGTGTCCGGTCTTTCTGCCCCATTGTCCCGCCAAGCTCGCTGATCTGTCCGGCTATTAGTCTTGGCGACCTGGCAAACCTATTTGCACCAGGTAAAGGAAGGCGTCTACAAGATGCTCTAAACTAATAGTAATTGTTACCAGACCTTTGGAAAAAACAAAGGTAAGTATACCTCAACTAGATGATACTAGGGTGATGATTAGCTTTTAGATGCAAACGTCAGGGATCGGCGTCTCAGCCGCTCATTGAAAAAGGCTATGTCAGAGGACTAAAACTTATTTAAGATTTAATTAAATTTTAAAAAGGTGAAGCTGTCAATACATACTTAAAGTAATAAAACACCTTTTCATCGTATACACAAAATACACACACACACACACACACACACACACACACACACACACACACACATACACACACACACACACACACACATACACACACACACACACACATCGTGTATTCTGTAAATAACATCACCGAGTCAGTGATTTTACAGAATGTTTATATTAAGGTCGATATGAATTTTATTAATTCGTATGTATCCGAAAATGCTTTTAAAATTATTACAACATTTATGTAATTAAAGTGTGTTGTGTTTTTAAAATATACAAGCCCATCCAGGCTAAAATACGGAGTCGACTCAATAAAATACAAGAGATGGTCAATGTTACTTAAACGGGTATCTTATAAATGGGCCAGAGACTGTTGCTTATGCGTGCGTGACTAATGATCTTTAATCTTTAATCATTAGTCTTTGATATACAGCAAAGCTGTATAAAGGTAAAATAAGCAGGATGCTTGTCCTGACTAATAAATACCACTCATTTGATAGGACCACGATAGATATAAAGATAAACTTTTTATTCACAATTCGAGGAGACATAATTGTGCTTCCCAATTAGATGCATGTCAGGATCATCGTCGCCGACAAGGCTAAAAAACGGCCAAGTGTGAGTCTGAGTATTCCATGATTTTTGAAGACCTATCCATAGATACCATACACGCATGAGTTTGATGAAAAGAGAATGGAGAACCCCCAATTTTTTTTGTTCAATTTTGTGAGAAAATCTTAATGTGGTTCACAGAATACATCTACTTACCAACTTTTAACAGTAAAGTTCTTATAGGTTCGGAAAAAAGTGGCTGTGATATACGGACAAACAGACAGACATGACGAATCTATAATCTCTCCGTTTTTTTCTATTTGGCTACGGAACCTTAAAGTTCATGATGAAACGGATAAATTTCAATAAAATGCATCCAAACCGTCTTAATAGATATTTAGTAATTTATAGTACATACTATAAACAGTATTTAGTGCAAGTTTACAGCATTAAGACGATCTATCATGGCCGCTCTCATTGGAAGAGCTTAGCGGCCATTTATCATCCGCGCCAGTGCTCATCAATTCCCAGTAATTCCCGTTGACACCCACTATTACTGGACCAGTAGTTACTGGGATAGTCAATTATTTTGGACTTGGTGGGTTTCTGGTCGTTATTTATGTGAACTGCTTATGGTGAGAATCAAGTCTGGGTGGTGTTTCTTGTAAATTAGAATAATTTATTGGTCCGCCACAGTTGGATAAATGGATTAGTACATGGTGATCAATTGTGTCTAGGAGAAAAGGCTATTTCTTTGGGGTGTATTTTGTATTAATTAAAACGGGATATTTGCTGTGTTTTTAGTCCTATTTCGCGTAGCCCGATATTTCGACATTGTCTACGAATGTCATGTTTATGAGACTAAACTAAAAATAAGAGAAATAAGACTAAAAAGCGTGGTAAATATCCCGTTTTAAATAATTCAAATAATGAAAATAACCATGTTAATTTAAAATCCTATAAAAAAGTATATTTTGATCGTAATATTTGTCGCGTCTATCATGCCTGTCAAGCTGTGCACGAATAAAGGCTAGTATTGCTGAAGCAATGAAAAAAAATCTATAATTAATAGTAAAGCGCATCACTCGAGCGCTTTTTAAGCGTCGCTTTAAATCCCAACATTGGCGCGAGTCGCGAGCTCCGCACGCTAAATTCGATTTAACGTCCAACGCTCAATGTCGAAAATACAATAGTGCAAAATCTTAAACGCGTCGCGCGTTAAAAACGCCTTCATGTAAACAAATACATAGGTTATCCACTTTTCTCATTCAAACGCTTTTTAACGCTCAATATAAAAGCTCTCGTGCGGACGGGGCCTTAATCTACTAATACTTTTTTTACTAATATAAATACGCTTAAGAAAATATTATGTCGTAAATAATTAAAATCGCTCTATCTAGTGTACCACCGCCCTTGTCCGTATTAGCCAAGTTTAAACAGGGGAAAATTAATGTATCTAACAGCGTCACTCTAGGGGGAACCCCCCAGGCCCCAACCACTCACCGGATAGAGGGGTTTAGGTGGGTTCATTAATATACAAACAGTTTACAACGTGTCTGCCTTTAGCAAGTTTCAGATTAAGATCTTATTGAGAAGCCTAGGTGATACTTGAATGGGTGTTTTAGCTGTTGGTTTCAGTGGAAATAGGATTACTATATGATCGAGTTGGTCGAGACCAAAACTATCATCATGATCATCATCTTCTCTTGCCCATTATTTTCCACTTATGTGGGCCTTTCTTTTTTGCCAATTTCCTCTATGACTGGCCTGTCTCATACATGTTTTGTCCACCAGCTTTCATATAGCATCGGCCCATCTCCTTTTAGAACGCCCTGTACATGTCCTAGACAGTCTAGGCTTTAATCTATCTTCTAAGAGATTTTTTGAATTTCATTGGGTTTATTTAAATGGGTTTCACATAAAAAAAACATAAGACAAAGTTTTTGTAGATAAAGTGTGTTTATATAGTCACATAACGCTTCTGAGCCATTTGCTTTTCTGATGAATCTTAAATGCCTTAAGGCCAACATATAGGCCACAATTTTTCAACATTCGAAACAAAAGGAGCGCATCCCCATCATTGGAACATAAAGTGTTGTAGTCTGGGTAGACCACACCAAGACAGACACGTGATAATGCTAATGAGTATTTACCAAAATTATTGTCCATTTGACTAAAAAAAAAAGTGCCTCGAAACAATCAAATAGTTTTGAATGTTTTAGTCTGTAATACAAAGAAAAAAAAACATAAATGTAAAGGAAAACTACTTCTCTTTGAAAATAAAAATAAATAAAATCGTATTTTTATTTTATTTAATATATTAAACGTTTTTTAGTAAAACTATATTTTTACTCTCCATATAAAAAAATTTTGCCACCCTCCACATTTCATGTTTTAAGACTTCATAAAATTTAATTTGTCCCATTAAAATTATTTATTTGTGGGTAATATTTAGAATGATTTCATGTTGTTTTTATTAAAAACATCTTAATGTGGGGTTCTCTTAATAAAAAACCTAATTAAACGCAAAAAAGAAAGTGAGTCGGATACATAAACATTTTCGTTATTACTCTTTAGTTACGTTTTATATTAAATTCGATTAAAGTGAAGAACGCACCCGTAAGATTTTATTAACGGCATCACTAACTTGTCGCTTATTGGATGTTTGTTTGACGCCTCTGCCGTTTCTTTTTATGTTAAAATCAATGTGGACGTGTTTCGATAGTGGAACTACTTTTTCGAGACAGAAGATACTTCAGTCTATTTTGGAAAAACAACAAGTTGAAATCTATGTTTCTTTTTTAATTACATTTGCAAAGAATGTATGAAATGCGTATGTATTCTCTGTTCTAGTTCATAATAAGCCATTTACAATTGCGAACTTTGTTTTGCTTATTTTAGATAATTATTTCGTTACGTTACAAAAAAGTAGGTCCTAAGGATGAGTTTACAATGAGTTGAAACAAAAAATGTGAGGATGTATAGATGTATGTATGGATGTTTGTTACTCATTCACGCAAAAACTATACTGAATGGATTTTAATGAAACTTAATAATAATATAGCTTATACATCAGAATGAGACATAGGCTAAAATTTTAACCGATTTTCAAAGTTTTTCTTTTCGTGTATAGAGTATCCCAATTTAGTACTATATTCACTAAAGTGGTTACCTTAAGGATGGATCAATAAGTAATCGAGGGAACTCCTCAAAATTTATATGGAGACACGTGGTGACTTCAGTTTCGTGAGAAGTATTCTAAGCGTAATATGCTACCAACAAGTAGGATTTTGCACCAAGGTATACCATGATTTGGAAGGTGCCTGGAGAACTCCTGATTCTGTATAGAAACAAGTTTAAGAGTTTCGGCGTTATTTTAAGAATGGAAAGCATATGCTGCAGTATGCAAATGATATTCATCATCAGCATCACTACTATAATATACCATCCTTCTTCACATGATTATGAGCCTATTATGGCTTTATTATTGTTACTTTTCATAGTCTTTTAGTCATCGAAACTCGAGTTTGTCAAGCGATCAAAAAAAATCTATACATATATTATAGACCTGAAGAGTTTGCTTGTTTGCTTTTAAACAATTTATATTAATATGAGCATGTCGAATTCTTTTTGGTTATATAACTTATTTTTTAGGGTTAACAACACATACTAAAAATAAAATAAATTAAAACCCTTCGTGCGCGAGTCCGACTCGCACTTGGCCATTTTTTTTAGTAAAATGTGTTAATGATCAGGGGTGATCCTTTAAAGATCAGAAAGGGGTTTCTTAGCATATTGTTAAAATAATTATTTTATTGATATTTTTTCACCATTGTGAAACAGGACTTATGTCCTGTATGTTTTACTATTTAGTTACAATTCAGAACTATTTCGTAACAATATTTCGTAACGACATTTTCGTTACGTACAATTATTTTGGTAAATACTCTAATGCGAGTCTTTTATAGCCTTTTTTGCACAGTGGCAATGCTTTAGCGCATTCACCTGGTCTTTTTTAGCCTTCGCCGAGGCTCACTAACCTTTGAAAGTTTGAAAGTACACATATTACATAATCAATATAATCAAAATGATTTTTATAATGTTATAATAATCAAATAAATGTTTATCGTTTGTTGATTATGGAATTCTAATACTCATAAAGTCTGTCATAAAATCATAAAATTTTATCATAAAATGTAATGTAATCTTAGAATATAAAAATTTAGCTTCCATATGTATATTTATATAAAAACTTGATGGATTCAAATTAATTTTGTGAATAGAGTTTCATTTCTATAGAAGTATTCTTTAATAAATTATTTTTTGCTGCTATTGTTATTAACGTTCCTAAAAATGTATAATGGACTCATCGAAGCTTCGCCGAGCTTAGTTTAGTATAATAAGGGCCTGTTTCACAATCTCCAGATAAGTGCCGAATAGGCTATTTACAACATATTTGACAGATAGAGTAGGAAGTATCTGTCAAATATGTTCTGGATAGCCTATCCGGTACTTATCTGGAGGTTGTGAAACAGGCCCTAATAATATAATACTTATCCTACTAATATTAAAAACGTCCAAAGTTAGTGAGAATAAACTACTAATAGATTTGATAAAACTTTACTATAGTAATTTATCTCTGTACACCCACAAAAATTGGTTGTCTGTAAAAATTGGTTCTTCTTCTTCTTTCATTTTGGCATGTCGGCGTCGCAACTTTTCGTTGTGCACCATTCTGCCAGTGTCAAGTATTAGAATAAATAAAATTAGGGAGAGAGTTAAATTTTGATGTGAAAAATACATTTGTTTGGGTTGTTGGTTTACGTACGGTAGTTTGACGTGACAACGTCAAACATTACATGCAGCACGAACCGAACTGAGCTGATCGCTCGAGCCGATCACGGCTCTGCCTCGTTCGTGCCGCGCTCTCGCTTTCGGAACGCTACACGACGTCATCTTTTTCGTTCATGCTGCCAGTAATATCTAGTTGTCACGTCAAAAATGGCGTATCACGGAGACGTTCCAGAGTGCTTTCATATCCATGGTAAGGCTTTGCATCTATGTACCACTTACTCATTCAATTCTCAAGCCAAAAAAGTACATTATCGTACTAACGAACCCTAATAAGTCAAATCCATTTAGTCTGAATGCCTTTGACAGCTTTACCTAGCAATACCATGTTAAAGTGGTACATCATTCTAAGGAACCCCAAAAAGCAGTCTTTAGACAAATCCGTTGGCGTTTAGATTCAAGTGTTTTTGATAAATAATAACATTATTTATGGCATAGGATTATGATTTTGATAGTAGTTCAATAATACGGATGTTTATCGAATGTTTCGTGTAGGTACCTCGCTTGTAATCTATTGTTATATTAGCTGTCAGTATCGCCTATATATCAACGAGTTCACCTGGGACTAGCCCGGAGAAGCCATGCCCTGCACAACTGGAAACGCAAGAATTCCCGGGCTGGATACTCCTGCGTGAAATAAATCAGAAATACAGTGGTATCGATGCAGATGGACGCGGTACAGCGGGGTGTCTTCAAATAATGGACACTGACGACGTTAAACCTAGGTCATCATCATCATCATCATCAGAATTTATCCGTCTACTGCTGAACATAGACCTCCCTCAATGAACACCAAGACGATCGATCCCTTCCTACTCGCATCCAACACAGACCGGCCACTGCACGGAGGTCGCCTTCCCACTTGGTTAATGGCCAACACTTCGTCTACCTAAGCGCGGTTTCCACTCTTGAACCTTATTGGCCCATCGACCATATGTTATTCTGAGTGTGGACTAGCCCATTGCCACTTCAACGAGGTTATTCTTCGCTTGATATCGGTAAATTTAGCTCCCTGGCGGGGGTCATCATAAATTATATACTAAACTGTAATCGTAAATCACCAAACTCATATCTATAAAGATAGCCTAGTAAAAAGATAAAATTTTATTATTCCAAGTTTTTCACACCACATGTTTGGAGAACTCAATTGTCACTTTTTTGTTGTGTATGTGTTTGAACACTATACTATTGACTTAAAACTTAACATCATTCTTTATGATGTCAAGCTTTCTGTCATTGCCATCAATGCACGTTAATTAATAATTACGAGTAAGGGCCTGTTTCACAATCTCCTGACAAGTGCCGGATAGGCTATCCGCAACATATTTGACAGATACTCCATACTCTATCTGTATCATAAACAAATCAAAATCAACAAATATGTTGTGAATAGCCTATTCGGAACTTATTTGGAGATTGTGAAACAGGCCCTAAGTATAATATCTATGGACGCTTTTTACACCACGTCAATATGGTCCCATGGTAAGTAATCGAAGAACTTGTGTTACCGGTAGCAGACAACGGCAGCATTTTTTATTATACATATCTACGACCCAGGTACTCAGGATTTTTTTGTTCCTTGGTGGGATTCGAGCCAGCTACCTCCAGCTTTAGCGCCAACGCGCTAAGCATTAAGCTACAGAGGTCGTCAAAATAGGATAGATTGCGTTCACAAGGTGCCGTCGCGTCTCAGGACACGCAATCGCCAATAATTAATCTGCATAGATTTAAAAAAAATATTTTATATTTATTTTTCTATAGTCTTTTTTAAGGACAACATCGGATGAACCTGGTACTGGTCATGTAACTAATGCCCTTAAACTTGTTCATTAAACTTATCAACGCCCTTCAGTGGTGGCAGTTATCTCTTATCGCCGGGGTATTTATAATCGCACAATGATAATACAAAGCGTATTGATCCCGTAGTATCTACTATAATAAAAAATACGACTTATTATTTTTGAAGTCGGTTAGTGGATGTCAGCCGGATCATAAGGAAAATAATGACACGTCATTTATCAATATCGCTTAGGGCGTTTACTTGCATACTGCTAAAATCATAAATCAATAGAACTTTAGACTATAACTATAACTACCAGAAGAAGATATCAACCGGTCTTTATCAATCTTGAGATGTGCGATTTAAGAGGGGACAAACGGACAGTCGGTTAACCTGATGGTAAGTGAAAGCGACATCCACAAACACCCGCTACACCAAAGGATTAGCAGGTGCGTTGCCTTTCAAATGAGAGTATGCTCTTTTCTTGAAGATCCCTAAGTTGAGCTGATACCCACTCGCATCCAACCAGAAACTATTGAGGAAAGAAATAGGCAGCATGGTGTCACCCACGCAGACAAGCACACGGCACAATGCGTCCCTCTTCATTTATTTTTAACTACAACCTTACTTTATTACTAACTACAGCCGTCTCGGCATTCATGTTACTACTAAAGCGCGCCAATGGATGTTTCATGATTCTTATCACCTTATGATATGAAGTTATAAAAATAAACATTATTACCAGATAAAAAGATATAATTTTGTTTGAAATCATTTTCTTGCCGTACATATAAAATAAACCACATCTTACAATTTGGAAAATTGTTTATTATAAATATTTATATAATTAAAAAATATGTAAGGGTTAAGATGCAATAATTTACGTTAACAAATGATAAATGTAAAATATAATGATCCTCTTACGAGACGGATTAAAACCGATGACGTTGATGCTGACGAGGTAAATCCTGGTGAATACCAAATTATCATGCTTATTAACAATTCAGTTTTAATTTTCACTGAGTACTGATAACATTATCAGATGTGGGAATATCTGACTTCATTCTCACTGAAGTATAGAGAGGACTTTAAATATATATCTTAATTATATAAACTATTATATTATTTTTTTAACTATATAAATTTAAATACATACTTATAAAATCTGAAAACTCTGTTTGTTAGAACTCGCTAATTTCCATTGCTCTATTCTATCGGTCAATTTATAAAATTATTTTTGAACTTGACAGCTTCATTATTGAAGGTGTCTAATATTACAAGAATTAAACATATTTAGCGGCATGAGTCGACGCTCATGAACATCCTCACGACCACAGATTATGCAGATGCGTTGTCCACTTTTCGATATCCCGTCAGCCGTAGACTACTGGAAATATTTCTTAAATTTTGACGAGTGAACCGTGGAAACGAGCTAATATTGCATTACTATAAAGATTTCTTAATAGTAGAATATAGTAGTAGTAGAATATATAACTTTATTCTACTTTATTACTATAAAGATGGTTTCAGTTTAATATCGCTAATTGATGTCTCCTAGCATTGGAGAGTAGTCTTTATGGACAGTACGGTTGTTTCAAAGGAATAATTTTGTAGAAAAAAGGCCTATTACGTTACAGAATAAGCGTCCCGTAAGTATACAAGGCTATCGGGCTCTTCTGACTTTTTGCCTAACACACAATAAAAATGCATGTCCATTTTTATTATAGCTGTGGCTTAGTGACAAATGAAACAAGAATGAGAGAACATTAAAAAAACACACACCCGATGGTTTATAAAAAAGTAAAGTCGATCATACGAAAGCAATTTCTCTGTAATACCTTGACACAATATTCCTTTATCTACGTGCCAGATCTGAGACATGCAGCTATGGCTTGTCACGCGCCAACCCTCAACTCGGCGATACTTTCATCTAAAACGCCGGGAAACTGTTGCATATAAATTACATTTGGCGTCAGAGATTGGTTGTGTCTTATGTGTTCCTAGTACTTGTGGAGATTGTTCCATTTTTGAGAGTGCTAGCTAACTTAAACCAAGAAATAATTTCATCAAAAGTGGCTCTGTAAAACTCGATTTGAGCTTGTGAAAAACAAGGGGTCAAAATTGTCATATTCTTCTAAATACGTATGTAGGTACTTATATCTTATGAGAATTTTCAGGCAGAAATTAAAAGAGAAGCTCTTATTATCTCTGTTTAAAAAAAATAAGAGACGCATTATACTCTTGAAAGAGGACAAGGTTAAAGAGTGCAAAAGTTATAGACATGCGTTGCCCATCTTCATGCTAAACACTGTATACGTCTAATCGTGCCCTTTCACTCAAGTTGAAATTTACGAGATAAAAAATGAGCTGGATGGTGACAAAAATAACACGGGCCAGTCGCAAATTTGGTTCCACTTTTTTAACAATCGTTTATTTAGGAATCTTTGAGATAAATAATATAAATAAAGACCTTTTGCAATTCGTTACTAATGTCGAAAAAATTTTTAAATAAAGATGTCTATACAATGAAACATAGAAAAATTACACAGTAGAAACCAAGTCCGCACCCCAATCGCATCTTAATTGGAGCCAGAAATGGCGTTTTATTCAATGTCAAAGCACACAGAACGTGGGACACGTTATATAATCTGTTGTGATGTGTATATGTGTAGTTGTTATAAACGATATCATTCACAAACAGTGAAAGATAAACATCCATACATCCTCACATACAAACTTTCGCTTTTTTAAACATTATAATACAACAAGTTACAAGTTAATAGTAATACAAAAGTTTACATCACTAGTGTATTTAATGCAAATAAAAAAATAAAACATACCTGCTTTTATTTTACTTTATTCGTTTTATGTAAATAAACATTCCCCTTATATAACAACTTTTAATATTCATACTTATTTCATTCATTTATGTATTATTGCTAAATTCTAAGGGCCTTTTTCACAATCTCCAGATAAGTGCCGAATAGGCTATCGGCAACATATTTGACAGATACTCCATACTCTATCTGTCAAATATGTTGCCGATAGCCTATTCGGAACTTATCTGGAGATTGTAAAGCAGACCCTAAATGGTTATTTCAGCGGCCGAATCGTTTCCCGTTTTCGGCAAAACTGTACCTTTACTGGCAACATGTGTGAATCGGTTTGTTGCTTTATTTTTGACATGGCACTTGCCATTTTTGGCATGGCGTTACTATTTTAAGCAATAAACATAATATGCCAGAAATAAAATGGGCGCTCTCGTTTTTCAACACACATGTGATATCTTTTGTAAACGTCATTCAGTTGAAATTGCGAAGAGATTGAAAACGAGTTTTTAGTTTCGGCGCCAATCAAGCGGTGAGCCCTGTCTCTTTCGGGCCTTTTGATTGAAAAACAATTGGAGTCGCCATAGTTCGTTGCGAACAGATATCGATTTGTACATTCGAGTTGAATTTAATCGAGTAGATTCGAATACGAGTTATCCAGTCAGTTGAATCTGAGTTGGCCATTTCATTTTTATAATTTGTGTAAACAATTTTCATTGTTCTTTTTAAATCTAAGGACTGAGACATTTTTTGTGAATACTAATTTAAAATCTCGAATTAATGGCAACTTACTTAGTTTAATGTAAATTGTTCTTCTTTTATGTTAATTTGAGAAGCATAGGTGTGGACGAGTCACATGATGTTAACTAGTCAGAATCATTAACATAAAGTCAACCTGAAACTAGCCCAAGTAACTAACACTTTTAGCCAGTTCTGAGCCCTAAGATGGTGAATCTTGGTGCAAGAAATTACATGGTTGTCTTGTCCATCTTACAGAAATCTAGTAAGTCTAGAAAAAGATTTAAGAAACAATCGGGATGTTGGTACCAACCATAAGCGCATTTTATTACCGCAAGCGCGCCATACGCGAGTTTTATTCGTTGAGAAAACATACAATGATTGGTTTTCAGATCAGTAGGGCTATTCTGTAAGGTTGTTTTCGGATCTCGAAAGCGGAATCCGCGGTAATATGAAGAATTTGACGGGTATTCTTTAAAATTCGACTCTCTATCCATATCAATAAATATCATTTTCGAAGTGACGTAATGTGAGCTCTATTACTCAGGTGAAGCTCGTTATTGAAATAGTTTCTTACAGAATAGCCCTACAGCTCCGTCATGCCCTTTCGAGCTACGGTATTCGATAGCTCTGGTTGATTTTTTTCCAACTTGTCACATCTCTAAGCTGCTTATCATCTGTGATCGTTAGTATTAAAAATAATATCTCTATCAAACGTTGTCTTTTAAATGTAATATATTCACATGTCAAAGAAATTTTTCTTCCAACGTTGCTTTATTACCTGAAACAAAAGAAATAATAATTAATATTTATTCAAGAAAAAGCTACTTATTGACTGATGAGTGCACACATGAATATTTACAAACAAAATATACAGCAAGCCTTATTTATTTTAAGTCACTAAATAAAGTTAATTTTAAACAAAAAACCAAAACCAACTTCAAAACTATACATTAAAATTATGTACAACTAAAATTTTTTAAATAATATTTAAATACTTCGAGGTGAAGTTAATTAACAGAAATAATTAATCAATGAATATAATGAAATTTATATGGCTTACTTAAACTTTTTACAATTAGTTATTTTGGGAGTCGGTGCCAGCCAATAAGCACAGTCTAATCACAATTCACAGCATTTGAATACATTATATTATACGCTCACATCTATTATAAATGTCTTTGCAATTATTGATTTTGTACACCCGGTACCATACGAGTGCACCCGGTATTTTTTTTATCTTTGCTTTGGCTGGTACCGACTCCAAAAATAACTAATCTTAAAAAGTATAAGTAAGCCATATAAATTTCATTATATTCATTGATTATTTATTTTTGTTAATTAACTTCACCTCGAAGTATTTAAATATTATTTAAAAATTTTTAGTTGTACATAATTTTAATGTATAGTTTTGAAGTCGGTTTTGGTTTTTTATTTAAAATTAACTTTATTTTGTATTTTTTAGTTTTAAGTATAGGGCCAGTAAGGCTAGTAAACTTTCTCAGAGGGCTTACACAATTTTATCAAGGCTTGATGAAAAACAAACGAAGAAAGGATTTAAATTAACACACAGCCAAAAGCAAATTGGAATTGTGTAAATGTAGTGGCAAGAGATCGTCCGTCTTGGCCTTTATTGAGGGAGGCCTATGTTAAGCAGTGAATGGAGAAAGGCTGATGATGACGATAATTTTATGTATTGCATACACAATTTTACAGAGTGCATACATAAATTACAGACAGTTAGAATTTCTGCCACAGATCGCATTCTTACTGTCAGCCGTTGAGGAATTGATCATCATATTCGGCTACGACAGTTACTTGACCACTTGACCATAAAGTTTTTACGTTAGGCAAATATCTGGATGGCCTATAAAAGATTCAGCCGAGTATCGTTAATTTACTCCTAAGAATTAAAGAGTTCCGTTACTTTATTATGGATCCCATGATCAGAACCTAACCAAGTTTTCACCATACTACCCTTGAACTATATTCTTTCAAATAAACTAATAATCATCGAAATCGGTTGGCGTGATATTCAGTTATTCATCTATTTGTTGCGCACGTACCTAATGCAAATTTAAGACTTATATGGTTTTCTCATGGATACCATCATCAGAACTGGACTAGATTAAAATGGGACCACATGGGGAGCTTCAGCTTTCTAATAAAAAAAGAATCATCAAAATCGATCCACCCAGTCAAAAGTTATGAGGTTACACTTAAAACATACAGTCGAATTGATAACCTCCTCCTTTTTTTGAAGTCGGTTAAAAAGAATTATGAACAATATGAATAAAAATTAAGCTTTACATTAAAATTTAAATCTTTATTGAAGTTCTAAAACTCGAGCACAATGTAAATTAAAAAGAAAAGCTTTATTAAAATTCGTTTATAAGTAAAGTCTTTTAAATGTAGGAGTAGGTTTTATTTACTTTGAGAATAGAATATAAAAAACGGCGAAGCGCCTTTCGGGACTTGCTTTTGGGTTCCGTGACAAAGTGAAATTTTTTTTCTTTGACAATATTAATCGTCTATACATTTTTATACAGCAATTTATTTTCAAGTTCTCTTTCAGTATGAGATATTATATTCAAGAATTTATTGCTTATGCCATAACAGTAATAAGAAATGCTGTACAGCAGGTTTGTTTTTAGGTACTTATTTTTTTTTAATTTACCATACTAATGGTAAAATGTTTATAAACCTGTGCAGCTGTGATATAATCTTTATGTAATAAAAAAATTTACATATTATTTCTATGGAAATCCTTAAAACACTTAGATTTTTGTCAGGTGTCGTAGCTATACTCTATGTGAAACAAATATTTTTTTTCTTATAAAATTTACTCAAGGAACCCTAAATGACGCAAATTCGTACGAGTGAGACTCTATGTAAAAACTTTTAATTTTGAAGGAAAGTTTTATGTATGCAAATTAAATTATGCTTGTTTGTCCGTATGTCACAGCTGCCAGCTACATATCGCGGATGAAAGGCATATTTAGGTGAGTCTTGAGAGTAACGCTTTTGGGACGGCTTACTTTTGTTAAACGTAAAATATAATGATATAAAAATTGAAGCGACTACGAAAAACGAACGAACGTGACGTCACGGATGTCAATACTGTACAACTGCCTCAGTGTTTATATTACGATTAAAATAAATCCAAAGTTTAATTTATCAAGTAGTTGTTGTGAACTCATGTGAACAAGTGCAAAGTGCAATATACATTATTATTCAGTTTTAAATGTGCAGTGTTAAACCAACATTTTAAATATTAGTTTGGATTAAATATTTTTGCTTTTTATCTACCCTAATCTGGATCATAACACAGTTAAAAACTTATTTGTATATAATATCAGCAAGCATCTTTAATTACTACAGTGTCGGTAGTGTGCTCGAACCTTTATGATAGTGTTGCTACATATTCATGGTGATAAAGGCTATAAAAACACCGTTAAATCTCCATAATATAATTTCAATATAAAAGCGCTATCTGTTGGTACATCCGAGTACTAATCGTCCGAATAGAATATAGATCAATATATTTCACCGCCATCTGTGATCTTATTAGGATACTAAGTGGTCTGTACGTTACTACCCATTCAAACATGGTCAAATGTAATGCTTGCGGTAAGTTCTTATCGCCGGCAGAGGCCGCTAAGTGTTCCAAGTGCTATTCGGCATTTCATCGTTTATGCGTTAAGCTCCCTGCCAAAGCAATAGTACCTACTTCATGGCACTGCGAGGTATGTAAAAGGGCTCAACGTGAATCTAGTATGTCTACATCGCCGGATGACGCCCTTACACAGGAGAAATATACCCAAGAAAAATACGCCGACGCAATTTGTAGTGTCACGCCCTCTTCGGTCGAGCGGGTTGATCATACGGAGTGCAACTTTAAGTCAGAACTAAAGCTGATTAAAGACGAAATAATGAATGCCATGCGTCATGAATTTCAGCTGCTTCGTGACGAATTGGGGGAGAGGATGCGTAACTTGGAGAAGCGGGTCGCCGTTTTGGAAGAGAAGCAACAGGATAAGGCTGAACCATTGTCAAAAATGGAAGAAGTTGTTGCTAAGCTAAAATGCGACATCAATGACAGGGAACAAGACCTCCTTGCCAATGACATCGCCATAGCTAACCTTCCCGAGGTGAGCGGTGAGAACCCGGTGCACACCGCCCTTTTGGTGGCTTCGAAAATCGGAGTGGACATCCAAGTCGGAGACATCGTGAGTGCTGAACGCATAGGTGCTCGCCATATTAACGCCACCCAGTCCTCACCTCCGTCTGCGACTCTCACATCTCGCCCACGCCATCTGGTTGTCCGATTTACGCGTCGTAGTGTCCGTGATGAAATGTTGGCGAATGCGCGGACTCGTCGGGGCGTCACCACGGCGGACTTGGATATGCCCGGGCCTCCAAAGAGATTTTATATAAATGAGCGCCTGACGAAACTAAATAGACAGTTATTTCAGAGGACACGTGAGATTGGCTCTCAGCTGGGATGGAAATTTATCTGGACAAAGCGTGGTAGAATTTTTGTTAGGCGATCACCGGGTGTTTCATCGTCACTTATCCGGTCTGAAGCCGATCTTCAACGTGTGTTCGGTGCATTGGAGCCACAGAAGCACAACATATCCGTATAAAAACAATGAAATAAATTTATTTATTCACATAGATATAAACCTATTGCTCGTTAGAATTAACAATGTCATTTATTATTTCTCTAAATTTTTAATTAACCATGTACTCGCACTTTATAACATGTTGGAATCGAGATATCTGTTAAGCTCTGCTTGCTGTCGTTCAAATTTTATAGTTTATACCAATAGCATAGTATTGAAGAATATTAATATTAGGAACAAAAAACCTTGTGATATTACAACTAACGCATTTTACTTTACTTTGTTTTACAGTTATGTGTTTGAATGTACTTCCATTTATTGGAAAGGCTACTTAAATATTAATTGTGTGTGTCTCACGTTCTGTGTCGATTTTTTATGGAATAGCTTTATACTGTCACATTTTATTTCATCTTATTCATGCATCATATGTATATGTATTTATATGTGGGTATGTGTGTGTATATGTATATGTGTATGTTTGTATATGTGTATATGTATGTATGTATATATATATGTATGTATGTGTATGTATATATATACCTTTATCGCCCTCTTATCACCACAGTTATTATTTATTTTTTTAAATATTTTATCCTATCGTATTGTCCACATGAGCTATTATTTATTTTTAATATAATACAAAATGAACAAATGGGATAAAAAGTTTAAGGTTGGACTTCTGAACGTGGGCTCACTGGGTACGGATCATGAACATTTCATTGACGCCGTTCTGAGACATGATTTTGATTTGATAGCTGTGAATGAGACATGGTTAAGACCTAATGAGGCGGATCGTGCTCCGGTGGTGCCAGGATATCGCCTGCGCCATACGCCCCGTCCGCCCTCTGTCTGTTCCGGACGAGGCGGGGGAGTAGGTTTCTATCTGAAGCGCGATCTATGTGCACGTACTTGGTCCGGGCCGATGGACGCTCGATTCCAGTCCGTGGAGCAAATGTGGTTGACGCTCACGCTAAACGGAAAAAAACTGGCCATTGGTACGGCATATCGTCCTCCTTGGCTTGACACGGACCACTTCTTTGACGCTGTTAGTGTTGCGATGACTTCCCTCGGCTCTGTTGATAATTTTATTTTAACGGGTGACTTTAATATCAATTTGATGTTTGAGTGTGAGACCAAAGTCAAGAAGTTGAACGAGTTTTTAAAATGTTTCAATCTATCTCAACTTGTGCAGTCGCCTACCCATTTTACAGAGACTAGTGAGACTCTAATTGATGTTGTTTGCACCGACCTTCCCACTCATTACACCGAAGTTGAAGCATATAAATCTATTAATAGTCATAGCATTATAAGTACCGAGTTTTGCATAAAACGTGAAAAGTTCGTGCCTTTTTCATTGTCATACAGACCTATAAAGAATATATGTATGGACCGCTTTCTCGTTGATGTATCGCAGCTCTCATGGAGTGATGTGTTATCCTGTGACAACGTTAACGACATGATTGAGAATTTAAATCATAAAGTTCTCTCAGTCTTTAACACCCACGCTCCGCTCAGGACATGCACAATAAGGGAGCCAAAAAACCCTTGGATTACGGACAATATTAGGCTCATGATGAAGTTACGAGATAAAGCATTGCGGGAATACCGCAGCACTAAGGCGGAATCAAAAAAGAAATATCACAAGGAATTAAAATCATTGGTCGTACAATCTCTTTATTATGAAAAAGTAGCCTACTTCAAGCATAACATAAACAATACAGTCAATAATCCTAAGTTATTGTGGAACAACATCAAAACGTCTCTGGCAGGTAAAAACCAGCAACTGGAACTTCCTCCCCATTTTACCGACCCTGATTTAATCAACGATCATTTTTTAAACGTCCCTGGCAAGCGATACTCCAATTTATCTCCTTTAACATATTACGAATTTAACAAACACGGTCCTGCTTGCTTTACAATATTACCTGTGACGCAAGCTGACGTATCTTGCGTTATTAATAAAATTAAAACGAATGCGATGGGCTATGATAACATAAACTTATCTATGCTGGCAATGACGTTATCTTACACTCTGGAGGCTATTACTGCAACTGTCAATAAATCTATAAATACGGCTACATTTCCTGACCAGTGGAAAGTTGCTATCGTTAGGCCGTTACCTAAAAGAAAAGATCCTGTGGATGTAACTGATCTTAGGCCAATAAGCATCTTGCCGTGTCTCTCCAAGGTGTTGGAAAAAGTAGTGTGTCAGCAGTTAACACATTTTTTAGAACAGAACAACTTATTACCTGTTTTCCAGTCTGGGTTTAGGAAGTACCGCGGTACTTCCACTGCATTGCTTAACGTCACAGATGATATTTTGACCGCCCAGGACGGTGGAATGTGTACTATTCTGGTCCTGCTTGACTTTTCTCGTGCTTTTGATTCAATAGATATACCTTTACTTCTATCTAAATTAAGTTACTATGGTTTTGACAGCTTAGCCTTGAGGTGGTTCCATAGCTACCTTGACAATCGAAAGCAATTTGTCCAACTTACGAGGAACGATGGCAGTACGTTGGCTTCCAGACTAAGACCTTTAAATAGGGGGGTGCCTCAAGGATCATTGCTGGGTCCTATCTTATTCAGCATTTACTGTGCTGACATAATCAGTTGCTTCAAAAACTCGAAACACCATATATACGCGGACGACGTGCAATTGTACATATCTTTTTTTGCCAAAGATTATGAAATCGCAGTAAAAAGGCTTAATGCCGATCTAGGACGGATTGCTACGTGGTCAGAAACGAATTGCCTGGTATTAAATCCGTCTAAGACTAAATACATGATCTTGGGCACCCAACAGCAATTAAAAAAACTGCCTTCATCGTTAAATATAATACTATTAGGGAAGCCTGTGGACAGGGTAGACGAGGTTCGGAACTTGGGTTTAAATATGGACCAGAACCTTAGATTTGAAAAGCACGTAGCAAACTCCGTTCAAAATTGTTTCTACCGACTCAAAGTGTTATACAAAATAAAACCCTTCCTCTCGGAGGAACTTCGTGAGCAGCTCGTTGAAACCCTTGTGCTTTCACGACTTAATTACACTGATACGGTTTACGGGCCTCGCTTATTATCACGTTCGGAGAGACTTATACAAAGAGTTCAGAATGCTTGCGCTAGGTTCTGCTATTCGATACCATTTAGAAGCCATGTCACACCAGCTCTCAACTCTCACTCCATTTTAAAAATGAAATCCAGACGCAAATTACACTTGGCATGCCTTCTATTTGGTGTCATAAAATACCAGGAACCGTTTTATCTGCATGAGAAGTTGTGTTGGATGGCTACGCAGAGGCAATGCTCCCAGAGGCTCGCTATGCATCCTCATAGAACGGCAGCTTTCAGAGGCAGTTTTAGCTATGCAGCTGCAAAAGTATGGAACAATATCCCACCACCAATAAGAAATATTAAAAACTTACATACATTTAAACGAAAATTGAAGCAATTTCTTATTGAGGCTCAAAAAATAATAGGCATGGCTATCACTGACTCTTCAATTCTGTGATGTATTGTTATGGGTGTGGTGTGACATTTCTTGTGGGACTGCATATAATACATATTATGTAGGTTGTGGGTGGGTAGTGGGACATTTTAAATTTAAATTTTATTTTTATTCACAAAATTTTACTTATTAATATTTTCCTGTTTGAGTGTTAAGTAGTTCATATACGTATATTATATGCATAGAATGCGTAGTTATTATTATGTTTGAAAAAGGGAAATTGTAGGCAATAGGTATATGGTTGGCATCCGTGACTTGATATCTTATTTTTTTACTTTTGGTTCAGTTGGAAATCAGCGTCAGGTAAGCCTTGCCTGGCATAATGCTGAACTGGACCTTTTTGACCTATACGCGAGACACACACTTTATTCTTTAATGTCAATACAATCTGTGTTTCGCAATTATTGTTTTATCATCAATGTTACTGATATGTGTTACTTGTAGGCTGTGCAACCGAAAAATGTTTTCTCTGTGTATTTTTGTTCTTATTTTTTTCATGTGTGTCTCTTGTTAGTGTTGAATAAATGTTTCTTTCTTTCTTTCTTTCTTTCTTTCAAAAAACTCAAATACACCCAAAAGCTATATTTTTTTATAAGTGCTACTCTCTCATTCACCTATTTGAAGTCGGTGCCAGCCGACTCTACCTACTACATATATTTAGTTTATACCTATGTCTACTTTCCTAGCTTGGTAGGCCTATATGAGAATGCCTTTTCTTGTAAATTCCTAAATTGTATCGGTTCAGAACCTGTATATAGTCTTCATACAGGACTTTTAGTCATGCAATTGAGTATGGAACAGGTATGTAATCATACATTAATGGGCGTCAATAGTCGCAATGCTTTTACTGTCCTCCTATGCTATTACAAAAAAAAAACAGCAGCGGTATAATTCACTTTTCACAAAATATTAATTTACGTAGTGCCTTATACAAACGAAACCTATAGTAGAAAACTAATATATGTTTTACAAGTGTACAACATGCGATAAATAAGTCTCACTAACTTAACCAATAAAATGTACTTTCTTGTCACCTTTGTTTCAAAAAAACATTAAGGAATTCCCAACTTGTCCCGACTTGCCGAACTTGTCTTTCCAAATAACTTTGTCCGTTCATACGGAACTTTATTTGAGCCGTGTTAAGCGTTAGGCACGTATAAGGAACTTTCAATTTATGAGCTTTCGATAAGAATTAACAATAATATTTTTTTTTCCGAATTAAAAGAATTTGGCTGTTGAATTTCATACTCATGTCAACTTATGCCTACTCAAAAAAGCCATTTATAGCCAAATTTGACAATGCAATTAGTCAGTTGAACTCAATAATTAATATTATGTTTTGTCCATTTTTAAGTGATAATAAATAACTCTGTATCCTATTATTAAAAATATTCATACAAAATTTAATTTTCATAATGACGTCATTATCATGTCACATTACCAATCGTTGACGCGAACCTATAAGATTTTCCCAACCAAAAGTGCTCAAGGCGGCTAAAGAAGTTTTCACTTTAAACAATAAATTAAACTAATATAAATGATGTTTTCTTATGTTTACGCGAATTTCACTCATTATAATGAAACACGGGAGGACTCCCGTGACCACGGTTGCTGTAAAGTATCCGAAACGTCGGGCTCATGAAAACTAAATAAACCGCGATAAAATCCGTAAAAGTTGTTTCATTATAATAATATAGATAATATTAATAGCTTGATATAATCAAAACAGTTTTGGGGCTTTATTTTTAAAGTGGCTACTTAAGAACAAAATACAGAGATCTAATTTCATAATCAAGTGAAAATTGGAAGCTCCACTTGACGTAATTTTGCTTTGTTATATACGAGTATTTATTTAAGTTTCTATCAAAAGCAACGTACACTTTAGAGGCTTGAATTTTCTTTACTGAAAATTATTAAACAAGTTTCGTAAATTACCAGACATTACAAAATATTCTTACACTAGCTGTTGCCTACAGCTTCACCTGCGTTAATAAAATATTTACAATGGCATCTTGACGTGATGATGAGTCATCATTCAAATCAGACCAACAGTTTCTGAGATAAGCGTGTTCAAACAAACAAGCTCTTTAGATTTAATATACAGTATATAATATAAGATTCTGATAGACGAAACTTAAAAGCACCTAAGCATTCTAGTTTATCGGTAGAAATGACGAATTGGACCGGCACGACCAGGGAAGACCCTCTCGCTCACATAATACCAGCGTAAAGTGACAGTTATGCTGTCGCGTTTCGTTCGGTTTGTGAGTTTCCGGTAGCCCATTGGGAGGATAGGGAAAAGGCAACGCATCTGCCTAACCTCTGGTTATGAGGATGTTAATGGACGTCGACAGTCGCAAGACTTCGGCTGTTCGTTTGTCCTTCTATGCTATAAAAAAAAAAGAAAAGACTAAGAACTAAAACTAGAATGTGGTGAAACGCTCCGAATGTCACTCAATGAGTAAGGAAGGAAGTCCGCATTGCTTTATGGCTGAAATACAATAAGGATATTATTAAAATTGCTATCAATGTTACCATGACAACAGCGGTGATGTGAGTGGTGCTTTACGTTCGGAAAAATAGTCTTCAGAACTTTAAAACTAGAACTTTTATATTGCATGTGGTCATTAAATCGATTATTGAATGAACGCCATTTTAGAAATTACACAAAGTAACACAATTTATGTGAAATATTTACACGCACAATTAGTTCACATATTGAGAATTTACTTTGTTCACGTAATTTATAATACGTATTTCGGAACGTGCGTTCTAATTAGTTTTGAAAATAGCTGGAGCTGGTTGCAGTTGGTTTATTTTCGCGGCAACTTTTACGATAGAAAATGGACGAAACTTGAAATACACACGCATCCAATCACACAGGCTTGACGTGAGCAAACGCAACGTGAGCACCAATATGATGCGAGCGTAATGAGACGATTTCACGAGTTCCAAGATTTTTCATCCAAAAATTGCCCTTAACACGACTGAAGAAGGTTTCACTTAAAAAATACAATTTACCGATTAAAGGTTATCAATTTAATCCAAATATTTCGACATAGTGCCATCAAAATTACATATTAAACTTGAAATGAATCTCTCCAAGACGAGCGCACTGACAAGGCCCAATGAAAAAATTCAGTGGTACTAATATTTCAATTTTATAGTACATTTAAGTTTTATATCCAGAAAATAGAATAGTTTTTCGAATTATTCTTATTGTTTTGCAATGAATGAGAACTATTTTAACAATAACCCTTTAAATACTCTTGTTACACATCATTGCTACGGGCTGCCTCCCACACCTAGGTTTTTATTCAAATTCTTTATATTCCTTGTGCAGCTGTAGGGAACAGAAACTTTTATACCATATAAAATAGTTCATGGGCTCGTAGTTGAAAAATCCTCTAGTTAAACTATTTCTAGATAGTTAAAGTAAGTTCTAACTACATTCGAACAGCTAAAAGTTAACGGGAACTTTTGCGAAGGAACTCAGCTGTGACTATCACTGGGAATCAGAGAAGTAGGTTTTCAAGTGTAAAGGAAACGGATGTGTAATGTTTTTGATGTGATCTACATTTTATATTAGTTAGCTGTGATATAGACTCGAGGCCCGAGAAACTAATCCGTAAATAAACAAACCAAAAGAATGAAATTGAGAAACTAATACAGACATTACGCGCCTGCACGTATGCGTTACCATGTAGCATTCGAACCTTTGTTTATTTTTTAAGAATTGGAGTGGCCGACATGACAGCGTCATGCCAATAGATAAGAAGCTTAAGCAGAAGTTATATTAGCATTTTTATTATTAATGTAAAAGCTATCGTGCTAAAGTCCTAATTGATTAACGCCCGGTTTCCGAAAGACTGTTCAAAGCAAAAATTAACTAATCAACGCAACGCAAAAATTAACTGTCAAGTGTCTTGTTAAGTGTCAAACTAGAGACTCGAAGCATGGTTAAATTACTCAATTTGATCGGCCTGCCAGTTGACATAGCCACTATAGTGAAACGCTGTCAAATTTAACTCTAGAATCGTACGTTAACCGCCATTAACAGCTATGCTAGTTGACATACACTTTGACCAACGTTTCAGAAACCAGGTGTTAGTCTCTTATAGATACACATAGGCTAATAAAGATCCGCACCAAGTGATACTGGTGATGATTAGGTTATATCATACCCCGTGATATTGCGAAGCATGTCATCACTGTGTCACGCCTAGTATTAGTAATCGTATAATCCATTTACTACTAGTAATTATCACTTATCATAAAAATAGTTCCTAATCCCCTTGGATTTAGTTAAACATCTGTGCGTATATCGACGTAGGAAGATAGTAAAAGGCGCCTGTTTATTTCTATTATCGTTTTTATTTTAATATTAATGTTATAATTTTCATAAAATCCACGTTTGAATATGATGTGGATGTGATTGAACGAAGACAATAGTTAAAATAGCAAGTAAATAAGTCCTTGTAAAACTTTAAGATTTATTTAGATGATGTTACAAGCAATTTATTATTAAGGGCCTGTTCCAAATCTCCAGTTAAGTGCCCAATAGGTTATTGGCAACATATTTGACTGATATTTGACAGATTATCCAACTCTATCTGTCAAATATGTTGCCGATAGCCTATTGGGAACTTAACTGGAGATTGTGAAACAGGCCCTAAAGCTATTAACTCCCGGAACTCACAAACTAAACTGACTCACATAAAATTGCAATTTTTGTTATTATTCGTTAGTCGTAGGAACTACCGACAGAAGAATACATGAAAACTTATAATAATTGAGAATTCCAACAAAAAAATTGTACTTTTATCGATAAAAATATTACCTAAATATACAAAAAAAAAATAGAATACAGTTTTCCCTTCGACGAGAAATAAGTTAGGGTTAGTCTTTTGTCAACTAGACGCTTATTTCATAAATCACATGTTTATTGGTAATAATTTTGGATTTGGCTACTGTAGTAAACAGGTTGTAAATAAATGTATTACGCCGGCTTTGAGGAAGTCAGATTAAGGTAATCTTATCGCGACTCTGCCAAGTAATCCCAGTTTATCGAACCTTTATACTACTGCGACTCCGGTTGTATGTACAGAACCCAAGTTTAGGGTTCAAGAAGGAGCACATAGGATAGGAAAAGACAAAATTAATAACAAACTTACAAGTAACAGAGCGACGATCGTTCGGCGGTGGATGGACTCGGCCTCTTATGCGAGAGTTCCAGGTTCGATCCTGACCTCCCCGTGTGTGCCTTGAAATGGGTTTTTCTAAATTTCTAAAGTGCACCCCAAAACACGAGACCATCGCTCGCTCACCGGTGAAGGAAAACATCGTGAGGAAACCTGCATGCCTGATGAGATTAAAAGTCTTTGAAGGTATGTGAAGTTCACCAACCGGCAGTGGGCCAGCGCGGTGGACTATTGGCCCATTACATTCCTCGCCTGATTTCGAGGAGGAAACCCGTGCCCAGCAGTGGGACGGGTTGACGTACTGTACTTTACATTTTTTTTACAAGTAACATTTATTTATAAAAACAAAAATTCGCAAAGGACACATAAATTAATGCCCAATTTTTTTCTCTTTATATATGTCGCAGTCATCTGGTTGAATCAGTCATTTAATTGTACGACTAGCGCGTTAATCGAATGGCGACATTTAATTGAATGACTAAAGGACAACTCGTCAAGTTGTTGAATGTAACGTTCAACGTCTTGACTGAACGTCATTTAGCATTGTCGTTGAATGGGACATAGCCGACTTTGTAATGTTTTTAGTGGTTCGCAACTTAAAAGGTAACTTACTTTACATAACAAAAATGAGGACATGACATGATACACCTTATTATGATTTTATATTGTATTTTAAGTCTCTGTGACTCCAGAATGTTGTTAACTTAAGTCTTTGTCACCTTGTGAAATGATAGTTTAGGTAAAAAAACGAAAAATCTATAATCACAGGATCAGTTTCATTTATTAATGTAATATTATAATACTGAAAAAACATTACAAGTATAACAACATGCTAACATTTATTAAATTATTAGTATAAATAGGCGTATTAATAGGTAAATCCATGCTACCACACTATTTTATTACGAACAAGTCACTTTATAGTAAATTTAGTCAAAAAAATATCAAGGCAAGTGCTATCTGCGCGAGCTGTTTTACGCCAAATTTGTTTTGGCGACTACTAACGCCGCGGTGGGAAAAAAATGAACTAAATTACAATCACCTGACTGATTTTACGTCCGCTCTGTTCAACGGGCTATGTTACAATCCGCTATCTAGTTAGACGTCGAGCGACTCTTGTTCAATCAACGTTCGGCCTAGTCATTCAATCAAATGTCGTCATTTGATTAACGCGCTAGTGATACAATCAAATGACTGATTTAACCAGATGACTGCGACATATATATCTTCGAGGCTAGGGCAAAATAAAAAGACAAAGAATATAAAATGACTCTTTTCTAGAAGTAATACATTTTAAATATACATTTAGAGCTAACACAATGTTGGTTAAAAGTTAGTAAGTTCTAAGTTAAGGACGGCTAGGATTTAGATTAAACTTATTACTTATTGATAAACATATTGCGGAAACTTATTTTTTAAATTTCATTTACAAGGAATGAAGCATAGGTAATGCTGCCAGTGTTCTGGGTACCATGCCCCAAATTGGAATTTTGGATGACATATTCTTTTTAATTATAAGATCTTACCAATGATTAATAACCCCAAAGTAAAATATGTATTAGCTAATAAAACACCATTTCCAAATAAAGCTTTTAGCTTTATAATATTTGTAATAAATAAATCAGCTTACTAACATGGCAATGATGAAAAAACATCCCTATCATAAATGCTTTGTAAAGCCACAAAAATTACAATTTTAAAGCATAAATTTCGACATGTTGAATCCTATAATGTCTAGCTCATCTAAAATAGACGATAATAAAGATAAATAAAGCAATGATATTAATAGAGTATTAATATCGTATCACGCTGATAAAAAACATAAAAACCATTATAAAAAGCAGTTGACGTGGGGTATTGTTGTCATATCACCTAAGATGTTCAGACTTTGCATAGTAGTGACCGTGCTCACGGGTGCCCTGGCCGTGCCAGCGCCCGCTGATCTGAAGATCAACCAGGTGTTCGATACTGTGAGTAGTCCATGGTTCAGTAAAGTGGAGTAGGGAGTAGAAGGAATAATACAAAGGAGTGAATTTTAAAATCGGAATGATATTTTAAACATCGAATAAATTTTAAAACGAGAAAGACATCATTGGCTGTCGTTCCCTCATTGTGGTAGAGAGTCAGTGATCGCTTACAGGGTGAACACAAAAAAAATGTGTATAGTTTAGCAGAAATATATTAATAACATCGTCGTATTTTGTAAACTGGAAAATAACTAAGTCCAAAAAATTAGACAAGTAGTAGTAGACATTAATGTACAGACACTATAGTCTACCAAGACTTTATCTGTAATTTAAAATAACTATCCTATTTTAATTTATATTAGGTTCGCCCCGCGGTGCCACCCGCGTACTTCCCATTCCCGTGGTAGTACGGCGATAAATTATGGCCTATGTGTTATTCTGATGTATAAGCTATGTCATTGTAAAGTTTTATAAAAATCCATTCAGTAGTTTTTAAGTGAAAGTGAAAGTAACAAACATCCATACTTACAAACTTTCGCGCTTATAATATTAGTAGGAAGTAGGATTAGTAAGATTTTTGCAATTAGCCATGGTTATGAAGTGACGATGGTCTAACTCTAGTAGGTATGAGTTCGACCGCTCAAGTGAGAGTTCTGGGTACGATTCTAACCCCTGTGGTGCCTTGCAATGGAGTTTTTTATATTTCAAATGCATCTTAACTTTTTCCTACACTTCACTTTACACGCTATGGTGTCGTGGAAAAGATGCACTTAGTTTTTTAAGCAAATTTAGAAAAATCCATTTCTAGTCACCACGTGGGTCAGGATCGAACTCGGAACCTCTCACTCAAGATGCCGAGCCCATAACCACTTGACCACAACCGCTCATACAAACCGATAACATCAAAAAGTAAAATGTCGTTTATTTTATAATATTATTTCCCAAAGCACTTTCCTTTAAAATTTAAATTCACCGGGACTTTGTTTAACTAGCTTAAAGTTTGCATCAACTATTTCTATAATCCGGTCGCGTTCCATTCTAAAACTACCCGAAACTAAGTTTCCAGCGGCGCTAAGTTCATTCGAGCGCTTTCATATAGTTTAGAATCAGGCCTAAACGAAAATAACGAAAACAGTCACTAGCTTAAAAACACTAACACTATTTTATAAAACACTAACATTACCTACTGAGACCTTTTGATTATCATCAATGATTATACTGTTAGAGAAACAGCACTACAAGCATACAACTAATATATAATTAAATAAAAAATCGACTTACCACTGCCTCCTTTCAAATAATTACTACCCAATACATACTATTTATTATGATATTCACAGGAGAAGAGAATAGCCGAAGATGGGTACTACTCGGAGTCCCACCGAGTGGTCACCAGCGATGGATACATTTTGGAAATAAACCGGATTCCCCATGGCCGCAACGGTCCCGACAACACCAAGAAGCCTGTTGTGTTCCTGATGCACGGTCTGCAAGGATCAGCGCTATCCTACTGCATGTTGGGACCTGATCTAAGTCCGGGTATGTATACACGTTTAGAGGAAAACTCCCTGTAGTATACTCGGTTATAATCACCATAATTACACGGGCTCGACAACACACGATATTTGTTGGTCGCAGGCGCACGTCCGCTCTCGTCCATGGGTCTCCCTGTAGTGACGTGCGTCTCGCCCGTACCGTGAGCACGAGATCGTGTTTATAGCTATTTAGTTATATACTAACTACAAACACTAAACTCCTAAACCTACTGGTGAGTGGCCAACGTCACCCATGAATACAACTCGGAATTAGTTCTGATGTTTAGTACATAAGAACACAAGAATCATCTTTGAATTGCTTAAGACGTTATACTAAGGATATGTTATAGGATGCTGGGACTCTGTGTCAGTAATTATACTGTCAGTCCTCGACACACCAAAGTCACTTCAAGATAAACATGCAGGAAGGTGTGAACTTTTTTTTAAAGACGACGAAAAACATGTTTTGGTATCAGGAAACAGAGCACGCATTTAAAAATTTAAGTACATCTAATGTTTACGCGAAATCACTCTTTATAATGATTGCGGCGCAGGTAGATAGTAATAACCTAAATATTGATATATCATGGGCTAGTTTAAAATAACTTTGTAACTTGACGATACCTGAGTCCACCCGCAACATGCATGAGGTTTCGAATACCAAATTCTTAATAAGCCGCGATAAAATCTGCGAAAGTTGTTTCATTATAGTTATTACAAAAGCTTATATAGAAAATTATTTGAAATTTAAGCGCTAAAACCACTCATATCCAACTGGAGTAAAACACTTAATTTAGAACTAAACCTTATTGCTTGTTTTCTAATTGAATCATTTTGACTTTGACCCAATTAAGAGGGATATTTCTTTCAAGAGCCCTTTTGGAAGTGAGCTGACGCGTCTCCACTTGCTCCCACTTCAACCACTTGTGAAAGTTTTTGAGAAATTTGGCCCAGCCCATAGTATTGCATGGAATTGTATTGTCTCATTTACTTGCTAGAGTAAACTAACGAACTAAACCATAAATAAAGAGGTTTTTACTGATTTCATCGTCCGACCGAGTAACGGAACAATTTTTTTTTTGCTTTAAGAAAAATACAACATATTAAAACTTGTTTAATGCAAAAGAAATTTTTAGAATAACTAAAAAGCAAAGGATTTTAAGTAGGCATATACAAATTAAAAAATACTGAGAATACGCAAAGAAATTCAAGTACAACAAAGTTACAATAAAAGATAAGATGCATATATAAAATCCAAGACTAGGTCTATAAAAATTCAGACTTCACAATTCCTAAACGAGTTCAACCGATACACATTAGAGACGCAAGATTCCCTAAAATCCACTACCGCAATAGTTTAAAATCTAACATTCCATTTCCAGCATACAACCTCGCAGACGCCGGCTTCGATGTCTGGATGGGCAACGCCCGTGGTGTGCTCAACTCCAGAAACCACGTCTCCCTGGACCCCGATCACCGTACCCAAAAGTTGCAGTTCTTCGACTTCACCTTCGAGGAAATCGCTCTCATCGATTTGCCATTGATGTTAGACTATGTTCTGGAACACACTGGAGAGGAGAAACTGCACTACATCGGTCACTCTCAGGGAGGTACCGTGTTCCTCGTCTTGAACTCTATGAAGCCCGAGTACAATGACAAGTTCGCCTCAGTGCACCTACTCGCTGGTGTTGGTTACCAGAACCATTTCCCCACTGCCGCTTTGGAAGCAACCGCTAAGACGACTGATATTATTTACGTAAGTAAATTTAGTATCATTTGACTTTGTCGTCAAGTCTATTGTTGAATGCATTTCAATATGCTATTCGCTTCTAGCATCTGTCTAGAGCTCGCCGCTGCCATATCTCGTGTACCATAGGATACAACACTAAATTCTCTGTGAAATTTTTCAGACGTTCACCGTGATGGTTGGATACGTTGAGATATTTGGACCGGAATGGAACGAAATCAACGACTGCGACAAAGATTCCGGATCCACAGCGTGCGAACTCAGTTTGATCCAGGATCTTATTGTGAGTTTTCTCAAACATTTAGTTTATAATGCACATCTCCAGCACCAGATACTAAGACTGTCCGATGTCTCCGGGATAAATCTGCATCACTTTTAATTGAAATCTTTTCAATAATTAGAAATTCATCGCGCTATGTTACATACATTTTTAATCGACCCAAAAAAGAGGTGGTTCACAATCTCAATGTATGTTTTTCTTACCTAAAGGCTTTCGTTCATAAGAAATGCATACAAAACAGTCATATAGTGATAAGTCACTAACACCATCATGACATGAGTTTGTCCCGGACTATTAATTATTAATGCGCCAGAGTCAGATGTATAGCAATCAGTATCACAGTATTGGCTACAATCTGTACTGTTACTGTGTGTGTAATAAAGTTAAGTTTGAGATGGTTAAGAAGAGCAATCTATTTATTAATAAAAACAAATAAGAGCAGCGTTGCGTTCGGTTAATAAGTTTCTGGAGACCCATTGGGGGATAGGGAAAAGGAAGGCATCTGCATAGCCTCAGGTCGTGTCTATGAGTAGACGCTATAAAGATCTAATAGCTTATTTGTATCCTTAATTTATGAAAAAAATTATATACCTATATGTAAATGTATGATTATAGGCATTTATCTATACCAGCATGCATACATCAGTTACCAGCCAAATATCAACTTAGATACGTTTAAGTTTAGCCTTTTTTGTCAGGTTCTAGTTAGTTCTAGGTGATGACCTGTATCAGCGACAGAATTTTCTAAAAAATCCAGACGGAACCTGGATTAAAATATCAGTTTTCCCAATTTTAGTCAATAGAAAATAATAATAATATACAGAGTAACATACGTCTTTGATTTGCATCAGGATATACGTCAGCAGTCATCATATTATAAGCCCAGAATGTGCAGATAGAAATTAACATTTTCCATCCGACCCTATCGTATATTCCAGTATTATCCTCGCATAGATTATTCAACCGTTCACAAATCCGCTTTACCCGCTATTATCATGTTGTCCACGAAACAGACTACCAACCATAACAGGTTAACGACGATGGTTTATTGGGACACGGTCTAGATTTAATATGGAGCTTTGTGTAGCTTAGACCCTATATTTACTAAGATAATGAATGACCTAGGAAAGACTGAGCGAAGGTGAATTTGTGGTTTGTTAACGTTCTACATTGTCATTAGTTTTTATTATCACTTGATGCCGGCTTCTATCAATAAACCCCAAGATGAAAAACTACATCTTGTACGTTAATCGCCGAACCGAATAAAGATTTCGCAGAACCCTTAGAATCCCAACGGTTATATCAATCTATAAACTATAAGACTATATTTATACTTTATGTTCCAGACCGAAGCTTACAGCGACATGGACGTATTCGCTGGCGCTTCCCTCAAGCAGTTCGCCCACTACGGCCAAAACATAAGAGACAAGAGTTTCAGGAGATGGAACTACGGTATCCTCAACTTCCTCATGTACGGAAGCTTCACACCGCCATCGTACAACCTGGGTCGTGTTACCGCAGACGTAACCATGCACTACACTGTCAACGACATGCTTCTGGCCGAACAAGATGTCTTAAACATGGCCGCTGCTATGCCCAACACCGTAGTCCGTAAAGTAGCTAGAGACAGCTTCAAACACACCGAATTCACAACAGCTCCTGATGCTAAGGAACTAGTAACTGACTACATCATTGAGCAATTGCAAAATTACCACAAGCAATAAATCCAATTAAAAACCCTAGAATGTATATAATAAGTTGAATATATTAATTGTTTTAACATAATGTTTTGTTTGATTTCATTGAGATGTCATCATTACCTGATGATAAGTTATGAGGATCAATCTGCCGCTGTCCTCAACTACAGAAGGATAAGGACAAGATCATAATTATTTGCATAATATTATCGTTTTAAAAGAAGCGTATAAGTTTAGATTCGTTACATTATCAATTTCAAATTTAGTGCTACATATTTGCAAAAGATTGCAGGCTGTTTGGGGTTGCCATTAATTCAATTTGGCAGGGCTCCATTAAAGGCCGGTGATTTATCCGTGACCCTTCCTGATAGCATATTGTAATGTACAAATGATATCGCATACTGCCTATTTAATACCCTTTAATGTGGTGATTTTGTATGAATTTCAGAGATGTACATATTTCATTTTCAAGTCTGCACATACGTATTTTCTAAAGCCGCCAAGTCTTGCTAACACTACTGTCATTAAAGCCGTGATCTTTTCAATCTAAATCTTCGAATTATTTAATATTGCACTATTCTGTTTTTTTAAGAGGTCAAACGGATTACCGGTTAGATAAATAGGAAAAGAAATCTAATAGTAAAACTTTCGCTTGCGCATCGGTAAAGGAAAACGTCTCGCGTCTATCTATATTCCTGATGAAGCAGCGGAATATAATACTGTTATATAGATCGTTTCTGATGATGATAATGATGATAGGATTATCTTGTAGAAAATCATAAATCTTTAAAGAGTTCCATATCCTATTTTGAGCAGATCTTACGCGCTATGCTTCCTAGTGATGCTAAAATAAGATGTCAGGAAGCCTTAAGGACATTTTAGAAGTGGCGACTAAAAGCGAAATCAAACAGAAGAATTCAAGAGTCAAATAGGGAAGAGATTTTTTGTCGTTATACCAACTGCATTTGTTTCATACGTCAATTTACAAAAAGGGCAAATCAATATATGAATAATTAGCTCATACGAAAACAATAAAGTCAAATATTTATAGATAGCTTTAGTCACAATGAACCAATGATACTTAATTAGGAAATGTAGGTCGACCAGCAAAATGGACGGGTATTTCTCGTTTTTAAAAATGTGGACGTTTCAATAGAGCTTAGCTTAACAATAAACAAGCTGAGGTAATATACATTCCAACTGAAAAATGGAGTCTGAAGCACGTTAACGACTATTCGGCTGTATTCATGCTGAAATGTTTTATTTGCAAGCGCAGCATATTTTCGACGCTACGTTTCGCCCTCAAAGGACAATATTGTGTCAATTCTTCGTTCTCAAAGCGATATAACATTGGAAAGCTGAAAGTTTTTTCGGATGGAAACTTTGGTAGACTAGGCTTGCTATTATTGTTTTATCGAAGTATGAAGTCAATTTATGTTTAGACCAGCTGTTGCACGCAGCTTCGCCTGCGTCAACTAAATTTTAATACTACGGGTAGTAAGTCTAATACGGTCTAAGTAGTCTAATACGGGTCTTTAACTTTTTTAAAAATTCAATAAAATATAGCCTTTGTTTACCGGGGATAGTATAGCTTGTGCAGCAGTGAATTTTTTTTTCAAATCGGTTAAGTAGTTTCAGAGTCTATTCAATACAAACAAACAATCAAATCTTTCCTCTTTGTCTAGATTTTTTGTTAGTTTTTTGTAGAACAGAGGCTTTCGGACCATCCATCTACACCCGTCACACCACAAAAACAGATACACAGAGACCGCTTTCAAATATGAATGGAAAAAAAAAACTTCTTGACCTAAGTCGTATCGATTAGCATCTTACACGGGTAATGTAAATATTAACAACACAATTCAAGCTCTAGTGTTGATTTATTTAGGGACAAACCAATAAACCGGTAAAATAGTCGACGGTGACCATTCAAAATTCTAAGCACAACTACTGTGCCTACATAACACAGGTGTTATTAAAACAATCAGATAATAACAGAATTCATTAACAGCAATCATTAGAAAGAATTAGATAAGTAGATAACAAAAAGATATTTGCACGTTATAACAATAATAATCATAGAGAAATCACTTAATAGTTTAAATTGAAAACAACTTAATTAACAAATCTTGTCAATCATATCTAAATAGATAATAATCTATTGATAAAGATGATGTGGAATATATAAAAGAAATCCTGACATGTTTAAGATTAATTAAAATAAGAGAAGCAGACGATACAAGACAGTATAGTAATAATAATTAATATGAAGTGGTTTTTAATAGTGGCATTCTGTGCTTCAAGTATTCAATATGGTCAGGGCAATATAGCAGTGAGTATATTTTTATTTGATTAACCGATTTGGTTGTACTATAACTTTCGTAAAGATGGAGGAGTAAGACCGCGAACAAGATCACTATGCAGAGGCCGGTCCTGGTTGCGAGTAGCGGAATTCGGTCGTCTTGGCATTCAATGAACAGGCTACGTCCTGTAATGGACTGACAAAGTTGATGATTAAGGTGGTGACAGTAATTTTGGAAAATCAGTTTAAATTAATGACTATTTAGGCTTTACTATGATCAATATTTAAAAAAAATTATAAGTTTAGCAGCGGGCGGATAGAGGCTGATTATAATAAAGTATTCATACATTGTAATATCGATAAGTAATGATAGTAATAAATCTTATCTTTTAAATTGTAATTACTAGAAAAACTAGTATTAATGCGTTATGCGTAGTTGGAACTAAAAAATATAATTATTATAGAATTTTTTGTTTCTGTGAAACGTAGAACATATGACGTAATATTTTTGGTCTATTTAGTATCATAATTTTTCAAACACCCGACACATAGTTTGTGTCAATCAGAGCCGATTGCCCATGTGTATGTTTTTTTCATTCGAAAGTAGGTTTTATAGTGGTGGCCCCTAACCACGTTTTACCTAAATCTATTCAGCCATCTCTTGTTTTAGCGGTGTGTTTCAAAACAATACAGACTAAAAAAGTCTTTAGTTGATTTAATTTGAGACAGCATAATACTTTCATTTATTCTTATCATCCATAGTAATAAAATAAAAGCTTTCTAACTTAAGCTTTTGACACAGGAAAACATAATATCACGCGACGGTTACCACGCAGAATCACATTTTGTGACAACAGAGGATGGTTACATTCTAGAAGTAAACAGAATCCCGTTTAGAAGATTCCAGAATGAAACGCAAGACACCAACAGGCCAGTAGTGTTTTTGATGCACGGACTACTAACATCAGCTGTTTCTTACTTGGTGCTAGGTCCCCGATGGAGTATAGGTAAAGATTGAAATTTGTATTATTAATATTTATCAGATCGGCCGTCTTGATGGTCACTGAGGGAAGCTATTGTTTAGCTGTGGATAAATAGAGGCTGACGATGATATGTCCATCATTTGCTAAAAGCATGACAGTGTATCGATGGATGGATTATATTGTGAGATGAAGTTAAAGATCTGCTTTAATCGGACTTCTAAATTTGTCCCATCTGATCACATAAGCATTGGATACACCACAAAGGAAACAAAGCAGCGTGAGGAAAAAATGGAACTCAAGTTCGAAGAAACAGCGCGTAGGCAAAATATGGTCTATAATTGTCAGATATTTTAAAGGAGATCAGGACTAAGCAGCAAGTTTCACGTGGACTGGTTATTTGATTGTCAGTCGACACATGAGACCAAATATGTATTTTGGACTTTTAAACTATATGACACAATACTGCAGTGTAGTCTGAGTAAGACAGCAGAGTCGTACATAGTGTGTACGCGAAAAATGTGACTTCTGTATTACACATCTACTATTTTTATTCACAGCATACAACCTCGCGGATGCCGGATACGATGTATGGCTGGGCAACGCTCGTGGGGTCTTGAACTCGCGCAACCACGTATACTTGAACCCAAATGACCCTGAAGACAGGATGAAGTTCTTCGACTACAGTTTCCACGAAATAGGGACCTACGATATATCCGCCATGGTTGACTACGTTCTACAGACCACTGGTGCTGAGAAGTTACATTACGTTGGCCACTCCCAAGGAGGTACCGCTTTTCTGGTGCTCACATCAACGAGACCAGAGTACAATGACAGGTTTCGATCCGTGCATTTACTCGCTGGCGTGGGATATCAAGAACATTTCCCTAATGATTTCCTAGGGACGATTTCCAAAAGGGTAGACCTTATATACGTAAGTATTTGGCATAATCTTTTATCATCATCGCGTCCTCTATACCTATTCCGTGCCGCTGTGGTTCGGAAGAAAGACCAAGAGAGGCAGTGAAATTAATGGAATCGATATTTGCTATCTTAAGTCTCAGAATAGAGTTGCCATCGTCATTCTAATATAACTTATTATATTATTTTTTTACTTCTTCATTATCTACTTTTTACATTCCGCCAGTTTACATCTCCAACTAATATGAAAAAAAAATAGAACTTTTACTTTGATTTGATCAATCCTTTGAAACATGAATTTCATTAGTCACCAAATTCCTCTCATAGGACATTACAAAGCCACCGCATGACCTAAGTGGTGGTAACGCTTGCGTACGTGAATTCATAAATTTGAGGTCTACACCCAGCAGGAACGTAAATGAAAAGGCTACTCGGCGAGAGGACTGAAATATTTCCTGATAACCCGGTGCAAAATATCAAAGTCACGTGGAATTTCACATTCAATACATGTGAGGGGGTCACTAGAATTGGAGCCGATCAGGTCGTGTTCGACTGGCCTGGATTCTTTGTGAAAATTAAAAAAAGCCAACGTTTCGGCGTGATAGAATCGCGCTGGAGTCTACTTCACTATACCTTCTTGAAATTCTATCCCTAAGTTCTACTAACCTATCTTTCTCTTTTTGATTCAAAAATAGAAGGTTTCTCGACGGATTCCTTAATACTACCTTTCGATTGGAATCTATGGAGATCGGTTACTACTTAGCACCTGCTCCTTCCTGACCCAATTCAAAAATCTTTTTCAGAGAGTCGCAATCACCATGGGGTACGTTGAAATCCTACGTCCGAGGGACTGGCCGTTCATAAACAACCACATGGACTGTTCTGCGGATGTTAATGCGGAATGCGACCTGCAAAATGCGTTGGTATACTTGGTGAGTATTTTTTAAACATATACGTTATATGTTCACACGTATTATGACATGAATCGTCTATAATAAAAAATACATAGAGTAGAACATTATATCACATCTCTTTTTGAATCCTTAAACTATCGAAAATTGGGTTATAAGCATGAAATGTCAATAGTACTTTTGAAATCCAAATAAGCGCGTTCATATAAAGAAATGAACTAGGTATATTAGTATAGAATATAGAGAACTGACAACTCATTATTGCTTCTTTAGCATGTTATCTAAGCCCAAGTATACAAGAGGTGCCATGCTGCTTTGTAGCTAAATTAGGCCGGCACGACCGGGGAGGAAACTTTCGATCGGTTTGTGAGTTTTCGGTGGCCCATTGGGAGATAGGGAAAAGGTGAGCAACGCATTTAGGTTACCTCTGGTTGTGTGGATGTTATAAGACGTCGATAGTCGTGAAAAGATTTCAACTGTTTGTTTGCCCTTTTATGCTGAAACATTTTTGTTTTAGAACTAATATTATATATATACAGCTAAGATAATCTGACACGACTCTCAAGCTTTACTATTAGCGTCAACTGTATTAAGTAGATGGGTAGTGGCTTATAGTGAGTGCGCGAGATGAAATTGGACAGGAAAAGTCTGCTCGTGGCTTCTAGTCTGCGTTCTGGTACGCGACGTATGAGCGTCGCGTACTAGAAAATAATTTGATACATCATTGGTGAATTAAACTTGAAAACATTTTGTATCTAGCAAAGGGATTCAAAAGCAGCAAGATTTATTATTTTTAAATAATTATTTGTAATGAATACGCGAAAAAGATGGCGCGACAATCTAGACGCATACCAAGCTGACTGGCCTGCAAGTGCGCGATATATGAAAGAGCTTGCAGGAGGCCTTTGCTTAGCAGTTGGACAGCATAGGCTATTAAAAAGAATGGAAACGCATAGACAATGTATCTCTTTTTCTTCTGGATTTTTTTTGACCGTATAAAAACTTTTGAAACTTTTATTGCAGGAAACCGTTCTCAATCCTACACGCCAACTGCACGCCGGTGCTGCATTAAAGCAGATAGCTCACTACGGACAGAACGTCAAAGACAAAATATTCAGGAGATGGGACTTCGGATCCTTAACCAATCTGATCAAATATGGCCGCCGCACTCCCCCACTGTACGACCTTAGTTCGATAACAGCTGACGTCACCATGCACTACACTGTGAATGATAGGCTACTTGACGAGAAAGACGTTCTTGCTATGGCGTCTGCTATGCCCAGTACTAAGCCCCGCAGGCTTTCAGACGAAAAATTCCTACATGTAGGCTTCACTTTCGATCCAAAAGTGAAATATTTAGTCACTGATTACATCATCGAGCAAATCAACAAACTGTATGAATCTTAATGTTAATCTTACAACTTATCTGACTGAATGAAACCTGATTATTTTTAATAAATACTTGGTACCTGAAAGTTTTTTTTCTTTCATAGACCTTACTAGCAGCGCCCCGCAGTTTTGCCCGTGTCCATCCCATTCCCGTGGGAGTACGGTTATAAATTATAGCCTATTTGTTATTCTGATATTTTTTACATGAAAGGGTAACAAACATCCTTTTAACCATCCATACATACAAACATTCACGTTTATAATATTCTTATGACATAATTGTTTACGCGATTTTATTCATTATAATGAAACAACTTTTTTTTACATTGAAAAATAATTGAATAAGTAGTAATCATATTTGGATATAAGAAGTTGAAGAAGCCTATCTTATATCTCTTATACATTATGAAAACGTTCGAATGGTAGACAACAACTTAATGTATGAGCGAAATTATATTTCAAAGGCCGACAACGCACCAAATATTTCCTTGGTATAGCAGGCCTTTATGGATGCCACTTGTCACTTCCCATCAGGTTAGACGACTGTTTGTATCCACTCCTTCTTCTATAAAAGAATCGACAAATATATTCCTACCTTGGTATTAAATATCTTACGCATACAACGTTAGATCCCCGTGGACTTAGAACGTATTAGGAATATATACAACTCGACCTATATTCATCGATCAGCTTATCGATTTGTTAAATAGATTTTTGCAAGACTTAGGGTCTGTTTCACCACTTCCTGATAAGTGCCGAATAGGCTATCCACCAGGTATCCAACAGATAGAGTATGGAGTATCTGTCACATATGTTGCGGATAGCCTATACGGAACTGAAACAATGTCCAATTTCCAAATTCTATAAAATAAACTCTATGTGCGTTCTTGGATTTCCAGCTGAGATCAATTCATTTAAAATACTATAGCCACTGCAACGAACATTTAACTATTTATAGATAAGCAGTGGATAAAGTGTGAAAAAGTTTCATTGTAATGGCTGTAACATGAATTTCCATCAAGAGACGACGATACATTCAATCAGTTATACAAAAATATTGATAAAGATATTTGGAAGTCAACGATTACGGTATTGATCGATAGAGTCTTTGGTCCAGCAGTGATATGTTGTTGATGATGATGAAAATATAAGGAAAATATGAGGAAAATCCTACAATTTTGCAATTTTTCCAGATTTCGCATCGCTCACTCGTGTAATCAAAGCTGATCCATTTATTATCAAATCAGAACTTATCTATCAACTAGATGATTAAAAAATTAATTCCAAATTAATCCGCACAGAATTAAAGCAGCTCATACGTTGTATACCAAATACCATATAAATTCAATTTGCCAAGGAACCATTGTAGTGGTCAAGACTAAAATGCCAGGAATTCGGGCCTTTCTAACTACGACTTTCTAAATAATCAAAAAGGATAATTTGTAGATAACAAAGGAATAAATAAACTTTAAAAAATCTCATTTAAAAAGAGTAAAGATCTAGATAAAAATGGAGTACGATAAATTTAGGCAAAGTGAATAAGAAATAAACAATAAATTATTTAAAAATAACAACACACAATAATTAGTGTCACGGATGAAAAAAGGAACGGTTATAAATTTTAAACATTTAAAATAAATACATTACACACATCCATGACTAGGTACAAGATTATTTGTATGATAAAAATACCATCAGGTTATTTGTATGATGATTCAATTTCAATTTGTATGATCATACAAATTATATACATTTTTCGAAATTCAAAACCACGACCGCGTCGTAAAGTGTCAGTAGCTTGACCACCCGACCGTCAAATAACACGGCACGTTACAATCCAATTCTTGCAAAGCATTTCATTTTCTATAGCATTGCTTTGCAAAACGTAAAACACAAATTATAAACAAGTATATACCAAACATTTCAAGAATTTGAAATAAGGGTAATGATGACAGTGTTCGTAATGATCTTAAATGAAACCATTTTTACGGATTTTATCGCGGTTTAAACCCGGAAAAGTTATTTCATTATAATAAGTTAAATTCGCGTAAACATTAGAAAACAATATCATTTTAAAACATTAGAAAGTCAAGAAAAAATTACCAACAACCTAAATCCAACTTTAAAGTACAATAAAAACCCTAAGCTACTTGGTGCAAAAAATATCCTCTTAAATTATAGCATACGAATATAGCTGAATAAAGTATACGAGTATGTAGCTATATACGACAAAACTCCTCTAATTTTATCACACAAATAACTCCAAAAGATACATTGATTTATATTAATCGCGAGATAAGAATAAGTGCGAATATATATAAAGAAATAAACATACAATACAGTAATACATACTATCATGCTACGCGTGATTTTAGTATTGACCGCGCTCGCAAGTGCCTACGGGAAGTTTGTTCCCGATAACACTATAGTAAGTACATTTGATTTAATAACTTGAAGTCCATAATTCCTTTAAAGTGTTAATAACGAGAAATTGAGTTGAAAAACTTTGATAAAATCCGTAAAAAGTGATAGTCTCGTGTACTAGGCGTTTGTAGACAATATAGAGCTTCGTGAAATAAAAGGGATAAAACATAAATGTTTCAATAACAGTTCCAATAGTGATTATGAACTTATCAATTTGAAAAATATACACGTTTATGGCTTGCTGGTTGGGCTATGTTTAAAATTATGACTTGATGGACTTATGATTATTATTAAAAATATTATGAGTGTGAAATGGAAGACCACCAATGCATCAGAAACTGTGCTTCTGAAACAAAATTAAAGCCTTCGCTTCATTATTTAATTATATCTTAAAAGAAATTAAAATTTTCTAACGCCGAATTGCGTGCTAATTAAATAGCCGAAATATTCAAAAATTTTATTTAATAACATTGTAGCACTTACAATGCTTACAAATTTAAACCCAATTAACTATTTATTAAATTCGCAAAAACGTAAAATATTTACCTAATTGAGTTGGCGCACGTAAAAAGGTTAAAAAACACGTTCATGTGTTCATTGGTCATATTTGCGTTATTTAATCGACAAGACTCTATCAACAGACAATCTAGGTGACTACCACAGAAAATAAGGCAGATTTAAAACATCTGTTTTATTATTAAAACGAAAAACTTACTAAGTACATATAGCGAAAGCATTAATAAAACACGCGCGCATACCCAAGGGAGGCGTAGTGGCATCAGGGACATGACAGCGTTACGGCTTTAACGGCAAAGATGATCCAATAGATTTTACACATTAAAAGCTTGAGGTGGCGTCGTAGTCGTGATAAAGATAGTCTAGTGTTTGTAATCCGCAAAAATATACACTTTAAATCTGACATTGACAAATGAATGGATGATAATAACGTTGATTAAATCTAATTGAAATTACGTATTGCACATTGTACAGATTGATATACACGCTGACAACACGATGATCATAATCATCATAATCGATTGTTACAATCAATTTAGTCATCAGACAACAATGACAGCTATGAAAATACAGAGGTTATTAAGCCATATTCAAAAACTTACAAATCACTATCACAATCAAATGTCTGTAACAAAAGTATGATCCGCGTTTTATTTCATACAGTAGTTGACGTTTCTAAGGTTTAGATAATTTTTCTTTCTGAAGCTAACCACTCAAAAAGTAAAAATCATCTAAAAGTAAACTAAATATTTAAAATATAATATTACAATACGACTGGGTAATTGAGAAGTTGAGTGCGTTAAAATAAGCCCAGTAACTTCACGATAAAAACATCTAGATAAAATTCTCAAGGAGGCTAAAACTCCTTTATGACTGAAACTGGTAGGTACTAACAAAAGCATTAATTGTTCACAGAGAAACAGGATAACCGCAGATGGGTATTACACAGAATCTCATCACGTGACCACAGAGGATGGATACATTTTGGAGATAAACCGGATACCATATGGAAGGTTCCAGAACGAGAGTGACTCGAACACCAGAAGACCAGTTGTATTCTTGATGCATGGGATCCTTAGTTCAGCCATTTGTTGGATACTTTTGGGCCCTCAAGCAAGTATAGGTAAAATATATGAATTTGTTTTATACGTTCAGGAAATAGATGACAAGAATAACTATAACCGTAAAGGTTTTTCTATGAGTGTGATCGACGATAAGGTTAACTGAGAAAATAAATCTAAAAACAAGTAAGCAAAAAATTAATATACGACATATTTTATGAAAATATGTGTCACCTGTGGACGGATAAAGGCTGATGATGATGATGATGATGAAGATGATGACGTGTCACCTGTAAGGTAGTAACGCCTTGTTTCTAAAAACTAAGACTATTACTGACTAGGACCAACGGCTGATGATTATATTAAATTGCAAAATTTTTCATTGCACATTTACCCTAAGAAATTCATTAATTCTTGCTATAAGTATAAGACTAATAATAATTTTATCGTCAACAGCATATAACCTAGCAGACGCTGGATACGATGTTTGGATGGGCAACGCTCGTGGAGTTGCCAACTCTCGACACCATGTCACACTAGATCCAGACGATCCTCTTCAAAAAATGGAATTCTTCGACTTCAGTTTCGAACAAATCGGTGTGATCGATGTACCCACAATGATAAATTATGCTCTCAAGACTACCGGTCAAAAACAAGTGCATTACATAGGTCATTCTCAAGGTGGAACAGCTTTCCTCACACTTACGTCAATGAAACCTGAATACAACAAGAAGTTTAAGTCCGTACATTTACTGTCTGGTGTGGGATACCAAGAACACACGCCGAATAAAATCGCTACAACACTATCCACAAGAACTAATCTTCTCTATGTAAGTACACAATTGGTAATTAAGATTTCAAACATGTCGCTTAAGCTTACTAAATCGAAAACTGTCGGTACTTTCGATCCAGTCCCTACACGACCTAATCTAAGCCTGTAAACATACACTTCCACTTAGTCTGCGAAACTATTTTACCAAGAGCAAATAATAATAATGAATTTTGATTTCAGGCTTTTGCTCTACGCTTTGGTTTTGTCGAATTGGATGCGAACTTAAAACACTTGCTCCCATTCCAAGAAAACGAAATGTGCCCTAACGGTGACGAAGATACCCTCGAATGTGACATGCGATCTGTTATAGGCATTCTGGTTAGTATTGTAAGATGTACTTGACCTTAGTTATCCAGCAATGGACGGTTGATAAAGAAAAAGCGTAAGGTGTCCACTGACACAGTGAAAAAGATGTTTTAGCTGGAAAGCTCTGAGGAAAATATTAATTATCAATTGCGGGGCATTATCGACACTTGGGACAATTAATTTGTATGAAAGAAATAAAAAAGGAAGTAAACTGGTTATAAAGGCCAGATAATTCTTTCTTTATATAAATATATAAATTATTTTATATATATTATTTAAGTCTAAGTATCAATATTAAGAATGATGAATATCCGATTAAACAAAAACAATAATTCCTAAGACATTTCACTTTTCATTCCGTATGGCCTATAATTGTACCTAGAAGATATAAAAATAGTAATCTCTTTTACCAACGTGATTTTAATATAACAATATGTAAAATTACAGCAACGGATAGTTGGACTAGTGGAGCTTGCAGCCAACGCAGCAATTAAACAAGTAGCCCATTACGGACAAAACATAAGAGACAAAATGTTTAGAAGATGGGACTACGGTTCTATTAGAAATGTGTATCAGTACGGAAGACTGACCCCTCCAGACTACGACCTGAGTTTGATTTCAGCTGATGTCACCATGCATTATACATTAAAAGATTTGATCCTAGCTGAGGACGATGTGCTGGCAATGGTTGCAACTATGCCTAACGCGAGAGCTAGAAAGATCCAAAATGACGATTTCCTTCACACTGACTACTTGACCATGCCGAAAGTAAAGCCTTTAGTAACTGATCACATACTCAAAGATATTAATGCTTATTATGAGCATTGTTACTACGAATATTGAACCTGACCGATTATAAACTATTTATTGACTTAACGATTTGTTTTATTAAGAACCCTAATTGCCAATTTTTAAAGAAGGAACCGAACCCTTAATAATTAACCCCATCCTTATTTCAAATTGTCTCACTTATTAAGAGTTCCTATGTCACTATGGAAAATAGGTTTTAGATGAAAGAGCTCCGAGGAAAATATTCATTCCCAATATTGAGTGTTACAACTTGGGACAATGCCAGTTACCGTCCTCAGACCTTGTCCTCCTTTTCATGCAATATAATTGTATTTCCTTTAATTTGAAAGGGCATTAACACAATCCAATGTGTCAATGGCAGACTGATTACTTTATCGTTCAACTCAATGTTTAAAGTGCCATTTTGCACACTAACCCTGACTGATAAAACGCTAAAAGGATAATAACAATTCATCATCATCAGCCTTTATCCGTCCACCGTTGAACATAGGTCTCCTTTAATGGACGTCACGAGGCGTAACTCTTACCGCTCGCATCCAATACGGACCGGTCACTGCACTGAGATCATCTTCCCTCTTGGTTAACTAACCAATCAGCAACTAATCGGCAATTGCCGAACAACACTTTGTTCCTTGGCTACCACTTATATCGATTGCTTTTATACGATTGAAACGATATTTATTAACATTTCTAGGTTAGAGATGCTACTAATACTACACTAAAAAAACGAAAAAAATATTAAAAATACAATTTCAGACTTTGATGACTGGAATCTAATTAACCACATTGTACTTAAATTAGGTCAGTCATTGCAAAATAATAACATTACAAACATAATTTAATATCCTATCTTCAAATCGATCTGTAAGTCATATTTTATCAAGTCTAATATATGTACATTTATCAACTAGATCTAAAGTAGATATTGCATGAAAATATTTAAGAACCAACCCAATTTTTTCTCAAATATATCTTTACGAATATTTGAAACAGAAAAAATTCAATCGTTAGTTTATGCTACAACTAACGAAACTATTGACCGACTTAAATAATTCTTTCATCTATAGAAGAAATCAGTGATTAAGAAGAGGTTATAAAAAGCAGGGAAGAACCTCTAGTAGCGGATGCTGTCGCAGATTCAGCGATTTGCGATTCTGTGCTAAACGTAAATTGAATTGGTTTTGGAATTATTAAGCTACATTATAGTGTATGTCAATTATTCTAAGTGTATGTCCTATAAACAAAAAGCTTCGTATATTCCTCACAGAGAATGCTTTTCAACGCCGTGAATTAGAAAATTCGAGAATCACAAATTGTAAGAGAGGAATTAAACAGCGATAATTCAATATTACAACTAACAAACTATGATTAAATTGATAACAATATTTTAATATTTGTGAAACACTTGCTGTGAATTGTGACCGCGTGATAGGATTATGATAGCTAATCACAACTAACACCTGACATTTATCTTGATGACTGTGTGGTGTAGGCATTGAGAAGACATGAGGCACTTGATGTAAATAGCATGAGAACCAAAGAAATATTTCTTCTAATAAGACGAATTTTCTTAATGTTATCATAATTCTATCAGTAATTATAATCGCAGTGGCCTTGCATTTTTCTGTGTCAGATTTCAGACGAGACAGAGACAGTGATCTTGTTTACCTACAGCTCGTAACTTTTTAACTCGTAACAAGCGGAACATTTATCAATTACAAAGTATGTGGTACGGGTACGGGGACTTTCGACGAAAATCAAAAACATACTATTTTATTTTATCTCAAAGAAAGCAGTAAGATAATAATATATAATAATATTAATTTTTTTTTTAGATCTATACTAATATGACATAGAGGAAAGATATTTTGACACCTATTTGGTTGCATTAATTAGGCTCCGTAGCTACTGGAGCGATTTTAATAATTCTTTCACCAAGCCACATTAACAGCGAGTAACATATACTATTAATTATTAACCCGTGCGAAGCCAGGACGGACCGCTTGTGTTTTATATTGCTGGATGGCGATACTCGTAATTATTATACAACGACATACAGGCACTTGTAAAGTCATTATTATTGATATGCATATCTAGCAAGCTAATTATTTTAATACGTGATTGGATTTATTTTATCGTATTAAATACTTTAGTGCATACCATAGGGATTTTGTTGCACAGATTTGGTTTTAGATAAATATATTCTTCACGTATTAATGTAAATATTATTTAAATGATATTAGTAGATAGTATTTAGGAAAATATTTTTTGAAATCTGAATGATTGATGAAATCTATGAAATGAAATATTATACTAGCTAACAACTTTTTTATGATAGTAATCAGAAAATGGAGCGATTTTAATATTGTGTAATTTAAGCAACACTTTTACTGTTTAATTTTCTAAATTTTGTTAGTGACCGTAGAACATTAAATTATTTTTATCTAGTGGATACTTATATGTGGAATCTTGTAATTGGCCATATATCTCTAATCTTAATCTAATTGTACTGCATAGCTGTAAGTTTTCCCAAAATTGTAAAAAGAAAATAAATAAAAAAAATCTTTAGGTGGAACTTGGCCAACCAGTTGGACGGCTTGCGCTTGTGCTACTGTCTTCATTGGTATCACTATCCTGTTTTTGCATCCCGTAGGATTTGACGTCTTTCGAAAAGTACAGACCATGATCTTGAAGGTCATTAAAGTCTCTAAAGACCTCACTATCACGTTTGCCTAGATTAGTGTGTGTGTGTGTGTGTGTGTGTGTGTGTGTGTGTGTGTGTGTGTGTGTGTGTGTGTTTAGTCTAGCAAAATTTGATACAACAAATTTCTAATCAGCGATCCGATCTTCAAGATAAAATTACTGTAAATAGCATAGAAATAACGCGATGAAAACATTTCTTTATATTTTTTCAATATCAGACGTTAAGCAAATATAACTACTGATATTAAAACAATTTTAAACGAGATGTATATTTTGTTTAAGCGATTTCAAATTAACGTGGTTGTTTTCATTACTAAAATTATTTAAAACAGGATATCTACAATACCTCCACCGATATCGAGCACCGCGAAAAAAACAAAGTAAATGTTCCGCTTTTAAATATTTTTATAAGTATTTTTTTTTTCTTCATTTATGGCAATGAGTTTATAACGTTCTTCAATTTTGCGTAGCCCGATATTTTGTCATTTTCTAAAAAGCCCTTGATCACGAATTCAATAACAGGGTCTGTGCGTGACAGCGATGATATTCTAACAAATGAACTGATTTTAATGAGTTTCTTCACATTGTACAATCTACTCTAAAGTATAAAGGTATGTTCTCTATGTCTTGACCTCTGTGGCTCAATGGTTACGCTTTGGCGCTCAAGCCGGAGGTGGAGGTAGCGGGTTCGAATCTCGCCAGGGAACAAAAAAAGTTCTCTGTGTTCCTGGGTCATGGATGTGTATTAAATTTGTGTATTATATATAATAAAAATCTTAAATATATGTACTAATATAAAAAGTATTATATATTATATTGTTTTTCCGTTGTCTGGTACCCGTAACACAAGTTCTTCGGAAACTTAGCACGGGACCAGATTGATGTGGTGTAAAAATGTTCATAGATATTATGTTATCTGTGGCTGAACGACGTATACCCGAGCACTAGGAGTGGGCCATATCTAAGGCCACAGCAGGCAGATGTTCTTCTAGAATATATGGACATAATATAATAAAACAGTACCCTCAGGACAATTGAAATTTGGATTTGATTTCGCATTACAAATTAATGATAATAAATAAAATCATATTTTATATAGTTTGCTGAAAAAATTTCGCCAAAACGCCACGTTACATCATCTAAGTACGCTGAACGGCTCTATCAAGTCTCCTTGGATTAACAAATGACGTCACGCAGTGTGTTGGTGTTACATTACACGTTAAATAATTCTACATTTAAAAATATTTAAAAAAAAATTTATCAGTATTCGATAATTAATTAATAAAGAATATTTATTTTATCGAAGTACATTTTATATTTTAATCTGATCAATGTCCAATCCCTATTCCACTCTGGGTCATGCACTAAATAGTCGCCCTATTTTCACGTCACACGCCCCCGTTGCCTACCTTAAAACAAAAGGTAGCCAATTACTCTGCCAGTCCTGTCTCATAAAACTGAAACCTTAAGAATTTTCAATATGCTACGAAGCTACGATCAACGCTACGAAACCCTCACATGGTCGGATTTTCTAGCATTGATCGTAGTTTTGATGAAATAAAAAAATAGTTTTGAGAACTGTAGAGAGATGATAAAGCTAATAGGGGTGTAAAAGAAAACATGACTTTGAAAGTAATATTACGCTATTTTACTCTTCTGCATCTCAAACGAGTTTTTCTTTTACTTATTTCAAGTGTTACCTACGTATTAAAGATATTTTTGATTGATTGATTGATTGATAGTTGGACAGGCAAACTGGCAGACGTGCCACCTGATGGTAAGTCATCAACATAAACTAGTTCACAACAACAATTACAACATAAAAATTTCATAGTCACTACTTTGATAGGTTTGATACAGAGACAAGTAATATTGTTTCCAAAATAACCTATATTTTGTGCCCATATCTGGGTGTATTAGAGAGCCCAAAATATTAAGTGTGACAGCGTGATATATTTTTATAAATTGTACCTAAAAAAAGTACTAATTGGATCAAAGGATACATTGTATGTATTATTAACTTTAAGCAATTTATAATGGAGTCAAAAGCGGCTCCGAACGTATGGTTCATGTGAAAGCTTGACAAATGTCCACGTGTCCACATCGCAACAAACATAAACTATAAAAAACGTTAAACACAAACAAGTACGTAACACAGTTGCCAAACAACGCATAACATATTGGCAACATTATCTAAAAGAAACATCTGTATGTATGTCACTTACGTGATATATTTCAACGTTCAAGAATATTTCAATCAAAAACAATGGAAGCTTCAGATAACAATTAACTAATATAATCAGTAGATAAGGGATTTTGTCCGATTATAAAAACCAATAATAATCCACCGCCACGACATAACCAAAAAGTCATGTTACGAGTGGTTGTATTGACCGCGCTGGTGTGCCTAGCACTGGCAAAAGAAGCCACGAGACCAGAGATAACACAAGTTTTTGATGTGGTGAGTATTAGACATAAAAAATATTTAATGATAAGAACCACCCGGGTTTCATCTATGAATCAAATCGGTAGAATTTAGGAAGTCAGTATAAATAGACCGTGTACAGAATTCGAGACTATTTACGTGTAAGGGAACAAAAATCCCTGATTTAGTGCAAATGGTCATTGCTCCCAGAACCAATGGCCGCCGGGGAAGAAAGGTTCTGGAGTAACAATCACGTTCACAAAAGACAGTCGCCGGAATACCACAAAATATTCACCGGAACGCTCAGTGCTGGTAGGCTTTCCACTACTGGTGGACTGACGACCTGGTAGAGGTCGAGGATTCCGATGGATACAGGCGTATGCAGCGTAGGACCAGTCGTTGGGGGGACCTCCATCTAGAAGTGGACTTGTCTTCGCTGAATGTAAAACATTAATAAGCCTATGTTTATCGTGCTAATTTTCCAAAATTGTATTCGAATTTCTGTCAGCATCCTCAACAGTCTCTATCCATCCACCACTGAGCAATGGCCTCCCTCGACAAACGCCAAGACGGCCAATCCCTTGCCACTCGCACCCAAGACGGGTGGGCCTGCCGAATTACCAATTTGATTTGAGTTGGCAGCCCAATTATTGAACAATATAGAAAATGTAAATTGGAAAAAAAAATGTGATTTTTTTTTTCTTGGGAATGAATAGAAAACCTAAGAGGACAGTTTTTATTGCGAATTCGTTTGCGAAAGAATAAATTGATATTGTCTGTACGTATGTATTGCTGCGAAGTATGCTATCCATGGAACCGAAATTGATTTCTTATGTATTTAATTTTAAACTAAATATCTTTTTTAAAGATATGTAAATTCTCTTAGTTCTCTTATTCATATTGAGCTCTGATCTAAATAAATTTTATTAGTACAGAGTTTAAAAGTCCGTCGTGAACTATTCTATTTACCGGAACTAAAGGTATAATCGCCAAATCAAATTAAAGAATGTCTAAAACAAATTCCGATCCGAAAGAGTATTGATATTTGAGCTTTATAAAATGAAAATTTGTGTTAAAATATTTTTCGGTACCATTATCCTGAACTTCGCTTTGATTCTTGTCTTACCTGTAACAAGAGAAATGAATTAAAACATGTCAAACACTCGAACATAAAACAACACACAAAATGTCGAACAAAACAACTTATATTATAAAATATCCCTACTTAAGTTAAAACCCTCTTCAAAAAAAAAACATCTCCGCAATTTTGATACTAATGAATGATTGACTACTAAGAAAAAACGTATTATAATGCAATGTAGCATAGTATTAAAGGCTTTTAGATGTTTTCTCTTTAATTTGTGAAATCTTATTATTTGACAACAACAAAAAACATCAATCCCATATAAATATGGCATGCTTGATAATTGTTGACTTAATTCAATCATTATTTGGCACTTAATGCCCGACAAATCAAATACAAATCTATATTTGCTACGTTTAGGAACAATAAGAGACGAAGCTTTTACAATTTAATTGTGAAAAAACGGATATTGCGTGACATCTTTCATTATGTGTGATTTTTGTATTAATTTCCTATTGAATATAAAGAATATATTATTTATTGCTATTTGATACACAATCAGCCTTTAAGAGTATTTTCATAGTCAGTGAATGCCTGAATGGCATTTCTTTATAGAGATTTTTTTTCATCTCCATCTCAGAACAGCCACTGTGCTGGAAGTCCTTCCTTTTTTGGGACATTTTTATAAAATAGTTCCTTTTATAATTTAAAGTACCTTTGTTTGACTATATTTTAGTTTTAATTAGTAAATTTCCATCTTAAAAAACGATTTCTAGTCCATAAGTTGGAGTTGATCCAAACAGGTTATTAATCTTTAGTGAAGCTCATTAGCCTTTTTATCCTTATCACAACAAATCTGACGATTGCGGAAACTTATCGGCTTATAAAATAAGTCGTTAATATCAAAATAACATAAATATCTGTCAACAAGTAATCCGCTCTATCTACCTAGATAAGGAAATTAGAAAAAAAGATAAAGTAGCAAAATACAGTAAAGCAAATAGTAGAAACTACTCATACGTCATTATAATGATGCAAATTTACAATTTTACCGTCCCCAATTAAAAAAAAAAATCTATGAATAATAGCTTAAAACCCTCCTAAAGTTACAAGCTTTCAAATCAAATGTATTGAAAATATAGATTTATTCTCAAAAACTTTTGACTCACTAGTAACATATGCAATAGTAAAATTAACAACAAGGAAACACCACGTCCTGCGTAAAAGTTGTTTCCGAAATAGGTTTGTATTTTAACAGTTATTTTACCAGTAAAAGGAATTTCTCATACTAAAATTCTAAACTGAAAAATGCATTTTCATTCGCAGAAAGACAGAATCACTAGAGACGGGTACTACTCCGAGAGTCACCATGTAACCACGAGCGATGGTTACATTCTGGAAATAAATAGAATTCCCTATGGCAGACACAAGAATGCAAGCGACGCAAACCCGCGTCGCCCGGTTGTGTTTATAATGCACGGTTTGCAAAATTCAGCTGTATCATTCATCACTTTGGGCCCAGAGAGCAGTATTGGTAAATTGGAAACTACTATTTAAACGCTTATATTCTGATAGTTTGATAACTTTTTGTAACGCTTGTATTTTTTTTTGTTAAAGCATTACGGGGAATATTTATTGATATTGATCAAATATATTTTTTCTATGTAACTAATCAGGCAATATTTTGTCCGCAGGTTACAATTTAGCCGATGCTGGTTTCGATGTGTGGCTGGGAAACGCTCGCGGTGTACTGAACTCTCGTAACCACCTCTGGCTGAATCCTGATGACGATGAAGAAAAATTAGAATTCTTCGATTTCAGCTTCGAGGAAATTGGTATGATTGACGTCCCAACTATGATCGACTATGTACTTGAGCATACTGGAAGAGAACAATTACATTACGTTGGGCATTCTCAGGGTGGGACTGTTTTTCTTGTCCTCAATTCCCTGAAACCGGAATACAATGCTAAATTTAAGTCGGTGCATTTGCTAGCCGGTGTGGGCTATCAAAACAATTTCCCTAGCACCATAATTGAAACTGTTGCACAGAGAACTGACACTATATACGTAAGTTTGTCATTAAAATTTCTACAAATAAATCTAAAACAAAAATGTCTTTAGACAAAAATACTGACACAAAACTATATTTTTAGAGAGTTTCATCATGGCGGGGCTATGTAGAAGTGTTTGGACCGAGACTTCACGCGGACTTAGTAGAGGCATGTGAAAAAGATGCTGAATCTGAAGCATGTGACCTTTTGACAATAGAAAACTTTTGGGTAAGATATATATATATATTTTTTTTGTACTTAATTAATGCTTTTTATATTGCTGTTACCAAAATGATATAATTTACAATACTAATATGAACTCATCTAGAAACTGAAAAGTATAGACCATAAACTTTGATTACTCCATCTCTAGTAATAAAAGTAACCGTAGCCCCAACACTAGCAACTGTCAAAGCCCAATCACATAATCATTAGAAAATCTGCTTTGTTAATAAAGTTTTTTTTTTAGTCTTCAATCCACAATATACTGGAAGTACTAACTGGATCTGCTTTGAAACAATTCGCTCATTTCGGACAGAATATAAGAGACAGCAGCTTCAGGCGTTGGAACTATGGAGCTGCATTAAATCTTCTGCATTACAGGAGAGTTGATCCACCAGCGTACAACATCAATAAAGTAACAGCTGATGTCACCATGCATTATACCGTTGGTGATATTGTACTAGATGAAAAAGATGTAATAGCAATGGCCAATGTTATGCCAAACGCAAGAGTAAGGAGGATAACTAAAGACTCCTTCAGTCATACAGATTTCGTTTTGTCTCCAGAAGTGAAATTTTTAGTCACAAATTACATTATTGAAGAGATAAAAGATAATTACAAGATATGCGAAACTATACCACAAGAACAGTAAGATCTGATTCTCTCTTTGGCTGAAGCAATTTTGGATTATACATCCTTTGAACCACTATTATATTGTGATTTTATTTTTAATTTAGAAATATATTTTTAATCTTAGATTTTGGTATTTATGATAGAAATATCTATTGAGATCAATTACGTCACGTTAATGTTGAGGCATAGATGAAATGTTTGACCCTCTCGCACGATGGTGTCACTATCCTATTCCCATTTTATATCCCTGAATTGTTGTTAAGTAGTTTGCTTGGCAGTTAATAGGTAACGGACACATATTTAGTTTCATGGTGCGAAAATTCGCCCACAGAAGCCAGTGCTTCTGTGGACTGGGAAATGGAAGCTACTGCCCGAAGATCGTTTCCACCTAGTTAATGGCCAATTAGCACCTTACTGACACATCGTTTGTCCTGAGTGTGTGACCAGTCCACTGCCACTATGCGAATTTTATACTCTTAAAAACCAATATCTGATCATGTAAAATTTCACTAATTTTTGACCGGTAAGCAAGTGTTTGATAAATATTCAAGATAACATTCAGTAGACCAAAATACTCGATCCAGATCTCAAGCAGACCAAGACATTACCGAATAAAGACTGCTCGAAGAGATAGATAGACACACTAGTCCGCGACACATGACAATGTAGAAATATACAACTGCAACTGGTGATATACACCATCAGAGTTTATCATGAAGTTAATCAATACAACGTTGAAAAACGTGGCTTGGCAATTTGGTGCAGCCCATTAGCATTTTGATAATACCGATAAACAGCGACAAAAGTAGTAATTTTCCATGAGATCAGCATTAATAGAGCTCTTGTAAATCCAGCAATAGAATGTACACTGCGCATAGATAAGGCTTTGTAAATTCGCTCGTAGGTCACTAAAGGTGGACGTGTTGCCTCAGGGCGGCTGTTAAGAGACATTAACGGATAAATACGAACATTTAGTAAGGCGAGGAGGCTCTAATGAAGGAAGTCGTGGAGCTGTTGGGTCAAAGACGAGATAATGCTCATGTTGGGAATAAATGACACGGGTAATTAAATATCTACAAGGATGAATAAAAAACATAACGTAAAAGAGTATCTTTTTTTTTTTAGTAAACAAATTTCACAATTGAAATTTCATCATTCCAAGATTAAGAAAAAATATAATTTCCAGTACCAGTCTACATATTTAAGCACGCCACGTTTTCAGCCTATAATTACACTTTAATAGAACGAATTCCTTCTAGAAAATTCAGCTAGGGCCGGCAAATTGAGTGACGGACGCACGTGATTCGTTTACTTGATAGTTTCATTGCTCTTGGGAGCCAGAGTATTTGTGTCAAAGGAAAAATTACACGTGAGCGAGGAAAACATTTGGGCTTTATTATTCGATTTAGCTTGTATTGACGACTGTTTATATTAATAAACTAGTCACTTTGATCTGTCCCAAGTTTGACAAAAATGATGGTACTTTTAATGCAATTCGTGGTGTTTTTACATAAGATTCTTTTAATTTGTGTTAACTTTTTCCTCTAACGCCGGGAAATGCACTAAGAAATCCCGCTAGGGAGTGGGTCTTTAGTCCCCTATTCTTATATAAGGGATACAAAGAGCCCCCTCGGCTCAATTCACTTCGCCTGAGTTTCTGGGCTCACACTAGGCTACTGAGATCCATCGCCACGACAAGGCATAGTGTAGTAATTTGTGTTACCTGTCATAACAGTCTGCAACTATGTGTCTATAGCAATTTTAAATTTATAAAATGTTCTAGTTCAAAAGCATGATTTTTTTTAAGTTAGTTCTTTCAGCAAACATACCTGACGGTAAGTGGGCAGCATCAGACATGAATATAAACCTGGGCCTAGCCTCATTCATGCGTTGCCTACGTACGGTTGAACGGCACGGCACATCCCTCGTACTGGTAAATACCAAATAAGTTTAAGAAAACTACTAACAAGAGTAGAACATTCTACACACGTCGAAGGTCCCTTTATAGGGTTACCAAATGTTCGGTATTAATTCGGACAGTTTCGTTTCAATTTTTATTCTCTAAAGCCCTAGACTAAAACGAAAAGATGGAGAAGGTAATAAACACCATCTTTTCATGTATGTCTTCTACAAAGCAGATTCGAAGAACTACGAGCATAGTAGAGAATATATACTATTCTCGTAGCAAAAGTATCAATAATCAATTCTAGTTCGACTCGTGCAAAACTTGGGAGAATCACATGCCTAGTAACATAAGGGCTGGTCTTCGAATAGGTTCTAATACCTTAACGTTCTGGAACAATAGCTCGCTGTCTAAGCTGGTTCATAACATGAATACGTCAGATACAGTCTTTTCCTGACAGAATTCTCCTGGAATCAGCCAAAATAAGCAACTCTTGTGTTGGTTATCATGTGATGTAAGACGGTAAGTCTTCTTTTCATTAATTACACTACCACTCTTAAACTCATCTTTAACACAAGAGAGTCGACGCCGACGGACGACACAGAACATTTCTCCCGATCTCCTACGTATACTTAAGTCCTATTTATTATCTAGCAGCTAGTAACCCTAGGCTTCCCATGCGAGTTGATACGGTTAACGACCCACACATCCGCTGGATACGTGTACACGTACGGGTGAAAGTGTTAACCGTAACTAGACCATATCCTTAGCGAGTGCTTTATTTATATGGTACGCGTTATTTGAAATTGGTTGCATAAATAAATAAAATAAAACTATAAAAGCCTATATTTTTTGCAGAATCTAAGTTTAGATAGGTGTGATGTTAATAACATTAAACAGAGAAATTCAAAGTATGATAAAAATTATCTTTTAATTTGGTGGTTGTTTATTTATTTCTGCAAGAACAGTAAACGTCATCTCCAAAGTAATCCAATCTATTCTGGATTTTGCTGAAATTATAATCCAATTTGACGGTATTCTTTTCTTTCTTTTGCCTTTTGGTCCTTATCACACGTCAAGTTTTTTTTCCGCGAGATATATATTGTGGCCCTTACGTGTAGTAGGTTAGTAGGCAAAAGGACATAAACGAATTAATTTGCTAATTTCAACAGCATACAGAAAATAATTATTAGGCTAACTAGCCTATTATCTTTTTTGGGATATTTTCGTTGTCACATTTCATCAATGGTATGTTGGGACGCAAAAAGGAAAAAAAATGCTGGAAAACTCTTTTCATAATTACGTATTATAAATCTTAAATAACACCATGTCAGTCCTCCCGTGACCATGGTTGCATTAAAGTATCCGAAACGTTGTACATGTAGAAAATATACTAAATATTAGGTAAAGTTCGTAAAAATAGTTTTGTTATAACCAATTATCCGCATCAATTAGTTGAATTGATACTAGTTTGGTACTTAGTGTTTTAAACACGCTGCTTATTTATTTTACGAGATTTTTTGCTATAAAACTGTGTTTATAGCCAAATTAAAAAATACAAAAAAGTGGATACTTTATGTTTTATAGGCAAATTAAATTTTCGATTTTTTTAATAATTAAAAATTAATTAAAAGTAACAAATGTAGAGCAATTACAGATTCTAATGGAGTATTTAAGGAGCAATATTTGAGCAAAAAATGTGAATATTTTATGTTTTATAGCCAAATTAAATTTCCATTTTTTTTTAAATCAATGAATAATAATAAACTAAAAATTTATTTATTTTACGAACAGATTTTGTTCTTGTTTTGTAAAGTGTGAGTATATTTTTATTAAAAACTTTTAGATCGTTCTTAGCTCTAAGTTTTAAATTCAAACGGATGAATTAAGCGCAGTGTTGCACCGGTACAAAGCATCAATTTAACGATCCGATTATTGAATCGAATTGAATACAGCGTTAATTTTCCTCTAAGTGCACTTTTATCCGCAAACCACAATTGCGTGATAAATGAGATGAGATCGAATCGATTAATTGATTCGATTCAAAATCGTTTATTGAACGAATGTATTCAAAGATACATTTTAAAGGTTTAAGATAAAGCGCTATTAAATCGACATTATTTGTTAAGAACGTTAAGTGTTTCGTCATATTTATTCTTGTAATAGAGGTTCCAAGCCCACTGAATTGAACCGGAAAAACAAACTCAGTGAAAATTATCTTTTTTAATTTTCACGGAAAAAACAAACAAACTCGCCCAACAATAATTAAAGAATAAACATTTCATAAAATAAATAGCTTTCTTCAATAATTGCGCAAATGCATAAATATTGTTTTAACGCTATAACAATATTTGTACATTCAATAATAACCTACGAAACAAAATGTGCACCGATTTCAATATCGAAATTTCATGTCCACGAGGCAAATATTAAAATAAGTGGCCACAAAGGCTGGACTTTAGCCGAATATTGGATCGGGTTCTTTGAGCCTAGGCTAGTTACGTGATATGACTTAAGGCTGTAACCTGCCTTTTAAATATATGGGATGGAACATATTTTCTTGATATTTTATTATTTTTTTGACCATCATTACCTGTGGAAAGGTGCGCCGAACTGTGTATCATCACGGCTACGGGGGCCACCATCGAGCTTATAAGCCCCTTAAAACGTATTTTCTTTGTTTCGGCAAGAAGGCAAAGCAGGCTATTATGAGCACTAAATTAAAAAATATATTAATTTATCCATTTTGAAAAGCATACACGGTCGAATTGAGAAACGTCTCCTTCTTTGAAGTCGTTTAAAAAAGTGCAACAAAGAAAAAAATTACAAATTATCGTATTTACAATTTTACAATGGCAATAAGACCAAACAGTTTTTTTTGCAATTATCTCAGAAAATACTCATGAGCTGCTTCTTTGATTTTTTAACTCAGTACCTACTTGAAAGATATTATATCTGTTAAATTATTGCCATCTATATGGTATTTTATTTTATATAGGAAAGTTGAAAACTAAACACAAAATCCGCAGAGAACGTGTACGTTATAAACCGTTAACTCATAAACATGTACTTCAACAAAATCAGCCTTCTTGACGTTCGTCGAAAAACAATTGAACGAACACTCATTGCTATCAAAGCAATGCGAAACATTTAAAGTCAAATAAGTGTAATATAGAATACAATACGAAATTTAGAATACTGTGTGATTGTAGCGATATTGGGGCCCCAATATTCATGGCCTGTACACTTATTGAACCGGGGGCCCCGATGGTGTACGTGAGGGCCCTACCAATGCCTCAAATAGTTTGCAATATTGCGATATTGGTGTATTGGTAACTGGGCATAAATAAAAGCAATGTAACGTGCAACTTATGTGGATTTAATACGGGTTATACAGATTTATTCTTTTACATCTCTAGCCTCTTGTGTATTATAAGAAATGTACTTGTTTTCTTTGCTTTTATTTGTATTTATTATTTGATATGTAATAAATAAAAAAATTCAATTCCTAAATATTTTTTTTAAATTATTATAAATTATAAATGTGAAAAATACTCAACCGATCATCATGAAACTTTGAACACATATTCTAGGAGGTACTAGAAGTACCATAGGATACATTAAAAAAAGGAAAGGTTTTGTTAACGCGGGCGAAGCCTTGGGCAAAACTAGATAGCATTATCATAATTTTTCTACAGTACAATATCATAAGTTTCATATCGGATATAGCTCTCAAGTTAAGGTAAAATTTAATGTACACATGTTACACTCAATATCATTACAATTTTTAGTACCTAGTATTCTTATTATAGTATCCAGAAAAGACCACAACTAAAAAATTAATAACTAACTGTAGTACACTCATGAAAGGAAGTAAAACTAATTTGAAATGTAAATCAAGGAAATTATAATCAATGAAATATAGACGTTTCATTTATTTACAGGGTGTGTATATTTGTGATCATTTCAAAAGTTTCACAGATAAGTAAAAGAAAATACAGGAAACGATATTATTCACATTCATACTAAGCCAGCTATCGTACGAATAATATACATATTTGTAAATTGATATATACAGTAAATAAATATAAAGTGTACTTTTATATTCATGAAGATCGCTATGACAAACCGAATCCAAAGTAATAGTGGATTTAGCTAAAATACGACCTTATGTGATCCGTCCGATATCTGAGGAAAATGTGGATCACATTAGGGCTGGCTATAGGAACGTTAGCATCACCGCTAATATCCATAAAATATATTTTTCCAAGTTCAATTCCAGTAGCGTATATCAATATATTACTAATATAAGAAATAGACAATTTCTGTGAAACTTGAAGTCTACGAATGCTGTCATCCGAATTTTTAAAAATTCTTCGTTAGTTCTGTACAATATTATGTCATAATTGAGTGACAGGCTGTAAAATGATCATTACTCAGCATACGGAATAAAAAAATATAAAAATTTAAGGATAAAAATCATGGATGAGCCAACCCTGATCACCTGCGCCTTATCCGGGGCGACGGAGCGGAACGGCGATAAAATGCCTCACTCCAGCACTCGTCGAATACGCCCATGTATATTCCGCTAAATAATACATCACTCTGTATACGAATATGAAAATCTTTTAAAGGTTGCTGAGTCCTCATAACACTTTATGAATCAAGTTTTTACGGGTTCTATCGCGGTTTATTTATATTTTTACTGGAGGGCTGGCGACCAGGCTGCTGTAAAGCTTATCTCGGAAATGTATAAACTTTAGGAAACCATGTTCCAAATCCAATCAAGTGAATCCAAAAGAAATTTAAGCGACATCGTGTCATGATGTCTTTTTTTTACTTTTTATATCTACCTAAACAAAAAAGGGCCCTAGTAGGTTATTTTTTTTTATAGCATAGGAGGGCAAATGAACAGCCGAAATCTTGCGACTATCGACGCCCATTAACATCCACACAACCAAAGGTTATGCAGATGCGTTGCCCTCCTTTTCCCTATCACCCCAATGGGCCACCGGAAACTCACAAACCGCACGACACGCGACAGCATAACTGTCACTTTACGCCGGTATTATGTGAGCGAGAGGTAACGGGAGTCACGTTAAAGAGACGGAAGTGGGCTGATAATGATGATGAGCCAGGACTCATTAATAGTTTAAAACAATAACACAGTTCATTTGTTAAAACCCCTACCCTTGGTCGTTGGTAATTGTTAAATAATTACCGGCCGCAGTATTGGGTTTGTGGTAATTCTCGCAAACAATTATCCGAGCCATGGCTAATGACAGTTCTTATTGGATTAAGCCGGGCGTAATGAGCCCGTCCCGATGGTTTCGAAAGTTGCTATCAAGTCAATCATCATCACAGAAGGTCACAGAAGATGCAAGACTCTTAAAACAAAGACTGTATGCGTTTCTCACTTGGATTTGCTGGATGCCGTAGTTATACAGCTCCTTTTATTTCTTAAACACTGGGAAATGCGCTGAGGCATACCGTGGGGTAGTGGGTCTCCGCAGGCGGGTATGTAGGACTCGCTGCGCCCGAATGATAGTAAGTGGACGCAGCTCTACCTACTAAAACTCAGCGAGTGCCACCAATACCACCTTTGGTGAGGTGCCCCGGACTTGCTAGTTATTACTAACACCTGGCACCTGGACGCTAGTAAGTCCCTCAGGTGACCAATGCTACCTCCACAGAGGGGTAGTCACGTACCACGGAACAACCCCTCTCAACGTCTGGACAGTACAATGAGGTAAGGTTTCCTCCTCAACCCTGGCCCCCCCTGCTCTGCTCTTTTGTCCCCTCTTCTTATAAGATAGATACAAAGAGCCTCCTCGGCTCAATTCGCTTCGAAAGGTGTTGGGCTTACCCTGGGCTACTGAGCCCCACTCCCACGTCACGGCCTGAACCATGGTGGGGAGTTTTACAGTTCCTAATATAGTTATAACCTTCCTGGATAAACATTACAAATTATACTTAGGGCTAGTTGACACGATGCTAGTTCACGCACGAGATACTTTTCGAACGCATTGACGTATAGTGTAGAGCTTTAGACGGTTCTAGAATGCTCGCATGCGAGCACGAACACAGCGTCGTTCACGAATGAAACGAACAAACGCTTCACCAAAGCGAGTTTTCTCATTCGAGAAGATGACATGCTTGTCGCGCAAGGAACCTTGAATCGTATAAACTAGCCATTAGAGAAACCATTACAGTTCCTAATATAATAAACAGTATACCATTCAAAACGATTACCAATAACGCAATTTCGCTTTAAATCCTAAACTTTCTTTATGTAATTTGTATGGGAAAACTGAATACCCCACCACGTTATCGTAAATAGTCAATACCATACATAAACATAAACCTGACATTAGCCTAGGTAGCTCGTTCATGCACCTCTCGCCCCGCCAGTTTATCAGATAGCAAGTCTCAGCACCAATTCCACAATACCGGCATTTAACAAAATATCACCTTATTTTCGGGGGTATAAGGTATTTATAACAAAATGGCCACATATGCCCGGGTGAAGAAGCGTATCGAGAAAAACTTACAGGTGTCGGTGACGGGAGAAAAGATGACCCTTCACAAGTAAGTCCATCCGACCATTAAAATATGATAAACGGGCTGAAAACGGAACATATTTGGGGGAACTTGAAATATTATATCCTTTTGGTCGAAGATCTGAACAATCATCAAGAATCTGTTCTTCAAATTTAAAATCTTTTCTTAAATTATATTATATAAGCTGTTTATACAAACTGGCAGAGCATCATGAATTCTTAGAACAAAGCTAGAGGGCTAGGTTAATTTTAGATCTAATTTTTAGTTTCAGATTGAACAAATCTTTGAGTTATAAAGCATAGTATACGGTACACGGAATTTCATTCACTATGTTAATTCATACTATTTAAATATACTTACCTTATAGTTTAACATTATCATTTACTTCCTAGTCAAAATAAGTTTTAGTAAATACTTTTTTCAATAATTTCTGTACTATTCCAAGTCTGGCAATTATAAAAACGTTTGTGCAAATCTGTCAAGACCAGGCGGCCATTACGACCGCCTACCACGGATACAACTGCTTCTGACAATTTTAACATTCGCTAACGAGCTTGAGACAATCCAAAATCTTTATTATACGGAAAAGCGGAAAACATTTAAAGCCACATTATTTCGAAGTTATGTTTGTTAATGCAACTGTGCAATGAAGTTTATATGTGTGCAACATAAATTGGCGCGCCTTAGCAGTAAAATGCGGTGATGCTGTCATTACATGATCCCTATCGCCTGGTGTTGTGTCCGTGACATCATTCTGTTTTATTATCAAATATATTTATGTTCAGCTTGCAGTTTTACCGGATACAGCTGAATACTAGTAATTTTTAAAAGGAGACTATCAGACTTCCACAAACCAGTATCTGCGTGATACGATACTCCGTGGTTAGAATGGTTGTCAGACCCATAACGACTGTCAAAGATCCACGAATGGCGATCAGGACCAACGGCTTAAGATTTAAGATGGGTCAAACTACGCAGCTGTTTACTTATCCGCATGTTCCTCTTATACCAATCTTGACAATGTCAATTGTCTGTCAAATTAAAGTGTCAAAGTGTCAAAATTACAAAAAAAGCTACAGTACATTGATCCTAGTCAATACTTGGGAGCATTCCAGTATTTAAATATATACAGACAATGATACGGTGTATGGAAATGTGCACTTATTTTATTTTTCTTCGGATATGTATTTTATTCTTGTAGCTACTTTGAGTATTCTTTTCTCGCCGTCCTCTTAGGAATATCACTTTTATACGAACACAAATACAAACGCTGTTTATTCATATTTGCAAAGAATTGTGTATTTTATTCAACTAGCTAACAAAGTCGAAAGAAGATTATAAGTTTATATTTATGTATTTATTTACTTATGCTTTATCATAGCGTCTGAAATACTTTTATACTTTACTGTTTTGTGTACGCAAAAAAATGCTTTAAGCATGTATCCAGGTACAGGATCCCTGATCTTATGTGGGATTCACACTTGGGCATAACCTTCCCATGCTCCTACCCACCTCTCGTTATACGGAACGAAACGCGGAAGATGTACGGGGTACACCTGCTTAGACGCTCTCCTCCCCGTACAATTCTTCACTTCCTACAAGTTCAAAAGCACTCCGCTTTTGTTCGAGTGCTTTGATTCGTCCCCAGCGTCACTCTTCCCTTCCTGGGGCTGACGACTTAAAACACGTTAGTGACGGCACGGCAGTCCGGGCTTGGGCGCACTTGGGCAGCGTTTACCCACACCTAAACCACTGCGAGCGTCTTGAGCTACTTTTAAAGAATTCCGGATCTGCAGACAACAGGAACACCGCAGCGCCAGTAGGCCGACCGGCCGTCAAAGCAGTCCCCGCGAATTCGTATCGTACTAGGTCCATGTACCCATTCGAAAGCCCGATTTTTTTCCAATCAAAATATCGTTATAATGTGCTAGTTTTATATCTTTAAATAACTGACTTTAGCTTCTAAGAGATGCCCATAAACTTCTTTTTTCTGTCAGAATCCCCTGAGCCCTTACTGTTTCTTCCATTTTTTCCAACGTCGTCTGTCACTTCGTCCCTTTTAAGGGAATGAAGGGACAAATACGAGCTGATGATATAACTGGTCAGTTACAAGATTGGTATCTCATCATATAAATGAATTCGGTGAACGGATATCAGACATTTACGTGCAGTTCACGTATCGACTGCCCGGACACAATTTTATCACGGTCTTCCGTCTTCCTGCACATTTTTAATACATTTTTAGTTAACGGTATATCATAGTTAGATGTTTAGTTATATTAATTGGTATAATAATATGCGCTAGACATACCAATCGTATTTAAGTATAAGTAGAACTTGTAAAAATTAAATTGAAATTAAAAGAAAAAAACGACATATTATATAATGCGCCATTTTGTGGAGGAAACCATCTTGAATTCGAAATTTGTCCCTTAGGGCCTGTTTCACAACCTCCAGATAAGTTCCGGATAGGCTATCCGCAACACATTTGACAGATACTCCATACTCTATCTGTTGGATACCTAGTCTATTCGGCATTTATCAGGAAGTGGTGAAACAAGCCCTTAGTGTTATATTATTCTAATAGCTCTTTCAACTGATACCCATTTGTTGTGGAAAAATATGTAATTCGCCATTGTGTGGAATTATTTTTTTAAAAAGCCATAGCTTAGAACACTCCCAACTAATTCACCTTTTAAACAAAAAACAAGAAAATCAAACAGCAGACAGACATCATCATCAGCCTTTATCCGCCCACTGCTGAACATAGGCCTCAATGAACGCCAGAAGCAGACAGACATAATATACTTATAACTAATAATAGTTTTAGGGCCTGTTTCACAATCTCCCTTTAAGTTCCCTATAGGCTATTGGCAACATATTTGACAGATGTTTGACAGATAGACTATGGAGTATCTGTCAAACATCTGTCAAATATGTTGCCAATAGCCTATAGGGAACTTAAAGGGAGATTGTGAAACAGGCCCTTAGTGTCGGAGGCTAAAAATAAATTTACACGTGTAAGTCTTAAGGTTTCGATATAAATCTTGTAACGTATTGATGAAGTTGAAAAGGCCAACATACCTAAAAACTTAGTACAATTATCCTACCTAAAAAATTAGTACAATCATCGAGTATAATATGACCGAATTTGACTCCATTTTGCTGACTCGCTTAACGCTTTAATACCGAATAGAAGTAAAGCGAGCTATAAAAAGTGGTCAGTGATTTATCACTGACGTAATAGCAATTCAAATAACCAACGACATGTGTGTACTGTGTATGTCCCGAACATCCATCAATGGCCATCAGTTGACCAATCAGAGGGCAAAAACGGTCTAACGTCGCAACACAAATTTGACGAACTTTGTTTTCATACAAAACCATAAATAACATTAACTCTATTTGACTAGTACATAATTTTCACAAAAGAAACCTTCCGTATATAATATTTTACTATCCAGCGGCCATCTTTGTTTTCCTTTCAGGTTTAAGATATACATTTATTAGTTACTAGCTGTTGCCCGCAGCTTCGCCTGCGTTAACTAAGATTTACAACGGGATCTTAGCGAGATGATATATCTTTACCGAAAAATGGGCTATCGAACACTGAAATGTTTTATTAAAATCCGACCGATAGTTCCTGAGATTAGCGCGTTCAAATAAACAAACTCTTTAGCTTCATATCTTAAGGATTAAAAGCATGAGTAAAAATGTAATCCATAAAAATCAAAATTTCTGAATAAAATATGATTGTTGTGCCTCACTCGACATAGATAGGTATAGTGTGTCGTGGACTTTTTTGTAGATATTTATAAGATCTACAATTAATTAGAACATTTTATGGTTCTATCTTTTATAGTTTAGGCAGCGTACGCAAAATAAATAACTTTTCTGGTTGATTTTTTACACCTCGTGTCCGAAAACCCCAAATATCTTACGGAACCCTATTTTTTATCAGAACAAAATTTAGCCTATGTTACTCGTGGATAATGTAGGTTTCGAATGATGAAAGAACTTTTGAAATCGGTCCAGTACTTTATGAGCCTATTCATTACAACCAAACAAACAAAATTTTGCTCTTTATAATATTAGTGTAGATATATAGTATAGATAGATTTCGCCATAACTTTAAAACCGATCGTCCAATTTTAATCATTCACAGTCGAAATATTATCTACATAAACTGTACTTAGTGATGAAGTAATTTATTTTGATAAGGATCCAAAGCATGAGTAAAATAAACGCGTTTAAATGTAGTCCAAAAAAAATTCAAAATATCTAAATAAAAAAATGGTTACTGTGCCTCACTCGACATAGATAGGTATAACGTGTCGCGGACTTTTTTGTAGATAATTATAAGATCTACAATTAATTAGAACATTTTATGGTTCTATCTTTTATAGTTTAGGCAGCGTCATCATCATCATCATCATCATCAGCCTCTATCCGTCCACTGCTGAACATAGGCCTCCCTCAATGAACGCCAAGACGACCGATCCCTTGCTACTCGCATCCAACGCGGACCTGCCACTGCACGGAGATCGTCTTCCCATCTGGTTAATGGCCGACCAACACTTCGTCTACCTAAACGCGGCCTCCACTCTTGAACCTTAATGGCCCATCGGCCATCCGTTCTTCTGAGTGCGTGACCAGCCCATTGCCACTTCAACGTGCTTATTCTTCGCGTGATATCGGTAACTTTAGTTCTCTGGCGAAGGTCTTCGTTTCGAATCCTATCTGCCAAAGAAACACTCAGCATAGCACGCTCCATAGCACGTTGAGCTACGGCAAACTTGCGGACCAGTCGTAAATTTATAATTAAGAGGCCACGTTTCGGCCCCGTAGGTCATCACGGGGAGAACGCATTGGTTGAAGACTTTCGTCTTCAAACTCTGCGGTATAGACGACGTGAGAATATATAGACGACATGAGAATTAGACGTGAGAATATTATTAATTCTGGTTTCCCTTCAAAACGTATAAATCTTTCGCCTTTTAGGCAGCGTACGCAAAATAAATAACTTTTCTGGTTGATTTTTTACACCTCGTGTCCGAAAAACCCAAATTTCTTACGGAACCCTGTTTTTTTCCAGAATAAAATTTAGCCTATGTTACTTGGATAATGTAGGTTTCGAATGGTGAAAGAATTTTTGAAATCGGTCCACTACTTTATGAGCCTATTCATTACAACCAAACAAACAAAGTTTTCTTCTTTATAATATTAGTGTAGATATATAGTATAGATAGATTTCGCCATAACTTCAAAACCGATCGTCCAATTTTAATCATTCAAGTCGAAATATTAAGCTATTGCATAGCTTCTATCGCGGGCCTTGAGCGCGGGGACCGAGTACAGAAATTCCGTAACGAAAATAAAACCTAACGCTCCCCACTCCGACGGGCACGGAGGTGTGACTTGAAGGCCATGCATCGTCTAACGTCGTTTCTTTTCGGCAGTCTTCGACACGGTGTTTGTGTGCTTGCAACTAGACGTATTGTACGACACTACGAAGCTCGCACGAATAACAATAAAATATAACACATGTATTGTAAAATAATAAAAATATTTTAAACAATATTAGTTAATATTGTTTAAAATATTTATATTTTTTTATTTATTTAATAAAGGAAAAAAAAATGTTTTCTTATCGGTCACCACGCTCAAAAAGTGTAACTTGAATTAATATCAAAGAAAAAGAAATACTGCATTAATAATTAAAATAAATAAATAATTATAATTGCATAAGTTGATACAAAATGCTATGCAATTATCTTCATAAACTGTACTTAGTGATGAAATAATTTATTTTGATAAGGATCCAAAGCATGAGTATAATAAACGCGTTTAAATGTAGTCCAAAAAAATTAAAAATATGTAAATAAAAAAATGGTTACTGTGCCTCACTCGACATAGATAGTGATAACGTGTCGCGGACTTTTTTGTAGATAATTATAAGATCTACAATTAATTAGAACATTCTATGGTTCTATCTTTTATAGTTTAGGCAGCGTACGCAAAATAAGTAACTTTTCTGGTTGATTTTTTACACCTTGTGTCCGAAAAACCCAAATATCTTACGGAACCCAATTTTTTTCAGAATAAAATGTAGCCTATGTTACTCGTGGATAATGTAGCTTTCGAATGGTGAAAGAATTTTTGAAATCGGTCCAGTACGTTTTGAGCCTATTCGTTACAACCAAACAAACAAACAAACAAACAAACAAAGTTTTCCTCTTTATAATATTAGTGTAGATATAAATGGTAAAATGAGGCGGTAAATTCAAGTTCGAGCCGATAGCTATGAAATACTGGAGGGGTATGGATACGGAAATAGCATTCCCGTTCCTGTACAGCCTCTGATAATAGCGAGGCTTATGCTAAGGAAATTTAACCCATCAGAAAAAAACATGAGCGTAGCAATAAGGGATCTTTAGATTAGAATATAGGATATATCTAATCTAATATGTATATAAAATTCTCGTGTATATGTTCGTTCCCATACTCCTCCGAAACGGCTAGATCGATTTTTATAAAATGTTTTTGTGGATTTTGAGAATCGGCCAACATCTATTTTTCATCTTCTTAAATAATAAGGGTGACGCACCCCAATTATTTCATATTAAATAATTACATATTCTCGAATCTAGAATCGTAGAAGCAAAACTACAATTTAAGTGCCTTAAAAATGATGAGTAATTCCCCCTTTATGAGGAGTAAGTCTTGCCTTTGGCCAGCTAGTCGCTGAGATAATCCTGTTGATTTAAGTTTGGATAAGGCACTTCCAAGTGCAAGTTCCACAAAGGGGCAGGATCTAGCCGAAATCATGGCTGGACCCATAAAGGATTTCCCTGTGATATCAAAAAAGGCCCACTAATCGTTCCCACTGCTATAGCCCCCATGTAGCCAGGATCGAGAGTAGTATCCACCAAATGACCCTTTGATATGATCTCAGGGAGCCTGACTAAGGGCGGGTTGCATCGACCGATTTTAACGAATATGTAATCGTCAAAGATGGCGGTAACGAACGTTAGTGACCAAAGAGTGCTGTTTTTAACAGACGTTAAAATTTAATGAAGTCTCTTACGTTAACAGATGATTTGAAACAATCAACCCTAAAACTACCAATTTGCAACATTTAATAAGAAGAAAAAAAAATTAGGAGTAGTAAATATTTCCATAATCGTTCCCAATAAAAACTGGAGACGGTGTAAGAAGAGAGCCAAAAGTCAGATACCAGGAGAAGTTAAGTGCAATACGTAGATTTGTTTTTAATAATTAGATTTACTTTTTATTGATTATGAATTTGACATTCACCCCAGGTGGAATTAAAGCCCAAAAAAGCGATACGATATTTATGTCCGATGATGAAATATGAAACTCCCACACGGCTGGCTTCTAATATAATTACGACGATGTTATCTTTCAATCACCTGATGAGAAGGGTCGTAATGACCTGCCTTTGACCCCGATCGATATTATATCGGAGAAGTTAATAGAAAAATAACATTATTTAACGGCAGTGTTCGGTATTAGAATAAGTTAAAGTTTGACAAATAGTAGCGATAAGTAACCTTCCTAGAAGGCGCGGATTCAAATACGCTACTAACTAAAGCTACTAACGAAGAGATCAAATCTCTTGGTGCCAAAAAAGTCCTAGAGTTCATAGAAACAACAGGACTTGGACTGGAGCTGGAAATAGTGGCGATCACAATAGATCAACCCTGGTCGCAGTGATACGAAGGCAAGCCTTGCCTGGAACGGCCGCTCTTTATTCTGTTTTCTGAGAATAATAATAACTAAAGCTACTAACTAAGCTACTAAATAAAGCTACGGACAAACTTGTATGATAATACTTAAATTCATGCGTAGTAATAATTAAGTGTATGAATATTATATTATGCATTAATTAATATTAGTTATATGTAAAGTCGCTTTACGGATAATTTTGTTTGATAATGCGTCATAAGCAGATCGCTTAGGCCGAACGTGATTTCATAGCTCTGAGCTCACTCAGATATTTCCGGTTTCATGACCGGTCAGTCATGCTTTTTCGTGTGTGCACCAGGCTCTCATCGGTGTATAAGATGTTGTCACGACAAAAACTTTTATTATTTGCTGCTAGCAGTGGCTAAGAGATTTTGACGAAATTTATCATGCTGTATTAGCCTCATACTAACATTCAGACAGACAAAATATTAAGCAACGTTAACTTATGAAAAGCCTATACGTGTAGAGTGTAATAATATCTGTCTACAAGTTATATTTACACAAATATATAGTATTCAAATTGAAATTCCAAAGATTCTCTCCAAATTACGAAATCTAAACTAGTAAAATTTCGATATTATAAGTCGAATGTATTATCTTCGTAACATATCCTATAACAGTAAGCCGGTGAAACCGTAAAAGGCCGTTAAGTAGCAAGGCCAAATCGAGGTTGACAGGTTGACTACTAATTGAATTTGTGATAACTAATCATCACGGCGGGTCGACCCCCGGCTAGGTGGGTCGACCCCCGACAAGGTGGGTCGACGATCGCAGTCCAATGGACGGTCCAAATTTAAGCGGTGCCTAAGGCTAAGGATCCAAAGGATGTGCCAAAATAGCATGGAAAGGAATCTCCTGGGCTTTAAGCTAAGCGATAAAGTGAGAAATGAAGACGTCAGGAAAATTACAAAGCTAAGAGACATAGCAAAAATCATAATGACCTGAAATGGGCTGGGCATGTTCAAAGATCACCAGAGAACAAATGGTCCAGAATTGTCACAAATTGGTACCCTATTCACAAGAAAAGACGGATAGGAAGGCCATTCAAAAGATGGAGTGATGACATAGTTGCCACGGTGGGAAATATCTGGAGCAGACTGGCAAGAGACAGAATAAAATGGAAGGAAATGGAGGAGGCTTTCACCGCCAGTGCGGTCCTTACAACAAAACGCGTTAACGCAGTTTAATAACACACACTAACAAACTAAAAATAAGTATAATACTAACACTATAAATAATGTTTAGAATAAATAATGTAAACTATGTGTAAGGAATAAATAAAGCTTATTTAAATTTTAAAAGGCTAAGGATCTCGATGACTTTCCATTCAGCTATGGACGGGTAAGCTGATAATGATTAAAATATTATAATTTGAAAAGTCTTCGATTATCTGTATAAAATCTGAACCGACTACCACTGAAATCAGAGATATGGTTGCGAGTTCGAATCCTACCAAGGCAAAAACTGCTCGTAAAAATCGGTCCAAGCGTTTCAGAAATAAACCGGGACAAACGGACAGACAGACATTTTTTTTTTTTTTAATGTAAATAGCCTATATTACATAGGTATTTTATATGCATTTATTGAAAAGTTATATAATTTAAATTCAGAAACCCTCAAATTCTATTAATTTATATAGGTACTTATATCTGACAAAAGAGTAAAACAAAACCATTGAGTCATATAGAGAACTTGAAAGTTTCGTGTTAAATTTAACAATGATGGACAGAATGAATGACAGACGGACTGCCCATTTTAATTAATAATTTGCCAACTATCGAATTGGATGTGAAATAAATTCGACAGCAGCTGGTCTGGTTGTCAGGTGGGCAGTACAAGTTGAGGTCATAGATTCGAATCTCGGTAGGTCTTGGTAATTTGTATGCATCATTTATACAATTGTTTGACTGTAAATTTCAGCACAGTTATGTATGTATTATTTAATAGAAAACTAACAATGTTAAGGATCCCCTGGGCATTTCACAAAATCCTGGGATATTAGGAAATTCAAAATATCACAGATCTAACAAGCTATTATTGAACTAATTAAATCAAAATTCAAACATAATATGTCACATAAAAAAGAATCAGCTAACACTTTCTGCGTAGATAGAACTAAATAAAATATAGAGATACTTACTCGTATTATGGGGTAGTTTCTGATAACTTTGTAACAGTAAGACGTCTGACAACGACAGTCCTCCCGTGACCATGGTTGCTGAAAAGAATCCGGTAAGTCGGGCAGGTAAAAGTCTTAATAAGCCACGACAAAATTCGTAAGTTTGTTTCATTATAATAAAATCGGGAATATAAAAACTTTATCAAAAGGTCATAAAATCTATGAAAAGTAGTTTTATGATAGTAAGGATATTCGAATAAGCATTAGATTGAAGCGTTCAGCTTTGTTCTAGATATTATTATATTAGAAAACGCGAAAGTTTGTGCGAATATATAGATTTATTTTTGTAACTTACTTTTTTTAACTACTGAATGGATTTTGATGAAACTTTACAATAATATAGCTTACACGTCAGAATAACACATAGACTACCACTTATCAACGTTCTCCCACGGGAATGCGAAGAACACATGTGGAACCGCGGGATTCTGCGAGTTCAATATTATCTTATTTTTACCTAGCTTTTAAGTTGCCATTTCGCCTAAAAAATTGAGAATGTATAACTCCGAAGTAATCTTTAACCTTCCTCTATTTTTTTTTTCAAAAATCAGGTTTAAATAAAATAGATTTCAATTCAAATAAACAAAAAACTTCAGTTTTATTAAATTAGCGTTTTAAACCTTTATTCGGAGAAATGCATGCGTATTTTAAGAAACAAAAGAATACAGGTACTTAAGAAATCTCACGAGAGGTGTGAGACGCCCGTCTCATTATGTGTGCCCTCAGCCCTCGCCCGAGGCGTCTCAACTGTCCTTGGGAGAATAAAAAGCTTATTTACTTTTACCTCCGTTTTAACCGTGTAAGTCTAGACTTTGTGGAGACGTGTTGAGTGCACAGGTCTTAACCTGTATGATGCAGTGAAGACTGTTAGGTCACATGGTTCGAATTTGAAATCAAAACTCAATACTATATAGATTCTATAAAAATTCATTAGTAACACGGGTACGCTTATGTCTTGCATTTACATGAAGCAATGAAATCCTTTCTAATCTTATACCTTTTAAAGAGCAATTAGTAGAAGCGTGGATGTTTGTTACGCTTTCACGCAAAAACTACTCGACGAATCATAATGAAGCATTGTACAGATATTCGGGGAGGTACTAGGAGTAACATAGGATACTTCTCTTTAAAAAATTTTTTTTTTTTTGCTAACGCGGGCGAATCCGCGGGCAACAGCTAGTTTAATGTAAGCCCTGAAAATAGAAGATGCAATCGATGATTTACTATTGATGATCTAATAAAAAAGCAATTCTTTGTGAGGTACCGAGGTTAACGATTTCCTACAAAGTGATATCCAATTCAAACGAAGTATAAATACCTAGTTATTGAGGCGACCTAGATAGGTAGAAACCCTAAATCTCCTGTAATCCGAGCTGTCTCAGCTAGTTCATAAACTAAGTCATAAACCAATCAACGAATAGTTCTAGCAAAGGTTCTAGCCAATGTGATTTAGACTGTGCTATCGATCTATGCGACACATTTTGAATTAAGATTTGGTGCCTGTTTCACAATCTCCAGTTAAGTTCCCAATAGGCTATCGGCAACATATTTGACAGATAGAGTATGGAGTATCTGTCAAATATCTTACATATTATTACAATTGTACGCAGGACCGCTTTTAAATTTTTTAAAGCCATTGTTATTCATTCATAATGTAGCTTTACACTAGTCAAAGATTTTTTGACGTGACAACGTCTGTTAACTCGATAATAAGGGTAGCATGCACGAAAAAGATGACGTCATGTAGCGTTCCGAAAGCTAGAGCGCGGCACGAACGAGGCAGAGCCATGATCGGTTCGAGCGATCGGCTTAGTTCGGTTCGTGCTGCATGTAATGTTTGACGTTGTCACGTCAAACTGCCGTCCGTAAACAGACTTTACAGACAACTTTTTTTTTTCAATTCTGAAGAATATATTTGAAGGTTAACTGTGCTACATACAGACTTGCAAATATTACAGAAACGTGTTACAAAATGGGCCGGCTGGTCATCCTAATGGACTCTATGCAGCAGTCTTTCGGGTTCTTGCCCGCAAGTGTAGATAAAATTAAGTAAGTTAAATAAATATGTTTGCGCTGGTTCATGGATATGTATACATGTATCTATTTATATAAATTTCTTCAATATATTTCAGTTACATATAAATGGGTACGAGCACCTTAACACAAGTTATTATTAACTTTGTACGGGTGTAAGTTAAGATGGTGTTATTTTTGGGTGGTAAAAAAATATTATAAGAAATATCATTTATTACCCCTTTTTATTATTAGATAGATAGAAAGATCTATTGGTTGGTTACTCGGCAGACGTCTGCCGCTTGATTTCATACCAGGTCAACATGCGGTCAGCTGGAAATACGCAATGCTGGTAACAACACCTGGCAACAAACAAACAGTTCACACGAGATGCGTAAACTTTTAATACCGACATAAAGATTGAAGAGTTGCATTTTTTAATTTAGATTAAACCAATGTTCTCTAACGATACAAAAGGTAAAAAAGATGAAACACAAGTAGCTGGAAAACAATGAAGATATATTATGTTGAAATTGTATTGTGGTGTTTGTGTTCATATAACTATAGTCATAGTTATCCACTGTCTCGTGGGCGCAAGTATGATGCATTTAGCATTAGTCGAACGCGAGCCATTGGCGAAAGCGGTCGCATTGCCTGCGCATACGGAATGTTGTTTAGCCAGTAAGGATTGTGGTGACCAATACACTATAGGTATAATAAGACTAAACCTAGTTTAGATTCTGCCAGACTACCAAAAATAACACCTAGATAGATAGTTCTGATAGTTAGTGACATTTTGGACGCCTGCTATGTTGTTAGAACCAACGCTTATGTTCAACAGTAGACGGATGAAGACATGATGATGATGATGAAGACATTTTAACTTATAAAAGATTATCTGTGAAAGAGATCTACATTTAAGTATGGATGAATCATTTTTTTAAGTAGTAAAATTTATCAAGTTTCTTTTAAAAGAAGCTGTTATTAATGGAAAAACTTTTACCGATTTTATTGCGCTTTATTATGATTTTCACATTCTAGATACTTTGAAGCAACTACGGTCAGGAGGAATGTCATTAAGTGAAATTCTCGTAATGATTAATAAGTTATATTACGAGAAACTCAAATCGCTGCACGTGTGAAATCCCAGCGAGCCCTTGGTACATCAGTTACCTGGCCACAGATCCTTAGCCCTTTGTTACCGCTATTGTCTCTGTTATTGTCGGCTCTAAACTTGTTTTCTTTTATTCTCCGTGGTCTGTTTAAAAAGCCTTTGTTCCGGCCCTTCGTGAAACTGTCGATTCTAAAAGTGAAATTACTTTTGAAAGTTTTATAATTACGAGAAATTTTGAACGGGATCTGAATAAGAATATCGGTTTTTTTAAGTTTTATTTCATCATCATCATGAGCCTTTATCCGTCCACTGCTGAACACCAAGACGACTGATTCCTCGCTACTCGCATCCAACCCGAACCGGCCACTGCACGGAGATCGTCTTTCCATGTAGCTAATAGCAGACCGTTTTCGTCTAGCTAAACGCGACGTTATTAAAGTTAAACTTATCACATCGTTTCAAACTTTTTCGTCTGTATTGCATGTCGCGTTACGGTCGGCCGTGGAGTATGTGTATATCATCTAAATATTTGTAAAATATGTATGTCGCACTGTAAGATACAAAATAAAATAAAATGTTAGTTGGACAACTAGTCTATTTTTATCATTTCCCATTATAATTCCCATATTCCAAGTATAAAATTAAGATCGATAAAGCGATTTTTTTACCCCTAATGGAATATTATTCTGAAATTTTTTAGTGAATTTTTATTTTGTATAATACAAAAAAGGGATTTCGATTACACAGACTTTCTTGCTATATTTATGTTTTTTCTTGGTACTTAATAAAATACTAACTTAATAATGCCAATATTTTTAGTCTATTTAAGCGCGGCGATCACGAAACTGTCAAAATCATTAGTCATTTCATAGCTCCATTGTTAATAAAGTTCAAAGGCTAAATATGTACTAATTTCTCATGTTTTCGCCTATTTCACTCCTTAAAATGAAACCACTTTACGCCATTTTGAAAACGCACCAGCCGCCATTTTGTAATACATATTACATACTTGGTTATTAAGAAGCTTCTATGTAACGTCCTAGCGTTAGGACGTGTGACAAATCAGTCCTTTCGCGACAATAATGACGTAAAATGTATTAGGCCTGGCATATAGTAAACTTAATAAACCGCGATAGCATCCGATAAAGATGTAACAAAACAGCGATAATTGAAAATAACAGCCTAATTCAAAGGTTACAGAACAAATGAGCAGTATTTCAGAGTTAGATGTAAGTCAATTACGGTAATGTGTATTGATGGCTTCCAGGTCTGATTGCCTCACCACCGCGCCACTGGCCGGGCTTAAACTTTAACGAGTTCCTAACGCTCTTCATTAAATACGAAAAACAGGAGCTTCTCATATGTGATCATTATCACTTACCAGCCTGTTTTCTTTTGGACGGCATTAAAAAGTTTTTGGAGAACGAGTTTACTTTTTAAGAATCGATTTTTATATATTAACTCCTCATCGCTGTCTGTCTGTCTGTTTGATTCTTTCACCTTTCAGTGGCAGAAAGCTGATATTATTACGAGTAAATACTACTACTACTAGTAATGTAGTACTAGTGGAAATGAATTGCTCTAGATTTAAGCAACTTTCTGAAATAATGATCACAATTAAAAAAATGATAGGAACCCAGCAGAGTTTCTAGTGGGTATCTTCTCTGACATGGGCGCATTGCGAACCCTCATTATAAATTTAGCCGCTAAGACGATCATAAGTGATCGTTATATAGATCCTATATGTGAAATAAAAACAATAAACGATACAAGTAAATTTATTTTAGAAATTCTTTTTTCAGATTCCGCTAAAACAAAGTTCCAACTAATGAAATGGTGAACAGTATCTGATTTGAATAAGGAAGTATATTCAATAAATTTATATAGTAGACTATAAAAATAATTATCATTAATCAGAATACAGTTGCTGTAATACTAAAGCGCGCACAGCCGCTGGCAATAGCTAGTCAAAAATAAAATATACACACAAAGATATTAAAACATACACCAGGTTTACAGATGAAAAAGGGATGTTGAGGTTAATAAAACAATGATGGCGGTTTCTTTTATTCATAGCTCACGCGAATTCTCCATCTGTCTTTACGTAAGTTGCAAAAAATAAGGTAAATATTGTTCCACTGCAAGTGCTTTGTTTCAAAAAACTTTCAATTCGTTCCGTTCAGTTCAGAGGCCACTATGAAAATAATTATATCGTTTCTTATTTCACCTACTTTTCAGAATTAAAAATGGTTCATAAAGCGTTTTTATGAAATATTGCTTATTTCGACTTTCCGCTATTTTTCATCCGCGGAAATGTAGTTACTGTATCAACTAGTTGTTGCCGACATTTTTTGTGATTATTAATACATATAACCTATACTATTCTTCCTTCCACCTATCTAACCACAAAATTTTATGGAAATGGACAAGCTACTAGACTCACTTTGTTACCTTTGCACGCCTGAGATAAAAAATTGACAATACTTTCATCAGTTTACTGGAAAGATACAAACGAACATGCATATTATGAGTGTGATATTAAAACTCAAAACGTTTTATTGCTTAAGCCTTCCTAACCACAAGAGGTTGGTGGTCTTTAATTTAGGAGTATCTCAAAGAAATACCGCTTAAGAAATTGGTGTCAGTGCATTCGTATCTGTATGTATTTTTGAAGTTTTTTTTTAAAGCATAGGAGGGCAAACGAACAGTCGAAGCCATTCGGCGACTATCAACACCCAGAGGTTATTCAGATCTCGAATTGATCGTATCTGCACGCGTCTACTTAAACGCGGCCTCCACTCTTGAACCTTATTGGCCCATCGGCCATCCGTTCCTCTGAGTATGTGACCAGCCAATTGCCACTTCAACGTGCTTATTCTTCGCGTGATATCGGTAACTTTAGTTCTCAGGCGGACGACTTCGTTTTGAATCCTATCTGCCAAAGAAACACCCAGCACAGCACGCTTCATAGCACGTCTATAAGTCTATTCACTATAAAATACTTTCTTATTGATTTTGTCAAAGTTAAGGGTCACGGGAGAACTGAGGTGTCAGCCGTACTTCCCTACCTAAAGTACCCTAAAATCATCATCACTATCTACTTTTTCTGTCCACAGGATAACGACCGAATCGACATTTTAAAAGGAACCTCCTATGGAAGCCATAAATTATCAGTAAAAGCATCTTTGAAGTAATATTTCAAGGAATTTAAGTACACACTGGTCTTGATATACAAATTGCGTTCCTCGCTTTTGATTGAGGGCAAACCTCTTACCTCTATTAACCTTTATCCTCACGTACTACCTTCTCATTGTTGAATCAACTGACGTTAATAAGGGCGAAAGTGGGACTTCAAAGGTACCATTTCAATAGGACCCGCGAACGAAACTCACACAGAATTTTGTCATGGTTATGAATTTTTCGACAAATAATGTCAGTAAAAACTATTTAAGAACTGAATATATTAAATTTTAAATTTATTCATGTTAAAAGATAATGAAGGTTTAATATTAATATAGATAAAAATAATCAAGCTTTGATTGGAATGTAATTACTTTCATTAAACAACTTTCAACATGTTTTAATGTATACAAAGGCTTAGGGCCTGTTTCACAATCTCCAGTTAAGTTCCCAATAGGCTATCGGCAACATATTTGACAGAAATTTGACAGATACTCCATACTCTATCTGTCAAATATGTTGCCGATAGCCTATTGGGAACTTAACTGGAGATTGTGAAACAGGCCCTTAAACTTTTAAACATTTAAAACATGCAGCAGTGGATACCTACCATGATTTATAAGCAAAAGATCATTCAGAAATCGCTATATTACAGCTGATTAGGTTATCAAGTGCCTGTAGCGAAACATTTTCTTTTCATCAACAACATATCCAAAACAGCTTAAGACACCTCAGGACCTATAAAGCCTGTACCGCGCCCTATACGTAGGTGGTCAATATCGGTCACAGCGCCCCGCCTCCAAGCTGACCTCCATTCTATAATCTCATCAGTTCATTCATCAACACGTGACTGCTACTTACACGTGGTTTTTCACGTGATTCTTATCTTTCCCTAATTTCGACATAGATGAAAGGAAAAAATCATTATCAAACAACACTAAGATGACTGATCCTTTACTGAACTGATCAATTTATTTAAAAACGCTCTCTTCACATGGGATAAAAATCATCATCATCATCAGCATCTATCTGTTCACTGCTGAACATAAGCCTCCCTCAATGAACGCCAAGACGACCTACCCCTTGCCACTCGCATCTGACTCTCTCGCTCACTCGCATAACGTTCACAGATTTAATTTACAAATCTGTGGAAGGTATAATACCTATATTCCACATAAATCAAACTTATGTCCTTATATTTTTTGCATATCTATACTTTAATACTTGTTTCTCTATCAACTCTAATATTATAAAGATGTAAAGTTTATAGCTTTGTATGTTTCTAGAGGGTAATCTTCAGAATTACTGATCCGATCCTAAAAGTTATTTTATTAAACGAAACTAATGTACCACTCACCGGTGAAGAAAACCATTGTAAGAAAATAGGTATGTCTTCATGGGCTTAAAAATCTTTTAAAGTGTGTCAAGTTTACCAAGCCGCGTAGAGACAGCGCTTCGATGAAGTATGGCCCAATACCTTCCTCGCTTGATTTCGAGGTGTCTCATGACCAGCAGTAAGACAAGGTGCGATGATGATGATAAATATAAGCTAATGATCCAGTAAACATTGAAAGCATATTAATAGTTTATGTAATGTGTTACAGATTGCCCGATGACCTGCGAATAACGTGCATTGTAAGAGATAGTGACCCCGAAGGACTAGTATTGTGCAGTTCACACACTGAATAGATACTCTTGGTGTTGGCTTGTAAATATAACGTACAAAGGACTATCCTCCGATACAATATAAAACTTTTCTCAATTTAAATCTTGGAGAATTTTAAATATGGAATTTCTCGGCCAACTAAACTATCTAAAACTTTTAAAGGTTAATTGAAATACCGTATGAAATCCTTGGATTGAAATAAATATGTATTTATAATGATACCAACGTTAACCTAGCCTCAAAGATAAAATCATAAAAAATTAAGTTATGTAGGAAATAAAAAATAAAATTCATGCAAATCCATCACCAATACCAAAAAAAAATCACACACTTAAAAAATACAGTTTTTTAAGGGGAAACGATTTAAACGATACATAATATGTAAGCTAGCGCTTTTAACGTGGTATCATCTGACCAGTAGTTTTTTAATCATCCTCAACAATATTTGAAGTCGGTTTTTATTAAAATTATAGAGCTTTTTATCCAACATGGAGTGGGTATGACATAAAATTTTATTTCCACATACATTCAAAGTGTATAATACAGGCAGATAGGCCCCTCGGGAGCTTTTGTCTGACCAGCAGTAACAAAAGAATGCACGAATTGCAATCTAGTTTGGGTTTCGGATGTTCCCAGAGTATTTCTTACGCTTGTAAATTTTAGAAAATACTGCTATTCTTAGAACATATTTCTACATTCTAGATCAGAGTACGGATTAATTAAAGTTTATTATACCAAGAAACGTGCTATGGAGCGTGCTATGCTGGGTGTTTCTTTGGCAGATAGGATTCGAAACGAAGACCTCCGCCAGAGAACTAAAGTTACCGATATCACGCGAAGAATAAGCACGTTGAAGTGGCAATGGGTTGGTCACGCACTCAGAAGAACGGTTGGTCGATGGGCCATAAAGGTTCAAGAGTCAAAGGTCGGCTATTAACCAGATGGGAAGACGATCTCCGTGCAGTGGCAGGTTCACGTTGGATGCGAGTAGCAAGGGATCGGTCGTCTTGGCGTTCATTGAGGAAGGCCTGTTCAGCAGAGGATAGATAAAGGCTGTTATGATGATGATGATGGTGATGATGATGATACAAAAAAAAACATTTAATAGAAGTATGAAAATAAAATGCTGGTATCATTTGAGCAAGAGGTTGTAGGTGCCCAATTCGAAGGCAAGTCAACATCTCTTAACAGTGTGTGGACAGCGGTGGTTAATTTTTAACGTGGGTTAAAATGACACTTAGCTGTAAAACTGCAGTCTGCAACCAAAGGGCTTAGACCAAGTGACATTGTTTCGTAGCGGAATGTCAAAATTCGTCGTCACTGAGTTATCAATGATGAATAATTAATTAGCCAATAAGATATTGCCAATAACGATCGGATTTTGTTACAATATCGTGATTTAGCGCGACTTATGTCATTCTCATACATTTTATTACTTTCGAAAATCGTTATTGTTTTTTAAATGTTACTTTGTCTAAGCCCCCAAGACTGTGATTGTATATTATAATTCAATAATAAAAATAGCATTTTTGAGAAGATTGTCTAATTTCTAATAGACTAATATTATAAAGGTTTCGCCTTCAAAAACACTCATCCGAGTTAGGTAAAATTTCACCATTATGCTAGATTACTGAGTCAAGAGTAAGGCTTTATAATCATTATTAGATGTATGCAAACAGCTTCAAGCCCCAGTCGACGCCAGAGGCTTGTTAGTCGCTAAATAAAATCTGTAATATCAATTTCTGTACCGGTTACGTTTGTATTAATGCAATTACTAGGTTTTATCTCAAGTTCCTTTATTACAAGTAAATGCTAGATTGCTTCATTCACACGGTGAGAAATGTGCAACCGTAAACTTTAGAATTTTCCAATAACTTTTTCACCGAATTCGTTTTCTAGTCACAAACGAATCTTTGCTTTTTTCTAGAAATTCTATTTCCAGGTTAAGTTCATTCGAAGTTCGTTCTATTTTCCCCGTAATTAGAATTTACTGTACAAGTATAAAGGATGGGGAAATGCCATACTATGAATAGAACCGATTCCTTATCCATGTCTATGAAAAGAAAGACTTCAAAGAGTGGATACTTATATCTACCTAACGATTTATAATGATATTTTTTCTCTTTCAGTCATGATTGGATGTTTTTTAGGCAACAGCATTTTTATGGAAATATGTCACTTTGAATAGAAGGATAGCTTTTGAAATTAAAGAAAATAGTTTTGAAGCTAGTAGGTATTTAGTTACTAGATGTTGCTGACAGAAAAGAAGTCATATAATATATTTTCGGGAGTTTGTGAAATATTATGAGAGTACATTTTTACAATGTGAAAATTTATAGCTATGTTTACAGTAGTTAGTGGTTTCTAAGTTATATATTAATAGCTTAATGTTAGTAACACTTCATGGATTTTTATCCGACGGTGGTGAGGCAGAGGAACGCACCCGACGCCACGAAGCCGTGGAATTCTCACTCCTCGGCTTCATGGCGTCGGTTCAAGCCAACCAGCTCACGCCACTACCGGCGAAGCATTAGGGCCATTAGCATAGCTCCATCCGAAAAAAAAAACTTAAAGAATCACTTTAGGTGCTAGAGTGAGACCGCATACCTAAAGATGTCAAAAGGACAATGAGCTGATTGGTAAGTGCTGCAGGAAAAAGGCATCATTGGAAATCCCTGGATAGCTTGTATACGGTGCGACGTCTAAAGGCTGCGACGACGACAATTATTACTGGTCTGTAGCAGTATCTTGTCTGAAGGTTCTCTTCCTTGAAATTTGAAACTAAATACTAATGACTTTCTAAATCGCACTACCACGCTAATTTATGTCAACAAAGGGAAGCCATTTAAAAGTGTTTTAAAGTGGGCGTACTTTTCGTCCCTGCTTTCCAGATAAGTATAACGTAGGCGAAGGAGAGGGCGAGTATTTTACAAATAAATCGCAGACATGAGCAGTAGATTTAATACCATTATGTAGTCTATACGTTATTATAATATTGTTTTTTTTTGTTTTTTTTTATTAATACAATTATTTTATATGATACTAGCTGTTGCCCGCAGCTTCGCTTGCGTTAACTAAGATTTACAACGGGATCTTAGTACGCAAAATAAGTAAGTTTTCTGGTTGATTTTTTACACCTTGTGTCCGAAAAACCCAAATATCTTACGGAACCCTATTTTTTTCCAGAATAAAATTTAGCCTATGTTACTCGTGGATAATGTAGCTTTCGAATGGTGAAAGAATTTTTGAAATCGGTCCAGTACTTTTTGAGGCTATTCATTACAATCAAACAAACAAACAAAGTTTTCCTCTTTATAATATTAGTGTAGATAGGCACATGAATCTGTTCTTAACCAACCTAAGATTTTTTAATAAGAATTCAATTTTGAATAAGAAGGCAATTTAAGACAACAAATATAATATTTCACCATGCATGTCAGAGCTAGTATGAATATAATATTTCATATTATTAGGAGCGCGATGTAAAACTCGCCAATTCGCCTGTGACCCAGCATTACCCGGGCAGACGTAAATAAGTCAGGACAGGAGCCAAGTTGCCTGGGGCTCTATTAGCGATCCTTTTTGTGGGGCCCCGTCCAAAAATGGCTTAACGTTACCTGGTGCCTTTACAACGTAGACTCTTTGTTACGACATGGCGGACACCATAACTTTGTGAAGTATCTATTGGCGCGCTTGATCAGTAAAATACACTCAAATGCCTAACGGCAAACGACACGACGTCAGTAAATGCAACTTATGTTATGATTTGAATTCTAATATTAACTTATATGTTTCATTATTTCACGACCTCTGTAGCTCAATGGTTAGCGCGATGGCGCTCAAGCCGGAGATAGCGGGTTCGAATCTCGCCAGTGAATAAAAAGTTTCTGTTTTTCTGGGTCATGGATGTGTATTAAATATTTGTAATTATACAATAAAAATCTTAAATGTAAGTATGTATAATATACAATTCCTAAATATATTTATGTTGTCTGATATCCGTAACAAAAGTCTCTTTGAGAACTTACTCTGGTTTATACCACGTCAATCTGGTCCCGAGTCCATAGGTATTATTACCGCTAAATCTACTAATTGTGAATTTTGATGAATTTTAACAATAATAGTAATATTCTGATATGTAAGCTAGTATAGCTATATCAGAATAACACATGTACACATTTATCCCCGTACTCCCACGATAATGTGAAAAACGCAGGTAATACCGAGGGGCGCTGCTAGTATACATAAAGAAAACTGTTTTATGAATCCACTTATAAACATAGACTAGGGGTTCGCTGAACATTGTCAACAGATATATAAAATATTTCGTTCAACATATTCCAGACAACCTTGCTGTGATATTTACAAAGTGGGTAATAATTCATGAAGATACGAACGACAAGGATTTAAATTTGGGTGTTATTTAAACGACTAGCATAATATTCGTATTTTTGTGAGCAGAAAAATATAATCTGGTAGCAGAAATAGCTAATTGAGCGGCAACTTATGTTCAGCAAACATTTTAAAATCAAGCAGCAATTTTTGTCATTTTTTATGGCTGTAATTATTTTTGAAAGGCATATTAATTAAAAGAGGGGCAATGTGCTGCTCCTGTTTAATAAAATTTTGGTAAGCACTCGGAGGGTAAGCAAAAAAAATAATTTTGTGCTGCTTATATAAGTAGCATGAATATAACAAGCAACTTTCTTTTTCATTAAATTCTGCGTTATAGCCCAGTCCACAGGATTTGATGACGTCATGATTTGAATTAATTCCCTGGTCCTTTATTAAGAATGATAATATAATTTATTAATTTCTTATTCAATTTTTATACAAAATTTTAGTTTGTAAATCGTATTTATAATTATTGTAATATAAAAAAATATTATTTAAAAATGTATAAACAAACAAAAGAAGAAATCCATAGATAAAGGTATGAAGAGGATTTGAACTCACGAACGACAGCGTACAGCCTGAGCGCGCGCGGACAGTGTTAACCGTAGAGCTGTACGTCTTGCTACAAATAAGCTTAAAATTGTGGATCTATTCTTGCGTATTGAATGTTTTAATTTGATTTGATTTTTGTAGGTAATGATTGAATTGAATATTGCAAGTTTTTGAACTGCTTGTTTATTTTACACACCACCTACAATTTTAATACCTTCATAATCTATCTACTATCTACATAAATCTACGAAACTGAGACAAAATAAAATCTTGAAGAAAAAAATTTCATCATCATATTATCAGCCTTTAGTGGACGGACCACTGCTGAACACAGGATTTGACGACGTCATGACCTGAATTAATTCACTAGTCTTTTATTAAGAATGTTAATATAGTTTATTAATTTCTTCTTCAATTTTTATAATTTTGTTCAATAACATACTTACAACACCATCTAGCGGTAAATAGTGCAAACCTACACCGGTGTGAACACAGGACATAAAATGTAATGCAAAGAAATGTGCCGCTCAAGAAATTATTTTGCCCGATGAATGTTTATTATGCGAGGTCATAATATTGTAAGCTGCTTATTTATGATTTAATTTTCGACCATTATCAAAATTATTTGCGGAACAAGAATTGCTACCAGCTTTATTTTATTGCGTACAAAATCTTTGTATGCCAACCAAATTATTTAAATGCCGATTTTTTTTTGCCCCTCCAAAATTTATAATGCCGTTCATTTAATTACTTCCCTTTAAATTTTATATGGATCCATACAAAATGCACTTTTAAAACATGTAAAGCTCGTATTTCTTTGCACTTAAAATAAACACATTTCTCTTTTATCTCATACCTTTAAACGAGCAATTCTTGTATATTATAATCTGAATCTCGAAACGCCTCCAACGATTTTCATAAAATTTTGTAATTACATGGGTTAAAAACTGCAAAAGATCAATCTAACTAGGATACATTTTTAGAAAATTTCGTTTTATCCGTGTTTTGGAGCAATTATAAACCGCTACAATATCATAAGTATACGAAAGTAAATTTCGTTCTCAAGTAATATGTCAGTATAGCTTAGTTGAGAAATTAGGCAGTGAAATATGAATCGAAAAGAGCCTGGTTCGTATCTCCAGTCCGATTTTTTTGTCTTTTTTTTTTAAGTTTATTCTTTTGGAAGAAAAACCTTATCATAATATCACTGGGAGTATTCAAAACGAAACAAAAAAAAACCGAGCAAATTCTCGGTCAACAAGGTACTTTAATTTTAATCTTAGTCGCTTACTTCTTCTTCTTCCTGTCGAGTCGAAATGGCTAAAACTCTTTATTGCGTTAGTTTATTTATATTTGATTGACCAATACTTAGCCAAATCTACTGCCGTGTCGGTGGCCCCAAACATTTCCTCAATGGTACATGATATGGGACAGTCAGGGCACTGTAAAAGGTGAGCCATCGACTGAACAGCACCGTAAATAATATTGAGTCGAAACAATATAGATATCCCCAAACCCTTTGATATCATATGCTCAATGTTATAGTTTACAGCGGGCGACGTACGGTTGGTCGGACTATGAATCAATAGATGAAGTCCAAAAATACCTGTAACCGCGTGTGGCCAGTTTCGATTGTTGACACCTGCCCGGGACGAGAAAGACTGGCGAAATATTGTATCGGATGTAAAGATCCACTTAGGGTCGATGCGAAAGCGAAGTAACTACCAATGACGAGCCTATCAAACTTATCGTTACTGATAAAAGTGACGTAGCTTCAATGTTGATGGGGAGAAGTAGCTAAAACAGCCACGGAGATAAGCAGCCTGAAAGCATAGCGGTAGGTATATAACGTGTCAAATCCTGTCTGCATGACTAGTGTTAGCAGTCTTACAGGTTAATGCCACAGCTGGTTTCAAGGAATTAATTGATATGAAAACCATTGGGTAAATAAAATAAAAAATATCAACCCCCATATGTCCCACTGCTGGGCACGGGCCTTCTCCTCGAAATCAGGCGAGGAGGGTAGCGGGCCATAGCTCACTGAGGCGCTGGCCCAATGCATGTTGGTGAACTTTACATACCTTCAAAGACTTTAATCTCATCAGGCAGGTTTCCTCACGATGTTTTTCTTCACCGGTGAGCGAGCGATGGTCTCGTGTTTTTTAAGGTGCGCTTAGAAATGAAGAAAAACCCATTTCAAAGCACACACGGGAATCAGGATCGAACCCGAAACCTCTCGCATAAGAGACCGATATATACCCACCACTGGACCATTGGATAAATGATGAACATAAATATGAAAAAAGTGTCTCAACTAAACTATGAACTTCATTTATCATTATCTAAAATCTAGCTTAGAATTCAGATGAAAAATAATGACACATCATTAATCACGCATCGAAAGCATCGGTCATTGTTTCAAACTTTGCAAATAATTTATCTCAACTTCCGTACATCCATCATGGTCCGCTTCCACCAGCTGACGACTTGAGCGAAATTCAATGGACGCTCATATTTTGTAATTTGTTGCGGGTTAAAATTTTTACATCACATTTTGTTATCTCTTTCAAAGTAAAAAATATTTTAGAACAGCAGGTTTATATAGAGCTGTTACATGTTTTACATAGAGCTGCTACATATTTTATATAGAGCTGTTACATGTTTTATATAGAGCTGTTACATATTTTATATAGATATGTTACATATTTTATATAAAGCTGTTACATGTTTTACATAGAGCTGTTACATATTTTATATAGAGCTGTTACAAATTTTAGATAGGTTTGTCTCTTTTATGTTACTTGCATGGGCAAACTGACAGACGTGCCAGCTGATGGTAAATGACCCATAAACATAATCTAGTTAACCTGGAACTAACTCAGGTAACAGGAGACATAAGATGTTAAGTCTCAGTGCAACTAAAAACGCTGTCTAAGTTGCCCTTCTCTCAGAAACACAGAGAAGCTGCTTCACGGTAGCAACAAGCAAGATGGTGGAACCCATGTAGTCGGGAGCGCATCAGAGCGCATCTCCGTCTAATATATTATTTTTAAAATACAAACTGTGGAGTAGACAATTTAGTATGAACTTTACTTATCATCGAGGATTCCGGTACTATAGTCCTGTAACTTTTATTTTAATACTAGCTGTTACCCGCATCTTCGTCTGCGTTAGCAATCATTTCAGCATGATCTTAGCGATCTTCCTCGATAAATGGGCTATCTTATACTGAAAGAATCTTCCAAATCGCACCAGTAGTTCCTGAGGTTAGCGAGTTCAAACAAACTCTTCAGCTTTATATATTAGTATAGGATTAGATAATGTTATTGCTGCAAATAAATCTAGTTTTTAGTTTTAATTGTTAAAAAAAAAACTTTTTCAGTCCTGAACTAATCAATTACTGTGTTTCATTCAAAAGTGCTTGAAATTACGCTCGCTTTTCTAGAGGTTCGCGGCATAAAAAAACACTGTATTAGAGTCTAGAGTCTAGACTATCAATCTGAAAAGGCAATTAGGAAAGATCACAGAGGTCATATGTCCGTCTATACTCTATCCCTTCTCGATAAAAAAAATAAAACAAAAAAACATCGATTCAAATACTTGATATATTTTACGTTTCACCCTAATCCAATGACTGTGACAACAAAAAATCCAATAAAGCCAGCCATTGGTGTGAGGCATTACTTTTTGTACAGACCCTGACACGGGCTTAGGGTCTCATCCAGAAATAATGAAGGATATTAAAAAATCAATTGCTTTCGCCTTTTTATCATTTTATCGATGCTAGACGATTTAGATTAATGGACAACATACATTGTGTTACATATAAATTATGTGTTCGTAATATTCTACCTTAATTTTTTTTCGAAAGGACCTATGCTGTTGGCCTTAAGGCCTTAAAGCTTACTCGGAAACGTAGATGAGCAGATGGCTCATGTTAGGTAGATTCAAAAGGGCTGATAGAGTGTAAGGCTGAGATTCATTGTCCTGACTTTGACTTGACTTTTATTTGAAATTCGACTTTCAACTAAAAATGAGATTCATAGACTCAAATGCTAACTTTACTTTAAAAACACATTTCGCTAAGTAAATACCGAGGAGATTTCGGCGACTTTAAAGCTAAAGTAAGCTTTGATATTGTAATGAGTACAAAAAATGTAATATCTCAAAATAAACGTGTGTTCCTTAGATCATTAATATGTCTAGATGGAGTGTCGCCCTACAATCAAAACAAAAAGAACATGCCAACATTTTCAAAATGTATTCGAAATTAGTGATACCAGCTACTACAGTTCTCCCATAAATCACCTCCCATAATTAAAAAATAGACTGATGAAAAAATATAAGTTTTTGAGAAAAGGAAAACCAATGTTTTATGAATTGCGGGTAAAGCATGTTTAAAAAAATATATCTCCTTAAAGGTTACAACCTTTTAGACCATGTTGACACTCTTAAAATGTGCACCATAAATGCCTTCGAATATCAACATAACAAGTTTTTATTGCACAATTTACAATTTGTATTTACAATTTGTATAACAAAATTTTAATTATAATAATATAATATTAAAATGTGATCTTATGATTATAATATTATTATTGTCATTTTTATTGTATCAATAAATAAATGAAAAAAAATTAAACCTTAATTTTAATTAGGGAGTTCTGAGTATGAATGTGGCAACACACACACGTGCCAATCACGTTTCATGAAAAATGGCGAACAACAATAATATTTATTTTCAAAAAAAAAATATTACACTATTCAGCTTGAATGATTGCCATATAATGATAAAATATTGATGGTAAGTACTTTCTTCGTAATTTTTGATCATCCTTTTTAATCTCGGCATACTTTTACCACACAAACCGTAATTATAAATAAAGACAATAATGCGTAGCAATTCATGCGTATTCAATGTCAGCGGGACTGATACTAAACACGGAGAAAGCATTTAGAGGCGAACAATTAGCCGCAATTTTTTTGTATGTGTTTTCCGCGCGATACTCTATCTAGATATATTATTAATCTAAGATGTATTCATCCAACGTCAAGACTTCTTAATATGTTCGAGTTATAACGTTTGAAGTTGTAATTTGACACTTGACTTTTCACATTTGAGACATTCAAATTGTTTGGCTAAATATAAGATTTTTTATATATTAATTAATACTTTAGTTTATAAATCAATTAATTAACACGCACGCAAACAACTCTACACATACCAAATAAGTTGCCTTCAAAAACAAAATGCTTTTGTCAATGTCATAATAAATTTGATCCGTTTTATGTTTTTGTCAGTAAGTTAATTTTCTCGTTTCAAAATGTATTTTTTTTAATAAAAATTAAACATAAATTCTGTTCATTTTATTAAGGTCAATTAAATGATATTATGCGTTTACCAAAACGATCCCTAATATAACTACCGCTAGTACTTTCATCTACACTTTGCTTATAACTTCAACGCACGGAGTATATTCAAACTATTTCAAATTTATCTCAATACCTCTGAGGTATAAAACCATGCACATATATTATGATGCAGCCCACCTCCTGACTTGAGAAAATAAGAGCCATCGTAAGTCAATCTGTGACTAGATATTGCGCTTTTACATTTTCTAGTGCGCCTTGTTTAAAATGTATTTTTCGTTCACCCTTCGACCCTACGTAAAATAGCTTTTATACAAATAATATAAAATGTTGGCTTTTAAATTATTACGCCGGGAAATAAACTGACGCATCCCGCAGGGGAGTGGGTCTCCCCAGGCGGGTATGTGGGACTCGCTGCGCCCGAAAGATGGTAAGTGGACGCAGCTCTACCCACTAAAATACGGCGAGTGCCACCAATGCCGCCTTTGATGAGGTGCCCCGGATCTGCAAGCAACAGGGAACCTCGACGGCTAGTCAGTCCCTCAGGGGACCGACGCCACCTCCACAGAGCGGTCGCAGAACAACCTCTCCCAACGTCGGGACAGTACGATGAGGTGAGGTTCCCATCCTCACCCCTTTCCCCTGCTCTGTTGTCCCTTCTTCTTATAAGAGGGGTACAAAGAGCCCATTCGGTCGCTCAATTCGCTTCGCCCAAGGTGTTAGGCCCTGGGCTACTAAGCCCAGTAAAAAAGCCCACTAACCCACCACCACCACAAGGCCTGAACCATGGTGCGGATAATTCAATACGCTGACCCAATACGGTGTAGTAAACTTCTGACATCATGGAAATGTATGAATCTCGTTATTCATGCAGATTTCCACATTTAGCAGACCAGAGAGAGACCTCCATTCGTCTCAAAAATAACTTAGTACCACCACGTAGATAAATTCCAATAATTTCGTCATATTAACATCCTCTTAACAGATTAGAAACAGTCTACAATTTTTATAGAATGATTTAAGTAAATTGCAACATTATAAACATTGCATTAATATTATATTAAGAATTTACCATAACTGCTTATACGATATATTTTAAGGTTATTTTGATACAAACAAGACCCTTGAAGTTTGATTTCAAACTCAACCTAGAGGTTCTCAGACCCCTGACATTCGCAGACTTGTTTCAAATACAAATAAATCAAGTAACTGAAACTTCGAAGCTGATATTTTACAGGTTAGTGATAACATCAGATACTGGAAGGCGATGTTTTAGCGTATACGGTTTATATGAAAGTCACTATAAATCACTATTAACACTTGGGCCTGTTTCACAATCTCCCGATAAGTTCCCAATAGGCTATCGGCAACATATTTGACAGATATTTGACAGATACTCCATACTCTATCGGTCAAATATGTTGCCGATAGCCCATTGGGAACTTAACTGGAGATTGTGAAACAGGCCCTTATTCTCTTTATTTACTAAATTAATTATGATCTATATATTGTACCAAAATAAAGCAGAAACTTCTAAATACCAGGAGCACATAGCCCCGGCGCAGCGCTACAACTATACACAACTGTGTTCTACAACTCTTTGATTATTTGCCAAACCCATTGATCTCACGTGTTGCCCGACAAACTTTGTCTTACCGCAACCCAACTTCGTTATTTAATATATAAACGCGTTTAATATTACAAACTCGTACAAACTATTGGGATACCCCTCTGAGACCGCCAATATTTTAATTCGTTTACCTGGAAAGAAAACATAAATCATTAATAAAAATATACTTATTATGAATTAAAAAAAATGTATTAATAATTACTATAATTATTAACAGAATTAAAACTGTTCAAAGTGGGATTTATTACGAGTACAATTTAGACAACCTCTTTCAACAAAGTCATCATCAGATGCCTATTGACCAGGTGGTAAAATAGTTTCCATTGTAGTGGCTACAACATGAACTTCCATCAAGGACCTACGGTACATTCTATTTGTTATAAATATGATTTTAGTTACGGAACCCTTCATACGCGAATCCGACTCGCACATGACCAGACTTTTTTTAATTATATAGGTGACCCAGTATCGGGCTTGAATGCTTGATAAAAGGAATTCACGCTGTATAACGTGTCTAATCTTTTGAGTGAAGTGTTTTTAATTAAGGCGCGGTCTTAGTACGATTTAAAATTGCGATTTCACTCACACAACCGTATATCTACGCGCGATACGGTAACACACACACACGCGCCATCAACCATTTTTGCTCGCAGAAAGATGCATGGTTATACGCAACGTGCAGAGTAAACATGGGTGTTATATTCAAAATAAAAAAGCGTAACCACCAGCATAAATGCATACACTTTTATGTTTATAATAGATAGTTACAATCATTAGTTAAATAAAAGAAAAAAAGAAAAAATAAAATTATTATTTTTTACCAAGTAATCAGACATTTCCTACTCATATCAATACATATTATTAAAAAAAAACGCTCAAATCTTTAAAACTACGCAACGGATTTTGAAGCGGTTTTTTTTCATGGATAGGACAATTCAAGAGGAAGGTTTATGTACATAATTTATTAAGTTTTTATATATGTCGCAGTCATCTGGTTGAATCAGTCATTTGATTGTATCACTAGCGCGTTAATCAAATGACGACATTTAATTGAATGACTAAAGGACAACTCGTCAAGTTGTTGAATGTAACGTTCAACGTCTTGACTGAACGTCATTTAGCATTGTCGTTGAATGGGATATAGCCGACTTTGTAATGTTTTTAGAGTGACCATAAGTTCGCAACTCAAAAGGTCCTTTACATAACAAAAATGAGCAATGAACATTATGATTTTATATTGTATTTTAAGTCTTATGATAGGCTAAAAATATATGATATTTTTTTAAAAGTAATGTATTAAAATATGGAAGTCTCTATGACTCCAGAAAGTTTTTATCTTAAGTCTTTGTCACCTTGTGAAATGAGAGTTTAGGTAAAAAAAAACGAAAAATTTATAATCATAGGATCAGTTTCTAGCTATCTGCGCGAGCTGTTTTACGCCATGTTTGTTTTAGTGACTACTAACGCCGCGGTGGGAAAAATGAACTAAATTACAATCACCTGACTGATTTTACGTCCGCTCTGTTCAAAAGGCTATGTTACAATCCTCTATCTAGTTGGACGATGAGCGACGCTTGTTCAATCAACGTTCGGTCTAGTCATTTAATTAAATGTCGTCATTTAATTAACGCGCTAGTGATACAATCAAATGACTGATTCAACCGGATGACTGCGACATATACATTATCTAAGTTATAACAATTATATTGTTGGAGGTGTCGGAAAAATAGGCCGTCTGGGAATTTTCAACGAAAACGCTGCCTAAACCCTTTGAGATATAACAAAATAATGTATGGTGGAATTGTATATCTTAAATAGGCCTACAAAAAAGTCCGCGATGACATATGTCTATCTCTTAGGAATATTATACTATATCCATTTCATACTTAAAAAAATGGGCAACTATAACGTGATAGTTTAAAAGTTATTTACAGGAATATGTGAATCCCATTAATAATATATGAATCCCATTTTAAATGAGTAAATTAGCATTTGCACTTCATGAAGATTATTTTTGCCCTTTACATCATGCAAATTAAATGAATACTTTAGGAGATATGGCAAAATCAAATTAATGCACAAGAAAATAAATCGTGTTGCCATGATTCGAACTGGCGGTTGTCTGGTGCATGGGCGTAGCCACACTGGGGCAAGCTGGGGCGCTTGCCCCATCCTGGCACCTATAGGGTGCCTAATTAAACATAAAATATTTTTTTCTAATATTAACAACAATCATAATTTTTGTTTTGTTATTATGTCATTCATTTATGTTGTAGTAATGTGTGCACAATAAAGTATATTCATTCATTCATTCATTCATAATATCAAAAAATTAGTCTACATAAAAAAAGTGCGATCAAAACAAAAAGCGGGTCCGAACCCTCAAATTTACAGATTAACAAATTGGCATAGATGCAGCCCAAACGGCTTAATTAAAAAAAACCCCTTTGTTGCCCCACGTTGAGCCCAAGGCTGGCTACGCCCATGGTCTGGTGTCTAAGGCCATGGTGTATCAACTCTGATAGGTGTAATAATATGATTAAAGTATGGTGGAATATATAATAATAGTATCCTAAATAAGCCGATAGGACGATTCAATTAGGATAGGCAGCATTTAGATAGCTTCGCCATATTCTCACGTCGTCTATACCGCAGAGTTTGAAGACGAAAGTCTTCAACCGATGATGATTATCCGTCCACTGCTGAACATAGGCCTCCCTCAACGAACGCCAAGACGACCGATCCCTTGCTACTCGCATCCAACGCGGACCTGCCACTGCACGGAGATCGTCTTCCCATCTGGTTAATGGCCGACCAATACTTCGTCTACCTAAGCGCGGCCTCCACTCTTGAACCTTAACGGCCCATCGGCCATCCGTTCTTCTGAGTGTGTGACCAGCCCATTGCCACTTCAACGTGCTTATTCTTTGCGTGATATCGGTAACTTTAGTTCTCTGGCAAAGGTCTTCGTTTCGAATTCTATCTGCCAAAAAAACACCCAGCATAGCACGCTCCACAGCACGTTGAGCTACGGCAAACTTGCGGACCAGTCGTAAATTAAGAGGCCACGTTTCGGCCCCGTAGGTCATCAGGGGGAGAACGCATCGGTTGAAAACTTTCGTCTTCAAACTCTGCGGTATAGACGACGTGAGAATATGGCGAAGCTTCCTAAATGCTGCCCATCCTAATTGAATCCTCCTATCGGCTTCCCTCTCGAAGTTATGTCGACCTAGCTGCAAAGTATGCCCAAGGTAGACATACTCTTGCACGACTTCGAGAGTTTTGCCATCGACGTTAACAGGCCTAGGGAGAACGTGCTCATTGAACATGACTCTCGTCTTGTCCAAGTTCATCCTAAGGCCCGGAGGATTCATTAAGACTGTGCAGCATCTCCTGCAAACCCTCCAGCGACTCGGCCAACATAACGATATCGTCGGCGAAACGAAGGTGTGAAAGATACTCGCCGTTAATGTTTATGCCACATTCTGCCCAGTTTAAGGTCTTGAAGACGTACTCCAAAGCATTTGTGAACAGTTTCGGGGAAAGAACATCCCCCTGTCGCACAACTCGATGCAGTTGGATTGGTCTTGTTTGACCTCCCGGAATCAGAACGGACAAAAAGGCGGCTTCGTATAATCCTCTCATCACTTCGACGTCGCGCCAATCGACCTGACATCGCTGCAGAGCTTCCAGAACAGCCCAGGTTTCGACAGAGTCAAAAGCTTAGCATAGTCCACAAAGGCATGGCACAATGGCTGGTTGTACTCGTGGGTCTTCTGTACAACTTGCCTTATGGTGTGGATGTGATCTATGGTGCTAAATCCTCTTCGAAACCCAGCCTGCTCAGGTGGCTTGAATCCATCGAGCTTATTAGTGAGGCGGTTCGTCATAACCCTTGAGAACAGCTTGTATATATGGCTTAGAAGTGATATCGGTCTGTAGTTTTTTAAGAAGGGAGTTGTCACCCTTTTTAAAAAAAATTGGTTGCCTGTAAAGTCGGTATACGGGCGAAAGTTTTACGTGACAACGACTTTGAGTGGTAAAATAATTTTAATGTGAATCATTCGTATAGTAGGAAGAAGGATGAAATAATAGTAACAATTTAAAACATTTATTTATACAAAGAATTATATTTAAAACATTAATTTATACAAAGAATCTCACTTTTTATGTCTGTCTCTCTCGCTCTTAGGCGGGCTAACCATGCCCGAGTGGAAGGGACGCGTGCCTCTCACTCGCTCTCATTGTGAGCGCATAACGTGAGCGGAGCGTAACGCAGTTTCTTGAAGTGTCACCCGGCAAACCAATTTATAAGACGTTGTCACGTCAAAAACAGAACGACCTCGCTTCCATGCCATTCCTTGGGGGAAATGCCCCGATGAAGCACGAAATTAAAAATCTTTAGCAACTCTCTTAAAACAGGTTCGCCACCTGCTTTAAGAAGTTCAGTCGTAATTCCGTCCTTCCCCGGAGCCCTTCCCCCTTTCAGCTGCTTAAGAGCCAGACTAACCTCATCCAAGCTGATGTACAGAAGCTCGCTGGAGAGGTGTCGTGTTAGGCTGGCACGCGGATCGTGGTTCCGAGGATCGGGTTGAGGAGCGTGAGACGCATACAATTTGCCATAGAAATCTTCGATCTCCAATAAGATCTCAGGCTTTGAAGAAACGGTCGCGCCAGAAACGGTCCTAATCTTCGACAAATGGCTTCTCCCGAGCTTCTCCACAAAAACCTTCGACCCTCTATTCTGCTCAATTGCTTCGGTAATCCGTTGCGTATTTGAGCAGCGAAGATCTCGGCGTATTAGTCTGCTTCGAGAGAAGCTCTACATCTGTAGAAAAGGCGTCTGTGTCTGCTCTGCGTTCCCTCATAATTACTAACAATCTTAATATATATAAATCTCGTGTCACAATGTTTGTTCTCAATCGACTCCTAAACCACTTAACCGATTTTAATGTTTTTTCTTTTAAAATGTGTGCTTTTCTCCAACTTAAAAGATAGGATAGTTTATTTCTCAAATTTGAGATTGCAATCTTATTTATTGCAAATTAAATATTTTGACACAACGAAGTCTGTCGAGTCCGCTAATAATTATATATAATTAAGCTGTTATCTGTAATTCGCCATTGCTCATAACTGCCACGCTGAGCAGGCGGATTGACAATCGCAGATGATAATGAAGTCGCATCGGCGGCACTGCTGCCTGATCAGAGTAGCACAGGATCGGTCGTCTTGGCAATCATTAGAAGGGGCCTATTTTCAGCAGTGGACGGATTTAAGCTGATGATGATGATGATGATGATGAGTGAGCAAACACTTCACTACTAAAGATGTATAATTTTTACTTACAATAATTATATGTAAGTAAACTGATATCTGTAATTCACCTTTGCTCATAACTGCCACGCTGAGCAGGCGGATTGACAGTCGCAGATGATGATGAAGTCGCATCGATGGCACTGCTGCCCAGAGTAGCACGGGATCGGCCGTCTTGGCGTTCATTAGGAAAGGTCTAAGTTCAGCAGTGGACGGATAAAGGCTGATGATGATGATGGTATATTGTTCTTGTTGTATTCGAGTGGCAAGAGATCGGTAGATCGGTCGTCTTGGCAATCATTAGAAGGGGCCTATGTTCAGCAGTGGACGGATTTAAGCTGATGATGATGATGAGTGAGCAAACACTTCACTACTAAAGATGTATAATTTTTACTTACAATAATTATATGTAAGTAAACTGATATCTGTAATTCGCCTTTGCTCATAACTGCCACGCTGAGCAGGCGGATTGACAATCGCAGATGATGATGAAGTCGCATCGGCGGCACTGCTGCCTGATCAGAGTAGCACGGGATCGGCCGTCTTGGCGTTCATTAGGAAAGGTCTAAGTTCAGCAGTGGACGGATAAAGGCTGATGATGATGATGATGAGTGAGCAAACACTTCACTACTAAAGATGTGTGGTTTTTACTAACAATAATTATATGTAATTAAGCTGTTATCTGTAATTCGCCTTTGCTCATAACTGCCACGCTGAGCAGGCGGATTGACAATCGCAGATGATGATAAAGTCGCATCGACGGCACTGCTGCCTGATCAGAGTAGCACGGGATCGGCCGTCTTGGCGTTCATAATAGGAGAGGTCTAAGTTCAGCAGTGGACGGATAAAGGCTGATGATGATGATGGTATATTGTTCTTGTTGTATTCGAGTGGCAAGAGATCAGTAGATCGGTCGTCTTGACAATCATTAGAAGGGGCCTATGTTCAGCAGTGGACGGATTTAAACTGATGATGATGATGATGATGATGATGAGTGAGCAAACACTTCACTACTAAAGATGTATAATTTTTACTTACAATAATTATATGTAAGTAAACTGATATCTGTAATTCACCTTTGCTCATAACTGCCACGCTGAGCAGGCGGATTGACAGTCGCAGATGATGATGAAGTCGCATCGATGACACTGCTGCCTGATCAGAGTAGCGTAGGATCGGCCGTCTTGGCGTTCATTAGGACAGGTCTAAGTTCAGCAGTGGACGGATAAAGGCTGATGATGATGATGGTATATTGTTCTTGTTGTATTCGAGTGGTAAGAGATCGATAGATCGGTCGTCTTGGCGTTCATTAGGAGAGGTCTAAGTTCAGCAGTGGACGGATAAAGGCTGATGATGATGATGGTATATTGTTCTTGTTGTATTCGAGTGGCAAGAGATCGGTAGATCGGTCGTCTTGGCAATCATTAGAAGGGGCCTATGTTCAGCAGTGGACGGATAAAGGATGATGATGATTCGTTTTGTTGATCTTAAAAAGAAAACATGATATTATACAAAATATTATTCGTTTATGTTGCGTTTACTATGCAAGCCATGACCGATACGGTCGATCGACGTAGCAGACAAACCACGCTTGCACCTGGCGCATTCAAATATGTATTCTATGCGCATATAAATAGAATGCCACAATATGTTTTTGGATTTAGAATATTATGTTTGTGCAATTACTCAAATTCACAAAATATCGTATATTTCAACAAAAAAACATTATAGCCTTATTATCCATCTTATACTTTCCCAAATATTCCAATAATTTTTTACAATTTACACATAAACCACGAAGTTTTATGTCACAAGAAGACCGTCCGGGACCGACCAGCCACCGCGACCGTCGGTCGGGGACTGATTATGACCGCGTAATCTAATGCTACATTTACCACACATTGAATAAGGTTAAAAATTGCAAAGCAGAAGTGTAACCCTGTTGCAAATAAACATTTAATTTGCGGGTTTTTCTTTAATAACTCAGAATATACGCATTCAAGAAATTCAATATCTGTTGGGCCAAACAATCAATAAAACCATATTCTAATTATATTCTTACAAAAAAATATGTTGTTACCGCTGAAAATACAGAGAACTCCAACGTCTAAGTTTATTTTTGAGAAGGAAATTAAGATTTTTTTATTGGATATATTAAACAAATATTTAATATTATATGACCGTAAACATTTTCTTTAGACCCTTTTCTATGGTCTGTATTTTTTGCATTAGTTATATTCATTGGGTTTCCTCGTACCGGAGCGTCAAAAAAACCCAGTTTTGTGAGTTTTGAGCTAAGACTGCGCCTTAAAACCTCGACACGCGTACGATAGATATTGTATTATTTTTTTGATTTTAATGACGAGAAAAAAGATGGCCGATAGTCTTTACCTCCCAGGTAGGGAGTGATTATTAAGATATTGGTATTCAGGAAACAGGAAAGTAGCTCGTATATTTTTTCTAACTAAGCAATTTCTAAGTATAATATGTACTTGGAGTTCTCTATGGAGACAAATGTAAACCTATAATATAATACAAAAACCTAATATTTTTTTGACCTACCCCCGTCCCCCATGTACCATGTACAAGGGTTTTGGAAGGTCCGTGACACGGGAAAAAATATTATAACTATTAATAACAAAAACGTTTGTTAAAGGATAAACTACTCTAGCTCTTTAGTAACTTGGAACATTGGCGGAATTTATCAAAAAAAAGTCTGTAAAATGCACAAAAAAGCACACCTTGAAAATTTAATAAATCCGTCGCTGCCATCAAAGTTCCAAATTTTAGAGCAAAAGGCCAGCAAGTACCCTCAAGTATGTTCAATTTCAAAAAGGGTTTGTGACTGGTAACAGTAGAGTAGATCACGTTTTTTCGCTCGATTTGAAACTCACATCACCATTGAGCGGTGAAATATATAAAACATTGGAGTTTTTCGACGAAAAGATTTTTGCATTTCTCCAAGCTTACGCATTTATTATACAAATTCAGTGTCGCCTACGGAGATAGCGTCTTATATTGGCTTTCTTATTTCAAAAGTATTTTTGCTCGCGATTTTGTGAATACATTTATGATACCTGGATTAGCGCTGATTATTGTTTGTTCTCCGTCTAGACTGGCTTTAAAATCACTCTGGTAAACATTTTTTGGCTACATTGCTGTACATTGTTCACAGGGTCTCCGAATATGTACCTATCTTGCTTTCAAAATGCTTTTCAGAACGCGCAAGAAGCGTCAATTGAAACAAAAAGAAAACAGTTATTTATCATAATATTATTAAAGCCAGCCATCAACAGCCAGTACGTGAAAATAAGATGATGAAGAAAAAAGTTTTCAACTTGTCATTGAAGAGGTGTATATGTTATTCGTCTGTACAAATTTTAGGTTACTTACAATCATAGAGTAAAGTAATACAATGGAAACAATATAGCGAGACGTGTCTAAAATGAGGACGTCTAACGTGGGGCATTCCCCATGCCATTTTCTAAGTATTTTCATAAAAAGTGAATATTCCGTACAATTAATAATAGTAAATTTTTAACAATGAGTGTAATTCTCAAAAATTGAAATATAATATAGTTATAAGTAATAAATAAATAATAATTTATTACTAATAACTATATTATATTCCAAATAGTTCTTAGTAATAAGCCATTAATAATCATGTAAAAGATTATAGCAGTTCACTAAATAAGGAATATGTAAAGTATCATAAATCTTCGTTCAACCCGAAATGAATTATAATTTGATACAAAGATGGATGGTTCCATAACTTTATCTAACGTTCAAAAACTTGCAAACTAAATATTGAACAATTGCGGCACATCTGTGCCGGATATTAATTGGAATTTCCAGAAATTTCGACAAGTTTAGAACATTCTAGTGTGTGATGCGAATTTGTGGGTTTACCGTTCTATTCCAAGTGTTACCTCATAACTTTTGACTGGGTGAACCGATTTTGATGATTCTTTTTGTATTAGAAAGCTGATGCTCCCCATGTGGTCCCATTTTAATCTAGTCCAGTTCTGATGATGGTATCCATGAGAAAACCATAAAAGTCATAAATTTGCATTAGGCATGTACGCGACAAATAGATGAATAACTGAATATCACGCCAACCGATTTCGATGATTATTAGTTTATATGAAAGAATGTAGTTTAAGGATAGTTTGGTGAAAACTTGGTTAGGTTCTGATCATGGGATCCATAATAAAGTGACGGAACTCTTCAATTCTTAGGAGCAAATTAACGATACTCGGCTGAATTTTTTATAGGCCATCAGGATATTTGGCTAACGTAACGTCTTTATGGTCCAGTGGTCAAGTAACTATCGTAGCCAAATATGATGATCAATTCCTCAACGGCTTACTGTAAGGATGCGGTCTGTGGCAGAAAATCTAACTAATTTGTGTATGCACTCTGTAAAATTGTGTATGCAAAACATAAAATTATCATCATCATCTCATCATCATTCTCTGATCGGTCGTCTTGGCGTTCATTGAGGGAGGCCTATGTTCAACAGTGGATGGAGAAAGGCTGATGTCGATGATAATATATGTATTGCATACAACTTTCCAAATCGCTTTTGGCTATGTGTTAATTTAAATCCTTTCTTCGTTTGTTTTTCATTAAGCCTTGATAAATTTGTGTAAGCCCTCTAAGAAAGTTTACTAGCCTTACTGGCCCTATACTTAAAACTAAAAAGTACAAAATAAAGTTAATTTTAAATGAAAAACCAAAACCGACTTCAAAACTATACCTTCAAATTATGTACAACTAAAAAATTTTAAATAATATTTAAATACTTCGAGTACTACTTTTTAAAATTAGTTATTTTTGGAGTCGGTACCAGCCAAAGCAAAGATAACCTTAACAGACATCTATTCAATACTGGGTGCACTCGTATGAGTACAAAATCAATAATTGCAAAGGAATTTATAATAGATGTGAGAGTATAGTATTCAAATCCTGTGAATTGTGATTAGACTGTCCTTATTGGCTGGCACCGACTCCCAAAATGACTAATTTTAAAAAGTAGTACTCGAAGTATTTAAATATTATTTAAAATTTTTTAGTTGTACATAATTTGAAGGTATAGTTTTGAAGTCGGTTTTGGTTTTTCATTTAAAATTAACTTTTTATTATTATTGTAGATTCCAAATCTACACTCTAGTTTACGTAACTCCCTTTCAAAAAAACATGAAAAAACTAATTATATCAGCAAGAAAAAAATGTTTTAAAATAAGCCACAATTGTTGCCGCTAGAATCGTTCGCCGAAAACGGCCACAATGGCTTTTTTTTTTTTTTTTTTTTTCGGTTGGATCTATGCTAATGGTCCTAGTGACCGTTATGCGTCATCGGAAATGGGGTGATCCGGTTGGATCATCCTATGACGTTAAAAATTTGGGGGGTTGCCCCCCGCCATGTTCATGGCGTCGGGTTTGTACCTAACTTGGTCAGCTACGGTCGACTGGTTTGGAACGGGTGACGTTAGAAACCTATCGTGAGGGCCGGCCCTCCCCTCCCCCGGTAGCGGGGGAGGCGGGTCAAGCGCGGGACCCGAGCAAGCTGCCGATAGCAGAGTGCTATCGGTGATTACACGGTCTATATTGGTGTCGACTCGTAGCTGATCTGAGCCTATGCTGTCGCGGTTGATCCGGATCAACTGGTCAACGGAGTGTAGGGTTCGACGTCGCATACGACCCCGGGGCCCATGCGGTGTGAATGTGTGCCTAACACCGGCTGTGTTATGTCTGAGTGTGTGTTGTAGCTTACGTCGCGCTTCAGCGTCGCGCTTTAACAGTTCTGTGATTTTATCAACAGGATCGGTTATGACATTCTTAGGTAACCTAGACTTATTAGGTGCTAAGCTATCGGGGGTGTAGTTTGCCGCACTCACGACAAGTGGGTTCGGGTGGAGAAGTGCCTTTTCGAAGTGACGTTCTGACATCGCTTTGAAATGGCCCCTAATCGAATCTAGTGGCCACAATAGCCACAGTAACTCTTTTCCACGAATGTTTGAGGTGGCGGAGCGGGTCGCAAGCGCCATACCGCCACTTTTCGCCGTGTTTGCGTGATGTGTGTACTTCTTATGATTTCACTTGCATCATTCAAATATTACCACAAAACAAAACAAAAGGAATAAACGAGGATACAGATAGTAGACATGGCAGTGTTTTAAACCAAAATAACCCGTAAAGCTATGAAATTAATAAATAAATAGATTAATTTGTAATTTAGTGCAGCACTCATTGTGTTTTACTTAACTCCGTCGAAAAGGGTCACTATGGCTGTAGTGGCCAGAGAAAAGTGGAGCCCTAATTACTTTTGTGTCCTTATTCCATGTGCACTTTATATTTATTGACGTTTTGGTACTTATTAGAATTTGTACGTACGTTTCATAATTATTAGAAGCCCTTAGTGCTCTTACGACCCTGAGTATTCCGAGGAAAAAGGGCATAATGTCAATTATGGCTAATAAAGTCTATTATTTTCCCGCGAATAAAGCTTTAAGTGACAATTTTAGTATAAATATGGGACTATAAGCCTCATAATCAATTTTATATTAAGCCTAGATGCCTTTACGTATGTATTATATATTAACATTTTGAAACTATCAATTAGTATTGATGTAAAACACAAAAAACCTCCCCCTGAAAACTTGGTTATTTGTAATTATGGCACTTTTTGTAGGATATGACGATATGTTCGGCCTCGAAGTGTAGCGGTCAAAGCTCGAACGTAACCAATGGTAAAAAAAGCGTTTATTTATTACATAGTGCACTTAATCACGTTAAAATTGCTTGCTAAATGAAAGAATAATACACCGTCAGCTAACCTGTTCGCATGATGAGATAAAAAATTATTGTGTGAAAAGTTTACCACCTCGCATTTCACCCCCGTCGGTTGAATTCGAGAAAGGAATCTGTACCCAGCAAAAATATATTTGAAGTCAAGTATTTGCCAAAACGGGCATAACGAAAATCCCCCCCCCCCCCCCCATTGGTAAGTCTTACTATCGCAATGCTTGAAATTCGAATCTGAATTAAACCAATACTAAAAATAATGAAATTACTAGCTTGCTACTCTCGTTAGACTCTTGTCATTGCTATAATAAACGTAATTGTTTGATAATATTAAAACGTTGATAAAATTATATTTCCTCGATAAGAGAATAATTCTGATATTAAAAGGGAGAACGTAATCTTTAACCATAAAGATATTGAACGCCTGCGAAAATTTACATTGCAAATACGCTGATTTGAGAGTTGCTTTATACATCTGTACTATATATTATACATTTAATTTACTCTGTTTGGTCATTAGTGTTGATGATGATGACGCTCTTACTGTATATAATGCTGTCAAGGAACGCCCTACGGATGTGAATCATACATATTAAAATGTACAAAACAAAAAAATTATAAGAGAGTGTCGCGCTATTTGCTGTCGCGCCATTTATGTCGGTTTTACTGCAATAATTGTTTCTGAACAACAGCCTCCATCTACGACGATGTCGGTATATTATAATATAAAATTGATCTGTTGGAGCAACATATATGTATTTCGTACGGTTTTCTTATTACTAGATGCCGCTGCGGAGTAAACTTAGGTAAGCTACTGGTAACAGTCAGTATATTTCAAACAAAAAAGAGCTATATTTTGAGATATAGGGATTTGAAGAAAAGTTAACAGAGAAAACTGAATTTGTAAAATTGTATTATTACGACACAAGACATATTCTCAGATGAAACATTATACCTACCAACCTACAAAAAGAGTAGTACTTAAAAGTGCTCCTCTTTATTGGGTTCTTTGAGGCCTCTGTCGTAATTGAGGTGTAATGGTTACGTTGTTATACGATTCTATTAACCTTTGTTTAAGGTCAGTTGAAACAGTTTCAATTTTCAGGCCGTGGCGTAAAATAAACTCAAAATATATTTTACATCAACACCAGAGTTGAGATGGATGGGAGAAACCAGTTGCTATCAACATCATTATTAGTTTATCCGTCCTTTGAAAGATAGCCTCTTTTTACTTTTAACTGTTTTTAACTGTTGTACTTCCATTGCTCTAAACTAAAGACATCTTTATCATATTTTCAGATTACATTTTAAAATGTCTCTTAAAGTAAGAGAGATTTTATCGGAAAACTCAGTAATAACAACAATCGAGACCTTCCATAGCAGAGTATGTACTTGGGCCCTTTTTTTACCTTCCACGGGGTGTATGAAGTAGGGCCTAGCGCAATAGAATCAGGACTTGAGACGGGCGAGCACGGCAACACTTTCATATTGTCTGACCAGCAGTGGCCTATTGCGATCATTTTATCTGCTGGATTCAGCTCCTAGGCATTCAGCTCCTGCCAATCCCAGACATGTGCTCTATTATAAACCACCACCAGAGAAGAGTTAACATTAGATTATTATATTATTACCTTAAAAACCCAACACTGCTTAAATTTCTAGAATTTTCTTTGCTTTCAACTGAAGTTTTGGAAATGTCTTCGAAATTGTTTCGCTTGGCACAATTATGTTCGGGCAGCTCGGGTCGTTGGCAACATCTGCGACCCACAGCCTGTATGGACCCGTCTTACAATAAAATTACATTATACATATTGTTTTCAGTTATATAATTAGGTTGTGTAGAACAGTCTGTTGCGTAATAACTTTGATTTAGAGTCCTAACGAATGATTATTTAGGAAGACCAGATATTACATATTCTTTGTCAAGATTTATATAACGAACCATACATTTCTAAATTGTATTGTAATATTTTTGGACGTGACAACGTCTTATAATTCGATGGAGCCGGCTGCACGCACGAAAAAACATGACTCATGCGGCGTTACCTCGCTCTGAGGAGTTCCATTTAAAGCTTGAAGTGCAAGCGAGAGTGCGGAACGAGTGACAAAGAGGCACTATCGGCCCATCAGTATTTTCTTATGACGTTGTCACGTTCAACTATCGTCAGTAATCCGACTTTACAGACAACCGAGTTTCTTTTAAATGTCTTATCCTTTAAACTTGGTTCTTACAAAATCTACTAGCCATTGACAGGATTGGGTGCTGCACATTCTCAGCAACTTTGTAAGAGGTAATATGCCATTGAGGCCGCATTGGGCCGGCACGAACGGGAAGGTATCCATCTTTCGGCACTGGCATAAAGTGACAGCAATTCTTTCGCGTTTTGTGTGGTTTGTAGCCTTCGGTGGCTTACTGGGCAGGACGGGGTGTAGGCGGGCAACGCATATCCATAAATGCTGCTTGTTTGTGTACTATGGAAGATAGTTATTTAAATGCTCCGTCTGGTCGTGTGTTCCATCATTCTCATAAAAATACCTCTATTTTATAACTTGGTTTTGACGCCAAAAAGACTGGAGTATTTGTCTTTTACATAATAAATACGAGCACGACAGACACAAGATTTCATCTTGACCTATTTACGTACAACAGAAAGTAATCAGAGAGTTTCCTTATATTCCTCTTGTTTAATCCTTTTTTCTGTTTGTATAGAAATTAATTGTACTGTAAGATTACATAAAATATTTCCAAAAAAAATCTCGTGATAATTCCCATAAGGAGAGGTGGAACCATATTGAACTGTTTATTTTTCTGCTCACATGTTTGACAGTTGAAGATCAATGAGGACAAGAGTCTTTCACCGCTGTAATCAGTTTATGTTATGATATTTCCACTTATAAATACGATCTGTGCGGTGACTGGCGGCGGGTGGTAAGCAAAGGAAGAACAACACAAAGTACGACTTGCACTCCCATAAAGCCTTAGCAAAGTTTTCCGTCTGGACTTTTTATTTATTTGACAATTTATGTAATTGGAAAAACTTTGAGTGAATCGTGAAAAAAAAAACATACTAATCGTTATAATGTAGTCTGAGGTTTATCAGTAGGTTGAAGAACAAGAGAGTAGTGTTGCTGAACGTCTAAAAAGCTGGCACTATAAAGTGGACAGGATTGCTTGGAAATGCTCAAAACTTGGTGCTTATTTAGTGCCAAAACCTGAAATTTAATGCGCTCATAGATGGGAAAAAAATTATTGCAGTAGGTAGGATTTGGTGCTCAATAAGTGATATTCCTGTGTAATAAAAAAAGCGGTTGTCTGTAAAGTCGGTTTACTGATAATAGTTGAACGTGACGTCATAAGAAAAGCTTGATGGGCCGATTGTGCCTCTTTGTCGCTCGTTCCGCTCTCTCGCTTGCACTTCAAGCCTTAAATTAAACGCCTCAGAGCGAGGTAACGCCGCATGAGTCATATTTTTAACCGACTTCAAAAAAAGAAGGAGGTTATCAATTCGTTTTTATGTTTTTTTTTTCTTTTTTTTTTTGTATGTTTGTTACTCGATTACTCCGCTGTTTGGGAATGGATTTTGGTGATTCTTGTTTTGTTAGTAAGCTTATGTTTCCGAATTGGTCCCATATTAATTTGATCGACATCTGATCAGCGGTTTTTAAGTTATATTCAATAATGCTTATTGGTTGGTTTTGTATACCAGACGATTTTCTCATTTTATTACTTGTCGATGTAATATGAATAATATGAACAAAAACCACTGAATAGGATACTTTGGAAAGTATCAAAGTATTGTGAGGTCATCATCATCAACTTTCATCCGTCCACGGCTGAAAATAGGTTCCCTCAATGAACGCTAAGACGACAGGTCCCTTACCACTAGCATCCAACACAGATCGGGAACGCCAAAAATTTTGCAAGAAAAAATAAAAACTATATTACTTACTATGTATAAACTTAAAACTAAAAAGTACAAAATAAAATTAATTTTAAATAAAAAACCAAAAACCGATTTCAAAACCATACCTTAATTAATGTACAACTAAAAAATTTTAAATAATATTGAAATACTTCGAAGTGAAGTAGAAGACGTATACTATTTAAAATCGGGTATTTTTGGAGTCGGTACCAGCCAAAACATGGCTGCCCTTCACAGGCATATTCTCAATACTTGGTGTATGTGATTGATCATTAAAATATCCTCTTTGGCTGGCACCGACTCCAAAAATACCCAGATTTTAAATAGTATACGTCTTCTACTTCACTTCGAAGTATTTCAATATTATTTTAAAATTTTTAGTTGTACATTAATTAAGGTATGGTTTTGAAGTCGGTTTTTGGTTTTTTATTTAAAATTAATTTTTCGTGTGTGCAGCCGGCTCCATAGAATCATAATTTATAAAACGTTGTCACGTCAAAAACATATGACAGTCTAATATACTCTACTGAGCGCGAGATCAGGTTGAAAACATAGATCTAGATAGACCTCTCTGCCTGTCACAGGTTAATTATTAGCTCTGAATGAGTGCTGAAAATTGGTAAAACAATTTTAAAATAAGATTTTACAGATTCATTTATTAAGATTTTTATATGGCTGACGTTTTGAATGCCTCCGAGTCCATCTGTTATCCTTATAGATGAATTATATCCAAAATTTTGCGTGTGTGAAAACCATTATAAAATTAATAAACACTAATGTAATCACAACAAGGAAAAAATGTATAAACAGTTTAAATAAGAATTGAGTTACGAAACTAAACAACGTTTATCTTATCGATATTAAAATAATAACTGACCCGAGATCACCAGAGCAAGCTGATCGTCAGTCATCACAACACGTGCCTGTCATGTTTGTGAATAGCTTCCTATCAGTATGACTCTCTTGATATATGTTTAGGGACAAAAATGCGTTTGGGAAAAATTGATTTGGATATTCCGCTTCGTGTAGGTACTGTTTTTTACATGAAATACCAAAGTAGTCAAATACATAGAAAATTATAATAAAACAAAACTTAAATTTACGTATAATTCGGAATTATAACGATTTTTAAGCTATTGCATAGCTTCTATCGCGGGCCTTGAGCGCGGGGACCGAGTCCAGAAATTCCGTAACGAAAAAAAAACCTAACGCTCCCCACTCCGACGGGCACGGAGGTGTGGCTTGAAGGCCATGCATCGTCTAACGTCGTTTCTTTTCGGCACTCGGCAGTCTTCGACACGGTGTTTGTGTGCTTGCAACTAGACGTATTGTACGACACTACGAAGCTCGCACGAATAACAATAAAATATAACACATGTATTGTAAAATAATAAAAATATTTTAAACAATATTAGTTAATATTGTTTAAAATATTTATATTTTTTTATTTATTTAATAAAGGAAAAAAAAATGTTTTCTTATCGGTCACCACGCTCAAAAAGTGTAACTTGAATTAATATCAAAGAAAAAGAAATACTGCATTAATAATTAAAATAAATAAATAATTATAATTGCATAAGTTGATACAAAATGCTATGCAATAGCATTACCGCGGCAGTCCCCGAGTGCCACACGTCTTTTATTATATCAATAATGCCATTATCATTGCTATTTTCCAACTATATTTTGTGGTAAACTTCTAGTTTAATCGGATACAGCTAACTACCAGATTTTAAATGGAGCGACTACATCTGACCTCCACAAACCAGTAACTGGGTGCTCTACCCCTTGGTAAGACTGGTTTTCAGACTCTTGGGCTTCTGACGATCCACGAATGACAGTCGGGACCAACGACTTAACGAGCTTTTCGAGGCACGGAGTCTCGGTGTGTAAAGATGGTCACCCATCCACGGACCAACATCGACAAATGTTGCTTAACCTGGTGAGTCGATCCGCGCGGCTATTACCACTGAGCCACGAGCTCCTCCGTAGATAACATTATGCAGACGTCATATTGTACAAAGCATTTTAAAGTGGATCAAATTGTGTGTGTCACATCGAACACACACAAAAACATCCACACTGGTACAGCCGTTTAGAGTCTCACATATGAAGATACACATTTCCAAACCCAATATGTATATTATATACTTACAGAAAAAAAATATTGAAGATAAATTATCTCTAGCCCATCTGAACCACGATAAAAAGGTTTTATATGTATATTTATCATAAGTCTATACCACGTTTAAAAAAGGTTAAAACATTGTTAAAAGCCCGATTCGTTTTCGTCTGACATTTGTTAAATGGGCGTAGCTTTATTTTGGGGAACAAAAGAGTTGAGTAGAACGCCTGTCACAGAGTTAAGTGACCTACGGTTAATATAAAACCAAATTTTATTTCAATATGTATTTTCATAAAAAGGCTTTATAATAGTGTATACTTTATTAAAATATATAACAAATTATAGAAAATATTTTTAAAAGAATTGATATAAGTACTTAATGCATTTTTTTGTTCGTTTTTTGCATGTTTGAATATGACGATCTCCGGAACAATCAGTCTTATTTGAAAATCTATAATACATATATATATATATATATAGTATTATTTAATTTTGAGATCAGTAAAATCTTGATTAACCGCGTAGCATATAAAGAGGAAAGATGTTTTTATTTCGTGTACGTTTACAAGGAATCAACTCAAAAACTTACACCTATTTGAAAAACTGTTCCATCAACAGAATGCTGGTTCGTCAAGAGGTGACATCGGTTATAATAATAATTAATAATTCAAAAAACTATATAACTCGCTGTCGCGGCTTATAACATGATTTGCGGTGGTATGGTCGTGACATTAGCCACTTATAAAAAAAAGAAGAAGGAAATATAAATTCTTCATTTGAATATATTCGAAATTTTTTCTTGAATTCGAACACACGCTCCGATTAATATGTTGTAAATTGTATAATATTGTAAACGAATATATTAAACTTAACTCGTGAACTTTGAAGACAACCATAGTTTATGACTGATTGTTGCTGCCCCACTCGCTTCTGCTTTTGCCAATAAAAAAAAGAATTAATCTTATAGAATTAGTTTATTGTCACAAGTCCTTGTTAGATCTGCAAAGTTTGAACGAAATCTTTCCGTTCAAAGATGGTCAAAATCGCGTAAAGGAGTTGGTTAAAAATCGGCCGAGACGTTTCAGAGGAGTATGGGAACGAATATTGTGACACTAGAATTTTATATATTAGATAAACATACAACTAATTGAGTAGGTATTACTTGTCCTTGCGTTCATTGAACGAGACCTATGTTCAGCAGTGGACGGATAAAGGCTGATGATGATGATGTCCTGGCGCGAAAACGGTTGCTTGTATACTCATCATCATTATCTGAGCTATTACAATGGAATGGAGCAATATTAATAACAGTGTAATGGGATTGTCTGAGCAAGAATTAATCTAGGGCGTGCATTTGCTTTGTGGTTGAGTGTGATATCTCTTTGTATGGGTTTCATAGAAATTGATTGCTATACATTCATCAGCGAACACAGATTACATTCACAAGTAAAAGAACCCAACCGGGAGTATCGTGGTCCTGTTTGTTTTTGAAACAGCATTGCTGAGTTACGGAAATGACAGCATAGACAGTGTTTTGTTTTTTTTATTACGTGGGGGCATGCTTACACAATGTATCCAGATTGCCCGGGGCAGATACCAGGCCTACGCTGGACTCGGAACTTAGGAGTGCCCCTACCCTTTTTTTATGATGCAGGACCCGAGGCCCTGGTAGGTGCGAAAGCATTCCACTGCGGCATGAAAGGTTTAAAGGGTATCGGTTCTATCCGTAACACAATGGTTACGTAAAGCACATAATTGCAGACGACAGATCGCTTTGATAAAGAACATAATATTACCCGTTTCTGCTCAGACGTAAATGTATTGTAAATTTACCTGGAACAAAAAGAATTGATATTAGTACGATCATTTAATTTAAATTAAAAAATACTCATCATGGACACCCTACAGATGGAAAACGTCTTAGGTATATTCAGTATCAGAGAGGAAACAAAGGGGGCATCCTTAAGCCCCGCACAGGAGGGTCTGCACCATCAGCAGACCGCCGTCAGCTGAGCAGAGTCGCGGAGTAAGCCAACGCCATCCCGAGGCTCAGTAGTATGACGGAGAGAAGGAGTACCGCCGGGTTGCAGTGGGTAGAGGCTGAATCCATTTACATCACGTGTCGTGTGGCATCACGACACGACAGCGTCGTGCTTAAACGTCATGGCGCTAAAAGACGTTTCACATCAAAAAAATATCCATATATTTTTAGCTATTATTTCAGAAGTTCATAATATTTCTTAAACTTAGTCCAAGATATATTATCTTGAATCTGTTAAATTATCAAGCTCTAGTAAGGTCAAATCCCACCAAGGACAAAATTATTACAAAAATGAACATCTTAAATTAATTTCTATATTTGTCAAATATACAGTCCAGTTGGAACTGAGCTGATACCAATGAATCATGCCATCAGCTGTCAGTGGCTCCATACACGTATCACGTCTCATATTTTTGGAGGTCAGCCAAATGGCAAGTTAGGGCAATCTGATGTAACTAAATACGGCCTCACCCCATGCATCGTTATCATCATCAGATTTTTTTTTGACTAGAAAAACAAGTAAGAGCTTTATTTAACCAGGCTAGGCTCACCACTCGGTGTCACTGCTCTTGTATCTAGCTATACGAATCTAGATCGACAGTGTTAATCTCCAAAATATAATCCTTTGATACGATATTAGGGGGCCCGGGGGATACGTTAAAAAGGCTCCATACGAGCCTGTCGGGCGCCTGACTTAAATGGGGGTAATTGTTCGTAATAGTTACTGAATAGCAGCTCGTACGTTAAAAAGCTTCTAGCCAATAAGTTAAAGTTATTTACAGATATTTTTTTTGACAAAAGAAAACCATTACTTGAAACTATTATTTTAGAACTTTGATAAACTTAACACCCGTATTCACAAACAATACTTTGAGGTATCACAGACAGACAGAATTCATAGACAATACTTAAGTGAAATCCGCAACTCCTGAGTCTGTGAAACCCGATATTGTCACTAGGGGGCCTAGCCAAATGCCATTAAGAAAGCGTTAGCGAAGTTCGAAATGATAAAATGTATAGGATGGACCACGTGATTAAGCGCGGCCTTATGTCAATCACATTTTATCATTTTCGAACTTCGCGAACGCTTTCTTAGTGGCATTTTGGCTAGGCTCTCAGGAGCGCATGAATACCCAGTAGTGTTCTCTGCGCTTCGCTTCTTGAATACGGGTGTAAGTTACTTCCACAATATGACGAATTGATCATCACCCTTAAAGCCAAGTCTGAAAAGCATGCCAAGCACCAAGAAATATCACGCCACCCGTACAGACACACTTGAAAACATAACCCGCATTTTAACGCTTCGGTTAAAAACTAAAAATACGATAAATTATTCTCTTTTATGACCTTTGATACCTTGGGGGCAGATCGTTACAGGTACGAGCTCTTACCCCACCACACTAAATCACGGGCTGTTCTAAGGGTGCATCCCCATTTTCCTGATCCTGTGCCAGTATTGTAAAACTATACGGTGCCCGCGACTCTGTCTGCGCAGGATTAGATTTTGTACGATTCACACAGTAGCATCAGCTGCCAAATTATTCTTAGGCTAAGACTCTCTCGGCATTTGATTTTATCTATTAGTTCACTAGAATTTAACAAAATGTAGATACTCATAAAAAGAGCTTGATTTTACATATAATTCTTTGTCGTACCTATAAATACTGAGACAGAATCCTCAATAATGTTGGGTGTCTGGTCTTTCTACCCAAATCTCCGGACAAGCTGGCTAGTCTGTCTGGCTATTAGGTTTGGTGACCTGGCAAGTAGTGCGGGCACACTTTCCCACGTGTTCCCGATGGTCTAAGAGCCGTGGAAGATCATCCTTCACCAATCTGATAACCAGATGAGGCGTATTTTTTATCAAATATTTTGTCTCTCCTACTACGACAGGCGTCTATTATCCCTCAGCGACAGGTTAATAATAGTTCATAAGTCCACTTAAAACCTATAGCGAATGGACTATGCTATTCGAACCCGCTACCACTGGCGATCGAACCACAACTCCCTCACCAGTAATATAGTTGATATTGTTAGCACTGTAGGGTATTAGCGGTAATTTCCCCAGAGCGCGAGCGCCACCGGCTCGCAGGACCATATTTTAACTTTATCGATTGAAACTTAGTTTGTTATGTAAATCAATCAATTCACATAACCCTATATACACGTGATAAGCTTATTGCGAGATTGGCACAATTCAGTAATGTTTAAACGGTGTATTTACTTTATTTTAGTCTCGTGAACAGAGAGTAGATAATGCGAAATATCGAGTTTCATGAAATAAAGCTTAGAAACGTGGTATTTTTCCAACTTTAAACAGTTCCAGTAGGAATCGAAATTTATATAACTCAAATATTCTATACAATACATTAAGAGGTAATGCCATCCTGCTTTGCAGCCGAATTAGGCCGGCACGACTCACATAATCATCTATCCCAAAACCTCGCTCATATAATATCGGCGTAAAGTGACAGTTATGCTGTCGCGTTTCATGACGATGCTGACGTGCGTTTGTTATACTAAAATTGTAAAAATTAGACCTTGAAATAAACCCTAAAATCCTTCAAAGGTCCGGAGAATCCACCAAAATTACATGTCCAGCCCTTACCATAGAAGTAACAAATTACCGAGATTTTAGCCCGATTCGACTTTAATATTCATAAGAATAAATCTGCAATGAGCCGACCGGGTGCTGACGCTCCCAATTTCCTTCAACATCTTTTAGATACAAATTCCCTCGTAATGAGAAGCTGTAATGAATAGAAAAATAATTTCCTTTCGATATCTCGTCGTGTTCTAAAATCTAAGGTATAAAGATTGCTTAGATACAGTTAAGATGTTTTAGTTTATAGTGATATCAAATTACATTTCCGGATTTCACATTTTTGCAACGAATTGCCTTATGGAGCGTTGTGTTGGGGGAGGGTGGGCTCCCCACCACGGTTCAGGCCTTGTCGTGGCGGCGGGGCTCAGTAGCCCTGGGTGACCCTAACACCTTGGGCGAAGCGAATTGAGCCAAGGGGGCTCTTTGTATCCCTCTTATAAGAAGAGGGGACAAAAGAGCAGGGGGCAAGGGGTGAGGATGGGAATCTCACCTCATTGTACTGTCCCGACGTTGGGAGTGGTTGTTCTGTGGTGCGGAACAACCGCTCTGTGGAGGTGGCGTCGGTCTCCTGAGGGACTGACTAGCTGTCGAGGTGCCCTGTTGCTTGTAGATCCGGGGCCCCTCACCAAAGGCGGCAGTGGTGGCACTCGCCGGGTTTTAGTGGATAGAGCTGCGTCCTTATTACTTACGACTTACCATCTTTCGGGCGCAGCGAGTCCCACATACCCGCCTGGGGAGACCCATTCCCCAGCGGGATGCGTCAGTGCATTTCCCGGCATAAAAGAAAAAAAAAATAATTGGGCTGAATAAAAACTCATTATAAAAATGTATAACCGAATTACTTGAGGAAGAAACCGACGTTAGTTGAGTAAGGCCTATGTTCAGAAGTGGACGAATAAAGGCTAATGATGATGATGATGAAATCCCGAATAGAACTTAAGATTATTAGGGCCTGTTTCACAATCTCCAGATAAGTTCCGAATAGGCAACATATTTGACAGATAGAGTGTGGAGTATATGTCAAGTATCTGTCAAATATGTTGCCGATAGCCTATTCGAAACTTATCTGGAAATTGTGAAACAGGCCCTTAATATTATTAGGCACTTTGTTTATATGTGATGTCCCACGACACGATACTGGCAGACAACACAAGTGATGGTAAGGTGAAATTTGCTCAACAAACATAAACAATTCTGGACCTAGCCTAGACAAGATTAGATGCATGCTGTCGGGCTCGGGATGGGAACCCGGGCCCCTCTTAAAGACACGACGTCGTGGGGACTACCAAGTGCTAGCCGCTAGCCCCTATTGTGGATAATCTAGCTTGCTGGGACCAGTCTGTCGCTGAGGGTTTCCCGTCGCCTGCAGATCCGGGTCCCTCAGACAGCGGCTGAAAGCTAACGACGCAGTTTTAGTGGGGTAGTGCATCTATTGCGAATCCCCACACACCCCAGCGCGCCTACCCAAAGCCCTGGTATGGTCCGAAAAGGATTCCCGCTACGTCATCAAAAAAAATAAAAAAGCTTGCTGAGTTAGTAAGTGTTGGTAGTAATAATCACAGCATATTCTAATTATTTACTTGTAGGATGCGCTACGTCTTGGACCTCCAGTAACGCCCCTGTACTCGTGTCCAGTTCAAGATGGGAACCTAGACTCAGTTAGGTTACTCCTCGGTGACTACTAAGTAGCGGCCGGGAAATCCCCCCTTACGAGGAGTACTTTGGCCTTCGTTGGGACCTTTGGCCTGCACATCCCAAACCCTCAAAAAGTAATTTTAATTTAGGTAGGGTACTCCCCTTGCAACACATGGGTTCAAGACGCAGGAACCTACCTGAGCATCCGACTTCATGCTTAAATGCATGTTTATCTGCTATATTAAAATAAGTACTTTTATTCAATTTGGTAAGAAGTTAGTCTCACATTATAAGTAAAGGAAAAAAATCTGAAAACTGATTAAATTTGTTGTAAACTCAACGCTCTAATCAGACTTACGCTTGTGTAGTTTTTTTTTTCTTGTTTTAACTGTATAATATTTTAAGCAATGAAAAATCCTATTTCCTGTTTAAGAGTAAAAGTAATTTTCTTCAATCACCATTAATAAAGAAAATGTACAGACAAAAAGTATAATGTACAAGTACCTAATCCAAGTATATAAGTACTACAATTTTATTTTTTGTAAATTTTTAATCATTTAGAAATTACTTTTTCTTTCTTCCCCTTTTGAAATTTTCTTTTTACTGCCAATTCCCGTTCTTTGATCATCAGCATCATCATCACCGGTTTCTTCCTGAAATATAACTTTTATTTATACTTAACTAGCTGTTGCCGTCAGCTTCGCTCGCGTTAAATAACCGTCACCGGATTGATGATAGTGGATTTTGTAAGGAGTGACTTCATATCATCCAGTTGATAAATGTATCAACATCGGCTGAATACCGTATATATAGTTTTTGTTTGTTTGTTTATTCATCGTTGCAACGAACAACGATCAATATCAATCAATCGACGACCTCTGTGGCTCAATGGTTAGCGCGTTGGCGCTCAAGCCGGAGGTAGCGGGTTCGAATCCCGCCAGGGAACAAAAAAAGTTTCCGTGTACCTGAGTCGTAGATGTGTATCCTACTAATATTATAAACGTGAAAGTTTGTGGGTATGGATGCTTGTTACTCTTTCACATAAAAACTACTGAATGGATTTTAATGAAACTTTACAATAATATAACTTATACATCAGAATAGCACATAGGCTATAATTTATCTCCGTACTCCCACGAGAACGGAAGTACGCGGGTGAAACCGCGGGGCGCTGCTAGTTATGTAATAAAAATCTTAAATAATATTATATGTATTAATATAAAACGTACTCGTAATACAAGTCTCTTCGAGAACTTAGCACGGGAACAGAATAACGTGGTGTAAAAGCGTACATAGATATTATTTTAATATGACTAGCTGCACCGCCAGTGTTCGTTCTGCCAAAAGTACATTGCTATTAAAAATTTGGGTTGACCACACAATGGTGAATATATTGGATTGTATGTATTTTTGTATGCTGTGTCATAAAAAAATAAAACTAAAAAAAAATTGTCTATAAAATAAAAATAAAATATTTTGGGGTGGTCACCCTTATCATTTAGGGGGATGAGAAATAGATGTTGGCCGATTCTCAGACCTACCCGATATGCACACAAAATTTCATGAAAATCGATCAAGCCGTTTCAGAGGAGTATGGGAACTAACACTGTGACACGAGAATTTTATATATTAGATGGTTCAGTGACTAATTACTTTTATGACATCTGGTTTCAGGAAATATGAAAGCCTTTGATAGCGCCGCTGGCATATGGAATAGGAAAACTTGACGCACAGCATGAGCTAAGTACGGCTTTAACCTCGCCTAATTTAGAGGAGGCCTGTGCTTAGCAGTGGACTCTAGTAGCCCAACGTTCATAGTGTAACCAACTAATCCATATGTGAAGCTCGTGTAGCTGGTAAAGCTAAGCCCTGCTGATTTTCCATTCCTGTTGACTGTAGTGTCACTCGCGGCTGATCCGTTAAGCCCTTCATCAGATACAATGGCCCGTGAGTACTTGAACTCAATTGAGTTTTCAATAGACCACGTGAAACTCATGTGTATTTCTTATTAATGTTATAAATGGTTTGGTGGGGTAATGTAGGGGGTAAACTGCTAAACCGAATTATAATTACTTCACCAGTATGCTTAGTTCTCGCTGATTGATTTAGACGGACATCGGCTAGCTTTATTAACTCTTAAAGCTAATATCCTATACCTCTTAGGACTTAGAATATCCCCCCTCCCCCAGCACTGCCCCCTCTCCCCTAGCCTCCATCAGTTTAATAATCTTTCATTACACTTAGGGCCTCTTTCACAATCTCCAGTTAAGTGCCCAATAGGCTATCGGCAACATATTTGACAGATACTTCATACTCTATCTGTCAAATATGTTGCCGCTAGCCTATTGGGAACTTAACTCGAGATTGTGTGTTAGTGAGCGGCCCGTGTTGGACTTAGCGGTAAGGGATCGGTCGTCTTGGCGTTCATTGAGGGAGGCATATGTTCAGCAGTAGACGAATAGAGACTATCTTGATACATATCTTAACTCATTGAAGTGACTTGACTGAATTCAAAATTTAATAAAACAGCGCCACAAGCGAAATGCCTTGGGACTTAAGTACGAACGAGATAGGCAAATAGGTTACCTTTCGGCCTCAGAACTTCCAAACTAACTCGGATAGATCACATTAGTAAGTTTCTCAACTAGCGTATACGGTAATTGCTTTTGATATTTTTGATGTCAATAAACGCTTATAGTCAATTGGATTATAAACTGAGATTGTTGATTCGTATCCGATATAAAATTTACATTTTGACGTTACAACATCTGATAACTCGATATTACGGGCAGTATGCACGAAAAAGATAACGTCATGTAGCGTTCCGAAAGCGAGAGCGCGGCACGAACGAGAGAGAGGCATGATCGGCTTAGTTCGGTTCGTGCTGCATGTAATGTTTGACGTTGTCACGTCAAACTACCGTCCGTAAACCGACTTTACAGACAACCAATTTTTGTTCATTAGTAATTTGTTTATTTTATACTAATACGGTATAATAACCAAATATATTAATAAACATTAAATTTTATTATAAAAAATTGATATTTTACAAATATTTTTCACCTTACCAGAATAACTTTTCGGTCAAACAATAAAAATATGTACAAAATTGGAACAAATATTTGGCAATCGCTGTCCGGTTCGCGGTTTGGCAAATTAGACAAAATTTTCGGCCAACTCCAAAAATTCCAACCTGGAACTATTTCTGGGTATATTTTATTCTCTGGTCTACCAACACTAGCTACAAGCTGTGGTAGGATCGCAAAATATTTAAAATAGGAACACCATTCCAGGAATCCTGGAGCCATGAATTTATAAACATTTCTAACACTCTTATTTTTGTACATTCACCTATAAATATTCTAATTGCCTATTAACCAAATAACTTTGACTATATAGTTTTCTAAGTTCCTCTATAAGTTATTTCTAATAAGCGATCAACCTAAAGCAGAGCTAATGAACTGAATTTCCATATAAATCTTAATTTTAGCTTCTTGAAGGTTGTATCAATAACCACATAAAATTCTGTGATCATGGCGTATGGTCAATCATCAAAGATAAAATGTAATAATTTGAGAGATGATCTCCATTTCTATTACTCCCTTCATATTAAACTTGCAGACTTTCATCTGAAACATACAGAAAAGAGAAATCCCCGAATTTCCAGAAGATGAGGAGTTCTTTGAATTCTGAAACATTAAGACATTTTCACTGCTATTTAATTTAAATCGCAAGAAATTTACAGCTGCTGCTGGCTGCTGGATGGAGCTTACGTTTGAGAAGACTAAAATCTCCGTACAGCCGTTACTAGTTTATAGGGGCGCGTCTTGGCATTATAAGATAAACTAGTGCCCTAAAAATTGACCTATTAGTTTCTTTATCGATTGCATTTAATGCACAAAGTCGTGGATAGTAACTAGTGGGCTAAATTCGACAGTAAATTAGGTGAAAGCATGTTTACATTTACCCAACAAGGAAAAAGGCATCCGTTATGAATCGCGTGTGGCGTGCGGCACGGTACTCGCGCATTATGGTTATTTTTTACACATTATAAAGTGTAGTGACACTGCACATCTCACGCGAGCGTTGCGTAATATCGGACGCATCACCAACCAATGCTATAGCTATGTTCTAGATGGAGAACCCTAGTGGTGGTCAAACATTCTTTTTATAGCAAAGGAAAGGCTTGGGGTGGATCTTTCCCCGCGGATATGTGGAACTCCCGGCGCCGGTATACCATTGACTAAAGTAATGAAGTATCCCGGATCTGACTAGCACAGGATTCCCCCTGGACCGGACGGTTCGCTCAAGCTCGTCCGTTCACTAGTGAAGAAAAACTTGAGGAAAACTGCGTGTAAGATAAATAAATCTGCGAGAACCTGTAAGGTTCGCCAACAATATTTTGTGATTCATTATTTTTTCGCTATTGAATCGATTTTAATGCACTTTTGACGAAACATGTTGGTCCAACTTGAGAGAAGCCGTTTTGGACACGATAAGCTTTATCTATGCCAGGGTGACATCAGCTAGACTCCTTCTATTATAAATCTAGGTTGGCCTATCCCGAGTCATCTTGAAATATGTTACCCTAAGGGCCTGTTTCACAAACTCCAGATAAGTTCCGAATAGGCTATCGGCAACATATTTGACAGAGAATGGAGTATCTGTCAAATGTGTTGCCGATAGCCTATTCGGAACTTATCTGGAGATTGTGAAACAGGCCCTAAGCCTCTTAAACATACGACTCGTTGCTTTTTGTTAGTGTGCTTGTTTCTCAAGGACCAATTACCCGGCTTCCTTAGGGTTCGCGGTCTAAATATAAAAGCAAAATGTTAAATATTATTGTGTCTTTTAAACAGTACCTAGGAATCCTATAAATGATTATACTATCCCTCTCTCCCTCTCTCACTATCTCTGTCCGTAACTGTCGTGTTTACTTAGGATTACAGCAAATATAGAGAATTATGACGATTTAGAACCTTCCACTCGGTTATTACCGTTGTAACTAGAGAATTTTAATAGGATGAGTACTTCGACATTGACGTCTTACAAACAAACTCACAAACATTACCTCTATTATATAGTAATAAGAGCAACCAGGGCTTTAAATATCTGTGTTGATACATTTCAAAATTAATCAAATTCTCTACATAGTCGTAATTAAATAAACTAATCACGGCGTCTTAAGGTTACTGTCACGGCGTTCAAATTGATTTCACCGCTCAGGCGCACAAAAAGTTGTTTTACATCAAAAGTTCAAACTCGCTATATTATGAAAATCGCTTAATACTTCAAGTAGACAGCACGTTTTACCGCACGAAAGTAAAACTGAAGATGCGTTGAGTGCAGCAACAAAGTTTGCTCGCATTATGTATATGAGCTGTACAAATTAACATTTAGATCCTCGTGCATTGTAATACACTTTAGAACGATATAGTTGACATATTTATGATATAATAGGTTTTCTTTATACATGGAGGGATGTGTTCGTAACTCCGTTCTTCCATTGTTCTGAAATAGCCAGAGAATACGTCCGTTAAAATACGTTCCAAAGTAGCTGTAGAACTATTTGTATGCCAGTTTACGCGCAAGATCCGTTTCCGTATACAATTTTTCTTGTCATTTGCGCAAATCCATTTTGGAAATAAATTGACGGACCCAAGAAATCATAGTTTGTAATTTGTATGATGAAAGTAGCAATGGGGCAAGAGAATTTATTGAATTCGTTTTCACAGGTTCGAATCGGACGTAGAGCGTACTTAAGACGTTTTTTACCACTATTTTAAAGCTGGCAACGCATGGATAAGTTGCTGAGGCACAAACGTTGAGTAGATTGCGCTGTTAAGTTGACCATTGAAAACACGAACAAAACGACATATATAAAAATGAATTCTAGCTAGATCGATTTATTGCCCCCGAAACTCTCATGCATACTAAATTTCATGAAAATCGTTGGAGCCGTTTCCGAGATTCTATTTACGAGAATTGCTTCAAACGTATACGATATAGATCACTACTTATGACGTATTTTTCTAGCCAAATCCATAGACAAATAAGTATCAAAATTATTTTTTTTGCTACACATAAATAAGTGTCAAAAGTAATTTGTTTTGCTACACATAAATAAGTATCAAAATTAATTTGTTTTGCTACACATATATATTTCCTTGTTGGTCATCACGGATCTTATTCCTAGCATGATATCAGTCACGGTAGTTTGTTGGCGCGTATTTTAAGCTCGTTGAATTGGCAGTGGTCACACACTTGGGATGGCCAATGGATAACCGGAGATGTTGGTCGGCCATTAACCAGGTGGGAAGACGATCTCTGTGCAGTAGCCATGTTGGATGCGAGTGGTAAGCGATCGGCTGATTAGGCGTCCACTAAAAGAGACCTAGGTTTAACAATGGACGGATAGAGACTGATAATGATTATAGATAATTACTTTGTATGAAATAATTTCACTGCTCATTAACTTAAGCAACATAAAAAAGATTCAGCAATTTTCAGTTACCAATAAAAATAGTTGCTTCCATTAAATTTAATTAAACGAAGTAACTTGCAAAGTCGAACTTTCTAGCTCTTGCTGAAAAACTTTGAAGATTCTCTCTATAACGATAATGCAACCTAAATGAAGAATACTTGAATATAAATGAAAGGTGAAAAATATTCTCCATCGAACTCTTGTGTTTAAATAAAAAAATTGATATATTGTCGATCGTAAAATTTTTGGCTATATTGATATTATTTGTTTGAACGCGTATGTAATCTTCCGAAATAATGTTATTTATTTATTTATTCATATTTGGGAAACAGAACTTTCAATCTCATCAGGTAGGAAAACATCGTGAGAAATCCCGCATGCCTAATAAGATTGAAAATCTTTGAAAGTATGTGAAGCTCACCAACCCACATTGGGTCGGCACCTCGGTGAACTATGGCCTACACTCTCACCTGATTTTGAGGAGGAGACCCGTATCCAACAGTGGGATATGAGTAGTATATGGATTGCTACTTTTTGGGAAACAAACAATTATCGTAAGACTACAAAAATCAAAGTAGAATATTTAGTTTCTTGCATTCCACAGCCATATAAACATATTGAGGATGGCTATTTAATATTTTGAAGCAAGTATTGATAAATGCTGCACTGTAAAAAAAGTACTAGCCTATATATTGTGTCCCACTATTGGGCACGAGTCTCCTCACCATTGCGGCCAGCGCATAATGCATGTTGATGACGCTCAAATATATTTAAACTTATCTGCTTGATGAGATTTCAGGTTTTGTCACGGTACCTTCATCGGTGAGCGAGCGATGGTCTCATGTTCAGGTACACTTAGATAATTAGAAGAACAATCACAGCATCACAGAGATTAGGATCGAACCCACATCTTTCACTCAAGAGGCTGAGTCCATACACACTAGAGCATCGTCGCTCTAATATAATAATTGGACTGTCACCATCTGATAAATCTGTTGTAGCGATATCATTCAAGACTGACACACATTAGTACCGTGGACAGATCTATGTAGATAGGACGAGACAAAGGTAAAACGGATAGTGTGGTACTTTGTCCATTTTAGCTTTGGTAAAGCTTGGTCAGCTAGCCATTCACGCTGCAGATCATGCTAAAGAAAACATAAATACAACACAAAAAAAACTCTCTTTATGACGCAGTCAGATAAAAAATGTATATATACAACTCAAACTCCTTGTTTGTTAAGTCCCTGGTCACTTTTCTTATACCTCTTCGGTAAATACTTTAAGAATCAAATTACAAATTGTATTATTTCTTTTATACGTCACATTCTTTTGTATCTTATTAACATAACTAAAACACACATCTGGGACGCATTACCATGTTCCACATCCGCTTCGTCACTAAATGTGGAGCGGCTAAAGGTCAAATAATTAAGTCCCTACTTGCTGAAACCAGTGGAAGGTATCGGTGGTAAAGGTCAGAGTACCAAAATATTAAGGAGGGTGCTGTCTTTCTTCTATAGCTTAACAAAAGAATGGCGCTTGTAATATTTCTTATCTAAATATTTTTTTGCATCCTTTCCTGGTCAAGAATTTTGGAGCACACGGTGAAGATCGAACCCAGATCTTTAAGGATCGAGCGCGTACCCACTAAGCCATCTCACCATATCAACTCTCTCTCTTCCTAGCTATGTGTCCCACATGGTGGTGGGGTCACCCTTCCTTATTAAACTTCTCCACTTCGCTCTATCCATGACGTCGTCTTCGGAAACATTGCATTTATTCATGTCAGCTCGCAATACATTTGTCCATGTGGTTTTTGGTCTCCCGTTTGGTCTTTTTACGGGGACGGACAATTCGAGTACTTGGTTTCCTACGTACTCGGGTGGTCTCCTCCTGACATGTCCATACCACCTCAACCTGTTCTCCTGTAGCTTATCGGCGATATCTCGGACTCCCAGGCTACCTCGCACGTATTCATTGCGGATTTTATCCAGCTTGGCATCCATAACCATCTCACCATCTCAACTGTCACTTGTAAATTTCAATAAATCTCTTTTGGTGACCTCAAGTGTTCTATAATCCACTGAAAATCCTCGCTCGAAGGTCGTATTCAAATAATAAGCGTCGGTATATTGATTATTGCATGCCGACGTCAATCCCCTTATATTTTGAATATCGCCAGCAATATTGCATTCCGGAGATACCTCGGTAGACCCGCTCTAGACACTGACTCAATACTAGAAATACCAGTTCACTATGAAATATATAAGAGATGATTGCGAATTTGACCCTGTATATAGTGGTTACCTTACCTGGTGGTGGTAGTGGACGTTACAGCGGTTGTGGGTTCTAATACTGCCTATATTATTATTATTTGTTTCTTGAACATTATAGCAACTATAGCTCTGAGTGTATCGCTGTATTTATAATTCCTAATTTATTTCCGTTTCTAGTAATAAAATTTAAATAGTTTGGTTTCTAAGGACACATGATTGATAGTTGAGGGACAAGATTCCCAGTTAATATTATTACGTATAGGAAAATGTAAAAGTACATGGTTTCATTTTCATAAATTTATTTGGAATATTTTACTGTTTCTTTTTAAGTAATTCTGTGTAAGTATTTTTAAAGAACCAAATTTTTTATAAAATGTATATTTTTTTTTTGAATTAATATGAATAGGCAAGTTGTTTTTTCAAAAAGTTTTCTCTCGGAAAACTTAATCGCTGTTACTTGAAAAAGTTGTGTTATATATGTCACTGTAAAATTTACATTTTTACACTTTTTAAGGCTACTTTTAGTCTAAGTTGAAGTCAAAAGCTTTTTATTACCTATACGAGTATAACTGCTATTATATTATTTACTCTTTTTTTAAGCTTTAAAAAACAAGGAGAAACCAAATGACAAAATGGAATCAAGTACCTATATCGAAAAGAAGTTGCCGATTTATGGGTCCTGTTTACGAGGGCCCAGATCAGGAAGGCAGTCAATTGGATGACCCTTGCCCTTCTGACGTCACCGGACCGGAACAACTGTCGCAGACATACGCCCAAATACAAATGTCAGTTGATAATAATCTAGGAAGGAACGGTAATGGCCATGTATATCTACGCATATATCTTAATAAATACTTAACTAGATTATTTTACTTGCATTATCTGGTCAAAATTACAAATTTCTCTAGGTATTTTCGGTATACCTATGGTATTTCAGTATAGTATCGTTGTCCTTTTTAGATGAGTCATCTGCTCATCTACTTTTTCGATGTAGTTTTAAGGCCTTAAGGCCAATAGCATAGGTCCTTTCGAAAAAAAACATGTTGTCCACGATTGTGCGATTTTTAAAACACCTTCTGCTTTGAACAATAAGTACATTAACATCTATATCGGCTATCAGCTACAATTATGTAAACGGTGCGCTCTCATGCCCGCAATGTGCGAGGATTTTTACAAACAAAATTGGCTACATAAGCCACATGAGAGTCCATCAACGGCAAAACCGGAGTTGAAGACAGTCGCCGTGGCCGAAATCGGCCGGGATTTACACACACACACACACACACACACATTAACAGCAGCCATCTATATTTCCTTAGGGATCTTCAAGAGAAGAGCATTACATACTCCGGTCACCTTGTCTTTTAGATAAAAGATCTATCGCCAAGACTTTTTGGACCGAATTCCTAAAACCACAAAACCGACAGACAACTACTCAAAATTTCGATAATGTTTACGTGACTCTCGCTCAGAATGTAAAATGTTACGGAATTTATCGCGGTTTATTATTATTACAGTAACCATGGTCACGGGGGAACAGATGTATCACACAAAAGTAAAAAAGTAAAGCATCAACCCTTTATGTCCCACTGCTGGGCTAGGAGGGTAATGGGCCATAGTTCACCGATACGCTGGCCCAGTGCGGGTTGGTGAACTTCAGTAGGTAGTAGCAGTTAGGTAGTCAGGATCGAACCCGGAACCTCTCGCATAAAAGGCCGAGTCCATCCACCACTGGACCACCGTCGCTCAGGTATCACATAAATAAAATAAAAAAAATGACAATCGCCACAGGATAATACAATTAGAGGTCATCTTTATACAGAACTTCTTTTCATCCGTAATATCCGCTTATAGATATACAAGTTCAATCACAGGGGTAGGGTAAGTAAGCATAAGGATAAGGGAGAAAGTAAATAAGCATCGCCTATGACCACGATACAATCTGAACGAACACGTTTAAGATATTCAGAGATGGTTTTGGATGGATGGCCAGGTCGGCTGGTCGCATTGTTTATTTCAACTATCTGTACCCCAAGGCCTGATTTGGTCAGTTTGAACGTTCTTAGCTCCAGAAATACCGGTTTATCATCGTTCTTTTTCGATCTGCTCCTGAATATAGGCCTCTTTTAAGTACCGGTTCGATGTGAAAACTTATTTTTTATTAGACAGCTCAATTTTGACGACGGGTTATTTATTTCAAAGGAATGGTCTTTTTCTTAATTTTGGTGCGAGTGAAGCCGCGGGAAACGCCAGTGATATAATAAATGTTAAACATTTTATTATTGCAACCATTTGAATAATTTGCTACGCAATAACAGAAGTACAATAATATTTAATTATACAATCGAATAATATCATTAAATTAAACAAGTCGAACGTCTAGACGGACTCATTTCGCTAAATTAATAAAAGAAAATGAAAACTTATAATATACATATTTTACATTTGTTCATAATGAAACAATTTGTTATCACTGTTTATGCACATTCCAGACATTTTGGGTCCTATTTTGCAATCGCAGTCACGACAGGAATAACTTATCCTAAGTACTAAAGTATAACCTTATTCTAAGACAAAGTTATTCTAAGTACACAAACATCGATAACTAATTAGTGGCCCGGGCAGAAGTCTTGCCTCAAGATAACTGTCATGGCCAAAAATATCCTGCTTAAGGTTTACCAAACTCGGTATGTTTTGTTGAAATTAGTTAAGGAGTTTCGAAGTTGGAACGGACAAACAACGTGACAAGAAATCGTTATATAAATATCTACTAATGTACAAAAAGGAGCTTCGTATCGTAGTATAGCAGGTAATGCAAGCACCAATGAAACGAAGATTCTTCTAAGATTGCTAAAAATCTTGTCGATTTTCAAGCCAGAGCAACTTCTCTCTCAGAGTGTCCTACTACCGATCCGGCTGACGAAATATCTCAGCTATTAATGCGCGACGCAAAAGCGCGACGCGAAATTCAAGATAGAATACACACACATAACAATACAACATCCGGGGTTAGGTACTCAGTCACACCGCTTGGGCCTCGGGGTCGTGAGCGACGTCGATCCCTACACATGGTAAATACATCGATCCGGATCGATCGGGTAAGATTAGGTTCGAATCCGATACGAGTCTACACTAATCAAAACCGTGAAAACACCGTTAGCACTTTGCTATCGGTCGATTGGACGGGTTCCGCGCACGACCCACCTCCCCCGTCAGAGGGGGAGGGGAGGGCCGGCCCTCCGACTAATAGTTTAACTTCATCCGCTAATGACTCGTCGACCGTATTGGATTTGACTAGCCAAACACCTACTCTCCAGAGTAGCGCGCGCGATATACCGCGCCCCCTGCGGGGCACGGAGGGGGGCGCCCCCCTTTCGAATTTTACTAGGTGAGCCATCTGCTCACCTACCTACCGATTGAGCTTAAAGGCCATCAGGCCTAAAAGTCTAGACCTTTCGAAAAAAAAAAAAAAAAAAAAAAAATCTCAGAGTGTCTGTCTAATATACATTCCTTATTGCAAACTAGTTGTTGCCCGCAGCTTCGCCTGCGTTAACTAAGATTTACAACGGGATCTTAGTACGCAAAATAAGTAACTTTTCTAGATGATTTTTTGTGTCCAAAAAACCCAAATGTCCTATGGAACCCTATTTTTTTTTTTTCAGAATAAAATTTAGCCTATGTTACTCGTGGATAATGTAGCTTTCAAACGGTGAAAGAACTTTTGAAATCGGTCTAGTACTTATTGAGCCTATTAATTACAACCAAACAAACAAAATTGTATTTAGTGGTACCTCTTGGGAAGATGTTCACAGGAAAGCTGAAAATGGATTGGCTAGAGTAGCTGCCTGGCTCACGTCTAATCTGCTAACCTTAAACACTTATAAAACTAACTTTGTCTGTTTTACTAAAAATGTTAGAACGCAGCCAGAGAGTGACTTCAAGATTCAAATTCATACATGTGATCAACTAGGATCGAACTGTAATTGTCCCCTCATCAAAAAGGTTTCCTGTATAAAATACCTAGGTGTTATAGTTGATGATAGACTGTCCTGGCATGCTCACACTGAACATGTTATGGGCAGAATAAGAAAATTAACTTGGGTTTTCAAGACACTCCGACACGCGGCTGACAAAAATCTTCTTAATAACGTCTACAAATCGCTAGCTGAGAGTGTAATAGGATACTGCATTTCTGTATGGGGTGGAGTGAACAAAACCAAGTTCCTTGAGTTGGAAAGAGCACAAAGATCCCTGCTAAAAGTTATGTACTTCCTGCCGCTAAGATTTCCTACCACAGATCTTTATGAATATGTTGACCTTTTGACTGTTAGAAAGCTGTACATATCTTCTATCATTTTAAGAATTCACAAGAACCTTAAATTCGACCCCGATGTATTTAGCAAGAGAAGAAATTGGAAAGTTGTCGCGGTTGCAGTCGTTAAAACAAATTTTGCAAAAAGACAGTATAATAGATTAAGTGCAGTATTATATAATAAGTTAAATAAAAAGCTTGGCATATACACTCTAAATTACCATGACTGTAAAGTTACCATAAATAGATGGCTAAAAATGCAAAATTATAATGATATAGAGGAGTTATTTCACTAAATAAAAATACACACACTAACTCTAACACACACACACACACACACACACACACACACACACACACACACGCACTCGCATGCCTAATTTTATATAATGTAAATTTAAGTTTTTAGCATTTAATTTAATCAAACTTGTTATTTTTATGTTTGTCATATCTTTTCACTACTAGTTATACTATTGGGAAGAGCGGTGCCTCCTGTCACAAGTATTGTTTACTTAAAAGGAGTGCATCTACAATCTATGTATAGTCTAAGAAAAGATACTGAAATAAATGATTATTATTATTATTATTATTATTATAAAGTTTTCCTCTTTATAATATTAGTAGGTATTGAAGTATAGATAAAATGTATCTACATCTACTTATACATGAACTATGTAGAGCGATGATACTAATTTTTGACAGAACATCAAAAACCAAGAAATACTCAAATTCTCGAATTAAGTTTCATGCAAAATTAATTTAAGAGAATTCAAATTTCGAGTTACATTCACAACTAATAAATCGAAAAAGCGCGGGAAACTTCGAGCTGAGCGGGAGTTTTTTTCGACTTTAATTTTTCTAAAATTTAATTTGATTGATCAGAGGAGTTTTATGTTGTAAATATAGTTTTTATTTAGTATATATATAATTGTAGTTCTATATTAGCTGTTAAATTTGGTAAGTTCTTGTACATTTTTAATTATTATGTAAATACTTAATTCGGGAGGGTTGTCGGATGAACGAGCCTCCTGACCCTACAGCAGGGCTGGGCCTAGGGCCTGGCCCTGAAGTAGGATGCTGTATCACCATACCGTATAATGGTATGGACATAGAAATGAATGAAAAGCATGAAGGTACTCGTAAGAGACCCAGAAGTGATATGGAATTTCCTATTGAAAAAATTAAAACTCCATCAGAGACCACCACCACATCAGTATCCCAGACATCAATTCCATTGAGCCGTTCACATTATATATCAACTGATTCATATCCCTATGTAGTTCATGTTCAAAGAAATATATCTACACCTAATGATGGCACTACTTTACATCCAATAACTTTTGGTAAATTTTTAAAGAATAATAATATTAAGAACATTGTTGCTGGAAGCATAAAAAGAATTGGAAGAAATCGATGCTCAGTAGGGTTTGCTACACCACAAGATGCCAATAATTTTATTAATAATACTAGTTTAGAAGCATATCAATTGAAAGCATTTATTCCTTCTTTTACTGTTACTAGAATGGGAATAGTAAAAGGAATCCCTTCAGATTGGTCTCCTGAGGAAATTATGGAAAATATATCTACTCCAATAGGTTTTGGTAAAATAATTAAAATTAGACGAATTAATTACAAAGTTAAATTAAACGACACAACTACATGGAAACCATCACAGTCTATAATTATGACATTTGATGGACAGTTGCTTCCTCCTAGGGTTTTTATATGTTATAACTCTTTGCCTGTAGATTTGTACATATTTCCAACGATACAGTGCTATCAGTGCTGCAGATATGGGCATACAAAAACAGTTTGCCGATCAAAACCTAGGTGCTATAAATGTGGGCAAGACCATACTGGCGATTCATGCACAATAGAGAATGATGCTGCATCTTGTATTTTATGTTCTGGATACCATTATGCAACAAATAAAATTTGTCCAGAGTTTGGTAGACAAAAATTAATCAAAACAACTATGGCACAAAAAAATATTTCGTACAATGAGGCTAACAAAATGCATCCTCAGCAAAATAAACTATATGGGGAAGTTTTAATTTCTTCTCCAAACAGGGCTGCTTCTACATTTAATAAACCTAATGTTATTCAATCATCTAACACTTCATACAAAAAAACTGTATTTTCAAAGCCACGCTCTCCTCCTAAGATGACTAAGGGATATGATAGAGAGGCTCATGCTAATATTATTAATGAATATCAGATTCCTCCTTCTGATAATGGATGTGCTCTCCAGGTGTCTGACGTTTTACACACAACAACTGTAATAGATGTTTTATTCAAACTAATTGAAACGTTACAACAAAATAATATTTTAGGACCGTCCAACGTTGCTAAATTAAATGAAATGATTAATAACAAAAACAATAACAATGGCTTGCAACATAATTCAATGGAACTGCAGAAGCATAATACCGAAAAAAACTGATTTGATATATATGATTAATAAATATCAACCTATGCTTATTGCTCTTAATGAGACTTGGTTGAAACCAAATTTCAGTTTTCGAATTCCGGGATATTATTGTTTACGAAATGACAGAATTGATGGGTATGGTGGTGCTGCCATACTCATAAAAAATTCTGCGACCTTTAAAAGGTTATCTTTACCATCTCCCGAAAGTAAAAATGTTAACATTGTAGGAATTGAATTAAATAATATTTCCATTATTTCATTGTATATATCTCATAATTCTATTTCTACCTTTACTGATATTCGTAAGTTGTTTGACTCCTTATCGTCGCCATTTTTGGTCCTTGGCGACTTTAATTCACATCACCAATGTTGGGGAAGCAGTGTTACAAACAGTGATGGTGATCGCTTATTAGATATCATTGATAAATATAATTTATGTGTCTTAAACACGGGACAACCAACGCGTGTTGTAAATATTAACGAAAATAAAAGTGCATTGGACTTATCTATTTGCTCCCCTGGATTAGCCTCTTTCATATCCTGGTATCCACTTCCATCTTCTTATGGAAGTGATCATTTTCCCCTACTCCTCACGGCCACTTTTAGAAATAATAATAATAACGATGATAATGTAAATAAAAGATTACGTTTTAAGTATACCTTAAATAATGTTGATTGGAATACATTTAAAAATGAAATCGATTGTCAAATTGAGAAACTTCCTAATATCAAAATTGGCAATGAACCAACTTGTTCGAAATTATTAACAAAAACAATAATTGAAGTTGCAGATATAAACCTTCCTATTAGAAAATCTAAGGATATGAAAATTCCATTTCCCCCTTGGTGGGATCGGGAATGCTCAGAAGCTGTAGCAAATAGAAAAAAAATTGAAAAACAATATGCAAACAATATGACGATTGAAAACTTTGAGAAGCTTACACAAATCCTTAAATCTACGCGTATACTTCTAAAACAAAAAAAACAGCAGGGGTGGAAAATGTTCTGTTCCTCGTTATCTCCCTCTACTTGTCCTTCGGAAGTATGGAAAAGCATTAAACGCTTTAGATCAGCTTTCAAAGATCAAACAGTTCTTCCATCAAAACAATTTTTAAATGAGTTTATAGACTTATTAGCTCCGTCCTCTACAATAGAAAACTTTGTTATTCCATCCCCTTCCTCCAGTTTAATTCATAATTATTCTTTATTGTGTTCGCCATTTTCTATGCCCGAACTTAAAGGTATTTTATCTCATGTAAAAGATTCTACCCCTGGCATGGATGGTATCCTATATTCCTTTTTAACTCATCTAAGCGATAAAGCATTAACCTATTATTTAGATCTTATAAATACTGTTATGATTTCTGGAAATGTACCTTGTTCGTGGAAATCTCAAGAAATCATTCCCATTTTAAAACCTGATAAGCCTCCTCATATAGTTTCATCTTATAGACCTATAGCTTTATCATCAGTTCTAACTAAAGTGGCAGAACATTTAATAAAAAACCGATTGGAATGGTATCTTGAACATAACAATGCGTTGTCTAATAGCCAGTTCGGTTTCCGTAAGGGTAAAAGCACAATAGATAATCTTAGTATTTTAACTTCTGACATTCGTTTGGCTTTTAAAAACAATCAGAAAGTTATCGCAGCCTTTCTTGACATTCAATCAGCTTATGACAATGTCATAATATCTATTCTTACTAAAAAGCTAATAAAGTTAAACATTCCTCAAATACTTATCAATTTTATTGTTCATTTATTAAAAGAACGCACCATATCGGTGTACGTTGATGGTGCAGTAAATGTTACGCGTACTATAAATAAAGGGCTACCACAGGGGTCGGTCCTTAGCCCATTACTTTATAATGTTTATACGTATGATTTAGAAGCTACACTCGAAAAATCTATTAATATCTTACAATACGCTGATGATTTGCTTTTATATGCTGTAGACTCTAACATAAATGATGCCTGTAAATTACTCAATGAAAATCTTACCATCCTTAAAAACTGGCTTTTTGAAAATGGGTTAGAATTAAGCGTCGAAAAGAGTACGGTTGTAATGTTTACTACCTTGAAAATCATTCCACAAATAAACATTATTTACAATAATAAAGTTATTCCAGTTAGAAACCAAATTAAATTTTTAGGAATTTTATTAGATAGTAAATTAAAAGGTACTGCACATATTGATTATGTGGTTGCAAAGTGCGAGCGTAATTTAAATATGTTAAGATGCTTGTCAGGTGTTTGGTGGGGAGCCCACCCCTTTTGTTTAAAATTAATTTATAATGCGCTTATCAGAAGTATATTAGACTATGGAATGTTTTTATTAGTAGGTAATAATATAAATTTGTTCAAAAAATTAGATCGTATTCAATCGAAGGCTCTTCGTATTATAAGTGGCGCTATGAAGTCAAGTCCCATTAACGCACTCCAAGTAGAATGTTGTGAACCCCCTTTAAGCCTGAGGAGACAATATCTATGTGATAGATTTTTATTTAAATTAAAACAGTATTCTTACCATCCTTTAATAGAAAAGTTAGACAGGTTGAATAAATTTTACATATTAACATCCTCTGACTTGCCATGTGATAAATCAATCCCATGTTTAATTTTGAGCTATCGCAGAATTATTTCGACTTCAGCTGATATCAGTCAATCTGTTGTTCTTCCATTATTTTTATATAACTTTGAATCCCTTTTTATTAGTCCAAATATAAAGTATAATATTGGCATGCATAAAGATTACTCAGAAGCTAACACCAATTTTAATTATTACCTTGATTGTGAGTGGAAAAACTACAATCACATTTTTACGGATGCATCTAAAGTATCGCCATCGGGGAATGTAGGAGTAGGTATATTTCACTCTCAATATAAGATTATTCAAAAAGTTAAACTGCCAATTGAGACTTCAGTTTTTACAGGGGAATGTTTTGCTATTTTTAAAGCTCTTGAATATATACTTTTAATGAAATTAACTCAAACTGTTATCTTTACGGACTCCAAAAGTTCTCTACAAAGCATTTCCAAATTTCCATTTTATAATAAACCTTATTTTCCGATTATTTTTGCAATCCGGGATAAACTTTATAAGTGTATGAATAGGGGATACTCGATTTCGTTTTCTTGGATCCCTAGTCATTGTGGTATTTTTGGCAATGAAAAGGCTGACAAATTGGCTCGGGATGCTATACTGTGTGGGGATATGTATCCATATAAAAATTATAGTCATGACCTTATGTCTTTGGCTAAAACAAATCTGTATCAAATGTGGAGTAATGTTTGGGAATATTCTTCTCAAAGTAAAGGAAATAATTTTTATAACATTCAGCCAGTGATACCTAAGGCTCCTTGGTTCAATAAAGTCAAAAAATGTAAATTAATTATTTCTTCTTTGATAAGAATGAGGATAGGACATATGTGTATTCCTGTCCATTTATTTAGAATAGGCGTTATGGATAGTGATGTCTGCGAATGTGGTGAAGACTTAGGAACACTAGATCATATATTTTTTGCATGTCCATTATTCGATCGCACTTCCTTTTTATCTTCTTTACGATCCCTTCATGTTCCTTTTCCAACCCGTATGTCATGTTTATTGAGTTATCCTAGTAAATATTGTACTGTTATTTCTTCTTTTATTATTTGTAATAATATTAAATTTTAAATATTCGTGTAAGTTTTGTTTAAAATATATAATTTTGTTCTTTTATCGTATTATATGTAATATATATTTTGTACCTATAAATTCTCCTGATCATATTCCTTTGTCCAAATTATCCTTTTCGTATTACATACATAGTTTCCTTACCTTTAATAAAACTTGACACTGGCAAATAGTTAAAACTCATTGCCATAAAAGAAGAAAAAAAAAAAAAAAAACTAATAAATCGGATATCGGAACGTCTGAAACGTCAAAATGTCATATCGATTTTATCGGAATTCGCCAACGAATTGAAATCGGTTTTTAGGAAAATAGAATGCGGTTGACGAATGTGAATCGATTAAATTTTCGATGCACAGAGGTTTTGTATGTCTACTGCCAGATGTAGTGATGTGTTTACTACCGATTTTATTGATACCTAGTAGTGATGTGTGTGATCGGGAATGAAGAATTGGCAACCAAGATGAAATGTTGTTTTGTCGTTTTCACATGAAAATCATGTCTTTGGAAATTGTTTTATGATGCGCATCAGTTTTGTATCGACGTATTGCGTTGCTAAAAAATATGTACGTCGATACAAAATGTATACTATATTACGAAAATCCGACCTTTCTCAATAATTAAACAACGAAATATATGGTGTCATCGACGACTCATATTTTTAAAAATATAATGAAAATCCGCTAGCAGAATTAAAAACCTGAAATCATCTTTTCATAATGTATGCGTAAGTTACAAAATACTTTTAAAAAAATCGATCAAACTCAAGCCCATAAATAAATATATGGGCACCATAATCGGTCTGTCTATAAATAGGACATCATAAACAGAAATATAACGATAAGATTTAGGTCTGAACATCTACTCGCGCAACACAACACTATCTCACAGTCACGTCCTGATCGGTCTTAGGATATAAATGAATAAACTTTTTACGACATATTACAATAAATACTGATATAACTACTATTACTAAATACTCAAATACTTGTAGTATTATATTACACATATTACAATTTCTCATGGTAGCTACAATGCAGAAGTATATGGTGTTTTATTAGAGAATTGTATTAAAACGAAGTGATAGTGAAACTAACAGGCGCTTCATTATATTACATTGGTAATATATTATATAACATTTAGAACGTTACTTGTATATAATTTTTAATAGTGAATTATTTTCAAAAAAATATAGAACCTTAGCTTCAATAGACCTTTCGCATTTAATTCCGTAAAAATGTTTTTAGAAATTTAGATACTATTAAAATTCCTAGACAAAAGTAATGTATTAAAAGTTTTAAAACCGTGTACCCGGTAGCTACCGGAATAAAGCTTATATAGCTATGTAGGCTTTGAATTGTTTTGCTATTTGTCAAATTTTAAAAGGTTTATGGCCGAAAGGTAAGAGAAAGAAGAACATTTTTTTACTTGATTGAAAAACGGGGAATTAGCTAGTAACCAATACCTAATCAAAAATGAATAAAACACAACGTATGGAACATCAGACTTAAATTACCTTAACCTTGTTATATTCATATCATATTCTCTAAATAAAAAAGCTGTAGAATATTAAAAATATGTAATAAATATACTCAGTAATCAGAACAGACATCACAATATCGTTTCGTTATTATTTTCATCAAATTCGCTCTGCGTATAAACGAGAATTCCCATCAAATGTTAGACACGCTGAATTCAATTAAATTTGCAGAGCGGTGGGTCGGCCCATCGGACTGCGATCGCTAATTTTATATTACCAATTGTTCAGTAATTGGAACTGGTATCAGCTTTTGAATACCACAGTGTATGATATAAACAATAAATTGTTCAAAGGCATGCTTAATTAAATTCCACAGAAAGTACCTACATGTTTTTAGTTTAGTCAGCCTTTTATTTGGCGATCACATGAAGATTCTAAAATGACTTAGTCTATAGATTTAGTAGGATTCCTTATTAAAACTTTTCTCGAAAGTTCTTCGTAGAGCTCTTATACTGTACCTTAAACTTGTTGTACCAGACGAAAACGCATGAAGGAATATTTAATAACATACCTGAAAAAAAAAAACAATTTTATAATATACATAATCTCATTTAAAGTTAACTATATTTGGCAATTAAATAAAAAAAATCCATAAATATACAGACGCACCATAAACAATAAAACCTAACTACATATCCCAGCTATTTGGGCCGCGGCAAAAAATCTTAGAAGGAAAATAATTATCACTGCTAATAAGAAACGTAATAACATTAGGGTACGGACTACGGACCCTATTACAGGGGTTAAGAGACTGATGGCGACCTGTCATTCCATTAGCTCACGTGAACCAGACAACCCGTGTGGGAGGCGAGGAGGGGACAATTAAAATCACTCACATTGATGAATGAGGGTAGTTGTGCTTCATTTTGTGATATCTTTACCGTGTGGCAATTTGCCAGTGAGGATTTGTTTTGATTTTGGTCTTACAGAATATTGGGCCTGAAAGTAAATAAGAATTTAAGGGCCTGTTTCACAATCTCCCGTTAAGTTCCCTATAGGCTATAGGCAACATATTTGACAGATGTTTGACAGATACTCCATACTCTATCTGTCAAACATCTGTCAAATATGTTCCCTATAGCCTATAGGGAACTTAACGGGAGATTGTGAAACAGGCCCTAAAACTAGAAAAAGTGTTGCGCATTATACATAGGTACTTATATTATAAATGTAAAAGTAGGGATATTTGTTACGCTTTTATACAAAAACTACTCAACCGATCATCATTAAACCTTATACACATCTTGGAGGTACTATTATTTTGATAAAAATACATGTTAAATCTTTTATCGCAATAAAGATTTTTAAGACCACATTAAGGGCCTGTTTCACAATCTCCAGTTAAGTTCCCAATATCCTATCGGCAACATATTTGATAGATACAGTATGGAGTATCTGTCAAATATGTTGCCGATAGCCTATTGGGAACTTAACTGGAGATTGTGAAACAGGCCCTAAAAATATTAAAAAACTTTTACTTAATCATATTGATAACACCGAGCTGGTAATAAATAATTATAATTAACAAATTTTGTGTTAAAATAGAATACGGAAACCACATTCATTAAAAAAACCAAATTAATCGATGTAATTAATTTTTTATTGAAAAAGCATATTAAATTTTGTTTTTTTTTTCATATTTCCATAATTAAAATCTGTAAGTACTTATATAATATTTTTTATACTATATTTTCGACTCGCTTCAAATGTTTTAAATTATAAGATATAGTTACATGTTAATCAGCTAGAATGAATTTCATATAGGTTTCTAATGTATTTCGTTTAGTTCCATTCATTCATTCATTATAATAAGCTTCACGGATTTATTCACGGTTTATATTATTTTCACAGGTTGTTTCATTATGAAATGGTTTCCTTCAATCTGTGAGGCCATTGATAAGATTGGGCAGGGTTTGATCAAAATGTAAAGGTAAGGACGCAATTAGAATGGAGGTACACAAAGAAACCGATAATGGACTCAATAATGATCCCCGAATCAGTGGAGTGTAATGTTAAAGGGACAGTATACCTTACATATATTGGATTCGATTATGATGGATGGATGGATGAATTACATAGATACCGACTCTTTGTACATGGTCTGGCCATAAATACTGTTACAATTAAAAAAAAGAAAATATTGAATTTGAATTTAGAAGCTGTCATTTCTATGATTGTTCATTTGGTTTTCTCATTTTCGCGCCAATACATTGTAAAATATTTTGTGATATTGAAAATTGAAATACGTGGGGTGATAAAGATATCCGAATCGCTGTGATTGCATTACACAAAGCAAGTATGAAGCCAAATACAATTTTCAAAACGTTCCCTCTCTCTCTCAAATTTAAGAGCTTCGCTCTTGTCGGTGGAGCTTTTTCCATTCCTGTCTGCACTCCGTCCTTCTCTTGACCTCCTGATAGGACACGACCATCAGTTTTTCCTTCACCTGGTCTATAAAACTTCTTCTCGGTCTGCCTCGCTTCCTTCTACCTTCTACCTTCCCTTCAATTATTCCTCTCATAAAGTGGTCGTGCCGTATCAAGTGTCCCAACATTCCAAAACGTTCCATACACTTGATATTAGTCAAAATTTTTTGTACCGGGTGTGTATTAATTTACCATATTTCAGTGCAGTTAAATAAAAAACTAATGTATTTAAGTGGATATAAAGTTAATATTTAAATAACAAGAACGTAGGCTGTAAAAGGCAGCCAGCGTGCCGGCCTGCGCTGGACCAACTTCCTAATTAGATCTGACCAAGTTTAATAGATAAAAGTAAAACATACGAAATTACATTAACAACTTGTTCTATTCTATTTTATTATACTCGACTAATCAATAGAGGTAGGTATTGTGTTTATCAAAATCAGATTTAGACTTAATTATAAAATACTAGCTGTTGCCAGCGGATTCGGCCGCGTTATCGAAAAAAAAATCCTTTGTTTTAGTGTATTCTATGTTACTTCTAATACCTCCGAGAATATGTGTACAAAATTTCGTGATGATCGGTTGAGTAGTTTTCGAGTGAAAGCGTAACAAACATCCCTACTTTCACATGAATACTATTAAGTAAGGATAATAAAAAAGTAGATCTTAGCAAAGAAGGACAAGACAGCCAATATTATTATAACATACATTCTGATCATCATCATAAGCTTTCATCCGTCCATTCCTAATTACTAAATAGTCCTTCAATGAACATCAAGACGTCCGATCTTTCGCCACGCGCATTCAACACAGAATTATAAAAGCGGTTTTAATTGTTTCAGTTAAACCAAGTGCTTTTTTCAGCCATCCAAGGATACTTTTTCCAGGAGGAAAATCTACAAAAAGATCGCCTGAACTCAGCTGGGCCACCAAGTGGGGGGAGGGCGTGGTAATTTATTTATATACAATATTTATATAAAATTTTATTTATTTCCGTTTCTAGTACCCGCATCACAAGTTCCTAGAAACTTACCGGGCTCTAGGTTAAAGTGATGTAATTGTTGAATAATATTTATTTAGAAGCCAACAATAACACATTTCCATTTACAACGTCATCCCTATATTTTCAGGAAAGTTCCCGCGGGAATGAGCGACAACTAATATCACCGCTGACAATGGAAGCCTGACGTGACCAGATGACCCGGTCGTGGATAATTAGAGAAATGTAGCTTCTAGAATTTTCGAAACCCGGATTTTCTTTCCTTATATCGTGTGATTATGATTTTATGGTGTAAAGCATAGTCAATTTGATATGTTCGAACGATTGCCTTCCGCGAAATCAGACCAAAATAATTCGAAACAAATTTACGTATTTTATCGCGGTTTATTTAGTTTTTTACAAGCCCGACGTTTCGGATACTTTACAGCAACCATGGTCACGGGAGTCCATCCGTAAATTTGTTTCATTATAATGATTGAAATTCGCGTAAACATAAGAAAACAATACAAAATAATTTTAATTTGAAAACTTATGACGAGGGATACGAATTTTTAGTTGTTTATGCTATTTTTCATCATATATTCGTACAAACTGGGCTCAGAAAACATTATTAGTAGAATTTTACCCCAAAAAAGAAGTGTCCCTTTTTTGCTACTCATTCTAGAACTATATCTGCCGTGGTATGACTTAAATGCCGTTATCTACCAAATCATAGTTTTGAGTAAACGCGAAAAAACTATGATTTGTAATAGTACATAACGTATGCCGTTAACGGCAATATTTTAATTTTTATTTTTAAAACTAATGAAGATATCAAAAAACTGAAAATACAGATCGATAGAGAATTTTTTTCTCTATTCCTTAGTGTCAAAAAACGAAAATCGCCCAGATGTTAGATAACGGCATTTTAGTCATACCACGGCAGATATGTATTCATACTTGGAAATTTTCAGAAACAATAGTTATGCTACTTATCAAGCGAATTAGGATAAATCAAATTAATTACCTGTGTAATTTATTTTATACTTTGCCGCTTATGCCACCTATGCATGGCTTACATTTTCTAAAAATGTATCAATACTTTTATCTAATAAGGCTAGGCCTGATAAGAGATATTTACTTTCAAGAGACCAACATGATAATAGCGTCCATGACATATTTTTATCGTATAGAGGTCGAGAGTTCAAATATCAATGGATTAAATATGCGTATCTTTTGATATCTTTGATTCGTTATCTTTTGATTTATAGCATCGTCCCAGTCTTGGGTATAAATCGAACCCTCGACAACAATCAAGACAAAACGACTCCTCAAAACTAACACACAAAAGAAAGGAAACCCAAGCCAAAGGAGTGGTGAATGAGGGTAAGGAACCACAGTCACACCCAATATCGACCAGAGGTTCGCGTGAGCGATACCATCTGCGTTTTGCTTCGACGGGGGAAACTTGTTTGGAACAGAAATGGACTTGTAGCTGCATAAGTCCAATCAGTTAAATGGTATTAATTATTATTCATTACTTACTATTATTATTTAATTTATACTTTTATATCTCTTAAAAATATCATTTATCGTCTCATGAAGAAGGCATTTGTCGACAATATCCAGTTCCGCGAAATTAAGATTAAAAACATGATAACATCCCGTTTTTACGTTAGTTTTACGATTTATTGTCATCAAACATCAAAAGTAAAAAAGTAAGCAAATACAAAATTGATGTTTACGTCATTAATTAAAAAATTAAACTAGTTTATACAGCAATATAACGCGACGCGCATAATTTTATGCGGCCGATGCTTTAGCTGAAATTATCTGAATTTTCTTCAAAGCAACTTTCCTCTAAATTAGGCTATCCTACTTATATTTTAAACTGTATTTATGTTACTCTCACACACAAAAACTATTGTATGGATTTTGATGAAACTTTACAAAAATATAGCTTACATATCAGAATAAGGCTATAATTTTTCCCCGTACTCCCAAGGGAATGGGAAGTACGCGAGTCAAGCCGCGAGCACTGCTAGTATACAAATACTTTTGCTCATCCCGCCGGTTTTGGAGATAAGCGCATAGACGTCTACTTCCTAGTATATATTATTACTGTAGGACTATTCTGTAGGGTCGTTTTCGATTATTGAAAGCGGAATCTGCGGTGATATGACGAATTTGTATTCTTTAAAACTCGACTATCTCTCTAAATACATTATTAAGTAATAAAGTTCACTTTCAAAGTGAGCGTAAAGTCAGCGCTATCACTCAGGTGAAGCTCGATATTGAAATGGTTTTTACAGAATAGCATTACTGAGCTGTGAAACTATATTCACTCATGTCAAATATCTCGCTATATCATTCACTTATCCTAAAACTTCCTTGGTGATGGATAGCCTGAAATCGTTTGTAATTAATGGCTCCACACTTCCACACCGTAGGCTTAGCTGGAAACAGAATTGTGCGTATCGATCGTCCGTCCATAGCTAGATGCTAGAATCTATTGTAAGTAGAATCACGTGCATGGATTATGAGGATTTGACAATCCCTTCACTGAGTTGGTTTCGCTAGTTCTGATGAAATAGTAGCCAAAATTCATCTAGAGTTGGTTTCGCTAGTTCTTTTTAATATGGAATTCTTCTGATGAAATAGTAGTATATAATTATCCAGAGCACGTTTCGCTAGTTTTTTTTTTTATTCTTAATTTATTTAGGGGTTTTAATCTTATGAATATGCCAACCCCATTATACCCCTAGCTTTATTCACAGAGAGAGAGGGAGAGTCACTGCGGGGGCTCAGTAACCATCCGACACAAGTCTCTAGCTACCTCTGCTGTTGGTTGAGCTAATATACTGTGGATGATTCCTACATCGTATGTGTTCAGTTTATATTTATTCACATGTGACTCTCACTCTCCTTGGGTGCGCACACATTCCATCAAAACATGTTAAGTTTTTCTTAGAATGGTATTCTTCTGACGAAATAGTAGTGGTCCGGGAGCCAGGTGAAAATGTGGTCAATCATTTCCTCCCGCGAGATACTTCGCGAGACGTATCAGAGAACAGTATCATAAAGCCTCGTGAACGTCAGCTGGCTCTCGGTTGGGAGGATGAGCGGTGGGAGCCCCCCACGCATGAAGAAAACTAAAATAACAATTCAGTCACTTCCTCTCAGCTAAAATATTTGTTAAATTGTAGTTAACCCAATATCCCAATGAAAAAAAAAATAATCAGCTGGTTATGACATGGTACATTGTACGTCAGCTGGTGACTAGAACATGAAATTTTTTTTTCACTTTCAGTGGAGTGGTTTATATGGTAGTGGTATAGTGGTTAATTACAATTTAACAAATATTTGAGCTGAGAGGAAATGACTGATTTGTTTTTTCTACATGATTGGGAGGCTCCCACACCTCATCCCCCCAACCGCGTGCCAGCTGACGTCCACTAGGCTTTATAATACTATTCTCTGATACGTCACACGAACTATCTCGCGGGAGGAAGTTGGTCATGAAGACCTGTTACTGGCTCCCGGGCTATAATAAACATGCCTCAGGCTTCATGACATCGTACGAAAGAGTTTTAGTTGATCACCATCAGGTGGCTCGCTTGTTAGTTTGTTTATCCAAATAACATAAAAAATATGTCATTAATTCGCAAAGAGTTGTAAAGCTTTTGTTAGCCATAACTCTTAACGTATCGTCTAAAGAATCGAATCTGCAAATAGATTTGCTGATACCCTCGACTTTGAACGCATGATGATGATAGTGATGAAAATGTAATGCAGTTTTAAAACTTATACATTACAATATTAACTTAATGTTAAGTTTTTCATCACATTTCTTCATTACAAAAATAATTTAGATCAATTTTATTCCGCGACGATATTTCGGCGCCGTTTACGAATGCCTACTTTACGAGCCTAGTAAACTTAAACAGTTTAAGATAAAGTCCTAAAAATAAATATAGAGGAAATCCATTTCCAGGATTCTGAGCGGATTCTATTTCCTCCCAGATCGATTCCCTCCCTTATAATATTCTGCGACGAAAGGATTGGTATATAATGTACTAGCTGTTACCCGCAGCTTCGCCCGCGTGAACTTAGATTTACGGATTTATCATGTCTGATGATGATCATTTTCTATTTTAATAATGACTAAGTTTTTGTATTAAAATGAATATAATATGTTATCTTGAACATAAAGACGTAATATATCTCTTCGCAGACTTTATGTAGGCATATTTAGAATACTATTATTATATATTCCACCATAAGTTGATCATATTATTACGTCTACCAGAGTTGATAGGTACACTACGGCCTTAGACAACAGACAACCGCCCGTTCGAATCACTGCAGCACGATTTATTTTCTTGTGTATTATTTTGATTTTGCCATATCTCCTAAAATAATCTTCATGAAGTGCTAAAGCCAATTAACTGATTCAAAATGATAAGGATTCATACCGTATTTGTGTAAATAACTTTCAAATTATCGCGTTATAATTGCCCATTTTTTCAAGTATTAAATGGATATAGTATGATATTCCTAAGAGATAGACATATGCTATCGCGGACTTTTTTGTAGTCCTATTTAAGATACACAATTCCACCATACATTATTTTGTTATATCTCAAAGGGTTTAGGCAGCGTTTTCATTGAAAACTCCCAGGCGGCCTATTTTTTTCCGACTCCTCCAACAATTATTGTTATATCTTAGCCAATGTATATAAAAACTTCATAGATTATGTACATAAACCTTCCTCTTGAATTGTCCTACCCATTAAAAAAACCGCATCAAAATCCGTTGCGTGGTTTTAAAGATTTAAGCGTACAAAGGGACATAGGGACAGAAAAAGCGACTTTGTTTTATAATATGTAGTGATGAAGTACAATATATTATATTTATGCGAGTTTAATGTAGTAAGGCTAACTTTATGGATTTTTATTAAAATTTAAGAGGGGAAAATAATTGGTCATTTAAAATTGTTTTGCAATATTTACGAATTTCACTCATAGCGTCCTCCTGTGGCCATGGTTGCTGTAAAGTATCCGAAGGATCGGGTATGTAAAAAACTAACTAACGTATTGCTTATTTCGCCAGTCTAACATACTGTTTCAGAAAGTTTGATCCTAGGCCGAGACTTATCACCCTATTCCTCAGTAATGTCTGAGCTAGTCTCTAAAACACACCAGATAATATCGTTAATGAATGTAATAATATTAAAATCGATCGCAATGAAACAAAATGGCAAATTATTTGTGGCAAAAGACAAAACGTTTGGTTTTATAAATTCTAAATGAGAGTTTAATTAGTATTATATTTTGCTTTCTCATGACATGTTAACGTTTTGTTTCAGGGAAGGTCAAATTAAAGTCGTCGAAACATAATAGATTCAAAAGGCACTTTAAATAATCTAAAGGTCAATGAACTGGCATGGCATTACTTTAATTAAACTTTTGCAGCTCAATATTAATTCACATTGATTTTCTGGGAAGCACTTTTAGAGAGTGTTTTTTATATTGATTATTTAATTTATAAAAAAGGCCACGAAACGCCCATCAGATGTGAAACATCTATATTAATAGGTACTAGAAACCGTTATTAATAACAAAAAACGGAACGATCGAATAAGATAAAGAAATAGACTAACTAGTAGAATAGAATACATGGTGTAGGCATCACGCCATGACAGCGTCATGCCGTTTGCCGTTACGGTACTCAAATCGATTTTGGTGCCAGGCGCACAAATAAGTTTCACGTCAAAATTACATGAATTCTATGCAATAAAACGTAAAACCTTTTTTGCCAGCAGTATTTTTAATAATAGACTCGAAAGAGTTTGTACATGAATTATGGGAACAAAGCTATATACTTCAGCGTCATCCAAATGCTGGAGAGTTCTGGAACTGCTCTCCCGGGACACGAGTCCTTTTGTGTGCCCATTCCGTTGCCTTCTTTGAGTTTAGACACGGTAAAAATACATTTATTTTTCCAAGTACACAAATGAAATTGTATACCGTCATTAAGAATTATATAAAACGTTCGATGCTGCTGTATTACCTGCTTAAGGGATTCCTTTGGAATTATTTTCGGACTGCCGAAAAAGAAATGCATTATTTTTAGGTCTAGCGTACATAATTGACAGGAGGACCCGTATTCCCAAACAATACTTTGAAATGTCACAGTACTCCCGAACGCATAGGGTCATTCAAACCAATTCATAGATAATACTTAAATGAAATCCGCAACTGTGCGTCTGTCAAACCTATATAAAACCCGACTATTGACACCAGGAGCGCATATATAGAAGTGTTCTTTGCATAATATGTGACACCTCAAAGTATCGCTTGTGAATACGGGTGATAACATCTCACGTCTTAAGATCTGAGAATACTACCTTTGGTAGTCTCGGTTGCCTATGTCTATGGACCATACCAATTACCCGCTCACCATCACTGTTCACTACCAATTTGTCTATACCTATTACTTTCCAACTCCAAAAAAAACATGTAATTAATAGATTCATATCCCGAATATACGTCTTAAAGGAAGCCAATCAACATACATTTAAACGATGTTGCCCTGAAGGTTACAATGACGAGGGTAAAAGTAACAAAACCTTCCCAAATCCTAAAGACCGGTAAATTACTAGGGTCTCAAGACTGTAAGATTATTAGGGTGCGCCTGAAACGCGTAGGCTTCTCTGAATTCAGGGATGAGTGAAATCGAGAACATTTTGCTGAAATATCACCAGATTATATTATCATATTGCAACTTGATACGGCGATCATGTTAAAAATCACCTTGAACATTTCGATTTCTCGCGCAATCTCGTCTAAGTCGTTTGCTTTACGGTGTTTGGGCCAAGAGAAAAGGCGGCTTATACTTTCATAATCTTACTTCTTACTAATCTTACTGTCTTACTAATATTATAAACATGAAAGTTTGTAAGTATGGATGTTTGTTACTCTTTCACGTAAAAACTAGATAGGTACTCCTACGGGAATGGGAAGAACGCGGGTGAATCCGCGGGGCGCTGCTAGTATTATTATACATAGAAGAAAGGAGAAACAGCCACTCGGTTCATTTGGTGGCAAATGATCAATGGAAACATCCATCTTCTACTATCTACTACAAAAGAGAGAAAGGCTTTTCAATAATAACAGCATGCTCTATCTTCCTTGAAGTTCCTTGAAGGGTAAGTTGTATCGGTCCGAATACAGTAGGTGGCAGCTGATTTTATTATAATAAATATAAAATGAGGAAGACTTACAGTTTTTTCTTCCATAATCATATTAGGCAGTTACAAACTATTCGAAAATAAAAAAGTAAATATTTTAATAAGCTGCAATATGGCGCATAAAAAATATTTTGCTCATTATAGTAGACTGTTTACGACATTTCTTCTGCTGTGTCTTCTCGACTTCTTTTGTAGGGTAAAGGTAGAGGTAGCTCTACCTTCTCTACGTGGGGTAAAGAAGGTAGAGTGGATCGTAATATTAATAAAAATATAGCATAGCCTTTTACAGTGGATCATAGTGTCGTATTAATGTTGAGAAATATATAAACCTGGGGACTGAAATAGAGCCAGAAGGAGAAAAGCCGATTTGTTCGAAAAGGTTTAGCTGCTAGAATATTGGATGAGCAATGAGGCATCTGAAAAACACGCATGAAATTTACAAGTTTATCTTTATACTAACACGGAAACAACAGGAAACATCTACAAATGGCAAAAAACAAAAAAATACGTTTAACGCTGTACTGAACATGACAAAATGTGCACGAAATCCAAATACACAGCTTATGGCTTGGTAACAGGGTTGTTATTGCTTTTAAAAAGGTAGTGTCCTGTTGCCAAACGAATATATATCGTGCCCTCCAGTAAAAGGTGTTATTCCATCTAGGTCCTGTACATTGCATTCTGCTTTTTGGTCGAACTAGAAATATGTCTGCAGTCGGAGTCTACTGCTATTAAACGAGCGATAAATTGCGGTTCCTTTGTGAAGTACGTTGTGTAGCGAAGATGATCCTGTGGGCTTTTAGAGGCTTTTTGAGGCTTTGCCTCTTGTGCGAGAGGGTCCGGGTTCGATTCTGTTCCCCCCACCCCTCGTGGTGCCTTGGAATGATTTTTTTTTATTTAGTACTGATGAATCTGAAGAAGGCTTTTTTTATAAGATAGGTGGCAGATAACCTAAACGAACTTAAACAGATAATTCTTCCTAGAAGCCATATTTACTGTCATTAATTTAGTAGAAGATTTAATAGTATTCCGAGGATTGCTTAGTATTTAAACTAAATGTATTTTCCAAATGGCCGACGAGGCATCTGATGGTAAATCTAAATCTACCCAGGATCAGGCTCTCTCAATTATGCAAGATGTGGTATGGTAAGACACAAGTAATTACACTGAATGTCTTTCTCTCCCAAAGGTTTCTGTGTTAGAGTTAATAAAAAAGTAAAGTGTGGACTAATGGAAATGGAATTTATAGTCACGATCAAAAACATGTCCAAAATAATAAAACTGCCGTCTGTTCTGTTAGGATTAGATTCCATTTCGTATTTCTTCGAGTTGTTTTTAGACTGGAGTGGAAATCCCTCAGGATGCGAAAAGGGACAAACCAATCTACTCAGAATTTTCCAATTTAAATTTTTATTGGATTATTTTTGTGTGTACCTCATTTTGTTCTTTTAGAGTGTCGTACAATGAGGAACCTTTATATAATACTAATCAAAAATAAGAAAAAACACAACGTTAACGTGGTAAACTTGTAAGAAATATGGATGACAAATACCATGGTTATGTTCATACATTATTTGAAATATTATCATATTTATTAAACATTATTTGAAATCGGAAAAAGATTTGTCGTCTTGGCGTTCATTATGGGAGAACTATGTTAGCAGTGGACGGATAAAGGCTGATTATGATGAAAAGTCTCTATTTAAAGTGACGACCTTTAGAATGGCCAATCATCTAATCACCCTCAATACACTACAAGGTTATCTTCATTGACCAAGTGTATGGAAAGTCGGAAGCCGTAAGCTCATCGCTGATGATGCAAAGCATTGCAGTGGACCGAAACGGCCGGAACAGGAAACGTTCAATGCTCAATGAAGATGCCAAAAATTTCACGCGTACTGGATAAATAATGATACTGAAAGTTTTTGCTAACCCAATGCGTAAAAATTATGTGCATGCATAAAAGTGTAAAAACAAATTAGATTTTTTACTTTTTTGTTTTTCGAATTTGTTTTATTTGAAATAAATGCCGTGACGCTGTCCATGACATAACGTGAAACATGTCTATATTTAATTCTAGTTTTTAAATAATTATTAGTAATTTAAGTAATTTAGTAATTCTAATTCGCTCTCGGAATTATTTTTTTTTTATCGCCCATGCTAGTCCATCCATTCGATAGAACGAAGCCTGTGGATAAGGGTTTTAATTTACTCGGTGGTTGGTATAAAGTGTTGTTTTTACTATTTCCCTCGCAATTTTTACCTTTTACCCTCCACAAGAACCATCATACCTTAATGAAAATATTAAAAAATCAGCCGTTCTTGAGTTTTGAACTTCGCAAAATTTCGATAAATTTCTATTTATTCTGATAAATAAATCTTATACCTTTAAACGAGCAAATCTTGTATATATATATATAGAATCGGGATCTCGGAAACGGCTCCAACGATTTTCATGAAACTTTGTATACATGGGTTAAAAACGGCGATAAATCGATCTAGCTAGGATAAATTTTTAGAAAACTTTTTTTTATCCATGTTTTGAGGCATCTATAAAATATGATTAGAATATGAACGTAAATTTCGCTGTAAAAACAATATGTTTGTATAGTAGCTTAGTGGGGAAATTAGGCAGTTTAATCCGAACGAGCCTGGTTCGAATCTCCAGTCCGATTTTTTTTTTCCTTCTTTTAAGATCATTTTTTTTTTTTGGAAGAAAAATTTTATCGTATTTTATCACTAAGGGTACCGAGCAAATGCTCGGTCAACCAGGTTCAATCACATCAAAACAATATTAAGGGCCTTGTTCACAATCACCAGTTAAGTTCCCAATAGGCTATCGGCAACATATTTGACAGATATTTGACAGATACTCCATACTCTATCTGTCAAATATGTTGCCTATAGCCTATTGGGAACTTAACTGAAGATTGTGAAACAGGCCATAACATTTGTTAGGTGTTTTACATCTTTCTGGCATAGCGCGACGGCCAGCTTTTTAGTTTTAAAGTTCGACTATTGTTGACCACAACAAATAATCATTTTCTAAATATACATATAGTGTTGAGATATTTTCTGGAAAAAACATACTAAATTAGCATAAAAGTAAAACGTTCTTAAAAAATTTCGAGATCCTTTTTTTATTTTGAAGATATTAGTTTTGAAAATTACTACCATCTAAAAAACACTAGCAAGTTCCTGAATTGACATTACCACTCAGGATAACTCGATTAATAGACGAATGGTAATCGAATAAGGGGCGAATTATCGATATTATTCAAATGAACGATTGGACTTCACTGGACTAATTTATAAAATTACGTATTGATTTTCCACCCGCCACGCCTGAATGTTATAAGTTTGACCGCTGGGTGTCTGTGGCACCTCAGCTTACAAAGAGTGAACTGATTTGGATTCTCATTATCATCAGCCTTTATCCGTCCACTGCTGAAAATAGGCCTCTTTCAATAAACGCCAAAACGACCGATGCCTGGCCACTTTGGTACAGGGGTTTCTTTCGTGATGTAAGTAAGCAAAAAGAAAGGAATTTTGGAAATTAAATCCCTAAGAGGTGAAATAGGGATGTTAAGTTTTAATGAAGTCCCCGCCATGGTTCAGGCCTTGTTGAGGCGGTGGGGCTCCATAACCTAAGGTGGGCCAGCACTTTGATCGAAGCGAATTGAGCCGAAGGGGCTCTTTGACGAAAGAGCGGGGGGCAATGGGTAAGGACGGGAACTTCACCTTATCGTACTGTCCGTACGTTGGGAGTGGTTGTTCTGTGGTGTGGGACTGCCTCTCTGTGGAGGTGATGTCGATAACTAAAGCACACGTGGACCGAGTCGCGAAACGAAACGTCACGTCTCTGAAGATTTCCACATTAAAAGGCCATAATTGACATTATAATATTTTCATGATGTATAACATATCAACTATTTATATAGTAAATTATCAATCCTTTATGTCCCACCGCTGGGCACAGGTCTCCTCCTCGATATCAGGCGAGGAGGATATCAGGCGAGCAGGGCATATATATATATAAACTCGTTTGAGATGCAGGGTTCCTTGTTGTTCGCCGTGTTGCTGAATTTAATTTTTTTCTTAACTTATCTTTTTTTGCTAGGCTAGTAACTAAATCATTGCATACTTAATGTACCCATCATGTTATAATAATGGACTAAAACATACATTTCATTTATATATTGTAATGTATTGTCATGCACTCTTGACCTACGACGTGAATTTTAAGTTTACTCATCGAGAAGTTAAATATAATTGAACACACAAACAAAACCCAAAGCCTGATAATTAAAACAATGTAACATAATAAAATGAATGTCAGCCAAAGCCGCGGTCAACAGTTATGCATATTGTATTTGGCCATTTGGAGAGCGCTGGGCTTAAGTCTAGTTTATAGGTTCGCCATTATGGCCCATTCACGTTACAAAGCCCGGTATATTAATGGGAACGCATTCCCTATCGCGATCGTTCTAATATTTTGGCGGGAAAAAATTGGATTTCGATGCGTTTGTAGATATGGATATTTGTTTTACAAAAGAGACCTGTTTTTTAACTTTATTAGAACTCATTTTTTTTTTTTTTTTTCGGTTGGATCTATGCTAATGGTCCTAGTGACCGTTATGCGTCATCGGAAATGGGGTGATCCGGTTGGATCATCCTATGACGTTAAAAATTTGGGGGGTTGCCCCCCGCCATGTTCATGGCGTCGGGTTTGTACCTAACTTGGTCAGCTACGGTCGACTGGTTTGGAACGGGTGACGTTAGAAACCTATCGTGAGGGCCGGCCCTCCCCTCCCCCGGTAGCGGGGGAGGCGGGTCAAGCGCGGGACCCGAGCAAGCTGCCGATAGCAGAGTGCTATCGGTGATTACACGGTCTATATTGGTGTCGACTCGTAGCTGATCTGAGCCTATGCTGTCGCGGTTGATCCGGATCAACTGGTCAACGGAGTGTAGGGTTCGACGTCGCATACGACCCCGGGGCCCATGCGGTGTGAATGTGTGCCTAACACCGGCTGTGTTATGTCTGAGTGTGTGTTGTAGCTTACGTCGCGCTTCAGCGTCGCGCTTTAACAGTTCTGTGATTTTATCAACAGGATCGGTTATGACATTCTTAGGTAACCTAGACTTATTAGGTGCTAAGCTATCGGGGGTGTAGTTTGCCGCACTCACGACGAGTGGGTTCGGGTGGAGAATAGTGCCTTTTCGAAGTGACTTTCTGACATCTCTTTGAAATGGCCCCTAATCGAATCTAGTCTGAGGTCGCGGTGTAGGTCGATGTTTCTTACGTACCACGGGCAACCGGTTGCCACACGTAAGAATTTATTTTGGATCGTTTGGAGGCCTCTGAGTCTATGCTGAGGCACATGCGCGAATGCCACACAGGAGTATGACATGATGGGGCGGATACATGATTTATAGAGGGTGAGCTTGTGCCTGAGGGGCATTTTGCTCTTTTTGTTTATGAGGAAGTACAGTCTACTACTGACGAAACGGGCTTTTTTAGAAATCGCGGCGATGTGTGGTCTAAACGACATCGACCTGTCAAGGGTGACCCCCAGGTACTTGACCTGTCTAACTCTGGGAATAACGACGTTATTTAGTAAGATTGGTTTCATCGTGAACCATGTTTGTCTGCGTTTAGGTAAGCGTGTCTTTCTCTTACGAGAGAAATGAATCGACGCGCTTTTATCGGGGTTAATAGCTATTCTCCATTTTGCGAACCAGTTGCCTAGTTCGGTGACGGCACGTTGGAGAAATATTAGAACTCATATATTATGTATTCCCATATGAACATTGTTATTTTCGGGGATTAAATGTAGCCATTGCGATATATTGTATTAGTTTCATCAAAATCCGTTCAGTAGGTAGTTTCGTTGCGATTGAGGAACTAACAACAGATCTTTCTCATTTATAATATTTCATCATCATCATCATCATTTTCATCATCATCATCAGCCTTTATCCGTCCACTGCTGAACATAGGCCTCCCTCAATAAACGCCAAGACGATCGTGCCACTCGCATCCAACGCGGACCTGTCAGAACATGGAGATCGACTTCCCATCTAGTTATCGGCTGAAAAATATTAGTAAGATTAATTTCATGAATTACTCTAGTTTAATTAAACGAGTAAGGCAGATTTAGGACAAGGATAAGTAAAAGAAATCGAGGATGGAGGATCAAGATGAGCTCAATCAACATGCAGGGAAACTATGGTCATGGTTGGCAGAGGGTTGAGGTGAAAAGAAATGGTTATTGCCTTTGCCAAAAACTGGCTGCTTAGATTTTGATGACATATAGATTTAAGGCGTGCTTAGTAGTTCGAGGAGCCCCAAATATTTAAGTGGCGTTTGAGAATTCGGGCGGTATTTCCACGACAAAAGTACGCGGGTAAAACCACTGGGCGCTACTAGTTCTATATAAAAGATTATAAAAAAACTTAGAAGCCAAAGTAGTAACTTTCATGAATATAATCTTCATCATCGACCGCTTTTAGTCCAATCTTACTAATATTATAAACGCGAAAGTTTGAAAGTATGGATGTTTGTTACGTGAAAGATCACGTAAAAACTACTGAATGGATTTTAATGAAACTTTACAATAATGTAGCTTATATATCAGGATAACACATAGGCTACAATTTATCACAGTACTTACTCCCACGGAAATGTAGCGGGTAAAAATACGCGGGTGAAACTGCGGGGCGCTGCTAGTTGGGAATAAATCTCAATAAACATCAAGACTGCCCCCTCCCCCTCCCCAAACAACCCATAATTTCATAGTTTTTCCTCTGAATACTCACAACTAAGTTCACTAAAACTTAAACTGAAAGCAAATCTGAGATGTTCGGAAGCACGAAAAGCACGCTTCATCTAGTCGCGAGCTACTTTCAAATTGGGTTAAGCATGAGCCATTCAATTTATCTTTCACTCCGGGTTTTACTCAGACTACCTACATTTCCATACTAAAGTGATTGCGTGAAAGTAGTTTTACGACACTAAAATACAATCATTAATGTATTATAATTTATACTACTTTAAATACTTATGCGTACATGATACGTCTTGAAGCAAATACATAATATTCGTATAAGGGCAAGGATAAGGGTTATAAGGAACTAGCAGCGTCCCGCGGTTTCACCCGCGTACTTCCCGTGGGAGTACGGAGATTATAAATGATAGCCTATAAGTTATTCTGATGTATAAGCTATAATATTGTATTATTGTAAAGTTTTGTTTAAATTCATTCAGTAGTTTTTACGTGAAAGAGAAACTACCATCCATACTTACAAACTATCGCACTTATAATTACAATACAAGCAGGACTCCCACGGGAGCGGGAAATACGCGGGTAAAACCGCGGGGCGCTGCTAGTTATGTAATATTACAAAAACGGTTTTAAACTTCTTCCTTTTACATTTACCCAACTTCTTACCGAATTTATAAATCCTTGTGAATGAGTAGTATCCTATAAGTCTCAGATAGACAGGCGGAAAACGAATTTATTCACCTCGGGTTCAATACGGTTCACACAAAAGCACGGGACCCTAAAAACAAGGAAACAAAACTCGAGCACATTTCAAAATATTCTAATGGTAAGAACTGTCTCACAAGTAAATGTATAGCACAAAGTTGATTATCAAGTACTGTTAACCTCCTAAGTCCTGACATATGACCTATAACTGCTATCATTAATATAACGTTATTACGTCATTGGCGCCTAATCAATATCATTATTAGTTGTCATTCTTGAATGAAGGGGAGATAGGCTATTATTAAAATACACGTGTACATAATGTTCAAATGAAAACAAGAATAATTTACATCTATAATATCTATAATTATATAGTTGTTCAAAATTTAATTTTTTCTTTGATTGTATGAGCTAATCTTCAACTAAGGAACTAAAGTGTCATTTCATACATTTCACAGTTGATATTCTAATTATTGAAAAATGTTACCTATTATTTACAAAAAATCCTTTCTTCAATATTGGGTGGCTCAAACCATTTCGTTACATGGTAAGAATAAGGTAGTATTAAAGAGTAGGTAATAGGTATATATAATTAATTATTTTGTACAGAAATATCGAATATGCGTGTAAGGCTAACAACTCACGAAGCGATTTTCACCCGCGTCTACGAAGGTGGAACTGCGGCTTTATTGACTCAAGAGACCGTTACTTTTGCGAAACCTCAGCCGTCGTGATTAAAAATATTGTCCGTAAACGTAGTGGATGATTATCGCAAGACGAAATGTTGTTTCCCAATCGCTAACGCCCCCTGTCAACCAATCGCAAAGCGCTCGGACGCAACTTGTCAGTGCAGTGAAATCCGCAAATCACCGCTGGCGTAAAACGCGTCGTGAGTTCTTAGCCTTAAATAGCAGGACATGTCGATATCCTGCTATTTCTTAAAATAGCAGGACATGATGATCTTGCTATTTTAAAAAAGAAAATCACGAACTAGGCAGTTACGTACACCAAAAAAACAATAGTGCTTTATTATATGTATGTACTTACGTAACTACGAAAAAATACATTAATATACATAATGTATATTTTTATTTGAACCCGCGACCCAAGAACACAGTCAATTTCAAATTTCAAAACTATTAATTTAAGAATTCATTATGACGCCATACACTCAAGCATGTCGGTGACGCGAACCTAGATTTTCCCCTAGCAAATAGTGTTTGACGCGGCTAAAGAAGTTTTCACTGGAAGGTAAACTGTCCTTCTTTTCTTAAGGTGTTTAACGAAAGAAAGAGGCTTTTATTTCTCTGACAGTGGAGAGTCCGTAAGTGAGCTAAGCCAAAGAAGAAGATGAAAAGGCTTTTAATAGTGTTATCGACAAAACCAATTCACCCGCTCTAATTGAGCGTTATTAATAACAGAAAGTGTACATGACTACAGTAACGGTAATCGTTAAAATAGTGCACCCGATTGTGAAGCCACGCGTTGATGATATTGACAGTGCCAAATATGTCACGCAAACGGTCGCGTGCTGTGTTTCGGTATGAGGATATTCTTATGATTTATTGTCAGCATTGACCACACAACCTAAAGACTTCTAATGTTTGATTTTTCGTATTAAATGCATTCTGACAACTAGCTGAGGTGAGACGAAAGGGGTTGCAATGATGTGATTAGCTAATTCAATGTCATACATTATCAATAACAGAACGTTAAAAAGAAATGGATATATTTCGCAATGGGAAAGAATGAGACGACACGATAGTTTGAGTACATTGTTTACAAGCCGTGAACAATGTAACTCTTACATAAGAACTATAAGTCAGATATGTCGCCAGAACCCGTTCCCCTGTTATTAGGAGTCTATGGGTTATGTGGTCGATGATTGTCAGCCTCACGGTGTAACGGTTGTACATCCAGTGATATTTTGGGTTCGAATCCTGTTCGATTACCTTTTAATGGGACTGATACACTCGGGCTACACATTTGTTGAACGAGCATGTATCAGGGCTGCCCGTATCGTATAATCTAGTAAATATCAAGTTTGTATAATAGATCGTATTGTATAGTTGGACATAAAAATAAAAATGTGAAGTAATTTTTGTAAAAATAAAGTACGTACTAGTTATTCGAGATAAAAAGAGACTGAACGCATCTTAATTGCAAATGTATTAAAGCGCTTATCGCCCTTTCGAATGTGCGCTCTCTAAGTAATATTTTAACTCTCTCTCTCTATTTAAGAGCTTTGCTCTTGTCGGTGGAGTATTCGCCACTCATTCCTCCTCTCCGCCAACACCTTCACCTCCCGATACGACATAACCTGTACCTTCTCCTTTATTTGTTGCACATAACTCCTTTTCGGTCTACCTCTTCCCCTTTTTCCATCAATATTTCCCTCTATGATATTTTTTATAAACAAGTCATGTCGTTTTAACTACTAAACAAAAAAATATTGCATTTTTACAAAGGAACTATACTTTTAGTGTCTCCGAAAATATGAGTACAGAGTTTCATGATGATCGGTTGAATAGATTTCGAGTGAAAGCGAAACAAACATCCCTACTTCCACATTCATAATATTAATAAAGATGTATAATTTTATTGACGGAGCGCTATAAAATATATAATAGCTAACAAACGAATCACTCAATACCAAAGAAGAAACTCTAAGGGATCCAAACCTCAACTTACAGGTCTATAAAGTTTACAGACGCAAATGTTTTATGAAGTTAAATATAGCAGTGACCATCTGCTTGTCTTTACGACCAGAGTAAGTAGTGTAAAAATAGCTCGAGTGCTGAGCAGTCGAATGTAAGGGTTAATTGTTATTTTATTGTCTCTTATGGCTGAAGAGTTTTATTATTATTACATATGATAAGAGGGCAAAACATCATAACGATAAAAAAGGGACAGACAGGAATCAGTACAGACACTGACTTGAAATACAGCAATGCTGTAGATTAAAAAAAATTAGTAACCAAAATGATAATGGTCTCACCCAACTCTTGTCTTTTCTTCTAAAAATCCTACTAATATTATAAACGTTAAAGTTTGTAAGTATAGAAGTTTGTTACTCTTTCACATAAAAACTGCTGAATGGATTTTCATGAAACTTTAAAATTACATAAATTATACATCAGAATAACACATAGGCTATAATTTATCAACGTACTCCCACGGGAATGGGAAGTACGCGGGTAAAACCACGGGCCGCTGTTGGTTAAAAATAAAATAAGGCATAATCAAATATTACAACATCGTATGTAGCCTGTAGGCTCGTCTCCCAGTTCTCCTATCCAACTATGAACTAACATAAAGAAACAAGTACACAGTACGAAAAAGGTTATAGTGTTATTTCCAATGGAAAAAATTGCCATGAAATGACACAATAATTCCTTGGTTTCCGCCAAAATAAGCACACGTCATCAAAGAGAATGGAGGTTGTAGTGATTTCCCTCGCGTCGTTCCTTCGATAAACACTTTGTATAAGGAAATAGAATTCCATATTTCATAATGCATATCCTATACTGAGGGAAACTTCACATTAATCCTAGTTTTTTAAAGCAAGGAGCCCAATAACCCTTTTGGTGCTGTCAGCTATAAAATCACCTTAGTGCCTTTGTATTATGGGAAAACATGTTTTTTTTTTATAAAGGTTTTATAAAGTCTTTTGGAAAGGAAGGATGGAATGGATAAATTGGACAGAAATGGTCTCAAATGCTAAAGTTTTGGAAAGGATTAAAGAGGAAAGAAACATCATTAAAAGAACCGAACAGGAAGAATGATTGGTCACCTAATACGACATGACCCGTTTTTAAAAAATATAATTGAGGGAAAAATTGAGGGAAAAGGGGAAGAGGTAGACCGAGAAGAGTTATATGCAACAAATAAAGGAGAAGGTATTGTGTCGTATCAGGAGGTGAAGGTGTTGGCAAGGAAGAGAAGTGAGAGGAAGAATCGAGCTGCACTTGAGTGATAGAGCTCACTTTACGCTCACTTCGAAAGCGAACTTTATTGATAAAGATAGATAGTCGAGTTTTAAAGAATACAAATTCGTCATATCACCGCGGATTCCACTTTTGAGATTCGAAAACGACCCTACAGAATAATAGCCCTACAGAATAATAGCCCTACAGAATAATAGCCCTACAGAATAATAGCCCTACTAAATAGAGGGCGCACAGATAAAAAAGGCAATTAAAAAAAGATTTAATCATTAAAAAAAATTAAAGTTTAAATTAGAATTTAAATTAACTTAGGGCATTCTACTGATGATAGTCATAGAAAACTTGTTGCCATAGGTGTAAAATATTGTTTTAATTACTTATTTGTTGTTATGTATCTACATCTACACTAATATTATAAAGAGGAAAACTTTGTTTGTTTGTTTGGTTGTAATGAATAGGCTCAAAAAGTACTGGACCGATTTCAAAAATTCTTTCACCATTCGAAAGCTACATTATCCACGAGTAACATAGGCTACATTTTATTCTCCCCACCATGGTTCAGGCCTTGTCGTGGCGGTGGGGCACAGTAGCCCAGGGTGACCCAAACACCTTGGGCGAAGCGAATTGAGCCGAGGGGCTCTTTGTACCCCTCTTACAAGAAGAGAGGACAAAAGAGCAGAGGGCAAGGGGTGAGGATGGGAACCTCACCTCATCGTACTGTCCAGACGTTGGGAGTGGTTATTCTGTGGTGCGGGGCAACCGCTCTGTGGAGGTGGCGTCAGTCCCAGGGGACTGACTAGCCGTCGCGGTGCCCTGTTGCTTGTAGATCTGGGGCACCTCACCAAAGGCGGCATTGGTGGCACTCGCCGGGTTTTAGTGGGTAGAGCTGCGTCCACTTACCATCTCTCGGGCGCAGCGAGTCCCACATACCCGCCTGGGGAGACCCACTCCCCAGCGGGATGCGTCAGTGCATTTCCCGGCGTAAAAGAAGAAAAAAAAAAAAGGCTACATTTTATTCTGAAAAAAAGAGGGTTCCGTAAGATATTTGGGTTTATCGGACACACTATACGTATCACTCGACATAGATAGCTATGTCGAGTGATACGAGAGGCACAACAACCATATTTTATTCAGAAATTTTGATTTTTTTGGACTACATTTTAAACGAGTTTATTTTACTCATGCTTTTAATCCTTAAGATATGAAGCTAAAGAGTTTGCTTATTTGAACGCGCTAATCTCAGGAACTATCGGTCGGATTTTAATGAAACATTTCAGTGTTCGATAGCCCATTTATCGGTAAAGATATATCATCCCGCTAAGATCCCGTTGTAAATCTTAGTTAACGCAGGCGAAGCTGCGGGCAACAGCTAGTTATGTATAAAGTCTGTGTATGGTCTGTGGCAAGTTGCGAGGCATCCAATAAACAGTACGATATAAATGCCATTCACCGTGGTGTGGACAGCACTGCTTTAGGGGAATTAGATTTGACTTTCGAATTTATATTAATATGGATCAGTACAGAATATGGATGTTCTACATCTGTTAACGATCATTATTCACCTTTCACTTATAAATCAGGTATCACCTGCCCCTATAATTATAGATTAATACAACGTATAATGCGACATCGAAAACTTCTAATAATCCTTTCACTGCCGCTACTGTAATTGCACAATAAAAATTTTCTATCATTGTTTAGTAACACGCAACTAATTTTTGGTATGCGACGTATAAGATATATAATCTGATTACAAAACATAGATGACCTTCACATACCTCTACTCAATACTTGGTGTATGTGATTGATCATTAAAATATCCTCTTTGGCTGGCGCCGACTCCAAAAAAAAATTTTTTTTTTGATGACGCAGTGGAAATACTTTTCGGACAGCCGCTATCTGAGGGACCCGGATCGCAGGCATGGGGAAACCCTCAGCGACAGACTGGTCCCGGCAAGACCAGATTCTCCACAATAGGGGGACTGCCCGGCTACTTGGCAGTCCTCACGACGTCGTGTCTTCAGCGGGGCCCGGGTTCCCATCCCGAGCCCGACACGAGCACAGGGGTGTTACAGGAAGCGAATTAAGTAGCTCCTCCGACGCACCCCTGTTCGTCGTCCACAATCCAAAAATACCTAATTTTAAATAGTATAAGCAGTATAAGTAAGACTTAATATAATCCATTCAGTAGTTTTTATGTGAAAGAGTAACAAACATCCATATTTACAAACTTTCGCTTTTATAATATTAGTAGGATAGTAGGATTAATAAATGTATTTATTCACATCATACAATAAATAATATCCACGAAACCATGATCAAAGGTAGTAAAAAGTAACTGTGTCGTACAGAAAGTCGTGGAAAAAATATAGGTCTATTAACGCTAAAATAGGTCGACCATTTTTTGTATGGCGCTATATGCAATAACTATTTAATTTTAGATATATCCTGGCAAATTTTTGAATAGTAAAAACAAGCTATTTAATGACATGATATGAAAGTTTCATCATCATCATCATCATCACCATCATTATCATCAGACTTTATACGTCAACTGCTGAACATAGGCCTCCTTTAATGAACATGAAATGACAGTTTAATGGCGTGTAATTTCGTCTGTAAATCAGCAACTAGAACTCGTCAAACAATTTACAACATTGAATAATTAATGTTATTGGAATACTGCATCATGCATTAACAATCATACGGACGTCCTATTAGTACGTACTACGTACCATAGCAGATACGCACCAATCCCAAAACAACAGACAAAATTTGAGTTGTATTAACGCAATTTCACCCATCGCAAGCGAAATTTAACGTTAAAACAATCCAAATTTTTAAACGCAGAAATCTCGGTTGTTAGGAATGCGGCGTTTCATGATAATAAAAGAATTTTTCGCTCGGGACTTCCCCGCGTATTGTCGGGCGCGACTTGTGTTGGTGCGAGCGGGACAATACCCGCCCACCATCGATTGCCAGACTGTACGGGATATACGGGAGAGAATTCGGCGCGTTCTCGGATGTGTTTAGGAGGTTCTAACTAGACCTATCTATGTATTTATCATGGCCTAAGGTGATTCATTATCAACCTTTTCCTCCACTGCTGACTGTCTTTCAATGAAGACTGGCAGCCGAACGTCTACAACTTGGTTCATTGTGATGAACTAAACGTATTTTTTTAATAATTTATTATAACCTAAGAATCGTTAGAATTTGTAACAATAATTAAAGAAATAGTAAGTTTTAATTTAAACTGAAAACTATAGAAACATTTGTAATTTATAAGATAAACAGAACATTGTGTATATAACAATAATAAAAACGCAGGAAATAATACCACAGTAAATAGAAATATTACGCTTTTCCACAAATTATAAAATAATTTACTTCAATTAAGTAATTATGATTAATTTCATTAATTATTGTTAATTACCACAACGTCAACCGCAATAAAATCCTTGTGTGGTTGCTGTCATTAATCGATTATCATTTACTTTTAATTATTGTATTCGAGATTGTTACCTCCAGTGCGTTACTTAGGGCCTGTTTCACCACTTCCTGATAGGTGCCGAATAGGCTATCCACCAGATAGAATATGGTGTATCGGTCAAATATGTTGCGGATAGCTTATCCGGCACTTATCAGGAAGTGGTGAAACAGGCCCTTAAAATCATTGAAGAAACTAAATTGTTCAATACTTCTCATATTACGCAACCTAGTTTCATAATATTATATGCAAATGGCATTTTTGAAGGTTACAAACAATGTTTAGCTTTATTAGTATAGATATAAAATACGATCACTATAGAAGATTGTTAGAGAACTGCTGAAATCTGCATAGCTCTTTTCATTTTCCACGTTTATTTCTAACAAAGATGCGATTAAGAATGTAACAAGATATGTTTACCTGAAGCGTTTTTCGTAGAAATAGCTACAAATATGTTTCCACTATACTATTGTGTGTTCCCCATGTTTTACCCTCGACTTGAAGAGGAAAAGAAAAGTGATTAATCGACACTTTGTCCTTTCCGCGCCGCTATTGAGTCTTCAGCTCAACTGAGATAGTGAAAAAGTTACTACGATTTCACGCGAAGCATTAACTTGACATATTTAAACGATGTGATTTTTTATAATGAAATAAATTTATGGATTTTATCGCGGTTTATTAAGTAAATTTGTAAATTTATTTCATTATAATGAGTGAAATTCGCGTAAACATAAGAAAAGAAGATGTGATTTTTTATAGATTATGTGTAGGTGTGGGAGGTTTTGAACGTCAGAGTACCGAGACCCTTTTTAATGGTTATTTTTCTAAAAATGACAAAAGGCAACCCTCGTAGGATCATCCAGTACTCCGTCTGCCCGTCAATCTGTCGGTATATCAACCCAAAACTTTTAGAATAGATTCAGATAACGTTTACTAGTTTACCTTGAACCTTGCCTGGTTCAAGTCATCATCTCATTCATGTGTTATTCTTGACACATAAGGTGTTAAATCTCGGTAATAGTAATAACAGTGTCTCGACCGTCATTCTCTCCGAAACACAGCAAAGCTACTCAGCGGGAGAAACAAGGAAGATGGTGTGAAGAAGTACCCACGCAAGAGGATGCCAGGAGTTCTCAGGAGTTTGAAAAATCTGCTTGTTATGAAAATATATTTCCCAAAAAATATTGAGTGGAGATGGACTGACTATCCAAAATTACCTGAAACAAGAAAACATTTGTTAATTCTTACATATTATATTAAAGAAAATTGATCACACAATTATGAGTTGTTTCCAGTATTCAAGGATCAGATACCTGAATACCAAAGAAAATTACATCGAACGAAATGAACAACACCATTTGAGATGATTTTAAATGCTATAAATATAATAAACGCGACGCAAAAAGTACTGAATGGATTTTTATGAAATTTTACAATAATATAGCTTATACATCAGAATAACAGTTAGGCTATCATTTATCCCCGTACTCCCACGGGAATGGGACGTACGCGGGTGAAACCGCGAGCTGGGGGAAAAGGGCGCTGCTCGTCAAGGAATAATAATAAGTGCACATACACACAAGTAAGTGGACTTTTTCAAGAACGAAAGAAATTTGAACCATCTAAATACAATATGAGCTGGTCTTTCTGTAGGAGTTGAATTAATTCGTTATACTAAAGTCCGATTCTGAAGGTTAGTTCTTAGGAGTATGCAAGTTTGTAACACCATGCATATAAGTCACCAATCGTGATTCCTGCTTTTTTTAATGGGGTTGGCAGAACAGACGAAGAACATAATCAGATTAACAAGTGGCAGAAGCTTTTCGGAGACATTTTTATAGTATAAAAGGGCACACGAACAGTCGAATCCTGGCGACTATCGACGCAAATTAACATAGACACAACCAGAGGTTATACGATGCCTTGCCCTCCTTTTCCCTATCCCCCCAATGGGCCACCGGAAATCCACAAACAGCACGAAATGCGACAGTATAACTGCCACTTTACGCCGGTATCATGTGAGCCAGAGGTACTCCGGTCGTGCCGGCCCGATTCGGCTGCAAGGCAGCGTGGTCAAACCTCTTTCACATTCAGGCGCAGGGCTGCCAAATTGTATGATCGGATACAAAAATTGTATAATATAGTTATTTTATGTATCCAGTTCGTATAGCAGATTACCTCGTATAATTGGATACAAAAATAAAAAATGAAATAAATAAAGACTCAAGATAGAAACTCCTTAAAAACATAAACTGTAGTGGGTTTGATGGCGACATAACAATCTACGAAAGTAAATTATTTAGGGTTTTTTCATATTTTAGGTTAGTCAAAATAACCAAAATAAATACTTGTATTTTTACAGACTATTTTTAACAACTTTGTCGCTTTGTATAATGAGATTTGATTCGGTATAAATTCAGTGACCGAGCGGTAAAAAATAAGTTGGCTCTACTGGCAGCCCTGTTAAGGGCACACTTATTGTAACAAAATATTATATTTATATTATATTTGACCGACTTATTTGTACTCATTCTAAAGGTTATGAAGTTATCAATGTTTTTATATTGCGTTCTTAATAAATATAAAAACGTGTGAGGGACGATTGGTTTAAATCGGTATTTTTATCACCAGCCCTGTTGCCTACTGATGGTCTGTCTCATCCATATTTTGTCCACTAGCTTTGCCACTTCATTGATCATATGTATATGTTTAAGCTGTCCAAACAGTATGTTATACAGATTGGAACAAATTTACGGATTTTATCGCGGTTTATTAAGTTTTTTACAAGCCCGACGTTTCGGATACTTTACAGCAACCGTGGTCACGGGAGGACTGTAAATTTGTGAGTGAAATTCGCGTAAACATAAGAAAAGAATATATAGGTTGAAATTTGAAACGTACAACATTCGAAAAAAAAATTTACAAAAAATATAGCAGACAGACGAAAAAAAAAACTGGTAACATTTTTATGTATAATTGTCATTTTAGAGTAAATATGATATTGATGAAAAAGAATAATATTTTCATGGGCATATTTTTTTTCTATTTAAGTACATACGTATATTATAATATCACTATAATATACAAAGTAAAAATTTACCTTTTTGAAAATAATTTACCTCGGTAACATACAATGATACAGTTTTATGAGGCAACACTGCGGAGTGGCTGTTATAACGTCATAAAATTTTGAGTCATAAAGTGGCCACACCTGCTTTATAGAGCCACATTTGCTAGCTGCCATTGTTTGTAATCTATTACCTTTAACATCATCAACCTTTTTACGCGATAGCATCTTATAAATCAATGAACACCAGCTGTAAGCACAAAAAAGCATGACTCTTGCTCACGTTTCATTCGAGCAGAGCGTGCAAGCGAGAGCACGAAACGAGCGATAGACATGATCGGCCTAAGCTTTCGGCTCGTGGTGCATTATGATTTTACAGACAACAGGTGATTTTTTTTTTGTTATTAACCACTTTCAATGAACGCTAAATGACTCCAGAAACTAGGATCGGCCACTGCACAAAGATCGTCAACTTTATCATAAACGTCCACAAAATCATTTGAAGAGACAATAAGAGCTGGTCGAGTGGTCAGGCTACCCAGGAGACTTTACGCACTTTACTTTAGAGTGAAAAAAATCGGTCTTGTGGACGTGTATGTATATCGATGTATAAACGTCAATACTAAATCTCGTAAACTTGAGCTGATACACGTTAACAATATCGATCGGATTGTGTCTGGTGCGGCCTTGAAATAGTGGTAAATATTCAGGCGATTTTATTCGTATGTGCACACATACGAAAAAATATAGATTAAGAGTTATTATAATAGAATATAGATTAGAATAGAATAAGTATAGATTTCTTAAATTTATTTAGGTTCCTGTTATCCATAACACATGTTACACCAAGGGACCAGGTTACACGGTGTGATGGTTTAATAATATTTATTATTTAATAATCCCTTAATAAACTCGTCAACCCTTGATAAAATGTTTGCGACAATGGTCACTTATCAGGAGGCTCTCATCTTAGCCTATCTAGGTCACCTAAAAAAATATCGCCGACTCTAGGATAGCATAGGGATAATAGGGTATCTATATCTCTACAAGTCTATGTCGTCAGCCAGACATCTCATTAGATTTATTCAACAGAACAGTATAGTACACGACACAACGATGATAATAAAACTACATTTTATTTCAATGTCATTGAATCACTTTACATGTAATTACCATACTAAATACGTAATCACAATACATTATATTGTAATAATTATATACGTGTTATAATTCCTAAATACATGGGCTTATAATATATTTTTTTCATTATAATGAAACAACTTTTACGGATTTTATCGCGGTTTATTTAGTTTTTTACAAGCCCGACGTTTCGTATTTTTTCAGTTCGGTTGCGCAGCAAAATCCCTATCCCCTCTAAGCCTGCCGTAAGGAACTTCGTTCCAAAAATTGAATTATTTTCTAAAATAAATCCTAACTATATCGATTTATCGCCCCCCAAAACTCCATGTTTACTAAACATGAATATCATTGGAGCCGTTTTCGAGATTGCTCGTTTCGGTGATTATATGCCAATGGCCTTTTGTGGAGTGGTGAGTATCACATACTTTCAAAGACTTTTTGACCCGCAACATATTTCCTTACGATGTTTTCCTTCACCAGCTAACAAGCGATGTTCAGTGAGAGATATAGAACAAAAAAAGCGGTTGTCTGTAAAGTCGGTTTACTTTAACTTAACGATAGTTGAACGTGACAACGTCATGAGAAAATACTGATGGTCCGATGGTGCCTCTTTGTCGCTCGTTCCGCGCTCTCGCTTGCTCTTCAAGCCTTTAATGGAACGCCTCAAGGGTAACGCCGCATGAGTCATGTTTTTTCGTGCGTGCAGCCAGCTCCATCGAATTATAAGACACGTGTCACGTCTAGAAGCATTTCAAGATCGAACCAGACCTTTCAATTAAAAAGCCCAGAGCATCGTCGTTCCTTTGCTATATTAAGGTAATAAAAACCAAAGTATGATACGTAATTTGACAATGACTGGTGTCTGAATCTGGTGTAATTAAGCCAGCGGTTGACACGTTTACTGGCGTGAGCCTGACATTGACGAATGACCGCTTTTGTTTATATAAAAATTATTTGAGGTTAACTTTGGGGATTTGGGTATAATGGATTTTTGAGATTTCATAATAAACGATAGGTATTTATTTCTGTGGTCGATGCGAGTGGCAAGCGATCGGTTGGCTTGGCGTTTGAGACCTAAGTATTGGACGGATAAAGGATTATGATGATGATGGTATATTATTCTTGTTGTACGCAAGAGGTCGGTCGTCTTGGCGTTCATTAGGAGGGGCCTATGTTCAGCAGTGGACGGATAAAAGCTAATAATGATGATGATGTTTTTGTGTATATAACTGTTGCCCGAAGAGCATCTGTAGTTGTCTGCATAGCCAGTCAATGATAATGCAGCACTGTTACATTTTGTTTGTTAGTCTTTCACGTAAAAACTACTGAATGGATTTTTTTTTTAATTCTGGATTCTTCACAATGATATAACTTATATGTACATCAGAAGAACACAGCTATAATTTATACCGTACTCCCACGGGAATGGGAAGTACGCGGGTGAAACCTCGGGGCGCGGCTTGTTCACAATGTTATATACATACATTTTATATTAGAACAATAGTTCTAATCAACGAAAGTTTAGTTTAAAATTATACATTGTAGTATTTAACTTTTTTTTAAATTAACATTTAGTGAAAATGTTTTTTACCCCTGCATTTGGATGGTTTTCTGGCAACACTTTACGTAGGATATCAAAAACATCGTATTAATCGAAGTTTATTGGTGTGCGCTCCAACTCTATGGTAGAATGTTTAATGACAAAGTGTTGCCAGAAAACCATCCTTAATGTTCGCATAGCGAATGGAAATTTCGAGAGAATCCCTATCATTCCCAGACCCGTTAGCATTGTTTGACAAATGATGGCCGCACGATACAAAACAGCTCTAACGCTAATTAGCCCCGCAGTGGGATAACAGAGGGATAAGTTATCGTGGTTCTTTGGAAACTGCGATCATTTGATTTTATCATTTTAACAGGAATATTTACAGACATTAATATGAAGAATGTTTTCAGTGGAAGTGTTGCGTGTTCCAAGAAACAGTTTCACTGTGTGGGTACAATCAGGCAGTGACTACATGGGTGAGCCCAAAACCTTGGGCGAAGTGAATTAAGCCGAGGGGGATTTTTGTACCCCTTTTATAAAAAGGGGTACAAATAGGACGGTACCTCACCTCATCGTACTGTCCCGACATTGGCAGTGGTTGTTTTGTGGCGCGAGACAGCCCCTCGGTGGAGGTGGCGTCAGTCACCTGAGGGACTGACTAGTCGTCGAGGTGCCCTGTAGCTTGTAGACACCTCATCGAGGGCGGCATTGGTGGCACTCCCCGGGTTTTGATGGGTCCCACATACCCGCCTGAGGAGACCCACTCCCCCGCGGGATGCTTCAGCGCATTTCCCGGCGTAAAAAAGGGCAACTCATTATTTTATGTGTTGCCTATTCTATTTCAGCAATTATCAGAAAAAGGATGAAGGGTTTGCGCTTACGGCACAAGTCTCAGTTTAGTGTTCATAGGCTATGCTGACCACTTAACATCTGGCTCATCTTCTCATTTACTTTTTCAAAAAAGACAAATTCTAGGGCCTAACAACTTTGATGTACTGAAGCTATAATGTTTCTTAAGATAGCGAAACAATCAAACTTAATTAGTTCTCACTCTCCACGTATAGTTGTCAATTGTGAAACACGTGATATAGTAAGTTACTTACGGTGCTAGTAGAGACAACCTACCTTTGAACGAACACAACCTGGTAAGGCTTCTTGACGACGCGACAAATTAGCACGAGAAATATTAATGGACTCGTGGGCTTAAAAATTCTGATTCAGTTAAGTAAGCTAATATAATTGATTGAATGTATCGTCGGTCCTTGATGGAAATTCATGTTAAAGCCACTACAATAAAACTATTGTACACTTTTTCCACCATTTATTACAATTACAATTTTATATTATTAATTAAATTGTAACTGTAATATTATATACAATAAATAGTGGAAAAAGTTTAGAAAAGTTTTATTGTAGTGGCTATAAGTAAGCTAAATCTTCTTCCTTCTCACTTTCCATTTTATATTTAATTCCACATTATCCCTTAAAAGGGTACTGTGACAGATTTCTAAATTTCCATCAAAATCCACTTATCGAAAGGTGCTAAGTGAAAATCAATGCCGTCTGCCCGAAGTGATTAATATTGCAGGCGATCGATTCGGCCTGAGATTGCACAGTTAAGCCCATTACCTACCCTCATTTCCTCACCTTAACATATTTCATCCCTTTGCCGACTTTGCCAATCAACTTTTTATTTTATCGGAAGCGAGATAGCTCCAATGTATTTTACCATTTTCTTTCTTTCTGAATTTATAATATACTAGCTGTTGCAGCTTCACCTGCGTTAACTAAGATTTAGAACGGGATCTGAGCGGGATAGTAAATTGTGCACGTAATATGCATATAAACCTTCCTCTTGGATTGTTCTATCTGTTAAAAAAACCGCATCAAAATCCGTTGCGTACTTTTAAAAATAGAAGCATACAAAGGAAGCGACTTAGTTTTATACTATGTAAAGATTATTTTTATCTGAACCGAAACTAATTAATTAACTCCTCTCCATATTACTTTATAATCACATTATAAAGACGTTTAAACGATGTTTTATTGTTTGCGCGCATGAAAACCATACACGTGTAGAATAACAAACAGCTGACGTCGGAAAACAATCGCTGATTGTTTAACTAAATAGGCTTTCTTGACAACCTTCGTATCAGCACCTTATGCATATTTTGCTGCATCAGCTACCATAGATACGATGTATTTGAAAGACGAGCTAAGGGATCATCCATAAATTACGTCACACGTTAAGAAAGGGAGCCGATGTGTGACATTGTGTGACAAAATGTGGGATTGTAGTTTTTAAGAGGTTGTGCCATGCTTTGCAGTCTAATTGGGCCGGCACACCGGGGTGTTAGCTCTTTCTTACATCATACCGGCGTGACAGTTATGCTGTCGAATTTCGTGCGGTTCGTGAGTTTCTGGTGACCCATTAGGCAAAAGGATGGCAGCGCATGTTTAAAGTCGACAGTCGCCAAAAGGCTTCGACTGTTTGTTTGGCCTCCTATGCTAAAAAAGGGGTCCTTTATTCCACCCCGAAATGTCTATTATCAAAGCACTCCTTTAAACGAATTATAAACTAGAATAGAAAAATAAATTATAAAGTAATCCTTACTTATACTATAAATGTTAAAGTAGGGATGTTTGTAACGCTTTCACGCGAAAACTACTCAACCGATCATCAAGAAACTTTGTACCTACACATATTATCGGAGATACTAGAAGTAACATCATAACCGATCCTGTTGATAAAATCACAGAACTGTTAAAGCGCGACGCTGAAGCGCGACGTAAGCTACAACACACACTCAGACATAACACAGCCGGTGTTAGGCACACATTCACACCGCATGGGCCCCGGGGTCGTATGCGACGTCGAACCCTACACTCCGTTGACCAGTTGATCCGGATCAACCGCGACAGCATAGGCTCAGATCAGCTACGAGTCGACACCAATATAGACCGTGTAATCACCGATAGCACTCTGCTATCGGCAGCTTGCTCGGGTCCCGCGCTTGACCCGCCTCCCCCGCTACCGGGGGAGGGGAGGGCCGGCCCTCACGATAGGTTTCTAACGTCACCCGTTCCAAACCAGTCGACCGTAGCTGACCAAGTTAGGTACAAACCCGACGCCATGAACATGGCGGGGGGCAACCCCCCAAATTTTTAACGTCATAGGATGATCCAACCGGATTACCCCATTTCCGATGACGCATAACGGTCACTAGGACCATTAGCATAGATCCAACCGAAAAAAAAAAAAAAAAAGAAGTAACATATGATACATAGAAAAGGATATTTTTTGCTAACGCGGGCGAAGCCGCGGGCAACAGCTAGTAAATAAATGGCAAAATATGTGACGTCACACTTGGAAGAGGGAGTTTCAGGAATGTGAGCAACAATACAAGCGCGGAGGAGGGGTCGAAATCTTGAACTTAGTATGACGCAATTTTTGGATGGTTCCTAATACAGAAATAATAAACTTTAAATGTAAAGTTTTAGCTCTATATTCAGACGTAAGTTAAATCAGAGGCATAATAGCCTTAACTATTCAAAATGGAAAGAATAAACCACCATCATGCTGTCATGTCGTTTCCGTAACGGCATACAGTCAATTTTAGCGCAAAAGCGCGCATATAGATGTTTTACATCAAAATATATATGTGGCAATTTTTATTATGATCGGTCAGACGGTGACACACAGATTTCTTACATCCATATGATCCAGTAGTATACTCTACAGCACATTCATAACTAATATAACTTAAATTTTTTACCGATTAAAGGTCCAGAGACGGATCACTATAAAGACATGATATATTAGTAAAGTTAAAAAAAACTCGATCAGTAATAATTTTACTATCATTATAATGAAAAAACAAATGGCTTTTCCGTCTCAATAAACAGCATTAAAAATCGGTAAGCCATAATGAGTAAAGCGCAAACGTGAAAAAACAATGAAATTATTATTTTTGAATTCACATTTAAGTTAGTACAGTTAGCATAGTTCGCAGTGGAGTATGCTGAGTTAGTACGCTCGGATTTCTCGCACGAGCATATTAGATTAAATTACATCGCACTAGTAAAATTACTATTCCATAGACGCGGGCTGTAAATTAGAAAATGGCGAGTATTATTTAACATTCCATTGTTGGTTTCATCAGACCTTGAATAGGACATGACTTATTAGTTATTAGTAACTAGATATACCAGATACAGTACTAGATGTAGTAGTAAGTATAAAACGAAGATTTTTATGATTACTACTTACTTATACTTTTGCTGAACTTATGCCTGAATACTTAAATGCAACTCAAATTTGTGAGCTGCTTACATATTGAAAATATACGGATTTAAGGCGTGCTTGATAGTTTGAGGAGCCCTCAAATATATTAGTGGCGTTTGAGAATTCAGGTGTTAGTTATTTCAGAAAGGCTTAACTTCTATCATATTGGTATTTGGGTGTGAAAAACTGTATATAAACGCCGCAATATTACTTTAAATAATGTTTGATTTCCCCCGTGGCCTCCGCATTCCCGTGAGAGTACAGGATTAAATGGTAGCCTATGTGTTATTCTGATGTATAATTAGTTATACTACATATATAACATAATATCTTAATTTATATAAATCTCGTGTCACAATGTTTGTCCTCAATGGACTCTTAAACCACTTAACCGATTTTAATGTTTTTTCTTTTAAAATGTGTGCTTTTCTCCAACTTAAAAGATAGGATAGTTTATTTCTCAAATTTGAGATTGCAATTTTATTTATTGCAAATTAATTGTTTTGACAGAACGAAGTCTGTCGAGTCCGCTAGTAGTTTTATAATATAATACTTTAGTAAATTCATTTGGTAGTTTTTTCGTAAAACTTACTAACTTTCGCGCTTAAAACGCGTACGATAGTAGGATTTTGAAAGAAAGAATGAAAGAAAGAAATATTTATTTGTGAAACAACGCTATTAATACATACAACACATAACATTTATTAACTAAGTTGTTCACAAATTGGCCTCAACTCAGTGTTTTCTGGTTCTGGTTTGTTGTTTACTATTTTTTTTTCTTTAAGTTTATAGTCTCTTAAAGATTTCTTATGAATAGCCGAAGTATGAATTGACAATCTCCAAGTGCGACTGATACCTGGCAAGATAATAAACACAAATTCATCGCACTCCATCAATCAATATTAATATTATGCGACATCATTGGCGGGACTATTGTGTCATCGCCGACTACAAACGATGCTAAATCATTCAACTCAATGCCACAAATTAAGGTCCCTCTGACACGGTAAATAAGACGGAGTAAGGAGAGTGATAATTGCAAATCGTGATGAGCCAAGAAAGAAGAGGAATTAGAATTTGGTGCTGCTCCTTGTTCAGCTTGTTCGGCCGTCTAGTCTTGCATTCGGTCCTAAAAGAAGTAAACTACTAAAATATCATCAAATATCATCCACGAGGTGGGGTATTGAGCCATAGTTCACCGATAGGTACACAGGCCCAATGCGCGTTGGTGAACTTGCCACGCCTTCAAATAATTTTAATCCCATCAGGCATACAGGGTTCCTCGGGATGTTCCTACACTGATGAACAAGCGATGGTCTCGTAGGTATACTTAGAAATTTTGAAAACGGCATTCACAGGGGGGTCAGGATCGAACTCGCACCCACTCAACTTAGTCTTGCTTATCGCAGGACCAGAACAGCGAGATGAAGATAAATTTTGCTCATAGCTAATTGCAAATATTATCTTTAAAACCTTATTAAAATATAATCTTAATACAAAACTTTAGGCACCTCATCTACTCCGCTACAACGAGTACAGTTACAGCATACAGTTACAGCCGTATACAGCTGATGATTATTATTAAAACTTGTCATCATGCCGGTGAAAGATTGAGAGGTTCGAAGATAGCATCCTAAATATACAGGGTGTCCCAAAACTCAACGTCAAGTCGAAACAGGGTAACCGGATTGATGGTTACCATCATGAGAAAAGTCAGAAAAAATATCTATCCCATGCAGTTTGAAAATTATGGGCATTTATGAAAAACCTAGAAATCAACCTAAAATGGGTTAGCAAAAATCGGGTTTTTCCCCCTTAACACCTATGTTAAGGGGGAAAACATAATTACTGGAAAATGTCGCATTAGATAGGCTTTGAAAGTGTGTTATTTTAAGGAAATACTGTTCCAAACCGAAAGGTGAACCGAAAGGATATGGTGTAAAAATATTTCTATTTTCAAATATAGCATTTTCAAGCAGTGTCACAGTAATGACAGACGCGCGACCCGGTCTGATATCATATTTCGAGAGTATATTTTTGAAATAAACCTCGTTTGAAAGAGTACGGACGCCGAATAATAGCTGGCCGAAGAAGTAAACGACCGCTTTGTTTCCGTCTGCATGTGCCCAACATCTTGGTTTACATTTCTTTCGTGAAAAACTTTCCTGCGTTTCGAAGAGGACAGGTATATTGAGACTTCCCAACCATGGTTCAAGCCTTGTCGTGGCTGTGGTGCTTAGTAGCCTAGGGTGAACCCAGCACCTTGGGCGAATCGAATTGAGACGAGGGGGCTCTTTGTACCCCTCTTATAAGAAGGGGCAGATGATAAGAGCAGTTGCAAGGGGCTAGGACGGGAACCTCGCCTCATTGTACTGTCCCGACGTTGGGAGGGGTTGTTTTGTGGTGCGGGGCAACCGCTCTGTGGAGGTAGCGTTGGTCCCCTACGGGACTGACTAGCCGTCGAGGTGCTCGTTGCTTGTAGATCCAGGGCACCTCACCAAAGGCGGCATTGGTGGAACACACCCGGTTTTAGTGGGTCCACTTACCAGCCTTCTGTCGCAGTGAGTCCCACATACCCGCCTGGGGAGACCCACTCCCCCGCGGGATGCCTCAGCGCATTTCCCGGCGTTAAAGAATAAAAAAGGTATATTGAGACTTACCATCTTTCGTTTCCTGTATAGACGACGCATGAGGGCGACGGATAGGTTGCTTGGACTGGTCTCAGGCGAACTTGTTTGTAGTCATGAGGGACCTCCTCACCTCGTAGTAAGAGTCGGTTCCAAGCTACCTAGCTAGTCAGCCAGTTTCCAAATAACATTTCAACTCTTATGGCTGATGAAATACGAAGCCAGCGTAGATTATGACCGACCAGTCCAGTTCAGTTTGAGAAGACCTAAGCCTTAAATGACTTCGCTTGAGATAACAAAGACAAAGCGTTAAGAAGATTAGAAGAGGAACATTAGAGTGGGTTAAAAGCTAAATAAAGATAAACGTGCAGTTTATAAAGCGACGTTTTAAAGAAGATTTAACATGCACTTAAGTTCACTATATTCCTTTTAACTTCTGTGGAAGGTTGCCAGTTTTATGATGTCTACATTTTGTCCTAACTTCGTTCGTAACCTAGTAGCGAACATTCTAATAGATCTGCTTGATCAAAACTTTTTGGAGACGATCTCTTTGCTTTTTCAAATCAATTCAGTTGACCAATTTGTTTTAAAGTTGAGACTGGCCGACGGACAATAGACATTAATAATTAATTAATATTATATTTTATCATACAACTAGCTGTTACCCGCAGCTTCGCCCGCGTGAACTTAGGTTTACGAATTTATCATGTTTGATGACGATCATTTTCCATTTCAATAATGACTAAGTTTTTGTATTAAAATGGATATATGTTATCTTGAACATAAAGACATATTATATTCCTATGCAGACTTTCTGCATGCATATTTACTATTTAGGATACTATTACATATTACACTGCCCTTTCAAATCACGGCAACACGATTTATTTTCTTGCGTATTATTTTGATATTGCCATATCTTCTCAAGTATTCATTTAATTTGCATGATGTAAAGGGTAAAAATAATCTTCATTATGTGCTCCAGCTAATTAACTGATTTAAAATGATAACGATTCATACCGTATTTTTATAAATGACTTTCAAATTATGGCGTTAAAATTGTCCATTTTTTAAAGTATTAAATGGATATAGTATGATATCCCTAAGAGATATATGCCATCGCGGACTTTTTTGTAGGCCTATTTAAGACACACAATTCCACCATACATTATTTTGATATATCTCAAAGGGTTTAGGCAGCGTTTTCGTTGGAAACTCCCAGACGGCCAATTTTTTCCGACACCTCCAACAATTATTGTTATATCTTAGCCAATGTATATAGAAACTTAATAAATTATGTACATAAACCTTCCTCTTGAATTGTCCTATCCATTAAAGAAAACCGCATCAAAATCCGTTGCGTAGTTTTAAAGATTTAAGCGTACAAAGGGATATAGGGACAGAAAAAGCGACTTCGTTTTATAATATGTAGTGATTATTAATTGTTTCTGCTGACTTGACACTATTTACATGCTTGTTGCAGAATTCAGCTACATTTTCCAAAACCATAATGAGAAAAATAAGTTTGTAAGTTTCAACTATGAATAATCATTTTAACCTCTACCTCAGTACATATTTATATTCGTAGAATTCGTAGTATTCGTACTTAAGCTAGCTTTAGGCGACGAAACAGTTCCTAGTAAAAAAAAAAACTGTTTATGCACAGTACACCCAAAACATACCTTCGAGCCATATGTACAAAGCTTTGAGCCTAATCCTAAGGAGGTTTAGTTCTTGCTTGAGCGTTTGGTCCTGCAAATGCAAGAGAATTTCTAATTGTGGTCATCACCGCTGTCTTGTCTTAAGTCTAGGGATTCAAAGGCGCCGTCTAAATCAGTGACAGTAGACGTAGGATATCAGTTATAAGATTCATCATCATCAGCCTGCTATCAGCTGATCGCGTTGTGTTGAAGGTAGCGTATGAACCTACGAAGAACCTAAGATTATATGATACGTGGTTTTTTTTTCGAAAGGTCAAGACTTTTAGTTCTGATGGCCTTTAAGCTCAATCGGTAGGTAACACAAGAGCGATGGTAACTATTTATCAACAAGATATTTATTATTTATCATGTTTTATGGCTCCGTACCCAAAGGGTAAAGACGGGACCCTATTACTAAGACTTCGCTGTTCGTCCGTCCAAAAAGAACCGTAACAGCCATAAATAATTACCATGTCTAGAATAAAATTATTAGACTAAGATGAGAGATTAATTTCGTAAGTACAATGGTTACGCCCTGTATCCGAGTGACGAGTATTCTGCGAGTAGAGTATTAAGTAGAGACTGTCGATCTCCCAGTGATCACGACGACTGAAACATTGCCGAAATTGGAACCTTTATTTATTCAAATATGAATAGTGACCGCATTAGTTTAAATCAATATTACTATATTCTACTAATATTATAAACGCGAAAGTTTGTAAGTATGGATGTTTGTTACTCTTTCACGTAAAAACTACTGAGTCGATTTTAATGAAACTTCTCAATAATATAGCTTATACATCAGAATAGCATATACATAAGCTATAATTTATCCATATACTCCCACGGGAACGGGAAGTACGCGGGAGAAACCGTGTGGCGCTGCTGCTTGATTATATACCTAATAGAGTTTGAATGATTTACGCACCAAATTACACAGAATACATCCTTGGATCTCGAATTGAAAAGAAGATTTGCTTTGTATTAGCTACCATGAGACAGAAGATTTTTGAAGTGAAACTTCTTTAGAATCGTTGTGATTTCAAACCGAATGCAACGGAAAAAACGACATGTAAGAGACACAATTACAAAAGAGCGAGAGAACAAAATATGTTGGTGTGCATGTATATTGCAGACTGTATATACTTGCTTGTATTTAAGCATTTAACATGTGTTTCACTTTTATCGTGTGTGAATCACACACACACCTTTTTTTAACTCTATAATATTTTCACGAAATCTAATCGGATTCACCGCGAAACTGCTATAGGAGGCGTATCTCTTTTTATAGAAGTTGGACACACGGACAGACGAGTCGCTTCATGACAAGCGGTCACCGTCGCCCATGACCATAATTCACGATGAACTAGCCCAGGCAACTCAACTCTTAGAAGCAAAAGGGATCCATGACAACGGCGACCCGGCACGTAGACCTTTTCGCTGGTAAAGTCATGGAGTGCTTTTTCATTACAATGTGTAAGACAAATGTTTCCACGCAGTAGCATATTCGACTCAATTACACTAAAACCTTGTAGTCCTTGTAAATAAACGCCGAGACGGATGTGCTTAGTTAAACGGAGAGGGCTAAATAGAACAATTTGAACGGCTATAATTCGTATGCTCCTCTCAGAGGACCCGCTCGGGGCGTATTACCTTGACATATTGGTGAGAATAGGCCATTATGACACATAAAGATTTGTCTATACTAATATTATAAAGAGGAAAGATTTGATTGTTTGTTTGTATTAAAAGGCTTCGAAACTACTTGACCGATTCGAAAAACTCTATCACTGTTGGGAAGCTACACTATACCCGGTGAATATAGGCTATATATATAAATATTCAAAAAGTTGAAGTTGAAGTTGTAAGTCTTAGTTGACGCAGGCGAAGCTGCGTGCAACAGCTAGTAGAATATAGGTAGAACAAATTAGCGTTCCATTGTTTTTCTTCGCCGCTAGTTTGTCTGCCAACGAACCAATAGCAAACTTTTAAAATACAATGGACCTATGTCGTTGGTACTGCTTATTTTAATAATAAAATTTGTAATTAAGATTTTTATAAGAAAAACAAAGTTAAGATACGTCTATCTACTAGCAACAGGAATGTTTAGTTGAGAGGTCAAGAGTGGATGATAACAGTGATAACTGGTGATATTGACTGGTGTTGGTCAACCCGACAAACGCGTGTTATACGAACAAACAGACGCGCATACGTAGCACGTTTGAGCAACGAGAAGATAACGTGCGATAAAGTGCGATTGGTTCGCTTGTGTTGCGGCTTGGTTTTCTTGAAGACGTATTTTATGTACAGAAAGCATATGAATGGTTTTCAAATTGTTTCAAAACTGTGCCAATGATAAGAACGCTATCAGCAGTGCTATTCTGTAAGGAACGTAGCGCTGTCGCAACGCTGTGACAGCGCTGTGAATTCAGCTTGGTATTCACTAAGCTTGTCAAACCATATCAAACACCCTAGCGCCGTCAACGCTGTGCGCCGAGACGAGCTCGTCGCGGCGCACAGCCTAGAAAATGACTCTTACAGAATCAGGGGGCAGTTCTAGTTAGACAGACCAGACACCTAGACCGACGGACGAATGTTTTGTCAATTTGAGGAAGAGATGCTTACAAATACTAATTTATCAATATTGCAAAATTAAATGGTTTTTTTTTTTTTATAATTAAGTAATTAAAAATATTCCGTCCAAGATTTTTTATTATTAATATATTTTCTAATTGACGATTTTTTATTAAATAGGTCCCATTCTATTACAAGCCCGGTGCAGGTCGATTTAGGTTCGCATCTCCTATTATAGATTTTCTGTTTATTGGGATTTTTACATTTCCAAAGTTTCGGATACTTTAGACATATGTTGTTTTACCACTTTTAGGGCACATGGTTCCAGTGCCATGCCATTTCTATAAAGGTATGATATCTGAAACGTTAGAATTGTAATCTTAATAAGCAGCGACACAAAAGTAAAAAGTTGTTCCATCTCAACAATGGCATTGAATTCGCACTGATTACAGACAATACGAATTTGTCGAGACCAAAAAAGAACAGGAATTTAGGGGGATCTTAATTGGGGAAAATTGAAGTCTCTTAATAAATCGATAATTGACCATTTCCTTCTGGTCGTTGAGTTAAAATATAATTGTTTCGATTCCAAAAACCCTCACCACTTCATCAACAGTAAGTATATACTTTTAACCGTAGAGAGAGAAGACCATGGGTCTACATTGACCATTGTTACGTGATGAAGAGAATACATTTTATGAGCAAATTGGAGACCCACTCGAACCGCAATTTTATGTAGGTACTAGCAGCGCCCCGCGGTTTCACCCGCATAATTCCCGTTCCCGTGCTAGTACTGGGATAAATTATAGCCTATGTGCTACCCTAATATATAAGCTACATTACTGTAAAGTTTCATTAAAATCCATTCAGTAGTTTTTACGTGGAAGAATAACAAACATCCAACTTACAGACTTTCGCCTTTATAATCAGTAGAATAGTAGGAAATAGGATTTACTTTTCGTCATACTAAAAAGGATTTCGGAAGAAGGAATTCCTTCCTCCAGGCGTAATTTATTTTTTCCGTTACCAGTGCCCGTAACGCTAATCCGTAACGTATCGAACCAGCCACGGACTAGGTTAACGTGGTGTGGTTGTAAAAAAATTGTAACAATGATGATCACACTTATTACATTATAAATTATATATAATATTGGAAGTATATAATAAAAAGCTAAAAATACTAAGTTTGTTATTATTAATTTTCATTATTAGTTAAGTCCTGCACTCAGTCATGCCGCATTCTGGTATTGGATCATCAAAAATATCTTCGAGATAATACACATCACGAAACAATGATAATTTGTCACCGATACTAGTTTCCCATCTGTTAACATCTGTTCCACAGATGTACTCTGTTATGATTTATTATCAAACATTACTTATATTAATTCTCTTTTACCAGACTAGTTTCAACTTTTGTTCAATTTGTCATTATTCATTTCTAAATCATTGCAACGACTGGGGAGGTGGGCGTTTTTGTATTGGTTTCGAAATCCTCTCAAGAATTATCTGACTTTCACATAGAGAAGGTTGCTGGCATACCTTTGCCAATGTTCCAGTTTAGTCAGCCATATCAATTACTTATATCAGTTACATAAGTGTTTCGACATGATTAGAATCACCCCCTAACCCTACAACACTATGCTAAAATAATTGTCCCACCCCTAATTTTCGTCATTTTTTATAGCTCTCCTAATTTTTAAGTAAAATTCGAAAAAAACTCATATTTTTTTATTTCTGACGGATGAAAGGCATGTAGCAAAGGTTATAATAAATTAGGATTATTTAGATCCTGGAAAGACATCTTCGTACATGTTTCGACAGACGAATAAGTACTTAAATCAATTTCAGTTTTTTTTAGTAAAATTATACATATTTTATATTTCAAATTTTCTAACTGTATTTGTTTTAAAAATAGTAAGGTATTGTTATTTTATAGCCGCAATTATTTTTTCTATTCTCTATTTCTATACTCTTCATGATTATTTAATAATTTTAGAGATAATATGAATTTTTAAGGGTTCAAAAATCTCAAATTTAAGTAATACTTTTAAACCATAAAAAATATATAAAAATAAAAATGAAGCATACTCATAGATTACATAAAAACTGTTAATTTTATCAAAATTCCTAAAAAGAAGTACTTAATTTAGGTAAATCGATAAAAAAATATTTTCTACAATTCGTTTTAAAAACTTTTTAAAACATATTCACAAAAGTTATTTAAGCATGAAGCGGAACATGTAAATGTCTTTAATATGAAGAGAATCGTAAAAAAAGTTGACGTGGTGTAGTTTCACCCCAATATTGGCTTATGTCAAAGTGTATGCTCAAACTTGTGTTCAGTTTGATCATATAATGAGAATTACATCAAATCAAATCAAAAATATCTTTATTTCGTAGGTAACAACTTGTACACTTGAAATAAGTCAAAAAAAAACTAGTCAATAAAAGTAGGTAAAAAAAAACTCGTTTGAGTTGCAGGATCCCCTAAGAAAAACGAGAAAAAAACTTAGGGGTTGCTCTTTTTGTCAACAAATGATACAAAATATTTTATAAATACAACAAGATCACTAATGAAGCTGAGTTACGTAAGGTTGTACCCATTAATCATGCGAAGGCATTCTTCAGCGACGGTGAGGGCTTCACTTGTACATCAATCAATTCCAGATAACCCATGGCGCATCTTTACGTCATCGTCATCATTATAATCAACCTTTATCCATCCACTGATGAACAGAGCCGACCGACACGGCCACTCGCATCCAACACGGACCGCCCACTGCAAGGAGATTGTCTTCCCCCCTGCTTTAGAGCTGACCAACGTCTACATAAACGCGGCCTCCACTCTTGAACCTGAATGACCCATAGGCAGTCTTCCTGAGTGGCCAGCCCATTGCCACTTCAACGTGCTCATTCTTCGCGTATCACTTAGCAATGAATCTACTATTTTCCATCAACATTGTTAGAATTACCAGACAGTGTAACTGCATCAAAACGGCCAATCTTACGTCTATGAGTATGCACCAAAAAAGGAAAGTCCCCGAAGCCTGATATAAAGCGTGGTTAAAATCGAAAAAATAGTGTTCTTAGTCGATTACATTCTTCTAATCAAAATAATTTTGATATTTAGCTTCCTACATATGATGCTCTGCTTAGAATTGGCTGAAAAAAGGTTTGAAACTTTAGGGAATTCTTCGACTTTCAGCTACAATATGACTCAGCATTAACCAACTCATAGTATATTCAAAACACCAGTCTACTATCCAATCGTTCAGTCCAGATGAATGCATAATCGTCACATTCGTTCATTCAGAAGAATGAACGGATGTGACGAATGGAAGATCGAGACCTCACACATATAACGTCACGCCCTACTTAAAAAAGAAATAACCCATAAAAAACACCACTAATGTGTCCAGTAATACCCCATTGTCCAGGGAAGTAGGTACGGATACTTAATCTCCCAGCATTAACGCCTGCCTTTGTTCCCAGGACATTGTTCTTCGAAATTAAGTTCCAAAGAGCTCACTATCTCCAGCAAACATTGGAGAGGTTATTCCGTTTTGAAGCTTGAAATATCTTATCTTTATCCAAGGTTTGAAGACGATTTTGGTTTCTGAATTATGCAATTCAGATGGACATTTTTACAGCATTTTTGGAGGGTTAGGTGAGATTTAGAAATCGTTTAGCTTGCCTTGACCTTAACCAATGTGTAGCTTTCTTGATCCTTCTTGACTGCTCTTGCTTCTTAATGACGAATTCAGATGATTAGAAAATGATTGCCATGTTGTGATGGCTGCTTGCATTCTTGACTCTGGGAACGTGCATTTTTCCCTTTCGTTATTAATTAATATTTTTAAGGATTTACTTCTTGGCGTCTTATGGCAAACTTCTGTTTTTCTTACATGAATAGGCAAACTGGCAGACGTACCACCTCAGGCAGGTGTAAGGAGTCAGAAGTTTAATTTCAATCGATCGGTCGGTCACTATACGCACACCTTTTTCTTTTCTATTATTTTTTTGCTGACTCTGCGCACTCCAACGAGGCGGGTTATAACCAACAATATTATTTTTCGATTTAAGAAATCGAGAATTAAGCTAGCGAGGCTAGAGCCAAATTGCGCTCATAAAACAATTAGAATTTTAGTTTCTTGTTCTTTTCTTTGTATATTAATATATTTATATTATATTTATAATATTGTTACCAATTTTTACTAAATGAATTAAGCAACAATTACTTAAAAAATTTATTATCTAAATAATCTGCCAATTTTTAGACCTAGCAAAGAAATTAAATATATTACTTAGCTACTTTTTCAAACTACCCGCGGGCGAAACTGCGGGCTGCAGCTAATAAGAAATACAACCTGTTTTGATACTTTATTTTTATCCAGCCAATAACAAAAACTCGACACGTAAAGGTCATTCTGATCATTTTAATATTTACCGCTTTGTATTGATCTTGCGTTGTACAAGTCTGAGATAACCTTCAATTAAATGCAAGATCGGCAATCTTATGTAACCCAAATAAATTAATATCATCATACCACATTAATTTAGCCCCATGGTAAGTTCGTAGGAACTTGGGTTACGGGTACTAGAAATAATAATAATTGTAAATAATATACATCTAATAATGAACAAAAACTGTGTACCCCTTTTTAAGAGGGTTGCAAAAGGTATTTGAAATTTGGTTATGGCTTAAGATCAAGCGGAGGAGTGCAGAAATTTCAGCATTTTTGTAAAATATCAATAAGACGATCTCCGTGCAGTGGCAGGTCCGCGTTGGATGCGAGTAGCAAGGGATCGGTCGTTCAGCAGCGGACGGATAAAGGCTGATGATGATGATGATGATGATGATCAATTATAATCAGATTAAATTAATTAAATAAAATGTTATGTTTAGTCGCCTGACCGCTCAAACATTTCATTCATAATTTTCCATTTACTATCCTACTATATGAGTGTGAACATTTGCATCTGTATGTTTCTCGCTCACGTAATGTTTGAGGTAAAGAACGTTGTTTACAAATTCTTACATTCTCATAAACATAAAAAAGTAATAAATCTCCCATCATTAATGGTAGGTATAATAAAATGTAATCGTAGCGTAAATTCGCAAATGGGTGAAACTCGGAGCTAACTTTAAGATGAATACAATAATACTAATTTACAGAAATTTAAGGATATAAAGTCTTTAAACATCTTAAAGGTGGGTTTTGTAATAAATAGACTTGTTGTAATTCAAAAGGAAGAGAAAGACTGGCAAGGGAAAGACATGCGTATATCTAGACTAAGAGCTACTTAGCTGAGCTGATCTATGTATGACACGGTTGGAAGTAAGCTTCCTAGATTTGTAAATAACGGGAACACCTCAAACGATAATCTGTCTTCGGCGATAGACGGCTACTCGTAAGGGGGAACTGCCCGGCCACCACAAAGCAGTCTCCACGACGTTATGCCTGAATGGACCTGGTTTCCATCCTAGCCTAGGCTGAGCTAACTTTAAGTGTATACGTTTATGTCAACAAGTGACATAAAGCTATAAAATCAGGTAGCCATAAGGTAGCAAAGGTGCAGATTCGGTGTGTACCTGTACCGGACGGCCCATAGAGAGGCGGCCACAGTATGTCTCAACACAGAGTTTCAGGTGCACCCTAGATGGGGGCAGCTGCGTTACAGTCTGACGTCAGTTATTGGAGGAGACATTGCTCTGCCGAGCGACATCACTGCGATATTCGGTTATGACTAGTGTTAGACGGTGATGGACTCCTTCTGTAAGGCAGTAATGTCTCGGAGGATGACGAGGTTACGGACGACGAACGGGGATACAGGTTGGGAACCTAGGCCCAGTTAGTCACGACGTCAAGGAGGCAGCTTATTGGCGGCTTACGCCATTGACCCCCCCTTACGAGGAGTAGTCTGGCCTTTACCGGGGTCAGTCTTTATCTGAGGAGCCTTTTGCCAGCAGATTGGAGACTGAAATTCTGGGGTCTGGGGACTAATAAATTGGGGAAAAAAGCGGCTGAACGCACTCGCAAATGGTTAAGAAGGTAATGTATTTTCCAAGTGCAAGTATTCACATTTGTTCAGGAGCCCTAACCGAGCTAAACTTGGATGTTGCGAAAGCATTAACCTGTATCATGAAAAAAAAAGGTGTGACTTCGTTTATTTCTTCAAGTAACATAAAAAATACATATCCAAGTCCTGCATCACTTGTATTTAGATGTTATGTGAGTATCTCAATCCGCAATCCATCCATAAGCTATATATAATCTTCCTAATTTCCTATTTGTCATGTTTTAGTAGATCACTAATCCCGTAATAAATCATCGAATCCCATAACCATAATTGATATCGACCCTAAGGGTCCAGCTGCGAACGCTTATTATTCTGTAATAACGATAAAAGAATTGTAATTAATGTTATGATTTGGTTTATAATTGTTTAGATTTTTGTATTAAACATCCATAGATTCGCCTTCAGTTCCGGGTTCGATCCAGACCCTTCCGTGTGTGCCTTGAAATGGGTTTTTCTAAATTTCTAAGTGTACCCCAAACACGAGACCATCGCTCGCTCACCGGTGAAAGAAAACATCGTGAGGAAACCTGCATGCCTGATGAGATTGAAAGTCTTTGCAGGTATGTGAAGTTCACCAACCCGCACTGGGCCAGCGCGGTGAACTATTGGCCCATTACCCTCCTCGCCTGATTTCGAGAAGGAGACCCGTGCCCAGCAGTGGGACATAAAGGGTTGACTTACTTGGGTTTAGTTACTTTACTTTTTTTTTAGATTCGCCTGCAGGAACTTGGACTTTGAACACTCATACAAAATTTGCGAGTGTTGTAAATAATTGAGTTGACATTATTATTATTCCAAGAGTGGCTGTTCCAGGCAAGGCCTGCCTTCGTATCACTGCGACCAGGGTTGCCATTCACGATCAGTGTAGCCATTCTTGTGCAGCTGTAAAAGTGTATTATTAATATAATTTTAAAAATGATATCTCGATCAAGCCAGCCAGTAACGAAAGCTAGTCTCGATAAAAGTTAATCTAATATAAATAAAAAATAATCATAAAATTAGAAAATATTTAATCATCATCATCATCAGCATCATCATCTATCCACAGGTGAACGTAGGCCACCTCAATGAACGCCAAGACGATCGATACTAATTGACAATTTTATGTACTGAATAAAACAATTATATACTAGCAGGTAAATCAGCAGATGTATATTATTTATTAAAAATATCGTGGCTTCGCCTGAGGCGTATTTACTACTACACTAACTGTGCCCTGCGGTTTCACCCGTGTGCTTCTTATTGCCTATTCAAGGAAAAAAAGCTAAATGTTACTCAAAGTTACGCACAATTTTTACGTATAAGTTATTTACATTGGTTTTGTACTTCCAACGTAATGCGTGAACAACTAAACAGACACAGATTCCGAGAATTCTGGAAATTGGTTCTGCTAATTATTTTTTGACCTGGATATTTTTGTAAATTTAAATGTATAGAAACGACTATTATACCCATATATTATTGGTTATAATGAAACCATTTTTCGGATTTCATCGCGTTTTAATATGGTTTTTATATGTCCGACGTTTCGGATACTTTCGGATACAGCAACCATGGTCACGAGAGGACTGACCATGGTTGCTGTAAAGTATCCGAAACGTCGGGCTTATAAAAACCTTAGTAAGCCGCGACAAAATCAGTTAAAGTTGTTTCGTTATAATAGGTTGTTTATTTTTACCATTACTATGTATATCATAAGCCAGTGTTTCTCTCTCTCTCGTCTCTCATACAATCATAATTTTAAATAGATACCTAAATATTTTATTACTAATCGAACAAAATTCCTAAAATTCTAAAATGATAATTGATGTCCGTACAAGGGTCCCACAAAAGCCCCAACAATATATCCATTTCAACCTTTTGTGCGTTAAGCAAATGTACAAAAAATAACAATGGGATGGGCCACACCAATGCTACCTTCAGTCTCGCTTGTACTTATGCTACCCTGGTAACTATTAACGTAAAAACGTAATGTTTAACCTCTTTCACGTAAAAACTACTGAACGCATTTTAATGAAACTTTACAATAATATAGCATATACACCAGAATAACACATGGGCTATAATTTACCACCGTACTCCCACGGGAATGGGACGTACGCGGGTGAAACCGCGGGGCGCTGCTAGTACTTGATTTTTTTAAATATGAAACTTTTTGGGTAAAAGTTTATTAATATGGAAAAAGGTTTGCGTGGGACTTCGTTTGAGTAAATTAGAACTAACTCAACAATGAGTTTTTAGTCTAAATAACCGCGATGTACCCTTTACGTCCTACATGAACCTAAAATTAGCTTCTCACAAATTGGTAATTCTATTCCTAGACTATAACTTCTTCATTTTAATCATTGATTCTCTGTTAATTGCTGTATTTTTCCCGAATAAATAAATAAATTTGGTGAAATACGTACACTCATAAGATTATATATTTATTATACATCGTCATCATCAGCTTTCATCTGTCCACTGCTGAACAGGCCTCCTTCAATGTACACCAAGATGCCCGAACCCTTTTTAACGCGTAGACCGATTTGGATAAAATTTTGTGTGTATATTTGAATGGCTCAATACATGGTTTGATAATACAATAAAATTGAATGCGTCACTTTAGGTCGTTGATGCTTTGTCCAAAATAGAACAATTAGAAACTCTTTATTTTGACCGGCACTTTTTATTTAAAAACATTCATTAGCAAAAGTAAGTTACAACTTACAATCATAACTTGCTAAAGCTATCACACTAAAGCCATACACAGACAGACGCACAGACAAAGAGGAGCTGCATGTAGTTTAATTATAATCAGTGGAATTGTTTGCACTACCAACACTTATGTGTGTTGACTCGCATCAGTTTGCCTCGTAGATTGTGAATCTTGCTGTTGTGTTACAGGTCCTATATATCCTAATATGATAATGTTTGTGACTGTTTGTTACGGATGTAATACAGGTGATTAGTTATTTGGACAATTTTTTTTCTATGATCTATTAGTCGCATATGATTTATTTTTGCATTTGATAAGATTATTTATTTAATAAACCTTTCTTCAATATTTATTGTAATCTTAGCAAGGAAAGCCAGCAAAAGAATACTATTTAGTTATACGCAAATGTAGGTTCTATTTGTCAAATTCGGGTAGTTTAAACTGAAGGAAATAGCTTGAATAATATTATGATCTAAGACAATGATAAAGTAGGTTATGATAATTGATGTCATTTATAGTTCTAGAAGAGTCTGGGAGCGTCCTACCATAAAGCGCCACCTATAATACCCAAAAGTATGCATTTCTTTTGTACAAACATTTTCATTGCGTACATTCTGTATTTAGAAGCTCTTGGCTGATAAATGATAATATACAAAAAAATAAAGTGACTTCTCGAAAATCTTTGACATGCATATTTTTATAAAGCTCTAAGTACGAAACGATTTTATTGAATTCGCCATAAATAGATAAGTGAGTCGTAAAAATAATTTGTAAATATATTATGCTGAACCATTGAGATATTAAACCTTTATGAATAAATATCCGGGTTTTTTGCAGTTCTTGTAGTTTTCCTCAAGCCTCGTCGATGGTCAGACAACCATGGACCCATGGTCATTGCATTTAAAGTATTTTATGAAATTCATCCAAAAAAATTATTTTAAGACAATGACTGGAATGCATGTTAATATGTAAATCCAACAATCCTTCAGCAATCCTCAATCATATTGAGGATTGTTTAAAAAATAAATAACATTCTAAAAATCGTTAAATACTTAAGTAACACTTTTTATATAATAGGATAGACCGAAAGCAAAAGATAGACCTGGTGGTAGGTGAGTTCAAGATCATTCCCGTGGGAGTTCGGTGATAAATGATTGCCTATGATTATTCTGATGTATAAGCTATTTCATTGTAAAGTTTTATAAAAATCCATTCAGTAGTTTTTACGTGAAAGAGTAACCAAACATTAGTAGGATAGGATAATGCAGCTCCAACTTAGCTATAACATTTTTTGTTAACAGGCTGGAGTGACTGGAGTACTGGACTACTAGAAATAGTGACAGGTCGCAGATGAAGAGACGAAATTTTATTTAATTACAAACGGGGCGAAGTGGCAACTGCCGGTGTCGCAGATATCAGTTTCGAAGAAGATGAATCTCTTTCTTTGCACGGGGTGAATGCCTACCCCAAGCACACCCAGTGCTGGGCATGTGGGACTCGTCAGAATCACGTGCTTAAGCCCTTATTAGTAACCCCTCACGTAAAAAGTGGGGTGTTATATAACCCTAAAGGTTATAAGTTTAACCATTGTCAGACTGTAGCAACGTTGTGCTTAAAGAGATGAAGCGATCGCTTCAATTTGAAAGCAGGATTTCTAGGGGTTCAGGGGGACCCATTTTTTTATTAAACGTAGCTAACGTTTAATAAAAAAAAGGAACGGGAGTTTCTATATCATTAGCTGTGATTATTGCGTTGGGGACTTTTATCATTTATGTTTAATAAATACGATCTAATGATGAGAGCTGGTGAAATCTACTTTTAATCAACGCTAGGGTAGTTGAATATTTGGAGTTTACACTTTCGTCCGTTGAGAGCAATATATTAGTATGCAACGGAAGTTTGGCGCAGTGTCCCGAAATTCAACAGTGTAAAGTTAAAACCAAAAAAACTGTTTAACAACTTCTGATTCAAGCTCTAATATCACTTTATCACATAAAGATACATTGTATTTTCATAAGTAAACATTTTTATAAAAATTACTAGGTAAGTATGAGTTAAAAATATATGGATACACAAAACATTTTTCATGAATTTTTTTATCCATGCACATAAACGACGATGGTCCAGTGGTGGATGGACTCGGCCTCTTATGCGGGAGGTCCGGGTTCGATCATGAACCTGAATGACCATGAATAGACTAGCTGTTGCCCGCAGCTTCGCCTGTGTTAACTAAGATTTACAACGGGATCTTAGTACGCGAAATAACATTTTTTACACCTTGTGTCCGAAAAACCAAAATATCTTATTCCGTAAGATATTTTGGTTTTTCGGACACTATTTTTATCAGAATAAAATTTAGCCTATGTTACTCGTGGATAATGTAGCTTCCGAATGGTGAAAGAATTTTTGAAATCGGTCCAGTACTTTTTGAGCCTATTCATTACAAACATATAAATATACAAAAATAGGTACAAATCTTTCCTCTTTATAATATTAGTATAGATTTGACAGAGAAGACCGTTTAAGATGAGAAGACTAAAGAGAGAGAGAAGAGAAGTCTAAAGTAAAGTAAAACATGTGGGCTTGATAAAATAAAAGCCATTTTTACCATGTCTTTCATTTTTACTTCGCGGAGCTGAGTATTTCAGTATTATCTACGAATGCCATGTTCAGTACGTTTACCTGATGACTGATTTTTTAAATATCTAAACAGGCAGATATTGCTTATGATAATGATATACAAGTGCGAACTAACCAAACTAAAAATTTGATGTAATGTATCAGCAAATTAACTACATTGAAATTTATTCCTATTTTCTCCATTTACGCAAGAGTTTGGTTCTTGCGTTTTCGAATATTATTTCAGTGGGTATCAACTAGTAATCTTATTGATTTTTTTATTTAACAGACATACATGATGAATACAGAATAGACAAAACAAAAGAAAAGATTATAAGATTATGTTATGTTTTTTCATTATGAGAAATTGCAGTATAAAGGGCGAGTCAGAATCACACTTTTTTTTTAATTTGTCGGGGTTCTCGCATCTGCCATGGCCCATGAGTCAGTCCATTTCCGAACGTCATTTGTCTGAGCGTCTTCAACAGTATTTGTACTTGGGTAATTTATTCATTTAAAACTTGCCAACTCTTATTGCTAATTAAAATTTTCTTGGCTCCATTAGGCCGCGTGGAATGCTGAGAACTCTATGGTTTTTAACACAGATGTATATATTACACGGACTAGATTTTAAAATACTAGTTTTGAAAAGCAAAATTGGTACCTATTGGTCCAGAGCTTGCGAAAAAGCAAGACTAAAACCAAGTCTATAATCGCACTGGCAATACCAATTCCCAACGAACAATACTTCTCAAGATTCTCCTGACGTTGGTTTTGCTCTTGCTTTTCTCGTGTGCAAATGTGCAAATTTTCTCTTGCTTCCCCCCCTTCTCTATGGAGCTGCTTTGTACGTACTGTCTGTCGAAACCTCTATCTAATATAGTTTTCACTTTTATTTCTAAGCATTCTTTTCCAGGTAGAAGGATCGGAAAAAAAAGACAGAAGCCTATTTTTGATATTTTTTACATATTGCATAATAAAAAAAATATCACTTACTGGAAAGCGACACTTCTGCCCGTTATACCCGACCATCATCATCATCATCATCATCATCAGCCTACTTCAGTGATACCCGACCATACATTAGTAACTATGTCATACATGATGCAAAATTAAGTGGTTCGATGTGGTTTATTCATTTTTGTATGGGAGCGTTTTCATCTGATCTCATGATAATTTGAATATGTTATTGATATTACAAAATCCCTACTAATATTGTTAATGCGAAAGTAACTCTGTTACGATTTTATGTCTAAACCACTGCACCGATTTTTATGAAATTTAGTACAGATGTAGACCAGAGCTTAGGAAAGGACATAGGCTATCTTTCATCGCAAAAAAGGGTTAGAGGGGTTTGTTTGAACGCACTAATCACAGGAACTATTGGTCGGGTTTGAAATCTTTGTGTTAGATAGCCTATTTATCGAGAAAGGCTGTAAGGCTTTATACCATCCCGCCAAGTCGCCGTTATAAATCATGCAGCAGGCGAAGCTGCGGGCAACAGTTAGTGTATGATAAATTATCCCATAGTTAAAGACCTATAATTAGGGCCTGTTTCACAATCTCCCGTTAAGTTCCCTATAGGCTATAGGCAACATATTTGACAGATGTTTGACAGATACTCCATACTCTATCTGTCAAACATCTGTCAAATATGTTCCCTATAGCCTATAGGGAACTTAACGGGAGATTGTGAAACAGGCCCTTAGAGTAACAATTATTATACTTGATTTAGTCAAAACAACGAGCGATATTTTTTTCTATAAACGTATTATCGTAGTCTAATAGTAGATTGATTGCCACGCTTTAAAACCAGTTAAGCCTGTCCTATACAGAATATCAAAATACATATAGTCGGTATATAGGTATATTACCTACACCTAGGGTTGCCAGGTCACCAAACCTAAAAACCGGACAGACTAGCCGGTTTTCCCGGACATTTTGGTAGAAAGACCGGATACCCAACATTATGAGGATACTGTCTCAGTATTTATAGGTACGACAAAGAAAATCTATGTAAAATCAAGCTCTTTTTATGAGTATCATACATTTTGTTAAATTCTGGTAAACTAATAGATAAAATACAGTAAAAGATATAAGACAGTCTTAGCCTAAGACCAATTTGGTATCGTTCTTTTGCAAAATGTAAAAAGTCGAACAAAAGCCGGACACCGTTTATTTTGGCCGGACACGCAATCCAAGAGCCTACCTATGTCCGGCTTTATCCGGACGCCTGGCAACCCTACCTACACCCATTCATTGAGTGATGTAAAGTACATGTTTTACTAGTGGGAGGAATGATTCTGCAACACGTCTGCGTGGGTACCACCAACATACTTCTTCCGCCAAACAGTGTTGTGTCGTAAAGACTGGACAGGCAATTACTGACATAGAGATTACCGGCACGACAGACAACGCCTGCCCCTGGGATAGAAACAATGATGGCTAGTCCGGTGTCCCTCGACTATTATTATGTAAGTATGTATTTTTAACCGACTTCAAAAAAGGAGGTTCTCAATTCGTCTGTGTTTTTTTTTGTATGTTTGTGACACAATTACTCCGAATGAATTTTGGTGATTCTTTTTTCGTTTGAAAGCTTGTTTCCGAATTGGTCCCATATTAATTTGATCGATATCTAACCAGCGGTTTTTAGATTATTTTCAATAATGGTTAATATTAAAATACTTATATTAAAAATAGCCTATATAAGCCTGGTCGGTCATTAGCCAGGTGGAATCCATTTCCGTGTTCCGTCGGATCCGTGTTGGATTCGAATGGTATCAGCCGTCTTGGCGTTCATTAAAGAATATACTCAGTAGTGGACTGAGATACTGATGATGATAAAACCACTTGAACTCTCGTAAAATTAACTTTATAAATATTTATACATTTTTTTCATTTAGTTTCGTGAGTACATAATTTTCTTTAGTGTTCTCATTTTCTTATCTACTATTATGATGTATCGATTAAGATAGTCCACGCGTTGAAAACAATTTACTAGTAACACAAATGCATTAATGCAAACCGTTTTAAACACAGCTGCGAGTTTAAGGGCCGTATAAACGGAGTTCTAAAGTTAATCTTAAGCTTTCTCCCAGCCATCGCAACGCGCCTACTAAAGAAATCTTGTTTACTCATAGTCTACACTCCACACCACGCCATTCGGTTCACGAAACTCACCAATCGATGGTAAAGGGCCACGATAACATTGTTTACCTGTCGATTACGGCTTCAAGGTAACGATAAAATGATGAACTGTTGCACTCCTGTTCAGATAAATCTAGCCACTAAAAACTAGGGCATACAGGAGATTTTACACTGTCCCACCGAGTAACTCAAACTCGTGGTGACATTGAATGTTACGCAAGATCTTATTTTAATAGACACGACAATTCGGCAAGTTTAACGAAGGAATGCGTTCAAAGATTCCCCTTACCTCTGTCGCTCGTACATATCCTGCGAGGGCCACACAAGACAGCCATAAGTATATGCTCAGCTGCATTACAACAACTGCGAATAACCTGGTAGCACTAATAGGATTACACCACACTTAAGCACAGCACAAATTGATTTGCTGTATGTTAATACACAGGCACCATACACACGGCCACAACAACTTTAATCGCGACATGCGCCGTCAACACGAGTTAGTAATAAACTGAGCGCCGCTTTGCGATAGCTTCACTTTATTCAAACGAGCTCCGCTCGGCGACTCGCGGCTAACTTCATTGATGTGGGCTTTCTTCCCTTCGTTCGGTCGTCGCCCGATGGTCGATGAAGCTCTATTTCACGGCACGCATAGATTTATTACACTCCCGACTAAATAATTATTGAGTAATGAATGTAAACTTTTTGAATTCACATTTAGAAAAAGGTGTCTGCGCGATTCACACACGATAGAATAAAAAAGAAACACGAGAAACACATGTTAAATGTTCAAATACAAGCAAGTATTAAACAGTGTGTAATTGTGCAACAGACATACAGACTGACATTTCTCTGGCTCTTTTGTGTTTGTGTCTCTTACCTGTCGTTTTTTCCGTTGCATCCGGTTTGAAATCACAACGATTCTAAAGAAGTTTCACTTCAAAAAAAAGCTGTGTGTGCGATTCACACGCGATAGAAGTGAAACACATGTAAAATGTTCAAATACAAGCGAGTATTAAACAGTGTGCAACAGACATACAGACCGACATTTCTCTGGCTCTTTTGTGTTTGTGTCTCTTACCTGTCGTTTTTTTCCGTTGCATCCGGTTTGAAATCACAACGATTCTAAAGAAGTTTCACTTCAAAAAAAAGCTGTGTGTGCGATTCACACGCGATAGAAGTGAAACACATGTAAAATGTTCAAATACACGCAAATATTAAACAATCTGCAATATACATACACACCGACATTTGCTCTCTCGCTCTTTTGTATGTGTGTCTCTTACCTGTCGTTTTTTCCGTTGCATCCGGTTTGAAATCACAACGATTCTAAAGAAGTTTCACTTCAAAATTACAAAAGAATCATGCATGTCTAATAATACCTGAGTTGAACCAAAATAATATCATTTGCAAGGGCGTCGACCGTCAGGCGTCAACGAATGCATTTGCTCATGTTTTGTATTCAAAAATAACTTCTATCTATTTTTCTCATCTTAAACATCTCCCAAATGCATTTCTCGTTCTATTCCATCTTACTGAATGCGCCAGTATGATATGATGATACTTGAGAACTTAACTGATAAATATAATATTATTATTATCTATTCGTGCACCTCAGACACCTCTTAATCCTCAAAGATCTCCTAAAGATGCTGGAAAAATCATTATTTTGGACTAAATTCAATTTGAATTGGACTGGACAAAATTGACATATTTGACAGTAATTATCCCACAGAATTCAGAAATATCCTGGAGGGTTTTTCTGTAAGGTCGTTTTCGAATCTCGACAGCGGAATCCGCGGTGATATGACGATTTTGTCAAATTTGTATTCTTTAAAACTCGACTTCTATCTGACGTAAAGTGAGCTCTATCGCTCAGGTGAAGCTCGATATCGAAATGGTTTTTTACAGAATAGCACTACTGCTCCTATATTCTTAAAGATTAAACTTAAAGCTGATGGCTCTGAACGATTAAAAGTGTCTGAATCAGGAATATTTCCATAAGCCCTACTCTTTTTTTCTTGTTCAAGTGAATAAAATCTGTCATTTAATTATCTGAAAACTTACATACTATTGCAATACAAAACTTTGCACAGCAGAACTTAAAGCTATATTCATTGCATATCTATCATAATATAGAATTTAAATTTGTCAAGTAACAGAGGTAAATAGATATTATTGAATTTCGCTGTGAATAATCCCTTCCAATCAAATGAGGAACCCTCCTCTAAGCCATAGTTAATCCGCTGTCGGTTAGCGAACTGCACACGCATCAAGATCACAGTATGGTAATTCTGTAAAAACCATTTCGATTTTCGATACAGAGCTTTACCTGAGTGATAGAGCTCACTTTACGCTCACTTCGAAAGCGAACTTTATTGATATATAGATAGGCGAGTGTTAAAGAATACAAATTCAATCAAATTCGTCATATCACCGCGGATTCCGCTTTCGAGATTCGAAAACTACCTTACAGAATAGCCCTACAGGGCAGCAAGGGATAGGGGAAGGGATAACTTAACTCTTAACTGATATGTTATTCGAAAATCAATACATTTTAAAAGATACCATTCTCTAAGGTAGACCAAAAAAACCGGGAGTTAAACTGCTAAAAAAGTGAAAGGGGACCTCTAAACTTCAATAAGAAGATGGCATTCCATGATGATGATAAAATAGTCGAATAAATAGTCGTATAACGTCTAATATAATAAATAGCTTCACGCCGTATCTAGCTACTTTGGACCAACCTTCGGAAACGCCTTTAACTTTATAAGTAAGACTAGAAGAAACGTGCCTAGGTTATATAAAAAAAAGGAAATTTATTTTGCCAACGCGGGAACGGCCGGGGGCAACAGCTAGTTAATAATGTAAACGGCGGATGAACTGATAGTGTTTTTTAAATGCAAATGCTTGTTACTAGGAGCAGCTTTTTTTTACTTTTACACCGGGAAATGCACTGACGCATCCCGCTGTGGAGTGGGTCTCCCCAGGCGGGTATGTGGGACTCGCTGCGCCGAAAAGATGGTAAGTGGACGCAGCTCTACAGACTAATACCCGGTGAGTGCCACCACTGCCGCCTTTGGTGAGGTGCCCCGGTTCTACAAGCAACAGGGCACCTCGAGGCTAGTCAGTCCCTCAGGGGACCGACGCCACCTCCACAGAGCGGTTACCCGCACCACAGAACAACCACTCCCAACGTCTGCACAGTACGATGAGGTGAGGTTCCCATCCTCACCCCTTGCCCCCTGCTCTGTTGTCCCTTCTTCTTATAAGAGGGGTACAAAGAGCCCCCTCGGCTCAATTCGCTTCGCCCAAGGTGTTGGGGTCACCCTGGGCTACTGAGCCCCTCCGCCCCGACAAGGCCTGAACCGTGGTAGGGACTAGGAGGAGCTGGCTTACCAACACATTACCTAAAGCTTCTTAGACATTTAATATGCTAATATTATGATATATTATCTAGCGCCACGCAAGTAAATACACGAGAAAAGTCGTTTTGTTATTTTAAACAAATAACAAAGAAAAACCGTGTTAAAGTTATTTCATAACTTTATAAATCGGGTAAATTTTATACATGAAATTAACAAAATGTTGGGTGTCCAGTCGTTTTGGAAACGACTCGCAAACAAAAATTATGACAGCAAGAATAAACCAATTACATTAGCAAAACATTTTAATAGAACTGAGGAATTAGCGGTCAAATGGAAGTCTGGAATCTAGTGCACTTACGATCATTTTCAGAACTAGATACTAGAACTCATAGGATCACTTGGATATCAATCTAACCGTCGGTATGTCAAACTAAAACCTACACTGTACAAAAAATTCCAGCATAGACCTACATTATGATTCTTATTACTTACATTAAAAATAATTTAAAAAGAAGTTTAGAACTATTTGTAAAAGGTAAGTTAACAAAACAACCACAGAACCACAGATTTACAGGGCATTGTTACAAAACGGACGAACGCTGAAGAACTTTAAAAACTAAATAATAATAAAATAGAAATAATAATTACATCATATATTTTTACTGAACTATATATTTACAGAGCGGCGATGAGAGATAAGGGGCTACGCCTCTTGAGCGAAAGGATCAGGGTTCGATCCTCACCAATGTGGTGCCTTGAAACGGTTTTTTCCAAATTTTTATGTACCCTAAACACGAGACCATCGTTCGCTCACCAATGGAGAAAAACAGGAGAGAGGAAATCTGCATGCCTAATGAAATGAAAAGTCTTTGAAGGTGTCAGGTGTGTTAAGTTCACCAGCCCGCATTGGGCCAGCGCGTCGGTGAACTATGGCCCGATACCCTCCTCGCCTGATTACGAGGAGGAGCCGGTTGCTACTTTACAAACGACTTAAACTTACTTACTTTTTAAAACGACTTCAAAAAAGGAGGCGATTCTCAATTCGACTTTGCTGCTTTGCAGACGAATTGGGCCGGCCCGAACAGGGTACTACCTCTCGCTCACATAAAATCGTAAAGTGACAGCTATGCTGTCGCGTTTTGTGCGGTTTGTGAGTTTCCGGTGACCCAGTGGGGGGATAGGGAAAAGGAGGGCAACGCATAAGCATAACCTCTGGTTATGAGGATGTTAATGGGCGTCGATAGTCGCAAGGCTTCGACTGTTCGTTTGCCCTATAAAAAAATGGATTCTCATTTTAATGATTTTCTTGTTTTTTTTTTTTCATTTAATAAATGTCAGTATGTCTTAATTCTAAATTTTCACTTGTGTTGGCTATGCCTATGACTGCCAAGTTTTTACATGACATATATCTATACGTAAAAATCTCACCATGGTAGCCTAGCCTAAGTAGGCTTTAAATTCCAATTAATCGTTCATTTTCCCTCGGGAAACGTCCCCTGGGATGATTGATTAAATCTTTGACTTTCCTTGAGAAATAACATGTTTCGGTACCATTGATTAAACTTGCGATTGAACATAGGGAATATTTATATAGGATTTCAAACAGAATTTTCAAACATAGAAGGAAAACTCAATTCCATATTCAAATTCTTTTGTAATAAAATATTGACGTTCTCTATTATGCTATTTTAATTTCCTGCATATCTAAATACTATTTAATCAAACCTTATAAGTCCCGTTGGGCACGAGAATTCTTGAAAACAGGCGAGAGGGGTAATAGGCCTTAGTTTACCGATGGGCTGGCCCAATGCGGGTTGGTGAACTTCACACACCTTCAAAGACTTTTAATCTCGTCAAGCATACAGGTTTCCTCAGCGGTGTGCGATGGTCTCGTTCATTTACGCTTAAAAACTTAGAAAACCCTATTTCAAGGCATCACAGGGGGTTAGGATCGAACCCGAGGTCACACTCAAGTTGCCGACCCCATAACCACAAGAACATCGTCACTAGATATATATTTCTATTAGCCCCCGTACGCACAAGCGCTTAAAAAGCGTCGCTGTAAACCGAAACTGGCTCGGATTACGAATTTGCCATGCTTAATTCTATTTTAACCTTAACAATTGAAAATTCAACAGTGCTTTTTTTTTGCAAAAAAAGAGTTGCGCTTTAAAAACGCCATCCTGTGAACAGATACATGGGCGTCCATTTGTTTCATTCAAACGCTTGTTTATCGCTCGCTAGAAAAGCGCTCGTAATAACGGGGGTATACAACCATACGTCGCATAACCTTTATGTTACTTACATATAAATTCCTACAGTAAAACACAATGAATAAACCTACACGCGACTTAGATGATTAGCATAATGTGTTTGCACATTAACATAAAATTTACATCACAATAATTAGCAAAGAAAAATTAATCTGTTTTTTACTTCTACCTAAAATGTACAGAAATAGAAATGATTTTCTAAATGGTGGCAGTTCTCAGGCCTACTAAGGTTATCCGATTAATATTTTTGAAACTTACTTACTTGTAACTGTTTCGTAGATAACGATTACCTATGGTTTTACTTATGTGACTTAATAAATAACTTCAACGCTATGGCCTATGATACCACCAGTACAAATTGACTTGCTTGCTCCAAATAAATAATTGGAGGTAATTTAATTAAAAACAGAGCCGTAAATAGCCTTTTTGCATCCTGTGCGAGCTTCTATAACTGCGCCCTTAGCAAACCGAAAAAAAAATAGTCCTGGTCTTGCCATTCTTGCGTCCCCCAGAGTCTTCGCCCTGTGCCTGGGCATCGGTGGCACTGCCCTATTTACGGCTCTGATTAAAAATAGCCATGAACAGATCACAGAACAATCAAACAGATAAAACAGTTGATAAGCAGCCATAAACCATTACACGCATGTTTTTCAAACATTAAAAGAAAAAGGTCTCGTCTGGTTGTCATGAGCGACGAGCGACGGTTCAGTGATGGACGGACTCGGCCTCTTATGCGAGAGTTCGATCCTGACCTCCCCGTGTGTGAAATGTGACCGAGACACGAGACCATCGCCCGCTCACAGGTGAAGGAAAACATCATGAGGAAACCTGGAAAGTATTTGAGGGTATATGAAATTCACCAACCCGCACTGGGCCAGCGCATCAGTGAACTATGGCCCATTACCCTCCTCGCCTGATTTCAAGGAGGAGAATCGTGCCCCGCAGTGAGACATAAAGGGTTGATACTTTTTTTTACTGGTTGTCATAAAGCTAACTCACACTCTCTTCTACTAATTGCTGTCAAGTTGTCATTTTCTAGCGTAGTTGAATGTGACATCTGGTGACAGCTTTACAAACTATATAAAACATGTCACCAACACGCACTCTACCGTTTCATCGTCATAAAACAAGGTGGCGCTAGTTTCGTATAATCTATTTTTAGTATTATTTACGTACTTTTTACTAATATCTTAGACATGTTAACTTTATTTGCTGTAAATATGAAATTATGATTATATTTGTGAATATACTTAAGATTTTTTTTTCTAATTGCATCAATTCTAATAGATTTTTGAATAATGATAGTTTTAGCTTTTATATTCATTTTCTCAAGCAGACAGGAATAGTTTTAATATGGACTTTATTTAATTCCCATTAAGATTTACGAAAAAGGAATATGATACATCTGTCTAAATATTACACGCTAGGGGATGCGCTGTGTCGCACTCACATCTTACTTGCGTTCCGTGAAAAGGAACAGGGAGTGTAATTACTGGTATAGAGAGTTAAGATCATCGTATCAGGGCAACATGAGCGACTTGCTTAAGCTAGTTCCAGATCTACCTAAGCCCACCATAGTTCAGGCTTTGTCGTGGCGGTGGGGCGCAGTAGCCCAGGGTGAGCCCAACACCTTGGGCGATGCAAGGGGTGAGGACGGGAAACTTGGGCGATGCAAGGGGTGAGGACGGGAACCTCACCTCATTGTACTGTCCCGACGTTGGAAAGTTGTTCGGTGGTGCGGGAGTCCCCTGGTGGCACTCGCCGGGTTTTAGTTGTTAGAGCTGAATACACATACCATCTTTCAGTGAGTCCCACATACCCGCCTGGGGAGACCCACTCCCCAGCGGGATGCGTCAGCGCATTTCCCGGCGTAAAGAGAAAAAAAACTATCTTCCTGAACTCGTACCTTATGTAAAAGGTTTTAAGGCATTTATCTCACGCCCATAACAAAGATGCCGGCTTAGTAACAGCCATGCGTTTCGTGCGGTTTGTGAGTTTCCGATATCCCATTGGGGAATAGGGAGACCGGAGGAGGTATCAACAGAACAACGCATCTGCATCTGCCTCTGGTTGTGGAGACAGCAAATAAAAATAGATACAATATCAAAATTTAATCTGTTTACTCTTTTCCCCTCTATGTTTGAGCAAGTCTGATAATCATAATAATATGTTAAAACTTAAAAGTAGTTTTACTTAAATAAATGTTTAATTTTACTTTTTTATAGAAGAAAAGAGTAATAAAATAAACATATGTAGCATTTTCACATTGTTCAAGAGTACCATCTCTAATATTCTTTCCAAAATTACTAAAACCGGATCAGAACACCTATTCTGGTTCAAATGAAACATAAAGGTGCCTGCAAAATATATTTGTTACTAGATCTAAACAAAATAAAAGCGCAAGGACTTAACAATTAAAGACTTCATATTATTAAAGGAATATTAATTAAGAATTGCACAGGCATTGTTTTAACCTACAATAAGTACGTCAAGTCCCAGAGTTTACTTCTTTTCGTTCATTTCATCCATCTGCAGTTTGTGGCGGCGTATGGCATCCTCGTGGCGTTTGATTTGTTCTTGGTGGAAGGCGATTTCCTTGTCTAAATGACCCTTGATGTTAGCCAATTGTTCTTTTTGCTAAAACAAACAGTTGTTGATTTTTCAAACACTACAATATTTAATAATCATATTTAAATATAATGAAATTACTTTTATGGTTTTTATTACTATTCGGATTTTAACATTTGCATTTTTGCAGCAACCAAGGTCAGAGAAGTCAAATGTCCATAGGTAACAAAGTACATATTTTAAAAATACGATATTATCATTCAGTAACATATTTTATAAAAATTATCATCACTCTAAATACACTGATGTGACGCTATAAGATACTGTCAGTGTGATTTTTTTAAATTGACACAGGTTAAATCTGAGATGAGATAGATCTGTGCAATCCTTTTAAAATCCAAAGGAGTATTATGGCAATTGCTAAAATATTCAATGCACATTTGAAATTATTAGTAGTAGCGATTAGTAGAAGGTAGTATAGTAGTAGTTAGTGAAGTCATCTCAAATACTAATGATATCTGAAACCTGGAAACTATACCAGGCCACATGTCACAGGTGCATCAGTCTCCTGACAGTATTGATAAAACTTTACAAATTAACATGTTGAACAGAATGAAGAACACCTTGTTACATCATCAATTAGGTTTCATACAAAAATATGGTACAATCCAAAATCAAAATCAAAAGTGCATCAAATTGTTGACATTACATGTAAATCTCTTGGAATAAGAGAGTTCTGTTAAGCAGTATTTCTAGATATTAAGTCGAGCATTTGGTATAAAGTTCTACTCTGCAAAGACTGCTCCACTCCATCCAGCTCAACATCAATGCTTCCCTGCACCTAAATTTGTAACTGTATTTACGAGGAAAATTATTATTTTTATAGCCTATGTCACTTTGTGATAAGAGCATTACATTAGTGAAAGATATTTTTAAACATGGACATATAGTTTTAAAGATTACCTCAAACATGCAAAGTTACCTTTTTGTAGAAGTATTCATCTTCCCTGGCAGCCTCCATCTTGCCAAAGGCACCACCTGCTTCACGAATGGCACCAGCGCTACCTTGGTTACCAGATCCCTTGTCACCCGCATACATTCTGAAGAGATAATTCAAAAATCATAAATAATAGCTCAACCTCCATTTACATTATTTGTGTGCAGTAACCACTCCCAATTTGATGTTAGTGGTAATTGATAAACCATCTTGACATAATTTTTTTTCCTTTATCCAGCGATAGTGGTACTGAATGGAATATCAACATTTAATCTTGTAATAGCACATCATTGAATAGTCATTTAAATTATTTGAAGCTGTTGCAGTGATTGCATCATATTCAGACTTATCTTACTAGATATTCATTTTCTTCAATGCTAATAATTGAACAAAACAATCATTATAAAATCATACAGAGGTGATAAAGGGTTTTTTGGTTTTCTATGAGTTTTTACAAATGTTTTTTTTTAAATTAATTACAGGTACAAATTAGTAAGTACCTATGTAAGACTGTTTTCTATTTTTTGTGAAATTCATGCGAATTGCAATTTCACTTTATGATATGTACGTGCAGAAACCCTAAAATAACGTTTTATTTATAATATCATTTAAAAAATACTTAATACTTGAAACTCAAATTTTTGGTTATGATAAGAGTAAGACCATCATTCTAGAATCTAGATAAATAGTCATAAAGTTAACCTGTATTAACCAGATATTCCTATATGTAAAACGATGTATCAATCACAAATTACAGGTAAATACTAAAGCGCATTTGAGTCATTTAAATAGTTGGACAAAGAATATAAACATTTATTTTTAAATTGACTTTTGTAAAACATTCGAGATTGCGTAACCTAATAGACCGGCCAAATAATTTTACCTGATATTTGAAATCGCTGGCATGAGCGAGGTCCTTGTTCTAGCGATGAAATTCATTGTTATTTTATACGTAAATACAAATATACAAAGAAAATGGAAATTATAAAAGTCGGTAAGAGTTATCTCTGAAGTCAGTATTTGACGGAAAATTTTTATTTGTCAAAGTAATCATGTCAAGATTCAGTGTCAACTGTCAAATAACGTTTGTCTATTGCAAACAAAAGAGGTATAAGAAGTAATTTTACGATATAATAAACTCTTTTAAAGAGATATATTATAGGAAATAATAATTATTTGCACTCAATAAATTATTTTAATATCAAGCGTTTTACTAATTGCGTGTTGTTAAATTGTGAATATTTTCATAGAGGGCGTTTTTTCTATTAGCGCATAAAGTGTCCGTTTAAAAATCAGTAAAACATTTTTTTTCTACTAATTACACACTTATAGGTTACAAACTAACTATAGTTTTAAAATACCAAATACGTTACAATATAGTTTCTTTATGTTTACCAGAATTTCACTTATTACCTATAATAAAACAACTTTTACGAATTTTATCGCGGCTTTTTATATGCCCGACGTTTCGGATAAGTAAGTACTTTACGGCAACAATCAAAGAGTATATAAACACTACGTTATAGCAACAATGGTCACTGGAAGCAGTCTCCCTTTTCAAAATTTGATTTTTTTAATGACATAGCTTTACTAAGAAGGTTTAATACCTTCATTTAAAAGGTATTTTTGTGTTTATTAGCCACAATTTTCCTTTCATTATGCTCACATTATTAACTACCGAAACATTCGAGTATCGTTTAAGTTTAATTGGTCTCGAGTGTATAAATGTAACACCATCGGGCTTCCAAGTCTTAAAAGCGGATATAATAAAGCGAACTATAAAATTCGATCTTTTGCTAATAGTAACATACTAATAATAATAATAATTCTCAGTCGTTGGACGACAGGGCGTAGAACTGGTGTATCATCGCAGCATAAATTGTGTGGAATTTGTTTTCATCCAAAACACAACATTGTCGCTCTCTTGAACCCACGACCTTCTGGCTTAGCAGTCAGGGTTCACTAACCCCTAGAACAACAGAACAGTCTAAATGTTTATGCGTAGTATACGTATATAATAATACAGGTGCCTGATTAGATAGGAAAACTTTGAAGGTCTGTGAAGTTCACCAACCCGCGTTGCTGAACTATGACCTCGTACTCTCCTCGTCTGATTTTCGAGTTTAGTAGTTTTGGAGACCCGTGACCAGAAGTGGGACATACTTACATATTATTATAGTTGATACTTTGCTATTCTACTTTTTTATTACAGTGTAATCGTACATTAATTACTATGTTACTCACAAATAACGTGGCCTTCTATTGGTAAAATAATTCTCAAAATCGGTTCAGCAGACCCACAGATTCTCACAAACTCACAAACATTACCTCTCCACAATATTTGTATATATTATTATTCGTATATAATATTACATAATATTATATATTTAATAAAAAATATCAGGAATTACTGTCATGTTGGAAACAGCGTGAAGATCAATACAGACAGGCGGACACACACACATGGCGAATAAATATGTTTTATATTAGGTGATGATGATGAGTAACTATAAAATATTTATACTTAAATAAAAGAAAAAAAAACATTTCATTCAGGTTTCACCCATGACATAATAAGTAAATCCATAAACTTATTGATAATAAACTATTAATACAAAATATAATTATACCAACAAAATCAAATCATTCAAATGTCAAAACAGCAGTAACATTACAACACACAAATAATTAATGCGTTAACTATATATATTATAATATTATACTCTTTGATGATGAGGATTAAGATTATTACAGTATTCGTCTAAACATCTTTCCCATTAACACTTTACAATTGTCAGTATTTTTGGAATTAAAATACATAATATTATTATAGGTAGCATGTAAAATATGCCGTCGTAGAGATACACTAGCAGCGCCCCGCGGTTTCACCCGCGTACTTCCCATTCCCGTGGGAGTACAGGGATTAATAATTATAGCCTATGTGTTATATTATCTGATATTTATTATCTGATGTATAAGCTATATTATTGTAAAGTTTCGTTAAAATCCATTCAGTAGTTTTTACGTGAAAGAGTAACAAGAGTAATCCATACTTACAAACTTTCACATTTATTATATTAGTAGGATAGTAGGAAGTAGGATAGGACCCTTCTGCCGTGGTATGACTTAAATGCCGTTATCTACCAAATCATAGTTTTGAGAAAACGCGAAAAAACTATGATCTGTAATAGTACATAACGTATGACGTTAACGGCAATATTTTAATTTTTATTTTTAAAACTAATGAACATATCAAGAAACTGAAAATACAGATCGATAGAGAATTTTTTTCTCTATTCCTTAGTGTCAAAAAACGAAAATCGCCCAGATGTTGGATAACGGCATTTTAGTCATACCACGGCAGACATAAACTAAAAATTCGAATTTTGAACTGGGGTTGAGGCTGGTTGACTGGTTGCTCATGACAAAATTACGTATTTTTTTAGTTGGTGCTATATCGCCTAAAATTGCATCGTGTAAGTGAAAAAATAATCTACAAGAAATACTCAAACCAACCAACGTAATTAAAATTGTAAGGATTAATAACGTACCCGTACATAAACATCTTTATCTTACTCGTATAACTCAAACAGTTTCGACGGCTCTTTTCTAAGCACCCAGACGTCTTATTTTTTTCTTGATATTTTTACAGATATTGTTATATTTTTAGCCAAATTACACAAAAAAAAAAAACATTATAAATTACACACTGTGGTCTTTCTCGAGAACCAATCTATCTATTGGTGAAAACGACGTGAAAATCCTTTCCGTAGTTTATGGGTTTATCGCGCACAAATAGACAGACAGTTTTATAATTTTAATGATATTCAGGTAGCGCTTAATATCCACACAGTGCAAATTTGAATTTAGAATTCGCCGTTGATGTTATAGTTATTATGACTATGGTAGTATCTTAGATCAATATTATGTCTAGATAGAGTGTCGCGCGGAAAATACGTCCAAAAAAATAGCATCCAACCGTTAGCCTCTAAATGCTTTCTCTGTGTTTAGTATCCGTCCCGCTGTCATAGAATACGCATGAATTGTTACGCATTATTGTTTTTATTTATAATGAAGGTTTGTGTTTAAGTGTAACGAGATTAAAAAGGATGATGATGTGAGAACTATAGTAGCTGGTATCACTATTCGAACACATGTTTGAAAATGTTGGCCTGTTATTTTTGTTTTAATTGTAGGGCGACACTCCGTCTAGACATATTAATGATCTAAGGGTAGTATATTATATTATATTATATAAGACAATAATTTATTTTGAAATAAACTTTTCTTGTTGTTATGCAGTTTAAGCTACAGACTAATTTTTCTTTGCAAATTGGTTGATTTGTTCGGAAAGACTGTACCTATTCTACAATCTCTCTTCAATTTTCCTTTCATCTAGCATATCCAGTGTTTTTGTCTGCTATTTTATTCAGTTCCTGTCTATCTTTATAACAAGCTAAGGCGTTCTAGAAATATATATCTTTATAAAAAAATTTATCTATAAAAACTCATCAAAACTATTATAGATGTCACGCCAAGGAAGTCTTTAAAATGTTAGTTTCATTAGTGTAATATGATATAAGTACCTTAGATCAATAATGTCTATAATATTGCAATGACCACCCGCTGGTACATTTAATGACCAGTAAATGTAATGCGAAACTTAAATAACGAAACAGAAAATAGAATATGTCTATTAAGGATTTTTCCACTAGGTACTGATTTTTCTATTAACGAGAACCCCAAATTTATTATTTTACAAATAAGCAATCTAGCTTTCTCTGTTATTGCCTCACATTACTTAGATCATGGTGCTTTTAAATAGTAAATTCAGGGGCGCATTTAGAGGTCTGGAGGCATCCGGGCAACGAAGGAGTGGAGGCCCCTTGGACCAAAATTATTTTCTAAATAAAATAAACAATTCCCACAGTCGAGATTTTTCAATAAATAATTTATTGTGAAACCAAGTAGATTTTTTTAATTTGAGATTTTGATATTTTACTGACCGTCTTAATTAGAGTGAACAACCGAAATCTATTTTGTGGGGGCCCCTCGTGTGTCGAGGCCCCGAGGCGGACGCCCCGGTTGCCCTTCTCTAAATCCGGCCCCGAGTAAATTGGTGTACTTCTGAAGTTTGAGCTATTTATTTATCACAAAAGAATCACAAGCTATCACTAATTATATTTATTATATAAAATAAGGCATTTTATTTACCAATGGGAGAGATGAACTAGCCTATGCCTTTTTTTTCTTTTACGCCGGGAAATGCACTGACGCATACCGCTGGGGAGTGGGTCGCCCCAGGCGGGTATGTGGGACTCGCTGCGCCCGAAAGATGGCAAGTGGACGCAACTCTACCCACTAAAACTCGGCGAGTGCCACCAATGCCGCCTTTGGTGAGGTGCCTCGAATCTGCTAGCAACAGGGCACCTTGACAGCTTCCCTTGGGGGACCGACGCCACCTTCACAGAGGGGTTGTCCCGCACTTCAGAAGAACCCATCCCAACGTCGGGGTAGTACAATGAGGGGTACAATAAGAACCCTCGTCTCAATTCGCTTCGCCCAAGGTGCTGGGTTCACCCTAGGCTGCTGAGGCCCACCGCCATATAAATGAGTTGCCTGGGTTAATTCCAGGTAAAATAATTAAAGTTCATGGGTGACGTTGACCATGCGTCAACCACTTACCACCAGGTGGTAAGTCTACGAGTTTATCTATCCAACAAACATAAAAAATGGCCAATGATTCATTTATTCCCTAGTAAAAAAACTAATTGTTAATAATTAAATTAGAATTAGGTATTAACTAGAAAAGTCATTTATAACATGTTTAAAACAATACAAGTTAATTTGCCGCCATAATTTGTCAAGTTCGAAAGTTGAATATCAAGAAAAAGAATGAAGATTGAAGAATCCAATAGGCCATTAACCAAGTCGCTGTCAGTCGTTCGAAAGACGTGGTGAGGGCGGCTGTATGTGATGCATATATTATTTACGTGAATGAATTTTAACCATAAAAAATATAGCATAAAATTAATAACTTTATTTAATATAGTGTACAAAAATTTAGTGCGTGTTTTATATTGTTATTACGTTTATAAACTAAGTGTTGTGAAATAGTTTTTACTGGTTCCCTATAGGTAAGTAAATCTAATGAATATAATCTGTCGGTTAACGTTGGGTTGTTGTCAAATGAGTAAAAAATATTATAATTACCTTATATTAAGAAATCGAACCATTAATAAATAAAAAATCTTGTTTACCCTGTATTTATTTATATATACAACATTCCTATGATACTCAGTTAACAATAATTATTGATTTGAATAATCGTATGTGCATATTATGTACATTGATTAAATTCATCTTATAGACCGTACGAATGATATTTTAGTTACAGAATGCTTTGTAATCGTTGAAAATGGGTATTACGAGTATAGTCTAGTCAACAGGTCATTAGGATGATTTTGGTGTCATTAGGATGGTTTTGGTGTCATTAGATTGGAAATGGTAAAAAAAAGTTTTAAGAGGTAGGCCTCGCAAAAGTTGTGACAATTATTAACTATTTAATAAAAAAGAGAATTTATTTAAATTTTTCTAAAATTTTAGATACCTAAAACTTATTATCTTACAAGTGGGGGAAATTTCCTGAAAAATAGCCTACCTTCCTCATAAATTTGTACCGACATTTTTTTTTAATTTTAATTTAACGCTGAAAATGGGATTAAAAAATAAAAACGGATAGCGACGCGTGCACACGCGTCGGCGAATTTAATGACAGGATTAAAAAAAATTGCAATATTTTAACAGATTAAATACAAATACCCACATTAATAAAATCTGAGTGTTTGTATCACAGATAAGTAAAGTTGAAGTGGCTGTTTGTACTTTGTAATATTGACATAACCATGGCACAAACAACAAAATAAGTTTTTTGTACTTATTTTTCTCAGTTTATTTTGGCTAATCTCTGATAGAATTCTATGGATTCTGGGGGCAATTCACTGGCCAATAACTGATGTGTCAAGGAGTCACTCGAGCTATTAACGTGATCATTATCAGACCGGATACGTCCGTAAATCTAAGGCGAAAAGGTTACGTTCTGAACACATGAATAAATTATAACCCGACAGAAAAAAATACCCCAATTTATCTTATACCTTTAAACGAGCAATTCTTGTATATATATATAGAATCGGGATCTCGGAAACGGCTCCAACGATTTTCATGAAATTTTGTATACATGTATTAAAAACGGCGATAAATCGATCTAGCTAGGATACATTTTTAGAAAACTTTTTTTTATCCGTGTTTTGAGGCATTGATAAAATATGATTAGAATACGAATGTAAATTTGCTGTCAAATAATATGTCATGGTAGCTTAGTGGTGAAATTAAGTTCGAACGAGCCTGGTTCGAATCTCCAGTCCGATTTTTTTTTCCTTTTTTTTAAGATAATTTTTTTTTTGAAAGAAAAATTTTATCGTATTTTTCACTTAGGGTACCGAGCGAATGCTCGGTCAACCAGGTACTTAATAAATAATTTTATTAAAAATTTAAGTTTAGGCTCTCGATTCGTCTGTACATTTTTTAACGTTTGTTACTTCAGACCTACCAAATGAGTGAACCGGTTTTAATGATTCTTTTTTTAATTTTAAAGCTCGTGCTTCCCGCGTGTGGCAACTAATGCACTTGTCAACTTTTTATTGAAAAGCGCTACAATTTAATCAAGGTCTGAAATCGAGATGATTATGGAGCCGAAAGCTAATCGAGGTAACTCCTTAATGAAAAGAGTCTGTTGATGAAAACTGATTACAGTTCAGGGAACTTCTCAACGGCTTACAGTAACTAATATGTGTTTGGCATTAATTGGTTTATATTGATAGCATCTTTACACCCATATAGGTTATAAGTGCCAACACAGGGCTGATTTTTGTTAGCATAAAAGGGCGAACGAACAGTTGAAGCCTTTCGACTATCGACGCCCATTAACATCCACATAACCGGAGGTTAAGCAGATGCGTTGCCCTCCTTTTCCCTAAGATTTTGATATTGCACGAAAAGGGATAACTTAGCTGTCACTATACGGAGATTTTATGTGAGCGAGAGCCGAGAGGTATGTTCCTGGTCGTCCCGGTACAATTTGGCTGCAAAGCAGCATAGCACTACCTTATACAAAAGAGGATGATGAAGACTCGAACCAGTCCTGAGAATTCCTTAACGATTTGAAGCCGTTACTTTGTTGGCCTGGTTAATCTATATTGATGAAACAATTTACATATACATGATTTTTTTTAATTTCTTGGAGCTATTTTTGAAAGGGCCAAGAAATATGATCGCTGTAGGAAAAATAAAAAATGTTATAACTGTTCAAAAAAATACGAAGAAATTTTGACTTTATCATTTCTTGTAGATTCTATGCCATCAAAATCGTGCTTTTCGTTGAAGTTTCACAGGCTTTCGTCAAAAAGACACTTCTAGCCTACACTATAAGCTTTATTTACGTTTGCCTATGGTTTGTGAAAACTTACAAGTTGATTATAAACCCCGATGTTTCAATGACCTGTCGCCTGTCGTAGGTATACCCACTATACAGAAGCTATATCTATACTAATATTATAAAGAGGAAAGATTTGTACCTATTTTTGTATGTTTGTCATGAATAGGCTCAAAAAGTACTGGGCCGATTTCAAAAATTCTGTCACCATTCGGAAGCTACATTATCCACGAGTAACATAGGCTAAATTTTATTCTGATAAAAATAGGGTTCCGTAAGATATTTTGGTTTTTCGGACACAAGGTGTAAAAAATGTTATTTCGTGTACTAAGATTCCGTTGTAAATCTTAGTTAAGGCAGGCGAAGCTGCGGGCAACAGCTAGTGTTTAATATATTGGTTTTAGAGGCTGGTTTTAGAGGAGAGGTTTTAATTAAAGTTAAGTTTTAACCTTAACTAGATAAACAAACTAAGGGTATCTAGAATATTCTTTTTTTTTAAATAGATCTTTCTTGTTGTTATCAACCAACCAAACAATACATTGCGCAAAATAGGCTCTTCTTGCGTTTGTTTTTCTTACTGATAATTTTATGCTGTTGGCTAAGGCGTCTTTATATTCGGGCACTAGGATAAAGTGGTTCTTTGGGCAAATCAATACGAACTTTTATATTAAAAAATCTGATAGGAATATTACATGTTTATCCCCATTGACCGTCGCGCCGTACCAAAAAATTAAAAAAAAAACCTTTTTAAAAACGGCTTTCTACTATTTGTTAATTTTAATTAAACTTTTTAATATTTGTTAATCAAATACGTGAAAGAGTAACAAATATCCACACTTACAAACTTTGGCGTTTTTAATATTAGTAGGAAGTAGGATTTTCTAATTGAAATGGCTGCTCAAAACCGTCATTATTATCAGCCATCTTGGTTCTAGGTTCAGCACTGCAGGGATCTCAATAAATGCTAAGACTTAGTGCCTAGGAAAATTTATTCAGACAATCACAAAATTAGACTCAAATGTACATTTACATTTTCTTATTGTATATCGACTATCAATATTGAACAAGATTTATTAGATTATTCCTGGAATGTGGTTTTTTTTATGAAGCTATAAACAGAAATATCTGCGACAAGATTTATTTATGATTATCTTTTAATTACTCTGAATGGTCGGTAAGCCAATAATATTTTGCCAAATAGATCAAAACTAGAACTGGGCGAAATTCTTAGCTTAGATGCTTAGCTTTAAAACTTAACACGGGTCCATTTTCTCTGTTATAAATGCCCCTGGTGGCAGGCCATTACGACCACTCAAAACGACGCTGTGGTATCAAACGTTTTTCAAATTGCTCTCCATAATCATTAATAGTTTATCAACACTTTTATATTGTAATAAATTCATTGGCAATAATTGATAACCCAATGACACCACATAAGTTAAAATCCAATCCGGTCAGTGTAGGTACAGAGAGTTTTAAATAAAGTTATACATACACGAGCGACGATGGTCCAGTGGTGGAAGGACTCGGCCTCTTATGCGAGAGGTTCCGGGTTCGATCCTGAATCCGTGTGTGCCTTGAAATGGGTTTTTCTAATTTCTAAGTGCACCCCAAACACGAGACCGTCGTTCGTTCACCGGTGAAGGAAAACGTCGTGTTTTCTATTTCACAAAGTTTAATCAAGTAATATATTTAAAATACTAAACTTAATCTAGTAATGTAAGTATATCACTAAACTTGAACCGTTTTATAACTATATTCCTAGTGAGATGGTAATGAATCGCTTTCATATAACTATGTTCCGGTATATAATTATATTACGGCTTTGTCTATCTTACTGCGACATACGTACTTCAAAAACATAACCCTCTCACTGGCGCAGACCGCAGTTAGATAAAATAGTAACGTTTACGACTACGGATCTCTAAAACCAAACAAGTGCAAGGAGCTTGTGAACTGAGGTTTCCTATCGATGTAGTATTAAGCTCAGTAAGTAGGTTTAGACGAAATAAGTATTGAAATCTTCTTAGTAGGTCAAGTTCTTATGCGTTTTCTTCAGCGTTACGAAACCATACTTGCTAAATTTGAGGGATCAAATTATTTGGTTTTAAATGCCTATTATGAGAATCGGTGTAAGTCACCGCGTGTCCATTTTTAAGGAAAACTTTCCATGCTATTCCAAAATAATTAATCGAGAGAGATAAAAAGAGAGATCCATTCTAAAAGTTCAAATCTAATTTTTATTTACATATACTTATGAAATTCAATCTCTGACATGGTTTTGTTTTATTTACTTTTCTATTTCAAATATTGTATAATAGTGCATACAAAAATGAAGTCTGGCTAATATATAGCTATAAATTAAGGAACAGTGAATAACACGCAGAGGTCGCTAACATGATAATTAATGTAGGTAGGTAGATTAGGTACCCATCTAATATGAAAGAATCTCTGAAAATAATATCGAAGCAAAATAAGATAAAAATGACGACTTCGGGAGTGAAATAATAATGGTAATATGAAAATTCAGAAATAACCCAAAAATGAGATAAACCAAAGAAAAAATGGCAGCGAATGCTATGAAGGAAGCGATGCGCGTTAAGTGCTATATTTCATTATATATTACTGGGAAAATACAATTAGTGAAAATTTCCCCGTTATATAAATCACAATACCACCAGGCATTACTTTAACAAAAAAAATGCAATCTTTAGTGCTAATCTTAGAACAAAGTGACACACGACCACGACAATATTATCTACTCTAAAAAAACGCTATTAATACATTAAAATGTACTTATTACACAATATTTAATGAAGCATAATACTATATAGACAGACATGTATAACTCACTTATAAAATATAATGTAATAACTAAAATATAATATTATTAAAAGGAGTCCCTTTAGGCAAGGTTTCGAAGATACTGGCAGCGTTCCCTTTTGTATAGTTAGACTATAATTCTCTGTCCAAGATAGCTGCCATTTTGTTATTTCCTTAAAAAGCCTTAATGTACTTGTTTGTTGTTTACAATAATAACATTTTTCATTTTTTGGTGCGAATATTTACTTGGTTTACACTTTTCAGGGCGTGTTTTTAGTAGTCGTATTTTAGTTTTGTACCATTTTTTTTGTAATTGCTCCTGACATGAGTCATTCATATAATTTGTTAAAATAAATATATTTGGCTAGTAAGCTGTTACACAATTTTACACAACTCAGAAACCACAACCGAAGAATGTTGATTAAGTAATTATAAACCGGAATCATTTTATACGGTCTATACCCGTACCTTTAATTAAAAATAGAACCATATTCCACTAGACTCCTCCGTGTTTTAAAAGTTGGTCGTATTATTTTAGTTATTAATTATATCGAGGTCGTACTATGGAAGAAAATTTAAATATTAAAATTTACTTTTTAGTATATAATTTATATATTCATATTGATAAAATATGTGTAGGTTTAGTTAGAAGAATTAACCAGATGGCAGATTTAGTTTGGATGAGAATAGCTAGAGATTGGAAGTGGCAGCAGCGGGCGGATAAAGGCTGATGATGATGTATCGCTAATAAATATTGTACAAAAATAAATAAACATAAATATCGAACAATACCCTCTTCAATTCTTGGAACTTTTTAAGAAATTTTTAGGACATTTTATATTATGAAGTTTATCCCTGAAATATAAAATTAGGAAATATATTTGCACTAGCACATAAAAAGTAAAAATTCTTAATTCACCTTAAAATTTTCCTTGGCGGGATTTGAACCCCCTGTTTCTAGTACGCTATGTCCAACCGATCGATATACCATGTCATCGAATATTAAGCGATCATTGATCTACAAACATGGATACTACACTAAAGTATAATGTTTCACGGATATAGTATGTCTGTGGTTACATACCAAAAAATATAACGACTGATTTCTGACACTAACTTGATGTAAAACGTAAACATTTTTAGTTCATGTCTGAATTAAATCCAGCGCGTGTGAGATTTCGATCGTATAGTGTTACAGTGAGTGCTAGTGAGGATTTAACTTAATCGTGATGCTAATGACTTTTCCTGCAGTGCTATTCTGTAAGAAACGCAGCGCTGTCGCAACGCTGTGATAGCGCTGTGAATTCAACTTGGTATTCACTAAGCTTGTCAAACCATATCAAACACCCTAGCAACGTCAACGCTGTGGGCGCGACGAACTTGTCGCAGCGTTGCGACAGCGCTGCGTTTCTTACAGAATAGTATTGCTGTGTAGACAAATATGACAAACAAGTAAATGAAGTAGTAGCAACGGCTTAAAATTGTTTTAAGGGGGTTTAACGCTAACTCACCAAAAACATAAGGGTATGATATCACAGTTTACCATAAGCCAATAATATTATATTCTTTACTTTGTGTCATATTATATTAAAATCGGTCAAGCCTTCTTTGAATTTCAATACGACAAACAAAATACTTTAAAATTTTTAATAACCTAATTGACGTATGGTCGAGAGACATATTAATGCAAATTATCACTTTTATAGCGTCTATGGCCATTTAATATAAGCAAAATTATGAATGAATGAAGACAACGGCCGTCTGGCCGAGTAAAGATTTGGAAATTTAATTTGAAGACTTGTATATACCTATTAATTTATTTATTCGTTTCGAACGACTTCAGTTTCTTCTTTAGAATTTCCATAAAAATGTTAAAAAGGAAGTGTCTTGATACGATATCGATTAGGAAGCAATTGAGGCTGTATTGAAATTAAGAAAACGTTCTCACAGTATTACTTTGTGGTAAAAATGAGCCCTGCTACAATCACAGCAAAATTAATGTGTAGTAAGCCCTCGAAGTTTCACGGAAACTCGTCCTTCTTGAATCTACAGTGATTGGTCACTTAAGCAGGATTACCCTATGGCTCGTTCTGTCTCAAAGCCCCTCACCCTCCATCTTAACCTTATAATTGAAAGGTATGCTTTGTAATTAACCAAAATGGCATCCATGTTGGTTATATAATATTATTTTAAACTAGCTGTCGCCCGCAGCTTCGCCTGCGTTAACTAAGACTTACAACACATTTATATATAGTATAGCAGCGCCTCGCATTCCCGTGGGAATACGGGGATGAATTATAGCCTATGTCCTAATCTGATGTATAAGCAATATTAATATGAAGTTTCATCGAAATCCCTTCAGTAGTTTTTGAGTGAAAGAGTAACAAACATCTTCACAAACTTTCGCATTTATAATATTAGTAGGATTAAATTTGCGGGAATTTGGACGATATTTAAAAAAATACACTAATTTACTAATTTGCTAAATTTCGGCTTCATTATTTAGCCTTGGTCAGGCATATAAAACTATACACCAACCATCATAATATTATGCGTTGTCCTTATTTATAAGTTTTAGGCGTTTGTGGCTTGTGACATTATTATAATTTTCTCAGTTTCATGTCGTAAAAAGATTGGCTTGATGCTTTGTATTTTCCTCTGGTTCTTTCTTTTATATATTCTCTTTTTGTAATTGGAATTTCGTTTGTCGGATGAGTAATAAAATGGCTTTACAAAATCCCATCGACATATGTTAATAATTATGTGTATATAATGTTATTTTGGCCGTGAGACTTTATGAGGCATGGTAAACTAATTTCAAACGTGTTTCAGGGCCGATTTCAAAATATTTATTTTAATTAGTTATTTATATTCAGCGACGGTGTTGATATCAATATCAGAATTTTAAACCATGATATTATTTACGTAAATACTTTACAGAGGCTATATCTATAGAGTAGGTATAGACTATCTCTATAAGACTATTTTACACAGTCCACAGACCTCCAAATAACTCCAAATAAAACCTCTTAACAAAACGTATTATCCATCACTGGAACAGTACCACAAAGCTTCAATGATTTTTTTTTGTTGAAAATATACATGACATACTTTACGTCAAATAAATTAAATATTTAAAGTTTAAGTTCAACCAATAATATGTTGAGAAAGTCACATCGGAAGTTGTAGTTCACTTTACGCCATACTTAATTATTGCAATCACAGTTTAATGTAGGCCTAAATAAGCTAACAATGAATGAAGTTTTGTAATTAAAGTTTAAAAAAATCCAAACTATAATATTGTATCAATTGGTACCTAGAGTCCGCGCCACTTAAGAAGTCCAATAGACGCGGCGCTGCGGTCTCATAACTCAATGTTGCCAATTTCTAGTGTAATGATTTTCCACCAAGTCTAGTACAATAAAAAAATTAAATAATTATAGGGCCTATGTTCAGTAGTGCATTGATAAAGACTGATGATAATAATAATGACAAAAATAATTATAGCAGCAAAATAAAAATCTCCCTACCAGGTTTTAGTAAAATAAAACATTTTTTGTAAATATTTCGTTTGTATTTTTTACGTATAACCCATTAGTAGAATTCATCTAAAACAAGCTTCTTCGGGTGTGTTTGGCTTTTGCCAGGGGTGAAGATTTTCTCTGAAGTAATTGCTGCCATTGTTACTTCTTTTGTTATTCGATCTTTTTTACAGAAACACCTGAAAATATAATTCATCTGAGCAAGGTTTTAATTCTTTTACCTTGTATTTATATTCATATAAAATATAATAAGGTGAATGTAGGTATAGAGTTAATGATAATATTTTAACCATAAATTAGGCAAAAATTTGTGACTCTGGCATCTCTAAAATTTACCTGTCATGGCAGTGACATTTATAAACATATTATTTAATAACGGGGTTAATTGTTGTTTATTTTTACTTTCTAATTCACAAAATTATTTCACTTTAATGATCATTATACGGCCTTCACTTTTTACACCTCACTTTATATTATATGCTCCATATTTCACGTAAAACAATTTAAAATATCACAACTTCTTACTTCAGACAGATGTCAAGATGTCAATCTTGTCAAATTTAGTTCGGGCATTAGTCGCAGGACTTCATAAGTGGCGCGGACTATATATAAAATCGTCTTCTAAAATCTGCCGTGCTGAGACGTCAAATAGCCTAGTTTGTGTTTAACAATTAGGTACTTCTTTTACTCAATGTACATTGTACATGTCCTTTCGTAAAGACACAGCCAATATTTTATGCGTAATAATTATTTTTATATAATTATTTACGTATAACTACCTAGTAGATATACTATAGTCTATACTATATAATTTGGTATTTGCCATTCTCTGGTAATATTAAGATTGGCGCCAGAAACCAGCTCAAACCGCTCCTAACGGCTAGGCTGTGAGGTATTATTTACGCTTTACCGTTAAATACCTACACCGTTATTATAGTGCTAATTATTATATTCACACAAGACATAGATAACCGATAATTATTCAAGACATATAGATTATCATAAAGTTACTTCTAAACGGGCAAACATTTATGAAATGTGTGGCCGCAACAGGATGGCCAATAACGTTGCTGGCAATGACAGCCAGGAAAATTGGTATTTCTTTGCCATACAACACATATTTTGCATAACAATATAATTTGTTACGTATAACTTAAATTAGTTTTTACAAAATCATTATCTTAGATACTAATATTATAAATAGGAAAGATTTGATTGTTTAATTGTATTTGAATAGGCTCCGAAACTACTTGACCGATTTGAAAAATTATTTCATTGTTGCAGAGTTACACTATCCCCGGTGAACATAGGCTATATTAGATTTTCAAAAAGTTAGGGACCCTTTTTAAATCTTAGTTGACGCAGGCGAAGCTGTGTGCAACAGCTAGTTATTATAAGTAGGCTTGTCCGCTAAACTTGTTTAATAATTACTACTCATTAAAACACAGCAACCCTTTAAAAGGATTTAAGTTTTCCAATGAACCCCCCTCCTTTCACCCATGTACAGTAATACAACACGTGTCGTCATGAGTCTACTTAACACTAATCTGTTTACCTTAGGGGGCAGAGGGGGGAACTATCGTGTAATTTATACGGTTTTATGTAGTTGCATAAATTTTCGCTTCAACATTTTCACAGCTTGCTTTTTACTTTCATGCTTAACGCGATTATAAAATTGTTGTACTTTTTTTGTAAACGAAACGATTTTTGACGCGACGTCTCATAATTCGATGGAGCCGGCTGCACGCACAAAAAACATGCGGCGTTACCTCGCTCTGAGTCGTTCCATTTACGGCTTGAAGTGCAAGCGAGAGTGCAAAACGAGCGACAAAGAGGCACAATCGGCCCATCAGTTTTTTCTTATAACGTTGTCACGTTCCACTATCGTCAGTACACCGACTTTACAGACTACCGATTTTTTAAAAAGTTTTAATATAATCACTCTGAAGCGTTTCTTTGTTTGTTCGAATGCGCTTCTTAGAAATCTTAGAAATCTTAGAAACTATAAATGATAGTGCCTAAGGTTTGATCGAGAAGAAAAAGAAGAATTTGAAAGCCCAACTATTGTGAAAGGCACAATTTTGGAGGAAACTATATTTCTTACTATGTAAAACTGAGTATCAGCTGGTATAGAGTCTGCACTCTACTACAGTCTAAAAAGATTCAGATAGAAATAATGTTATAAGAGCTCCAAATCATATCAATTGGTAACAGGAAGCCACTTCTTACGACAAATTCGTCAATAGTCATTGAACGAATAGGAAGGGAACTGCCGTTCACCATAAATAGAATGGCCCGCTGTGGTTTTGTACTAATTGTGGTCTAGAGCCTAGAGGCTAGACTAGCCGTCAGATCAACTACACATGAAGCCTTTAAGGCTACCTTGCTGAAACTAAAAGCTTCATGCGAAATAAAATGTACTGCTTATACAGAAATTGCGGGTTTGAATTCCGTATTAAATATTTTAACTAAACTGCTCTAGGTTGATTCAATAATCACACGGTTTTTGCTTCTGAAGATTTACCCACAAAAATACTCTTCTTTTCTTCATAATAGATTATATAGCTCCGCGGTTTCACCCGCATACTTCCCATTCCCGTGGGAGTACGGTGATAAATTATAGCAAATGTGTTATTCTGATGTATAAGCTATATTATTGTAAAGTTTCATGAAAATCCATTCAGTAGTTTTTACGTGTAAAAGTGACACACATCCATACTTACAAACTTTCGGGTTCATAATATTACCTACTAGCTGTTGCCCGCAGCCTCGCATGCGTTAACTAAGATTTACAACGGCATCTTAGCGAGATGATATGGTCTATATTATCCCGCGTTCCCGTGGGAATACGGGGATGAAATATAGCCTATGTGTTAATCTGATGTATAAACTATTTAATTATGAAGTTTCATCAAAATCCATTCAGTAGTTATTGCGTGAAAGAGTAACAAACATCCTCACAAACCCGTATTTATAATATTCGTAGGATAGATATATTAGTAGGATAAATACAGCTCAAACTTTTTGAAATCAGGCGAGGAGGTTCATAGGTCATAACTCATAACTCATAACTCATAGTTCACCGATGCAGGTTTGCACTAGGAACAAAAATAAAGATGTGCAGATCTACTATATTCACATTCATCATACATATTATAATCGGGACTTTATGGGAATCGAAACTGCGTATTATCCAGAACATATTTTCAACTTACACTCCTATTTTCAGTGCCAAATGACGTAACAACAAAATGGAACAAGCGTTGAAGATACCCACCCGCAACCTACTCACAGGCGCCGTGGTCAACTGGGATGAGGATGAGATGGCCGGCATGGGGGACACCCCCGAGAATCTAACCTTGGCCTGGAAAGACCTGTCCGTGTACAGAAAGAAGAAGACACAGAAGAGTATATGGAGCTCCGCTGTGTATGAGGAAGTTAAAGTCCTGCATGGAGGTAAGATATGTATTTATTAGCTGCTTAATTGATGAACGTTGGTATAGCATAGATATACGCCAGCTAAAGGGGCCTAGCCAAAATGCCATTAAGAAAGCATTAGCGAAGTTCCAAAATGATAAAATGAATGGGATTGAGGCATAAGGCCGCGCTTAATCACGTGGTCCATCCCTATAATTTTATCATTTTCGAACTTCGCTAACGCTTTCTTAATGGCATTTTGACTAGGCCCCAAGGAATCCATTCGCCCGACTGAATACAGAATTCCTCGAAATCAGGTGAGGAGATTAAGCCACATGTCCCACTAGATATGTGGTTCCTCAAGGGGTCTGGGATTAATTCAATAGTTCGCATATGGTAGTTCCTTTACAAGGAATCATTGACTGCATCTAGTATTGATGACACAGCCAGATGCACACCATGACGTGTTCTTTTATCCTTGGAAACCTGAATATTCTCGTGCTTTACCTTTCGGTAGTGTTGGCCTTTAAACAGGTGGGAAGATGATCTCCGTTCAGGGGCTGGTCCGTATTGGACATTTATTCATTCTTGGGCTGATGATAGTGATAATTATAATCATCGACCACATAACCCATAGACTCCTAATAACAGGGGAACGGGTTCTGGCGACATATCTGACTTATAGTTCCGATGTAAGCCGTAAACAATGTACTCAAACTATCATGTCGTCTCATTCTTTCCCATTGCGAAATATATCAATTTCTTTTTAACGTTCCGTGATTGGTAATGTATGACATTGAATTAGCTAATCACAGCATTGCAACCCCTTTCGTCTCACCTCAGCTAGTTGCCAGAATGCATTTAATACGAAAGATCAAACATTAGGAGTCTATGGGTTGTGTGCTCGATGATTATAATAATAATGTATTTCATGACAAAAATGTAGTATAATGGTGGTGTGTTACATTAAAGCCCATTACATATACATATAATACATATACCATTCTGATTATGTACCATAACGTCATTATTTCAGGAACTGAGAAGGGCTGTTTGACCTGTCTAAGATTTATAAGGGACAGTATTTGCACTAATAATTGTATCGACCTTTGAATAGTAATACAGTAATAAGTATCTGAGTCGTTAATGTATTCTTTACCTCACAAGTATTACAGTTACTGATATATTCTTGGCAATTATGTATGTAACTAGTTATTTATTTGCAGTTAACGGCGTGGTGTCCTCCGGCAACCTGGTAGCTCTAATGGGTTCGAGGTAAGATTTGCGAATTATATTAATAGTGAGCCAAACGGCCACAGGTATCTCGAATTGCGTTCAAAACTATGCTACCTCAAATTACCGAAAAGAGGGTAAACTACTGATCAATTTCGATGAGAGTTTGCAACAGAGTACATTATGTTAGCCTTTTGTACTGAACGCCAAGACGGCCGATCCGTCGATGGTCTAGTTGGAATGGGTTACCTACTGGTGGTGGGGATGCGCTGTGCCGCGCTCTCACCTGCATGTGCACCACCTGCACAGTCCTTGTTTCTTCCGTGAATCAGCTTCGTTGAGAAGAGCAGGAGAGGAAGATAATTACTGGCACCGAGATTAACCCCGGTTTACGAAAGACTGAACAACGCAAAAATTAACAAATCAACTGTCAAATCTCTTGTGTCAAATGAGTTGCTAATAGCTTGGTTAAATTACTAATTTGATCAGCTTGTCAGGTGACATAACAACTACAATGAAAATCTGTTAAATTTGACTCTAGAATCGTATGTTAACCGCCATTAACAACCATGTTAGTTGACATACACTTTGACCAACGTTTCAGAAACCGGACGTTAACATCTTGTAATTAGTATAAACACATATATGAATAGGCTATATCCACTGAGTTTGTTTCGCCGGTTCTTCTCAGTGGGCTTGCTTTGGAACCGGTGGTAGACTCAATTGATTTTCAAAAAGATACTTTGGTGGTACTATTTTGAATTAAAAAAAATGACTTTGACTTTGCATGAGCTACATCGACCACTTGCCATCCGGGGGCACGTTTGCTAGTTTATCTATCCAATAATTATTATCATTAAAAAACTTCGATATGTAGTGCGCCTTTATTTACGCCCTTACTAGTGCGCCCCTAAAATGAGTGTTTCTGTGCATCTGAAGTGGAAGTGTTTAGTGTTGCCCAAAGACAAACGAGCTTACCTGTTTAATAAAACTTACAAATTGTAAATTGTAATTGTAGATTACAATTTACAATTCTACAAGTTTCTGTAAAATTTGTCTAATAATGAATACAACTTACAAGTATACAATTGTGGAAAACTTACAAAATTATAAAATTGTACCTACAATTTACAAATTCGTACAGAAAACTGTTTTATTGAACAGAGAATTGTTGTAATTACAAGTTTACATATTTTGTAAATTGTAGTACAATTCCGACAGGCGGATTCTGTGTCAAAAATTTACAATTTAGTGCCTCAATCTATTTGATACACAAAAATGGTTCAAACAACTAACAGTTAGTAGTGACAGTAATGATGATGAATAAATATATCATAAAAGAACGGTAAAAACTCAGAGTTTTTCGTGAAAGGATTAACTTTACTTTTGATGCGACAAATTTTACAGAAACTTATAGAATTGTAAATTGTAATTTACAATAATTATTACAATTTACAATTTGTAAGTATTATTAAACAAGCCCCTGGCTAGTAGCTAACACGGACAGAATAGATGGCGTATAAACATTACGGCAGGGGTGCATGGCGCGTGGGCGTTGCACGTCGTATTTTAATTTATAAATTACTTTCAAATATAATAACATACACTACTTCAAGATAAAGCGAGTTACAACACCGCACTACTTGGTGCAGTTTTTATACGAATGAAAAAATCTCCGAAATCCAAATCGCCAACTTTGCATAATATCAAACGGTGTCAGGGTGTATTGATCTTATATCCATTTACATAATATTAATTTGTTGTGAAAAATTTCAACAGCGTAATTCCTGACCTTTGTGTGCTTAAATGCACTTTTTCCTTTCAAAAATTCATATAGGCTCCTTGATGAAGTATAATATTTATAGCATAAGATACCTGACTGAATTTTTGTAGGCAACCCATATTATATTGACATATTAAATTGAATATAAAATAAGTTTCATCAAATAAGCATCTCGGTGAAGGTCGTTTTATATACCGTATCTAATATCTTAGACTATTAGGTACCTTTAAAAAGACACAATATTAAATATACCTCCTTTATATCAACTTCAACTATAAGGAATATACAATTATGTATCTCAAGAGTTATCTAATTTACATGGAAACAAAGTATAATATACTTTTCAGAGGTCATTCCTAACATTTTGGGGTTTGTAGAAATAATCTATGGTCACGAAAGAAAGTTCTTCGTTTAATAAACTACTGAATACCTTACAATGTGTCAACCACAGATTTATAAATAAAGACAGATGGAGCATGCCGAACACCCGAGTGACGCTTCAAAGCGAATACAAATTACAAAGCGAACTCAATCTAATAGACGTTTAGAGTACGACGCTATGTCAAGCACTTGAGAGCGCTTTTGAATTTGTATTCGCTTTGGTGGCGTCACCCGCGTGTTCGGCATGCTCCATCTATCTTTATTTATAAATCTGTGGTATAAACATTAGAAATCAACGGCATATCAAGTATACGAGAAATAATTTCCTTTGATGGGATTAGAAGACCATTAGTTTCCTCACGTTTTCCTTTACCTCTCAGGAATACACAAATGTGGATACTGGATATATTTCAAAACTACGTAAAGATTTCAAAATTCTAGAAATTACCAAACCGTTGACACATAGATATTTAAAATTTTGCAACTTGTATAAAAATAAGGTCAAAATTTTATTTTTGGAATCAATACTCTTACAGTCCAATGTAGTTTAAATGGAAATAATATCTATTTTTGTCACCGACCTCAAAATTGTTACAAAAATAGCGTATTAAGGACAATATTCATATTGTAACGTTATTGAAATATTAAACACGTACCTATATCAAAGTATGAATTAATGAATATTTTTGTAAGACGTAGACAAAGAAGGTGTTACATATTATCTTCCTTACTTCTTAGTTCTAGAATATAATCTTCTTCTAGACCAGACTGCATTGCTATTTCCCAACCAGAGGGCCCTTGGTAGGGGCGTATAGAACGTTAAGAGAAGTGATAGCTTATGTTTTCGATAAAAAAAATAACGGAAACTGCAATCAACCAACTGGTACATAGAATACAGCTTTAAGTATCTCATTAGTCATGTCACTACTAGGTATCCTTACTAATATAAATGTGAAAGTAGGCATGTTTGTTACGATTTCGCGCGAAAACTACTAAACCGATCATTATGAAACTTTGTACAAATATTCTCGAAGCTACTAGAAGTAACATAGAATACATTAGAAAAAAGGATGTTTATTCTAATGCGGGCAATGCCGCGGGACAGCTAGTACTATATGCAATGCGCCATTTTGTGGTGGCAGACATCTAGGGGCCCAGCCAAAATGCCATTAAGAAAGCGTTAGCGAAGTTCGAAAATAATAAAATGTATGGGATTGATATAAGGCCGCGCTTAATTACGTGGTCCATCCTATACATTTTATCATTTTGAACTTCGAACGCTTTCTTAATGGCATTTTGGCTAAGCCCCCTAGTCTGCTAGTTATCCAATGTATTATATATTTATATTTACCATTTTCACAACTATTACGATATACGTAATGGTATCTCTCAGTTAAGTTGATGATAAGTTGGCCGATACTCTCAAATCGAGTTTAATGAATTATAAATTCATATGATACTAACATAATAATTTCTTCGCAGTGGAGCCGGCAAAACTACCCTTCTCGCTGCGATCAGCCGTCGAGATAAAAGCGCGATAACCGGCTACCTCATGCTGAACGGAAGACTGGCGGGGGCTGATCTGATCGCTCGCATCTCCGGCTTCGTCCCGCAGGAGGATCTGTCCATCGACGACCTTAGCGTCTCCGAGCATATGGAGTTTATGGTAAGGATAAAGCTACAGTGGCTTACACCCGTATTCACAAAAAATACTATGAGGTGTCACAGTACTTCAGAACGCATAGGGTCATTCAAACCAGGCATAGACAATACTTGAGTGAAATACGCCACTGTGCGTGTGTCAAACCAAATTGTTGTCACGTAGAGCGCCTAGGTAGTGCGTTCTTTGCATAGTGTTGTTTCATTAGTTAGCCAAGTACGCTTCTTGAAAAAAAAATAACCGATGGGCAAGGTGATTTCTAAAGTATTTACACGGTTTCGGATCGGATGCAGTAGTTAGAAGCACTAGGTTCTGGAGTGAAAACCTCGTTACGGAAAATGGAGGATTTATCAAGATCTAACAATATATCTAAGGCGATCTAATAAAAATAAGTAGAATTATGGATTGATTGCCCAGGGACACGGATTTTCTTTCATAGAAAATGGGACAAGCGTCCGTTTGTCGGTTCGGTCGATTCATCTCGATGACCTCTGTGGCTCAGTGGTTAGCGCGTTGGCGCTCAAGCCGGAGGTAGCGGGTTCGAATCTCGCCAGGGAACAAAAAAGTTTATGTGTTCCTTGATCATGGATGTGTATTAAATATATGTATTATATAATAAAAATCTTAAATATATGTACTTATATAAAAAGCATTAAATATATGTATTTCCGTTGCCTGGTACCCGTAACACAAGTCTCTTCGAGAACTTAGCACGGGACCAGATTGACGTGGTGTAAAATCTGATGGTATCATAGCGGGATTCATAAACACCCGCGACGCTAGAGCATTGACAGAGTCGTTGACAGCCTTTCAAAAATGTAAAGTTCGGTTTTTTCTGGAAAAATCCTATCGTTTTGGATATACCGTTGGTGGCAAATTCTTATTTCCAGTTTTCAGACTACGAAACCAGTGCTCGTAAATTTAAGTCTTATGGCCGTCCCCGACGACACATCTAGAGACTTATAAATAATTTGGCATTAACTTATTATAGTAAATTTTTGATAGCAGAGGCTTATCGATTATATTTGTATAATTTGGATAAATTTAATTAAAACCGGTTCATAATTAAAATGTATATAAATTAGACCAATGTTTTAATCACAGTTTGGAATAAATAATATGTACTATATTTTTTATACACAAAAATACTCGAAACTCGAATTAAGTTCGGTCTTACATAAAATATTTGATTATTTAACTTGTTTTTATAATGTGGCATGAAGGAAAAGAAAAGTTGTGGAAATCCAGGTGCTATTAAAAAATCTATGACCGTCTATAAAATGAACTAGTCTGTTTAACTAGGGTATACAGCAGTGATGCCGACTGCTATTTTTTTACCCCTAAGCCTTTTTTAAAATCCCCTAAATCCCATCCAATATACCCTAATTTTTTTAATAACTAAGAAGTCTAACTAAAAGTTCATATTTCTAAGAAATTTTTTACCCTAAAGAATCCCCTTTTCTAAATTCTTCCCCCTAAATTTAGGGGGAAAACCCCCAAGTTGGCATCACTTGTATACAGGTCGTGGCATACATAGGGTATACAGGTATTTCTTAGATGAGCCGTCTGCTCATCTACTTTTCTGATGTAGATTTAAGGCCTTAAGGCCAACAGCATAGGTCCTTTCGAAAGAAAAAAAACAGATCGTGGCAAGGGATCGACCGTCTTGGCATTCATTGAACGAGGTCTATGTTAAGCAAGAGATAGAGGCTGATGATGATGATGATACATAGGACAAATATTATATGTTATACATACCTACTTCACCCGACTTAGGGGTATTAGCCCTAAGTCCATTCCATTACTTTTCCATTCCATTACTATTGAAAACCATGGAATATATTATTATAGTGAAGAAAATTTATTCATCGCTTAATAAAATTCTCGCCTCAGAGCTTTAAAAATAAGTATTCATTAGAGGCGCTAGAACATCCCACGCATAATCTTAATAACCACTTCTTATCATACAATCTTCAACATAACCCATATACTAGAAAAACGATTGAACGTGCTTATTGATCTGTATTTAATTTATTTTGGTATTTTTTCCTGATTTCTATCTTCTTGTACACAATTCCAAAGTATCAATACATTCTGATCCTTATCTATCTTGTAAAATACCATGTTAACATGCAAAATTATGTTTTCATGAAATAAAACAAGAAATATTTTAGCATTTTCAAACCATTTGATAACATGAGTCGTTAAGATAAGGAATTGTAATAAATTTTTACGCAAACTGTTCCGTAAATCCGACATCCCACTATATTTAGTATTGATGTTTCGAATTGCATGCAAATATAATTTCAACATATAACATTATTTTTCTGTCTTTAAGTAAAGACTTCAAATTATCCACTTCTAAGGGGGAACATAGCTAAAAGTTACAAAATAGGAGGAGATCTCTAAAATTACACTTATAAGGGGAAGGCACAGATTTATAAATAAAGACAGATGGAGGATTTGTATTCGCTTTGAAGCATCACTCGGGTGTTCGGCATGCTCCATCTGTCTTTATTTATAAATCTGTGGAGGAAGGGATATCCTCTTTGAGGTTCGAATAGAGAGAAGTTTGTATATATATAATTATATGACATGCTTTTAAAACCATAATTTTGATGTATTATTACTAATTTTGACATATGAGAGTATTACATTAAAAAAAAAACATTATGACAGCAGGCATGTAATGAACTTATTAACCACAACAAACTTAAAGTTGTTTCTTTACATTTATAACAAATTTTCAGTGTTAAAATTTGTATTTTCATAATGATGGAATTCCAAGCAAAACGATTGTCCTTTACTGAAAAGTGTTAAGTTTTAACTTTTTGAGCAGTCTAAAAAAACTGATTTCAGTTAAAATGAATAGAAAAAATAAAATCATAATACATACATCCTTACTAATATTATGAACGTAAAAGCGTGGATGTTTGTTAGGCTTTCACGCAAAAACTACTCAACGAAACATCATGAAACTTTGTACTCATATTCTGGGAGGTACTAGAAGTAACATAGATTTTTTTTGCTAACGCGCGCGAAGCCAACAGCTAGTATAATAAATAAAAACAAAATGTGGCAAACAAAAAAAATACTTAATGACATTAATGTGACCGAGATCCTTCAAAGGTTTTTTCTACATTAGACATTAAAAAATATAAAAATAAACTGTAGATAACACAAATCAAATTTTAAAAACGTAAAAAAGTATTTTGGATTCGGCGCTATAACAAAAAAAAGGTGTGTGTGCGATTCACATACGATAGAAGTGAAACACGTCATGTCAAATGCTCAAATACAAGCAAGTACTAAACAGTCTGCAATATACATACACACCGACATTTGCTTTCTCGCTCTTTTGTATTTGTGTCTCTTACCTGTCGTTTTTTCCGTTGCATCCGGTTTGAAATCACAACGATTCTAATGAAGTTTCACTTCAAAATTAAGATAATAACAAAAAAAACAGAAATAACTAACATGGCAAGACTATAGAGGTAATTTTGGGATATTTCTTGAATCAAATGTATTTTTGTCTATAAATCTTGCAATAACAAGCAATATTAAAATGGTAACTGAAGTTGGTATTATTAGTCTTTTTCTGGATTTCATAGATATTTTATTCAAAGCTTTGGTTTCTTGTAATATTTTTTTTTTCGAATTTTACAAGTAATTTTCTTTTACTTGTATTCTTTTCGAATCATGATCCTGACTTTTGTTACTGACTTAGAATTTGTTACTTTGTTACTAGACTGATATGTCTAAAATAATAAAAATTAAATTGATTTTTTAATACATAAATATATATTTTTAAAGTAACGCCTTATTTAAAATCATCCAAAATATCGTAATTTATCATTATAATTTATTTTAATTTATTCAAATTACTGTTTTTATTCCAATCAAGTATCCAGGTGATTTGAGCTAAATAATAGAAAAGAAGCGTGATAAAATTTAAATTATACTACATTTTCGGGGTCCACTTGAACAGTTTTAATAGGGTTCTGTACACAGAGTAGTACTGAGGTTCTTCCTGTTTGTTTTTCCTGCGATCCAGCTTTCCTGTGTTCCGGATAGAGAGACAGTATAGGCAGTGTTATTACTACCAAAATTTCAGGTCCTGTGTTTCAGAATAGGTTACGCGAGAATTAATCCCTGGGCTGCATAAGGAATAGTCCCGGAAAACTCGTTCATATGCGACGCTGATATTTTATTTCGTTTCTTAATTTGTTAAAAAAACCGAACGGTCTTCTACCACTATACAGAACTATTGGAGGTTTACTATCTGAACTAAAATTTGTATTTTAGTTCAGATAGCAAACCTCCATTTTACTCTGTTTCTAAGTAACAATCGTCATTATATTTTCCCAACTGTTGAATATATGCCTCAATGAACGCCATTTTAGCTAATTAGAATAGTTGGAGGTGCCTACCATCTGCCTTCCATTTGCCTAAACGTTTACTCACTTTTTAAGTATTACAAGTCGCATTTTATCACCAGGCTCGTCTTATGATGGACAAGAGATCGAACGCATCGATGCGGTCAAGGAGGATCCAACAGCTACTCGGGGACCTGGGGGTCGCCAACTGTACGAGGACCAAACTGAAGGCGTTGTCAGGGGGAGAGAGGAAGCGAGTGGCTCTTGCAGTTCAGGTAAGTCCATCTATTTTTGACGTGACAACGTCTAATAGCTCGATATTACGGGCAGTATGCACGAAAACGATGACGTCATTGTAGCGTTCCGTCAGCGAGAGCGCGGCACGAACGAAAGAGAGGCATGATCGGCTCAGTTCGGTTCGTGCTGCATGCAATATTTGACGTTGTCTCGTCAAAATACCGTCCGTAAACCGACTTTACAGACAACATTTTTTTATCTAATAGGTCGCCTTGGTAGTAAATTCAACTTGAATGTCGTGACAGTACGGACATGACGCTGCTAATAATTCGCTATAGATTTTTGTTGAATATACAATGATGATGAATGAAATGAGATATATAAGTAACAAAAAATATTATGATGAGAGATAAAAAATTTAAAAGGTTAGTGATCTGTCACTGAGGTAATAGCATTTTAACCACCAACCAGTGATCTATGTTTACGTCTCTTTGGCCAATCATCCATCAATGGCCGTCAATCGGCTAATCAGAGTGCAGAACCGGAGCAGCGTGTCATCACGAATTTGCCGGAATTTATTTTCATACGAAATATATAACATTACCGCTCAATTCCGGTTATAAGCTTGATGTGGGTAGAATTTATTATTGTAGCGGAAGCCTAGCAATAAAAATGTCATTAATAGGAATTTTGTATCGTTTCATATGGCCGTATGGCATTCGTGTTGTGAACTATGTGTGCTATTTGATCGAACTAAATGAATAAATTTTGAGTTTTTTGTGAATTCTCATGTAGAACTTAGAAGGTAAATACTTATCTACTGCTATGTTATGACTAAGTGATCTATGCTTAAAAAGTGATCATCAAAATGCGGCTGTAAATCTAACACAGACAAAGCTCCGGGTAACACCTAGTACCTAGGTCCTAGACCAATAAAATCAATATGAATACGTTTTTACGCGTATTGAACATGGAAAGTCATTAATAAAATAAAAACGCTTTAACTTATAATAAAAACACATATAAAAAGGCTATGATAATTGATTTAGCCATTTATAATCAAATCAATATTATAATATTTTATAATTCAATTACTATTAACCCGCCGGAAAAATAGAATCACATAAAAAACTTGATAATTCTCTTCCAGCTTCTAAACGACCCTCCAATCCTGTTCTGCGATGAGCCCACCACAGGTTTGGACAGCTCAGCTGCCAGCGCCGTGGTTTCCCGATTGCGAAGACTGGCCATTGCTGGCAAGTTGGTGGTATGCTCCGTCCACCAGCCAGCTTCTGGAGTCTTCGAGCTGTTCCATCAAGTGGTGCTCTTGGCGAATGGACGAGTCGCCTTCCAGGGGACTATTGAGCAAGCGGATCAGTTTTTTGCATCGTAAGTGATATGTACTTGAAATGACTGGATACTAACTTATATGATACTAGCTGTTGCCCGAGCTTCACCTGCTTTAACTAAGATTTACAACGGCATTTTAGTACACAAAATAAGTAACTTTTCCGGTTGATTTTTTACACCTTGTGTCCGAAAAATCCAAATATCTTATGGAACCCTATTTTTTCCAAAATAAAATTTTGCCTATGTTACTCGTGGATAATGTAGCTATCGAATGGTGAAAGAATTTTTGAAATCGGTCCAGTACTTTTTGAGCCTATTCATTACAGCCAAACAAACAAACAAAGTTTTCCTCTTTATAATATTAGTGTAGATATCTAGCGACTGATATGCCTTGCCTTGCATTGAAAAACCGTTTAGTGCCTTTTTAGATCCATCTTCAAAACTTTCCTTTCTAGGCAATGCAATTTTTAAGATAAAGATGTTTTGATACGTTTCACTCCTTACTTACTCTTACCTCTCTGTTAATTTTACGGAATGTATAAAATTATATTATTATGTAAATTTTTAACGACTTTTGCTTCTGCAATGTTGTTTGTCCGGTTCAAACTATTTTCTATTTCGATTCTTTTTTTTTGACAAAGACATAGTAAATTAATGTGACACATCTACAAGCGGACAACTCGCATTATGTTAACGATTTTTTTTTGTCCACGCGTTAATCTATACTAATATTATAAAGAGGAAAGATTTGTACCTATTTTTGTATGTTTGTATGTTTGTAATGAATAGGCTCAAAAAGTACTGGACCGATTTAAAAAATTCTTTCACCATTCGGAAGCTACATTATCCACGAATAACATAGGCTAAATTTTATTCTGATAAATATACGGTTCCGTAAGATATTTGGGGTTTTCGAACACAAGGTGTAAAAAATCAACCAGAAAAGTTACTTATTTTGCGTACTAAGATCCCGTTGTAAATCTTAGTTAACGCAGGCAAAGCTGCGGGCAACAGCTAGTGTTTTATATACCTAGAAGTCATTAAAGAACAAAAAATATTCTACAACAAAAATAAATAGTTGACCATAATGATATTAATAATAAGTGAATATGGCCAAGAAGACAGTTATTATGTCATAATAATAAATTAGTAGAAAAACTCGTGAATAAATGTTATACTATATAATATAATTTTATATTCCCCAAAAGAATAGAAATCCATTAATACATTTCGAAAATTTATATAAAATAAGAAGTCTACGAAAATCAAAAACTAGAATGTTTATACTGGGTTTTACAGCTCTCAAAGAAAAGATAAGAATAACATATAAAACAAAAAAGGAATAGGAGTTTGAACGAAATTCCGCCGCAGCTACTCTTACATAAAATACGGTCGTATCTATCCATACCGATTTTGATAATTTTTATTTTTTATAGCTTATGTTATTTTGGATGTGTGGTTTTTATTTTGAATCAGGCGTTGTTTAAAATTATATGGTATTATTGTGTATTCTTTTTTAATAATAAGGATTTCTAATCCTACTGATATTATAAAGGCGAAAGTTTGTAAGTATGGATATTTGTTACTCTTTCACGTATAAACTACTGAATGGATTTTAATGAAACCTTACAATAATATAGCTTATACGTCAGGATAACACATAGCCTATAATTTATCTCCGTATTACCACGGGAATGGGAATTACGCGGGTAAAACCGCGGGGCGCTGCTAGTATTTAATAAAAAAAATGTTTTATATTTTCCGGCTATCCATTGGCGGCCAACCTCTTTTAATCGATTGATTAGGTTTTCAGACAGTGAGTTGGTAAGTACTAAGTGGTAAGTGGTAACCCACGAAAATTAATATTCCTCCTACGACAGGCGATTCGCGTGATTTATAATTCTCATTTGTTCACGCTTCCGTATGAATGAACGAAAAAAACCGTCGAGGCACCTACCTGTTTTTACATAAGTAATGATATTTTGCACACAAACTCGTAGTCTTAGATCATTAAAATGTCTAAATGGAGTGTCGCCCTACAATCAAAACAAAAAAAAAACTGGCTAACATTTTCAAAGATATATTCGTGAACAGTGATACCAGCTACTACAGTTCTCCCATAATCATCCTTTTTAATCTCCTTACACTTCAACACAAACCTTCATTATAAATAAAAACAATAATGCATAACAATTCATGCGTATTCTATGACAGCGGGACGGATACTAAACACAGAGAAAGCATTTAGAGGCTAACAGTTGGACGCTATTTTTTTGGACGTGTTTTCCGCGCGACACTCTATCTAGACATATTATTGATCTAAGCTCGTAGTGTCTAAACAATATATTATAATTGTGTCCAAATTATTTATTTTTAATCGGTCGCTTTAGAATGATTTAAATAGTTGATGACGTACTTCGTCTTGGTTATTTTGCGATACATTTCTGTATGTCTATCACCATGCATATGTATATATGCATGGTGATAGACATACAGAAATAAACCCCATATGATAAACCCTATAGCTTTACTGTAGCTGTACTTAATAAATAAATGAATGAATGAAATGAATGAATGAATGAAATAAATGAATGAATGAATGAAATAACTGTTTGTAATATAATTCTTGTGTAGTACCAAGATACTAATTCATATTGTTATCTCTTTTGTTAGAGTTACGTTTGATTTTTAATGTTAGCATGTTCGAGCACTACCTATTTTTCCTTCATTGGTAATGTTTAGATTTTTTTTCTGGAAATATTTTTTGAAACTGTTATCTAAACATTCGTGAGGTTATTATGATCAGTTAAAAAAAATAATAGGCAGCTATTTCATTCTTTGGCGGCTGGTAAATTAGTGCGAAAGCAAAACAACATCAATAACAAAAACCAAATGGCCGGTAATTTGAATCAAATTACACAATAAATCAAATAACAACATCAGTACAAAAATATATCATTTATTATGCTGGAACTGTCCATCAATTAGATAAAAATACGACAGTTCACAGAGAACCGGTAGTTTTTGCGTGATGTTGGAACAAAGAAACAGAGAAAAAAAATACTAAACACATTTTTGTATTCACTATATTCTACCAAATTAACCTATCATTGTTTTAGCGTATAATTTGTTTTAATATTCCATCAATCAATTTAATTTTCAAAAAAATAAAAACTTTACTATACGCTGAACATATAAGAAATACATTTTATCTCTTATTGTATACAGAACTGCTTAGAATGAGGTTTCTTACCGACTAATTCCGATTTGTATGCTCTATGTTTATTTAAGTTCCCTTATGATTTATATGACTCATTTTTACTAACTTAACTGCAAACATTTAACTGCAGGACGTCTTAATAAATATGCATTTTGTAAATTTTAACTTACCAAAACTACAATTGCCGCTTTAAATCAGAGCCGTTCTTCGAAATATAGTGTAAAAGTGCAACTAGCTATATGTTTAATACACAAACTTGGATAGGTATTAATTTGTCGAACAAAACAAAAAAAAATCAAAACTATAAAAAAAAACTATTTTTTTACGTAATTATTTTTCTGATAAAAAACTTTTTAACTGACTAATCGGAGCATGATGTTGAACCATCACACGCATGTATTATTAAAATTACGCGGAGAAGGTCAATCGACTCTACATTTTAACCATTTTATTCAAATAAATATCATGCAAAATGACGCATGTTCAAATAAATTGAACATAACGATCGCAGTCATACTAATCAGGTGATTTGTAATCATGCAAAAATACTAGAATTCTTTTAGGTATAATCAATATCAATAACGGCGCTTTGGGGGGCACGGAGGGTGTGCTAACAGCTACCAGCTAATTAACGCTAAATTAATTATCATTAGGGCCTGTTTCACAATCTCCAGTTAAGTGTCCAATACGCTATCGGCAACATATTTGACAGATATTTGACAGATACTCCATAATCTATCTGTCAAATATGTTGCCGATAGCCTATTGGGAACTTAACTGGAGATTGTGAAACAGGCCCTTAATATTATTTTTATTGTAAAATTTATTATAGCTTTTATTATCATTAGGGCCTGTTTCACCACTTCCCTATAAGTGCCGGATAAACTATCCGCAACATATTTGACAGATACTCCATACTCTATCTGTTGGATAACCGGTGGATAGCCTATTCAGAACTTATCAGGAAGTGGTGAAACAGGCCCTTATTATATTAGCTTCATTTGTGTGTACTCTTATCTATGTAACGGAATCTTTGAACAGGTTTTTCAAACCGCAAAAAATATCTGATTAAAGTAAAATGGTGCATATAATCAAAAGCCGATACAAATGCATCTATCTACGTATTAAAAAAATATATACAATTGACTATAATAGTAAATGGAATATTTAGTTCGTTTAAAAAGTGTGACATGCTCTATTCAGTATTTTTTCATGCAAAGACTACTTGTAGGAACCGAATCTATGGAAACACTTATTTTTAAAGTACCTAATATAAAGTTTTCCTCTATTAAATTATTCTTCTAATACTATTTTTGTTTCCATCAAATTATATTTAGTATTTATTTATTTTTTTAACAGTTTATATACATTTAAATAGTTACAGTAGAAATATATGTGAAAAAGCTATGTCTGCTAAAGGTCAACCACCCCCGTCGTGTCGGTCCAATAAAATACGATGTGATGAAGGAAAATTGATTAATTAATTATTTTAAATTATTATTTTATTGAATATTTTAAAACGTAAAAGTTTATGAATGTGTTTTCACGCACGAAAAACTATGACTCATGCTTATGTTCCGACTTCCGGTAGAGCCGATCGGCCTCGGTAAGCGGTAACGGATTTAGGCGTTTTCGTCCGAAAGCCGACATTACGAAAGAGCCAGTAAGCTTTATTTAAATACTAGCTATTAACCGCGGCTTCGCTCGCGTTAAATTCGGAGTAGCGCAGTTCCATACGTACGTATAGTAAACGCAGATAGATTTTCTTTTAACTACCCTGCGAACTTTCATCTCCTATGTCATGCCCATATAGGTAAAAATCTTAAAAACGGTAGAATGGTTATTTAATTCTTATCAAGTGCCTAAATGCAAAGTTTCATGGCGTCATCTTCTATATATTATAATGACGAACTTCCATACAAACTTTCATCCCCTATTGTTTTCTTATGTTTTTATCCCCTATTTAAACGCCCCCAAGCTTTTTTCGCGACAATAAGTACCTAATGTCCTTTCTCAAGCTCTAATCTATCTCTGTTCCAAATTTCATCAAAATCGGTTCAGTGGTTTAGGTGAGAAAGCGTAACAGACAGACAGACAGAAAGACAGACAGAGTTACTTTCGCATTTATAATATTAGTAAAGATAAATAAATAATATAAAAATGTCTGTTTGTAAAGTCAAAAAACCTTTTTTTTTTGCATAAATAAATTATGACACTTTTAAAATAATAAAATATAGTCATCGCCACTTTAGAAGTCCGATAGACGCGGCGCTGCGGTCTCATAACTCAATGTTGCCAATTTATAGTGTAATGATTTTCCACCAAGTCTAATACAATAAAAAATTTAAATAATTATAGGGCCTATGGTCAGTAGTGGATTGATAAAGACTCAGTATGATAATAATGACAAAAATAATTATAGCAGCAAAATAAAAATCGCCCTGCCAGGTTTTAGTAAAATAAAACATTTTGTTTTTGTAAATATTTCATTCGTATTTTTTACGTATAACCGATTAGTAGAATTCATCTAAAACAAGCCTCTTCGGATGTGTTCGGCTTTTGCCAGGAGTGACGATTTTCCCAGAAGTAATTGCTGCCATTGTTACTTCTTTTGTTATTCGACCTTTTTTACAGAAACACCTGAAAATATAATTCATCTGAGCAAGGATTTAATTCTTTTACCTTGTATTTATATTCATATAAAATATCATAAGATAAATGTAGGTATAGAGTTAATGATAATATTTTAACCATAAATTAGGCAAAAATAAGTGACTCTGGCATCTCTAAAATTTACCTGTCATGGCAGTGACATTTATAAACATTTTATTCAACGGGGTTAATTGTTGTTTATTTTTACTTTCTAATTCACAAAATTATTTCACTTTAATGATCATTTTACGGCCTTCGCTTTTTACACCTCACTTTATATTATATGCTCCATATTTCACGTAAAACAATTTAAAATATCACAACTTCTTACTCCAGACAGACGTCAAGATGTCAATGTTGTCAAATTTAGTTCGGCCACTAGTCGCAGGACTTTAAAAGTGGCGATGACTATAATTGCAATTCGATGCAAAAAACATTAAATCCTATGAATCTTTAAGCAAACGTCATTTAAAAACGAAATAATGGTGATCCATATCAAAATACATTACGTAATGCTATGAAAATAATCATTATAATACGGAATACGGCTGCTAAGCGGGCGAAGCAGATGTTACAAGATTTTGTTAAGAAGTATCTACGGATTGTTTCAATAATAATTGCTTTAAGAAGAGCATGGTGACCATAAACTATATCATCCGGGGTCAGTTTACATTACCAAATCCAGATGAGTTAGCATCTACCATTTCTTTAATTTTTTATTCAAAAGTTCGGATTGCTAAAAAAAAAATACAGCGTACATATTATTAACCGACATAATAAGTGTCAGAAGAACGGATGACCGATGGGCCATTAAGGTTCAAGAGTTGAAGCCGCGTTTAGGTAGACGAACCAGATGGGAAGACGATCTCCGTGTAGTGGCCGTTCCGCGTTGGATGCGACTAGCAAGGGATCGGTGGTCTTGGCGTTCATTGAGGGAGGCCTATGTTCAGCAGTGGAAGAATTAAGACTGATGATGATGATGAATAAGTGTCATCTTTTTTTAGTTGCTTTACGGTTTTTAATAGATGTTTTTAATTTTATTTTTCTTTGTAGCTTGAATTTCAAGTGCCCCGTCGGTTTCAATGCTGCGGAATACTACGTGTCATTACTGGGCATCGACACAGAGAATGAGATGGAGAGCCGAGAGCGCGTGCGGCGCATATGCAACGAGTACCAGAGATCAGACATCGCCGTGGACATAGAGAACCGCGTGGGAGAGGTGAAGGACGAAGCGGAATACTTCGACGGTACCTTGGATGGGAAGGTATGTAAAATTCAAGATTCGAACATAATTATTATAATTCATGATTAAAAATTCAAAATTCGTAATTCATAGTTCATAATTAATTATTCTTAATTCTAGATATTCGAAGTTGTTAATTTATTTAAAGCTGCAACTTACTTGAAACTTATCACTTTGTTATATTATTAAGAATGATTAATGAAATAATATAAATATAATATAATATATAGTAAAATTGTAAAGTAACGTTTATGTTCCGCTGGGTAATTTAAAATCTTTATAATTTGTCATCACTTATACGCACCAAAATGATTAATATCTAGTAGTTACTAGTATAATACTTGTTGGTTACTATAAAGACACATAAAAAGGGTTGCCACAACATAGTACACTATTTACCGTTGTCCGGGATTTGCTATGCTGTACTCTCTGCTGCACGAGTCCCTTAAGTGGGCATCTTATGTCTCAGGGTAGAAGAAATGTACTCAGAGAAATGCGCTTAGGCATTCCGCTAGGGAATCGGTCTCCCCTGGTGGGTATGTGGGACTCGCTGCGCCCGAAAGATGGTAAGTGGACGCAGCTCTGCCCACTAAAACCCGGCGAGTGCCACCACTACCGCCTTTGGTGAGATGCCCCTAATCTACTAGCAACAGGACACCCCGACGACTAGTCAGTACCTCTCCTCTACAAAGGGATGGTCCCGCACCACAGAATAAGCCCTCCCAACGTCGGAACATTACAATGAGGTGAGGTACCCATCCTCACCCTTTGCCCCTGGTCTTTTTATAAGAGTGGTACAATGAGCCCCCTCGGCTCAATTTGCTTCGCCCAAGGTGTTGGGCTCACCCTGGGCTACTGAACTCCACTTGCTGACCACAAACAAGCTAATTTACTATTTTTACAAAGAAATATGTAAATATGAATAAAATAAATAGGAGGATATTTAAGATAAGAAAGATTTAAACAAACGTGTCAATAGAGAGTTGAATACATTATTTTAATCTACTTAGAAGTTATCTTAATAGTATCTCTTATCGATGACCTATACGAACAATTAAATAAGATTTTAATCTTATCTACAAATATATTAAAAGAGCTGAAATGCAAAATGAGTTGATCGTTCTTATAGAATAATATGTGATTTAAATTTTTAATCTCGAAAAAACAGTATTTTTGTAGATTTCAAAAGAAAGTTTTCAATATATACTTATAATAAATTAATTATTAATTATAATATTAAATATAAAACTAATAAATCTAATAATAACCAAAGTACATTACTATTAGACATATTTTGTCGGGTTGATAAAAATGCGCAAGCTAAGACTCCATAGCGGCGGCAATCTTACTGCGAAATGCCGCGTACCGGTGAAAATGCCGCGTACTAATAAAAATACTGCACATAAGTGTCGGCAGTTTTTTTTTTTAATTCCCGCAGATTTTTTTTTGAGACCAGATAAGATCCTGTCTAAAGGAATTCAAATCCTATAACATTAAATTATATTCTATGACTTATTATGTATAATACAATTACGTTTTATCAAAACTATGTTAATTGAAAATTAAAATTGCTAATACAAACTAATTTTAATTTGTTAAGGCAGAACCATAACTGTAAAGCTGTCTGCCACAATCGAATTTACTATTCCCATTGACCTTTAGCCGCTGTAGTAACCGCAGATAAACCTCGAGACATCATAATTTATTCATATATTAGGTTTGCGACACATCTTTATTATAAATTGTGACAAAACCATAAATATTTAATATATAAATGAGCTTATATATACGTTTTTATAACACTATCATCATCAGAATGTTATCATTCGCTGTGATATATCATGTAAGGAACCAGGACGGCCGGTCCCGTTTTAAGGCGCAGCCCCACCGCGGGGCACGAAGTGGCTACGCATCTTTACTCTCATCCCAATTATTGTATAAAAGTCGTGTTATGCTTGTAAATAATATCTCCCTAATCGTATACAATATTCCTTCTAACTCATCACAAGTTTTTTGCTACCGACTAATAGTTTAACTTCATCCGCTAATGACTCGTCGACCGTATTGGATTTGACTAGCCAAACATCTACTCTCCAGAGTAACGAGTGATATACCGCGCCCCCTGCGGGGCACGGAGGGAAGCGCCCCCCCTTTTGAATTTTACTAGGTGAGCCATCTGCTCACCTACCTACCGATTGTGCTTAAAGGCCATCAGGCCTAAAAGACTAGACCTAGACCTTTCGAAAAAAAAACACGTTTGATAAAAAAATTAAAACCAATTTTTTCCAGTACCTACTACAAACTATAAACTAAAATAGACAGCGTAAGTTTTTCAAAATAATTAGCTTAAAAGCTCTTTACCTATACACCTTTATTAATAAGACTTTAAAGTAATTAATATTATACTTATCTAACTAACATGTAAAGTAAGCCGTTTGTTCACATTTTTTATAAGTAAGTAAGTAAGATTTATGACAAAATCGTACGCTGCCCTTTTGTATGGCCTATCTAAAAACCGGTCTCAACGCGTTCTCATAGAAACTAGGTTCTGTCGTGATTATAGTAATGTACATCATTAATCCTTCTAAATTGACCAACTTTCCAAAGATACGGCTTTGGAGTACTAGTTTTTACAGGTGCTAATGGCATGTGCTGCGTTCATGCCTGAGTATGTTGTTTAGTATCCCTGGAACAGCTTTGCTGTAGTTTGGAAAGGACAAGGTTGAAATAACCTTTTTTTTTCTTTAACGCCGGGCAATGCGCTTAGGCATCCCGCGGGGGAGTGGGTCTCCCCAGGCTGGTATGTGGGACTCGCTGCGCCCGAAAGATGGTAAGTGGACGCAGCTCTACCCACTAAAATCCGGCGAGTGCCTCCAATGCCGCCTTTGGTGAGGTGCCCCGAATCTGCTAGCAACAGGGCACCTCGACGGCTAGTCAGTCGGCTAGTAGTCCATAGGGGACCAACGCCACCTCCACAGTGGGGTTGTCCAGCACCGCAGAACAACCCCTCCCAACTTCGGGACAGTACAATAAGGCGATGATCCCGTCCTCACCCCTTGCCTCTTCTTATAAGAGGGGTATAAAGAGCCCCCTCGGGTCAATTCGCTTCGACCACGGTTTTGGGGTCTACACATCTAAATACTCAAGATAAAGCGACTTTTTTTATAAGAACCGTTTTTTATCCGTTGACTACTTATCACGGTGGCATTATATCTAATTAGCATAACTATTCGTAGGAGAGATACGTATTCTGGTATCGCAACTGTATCAGTTTTCCTCCCGCGGTTCAAATACCAGTTTCCAGTCATTACCAAGAAGTGAAACGGACAGATATTATGTATATTAAATAATTATTATTATATAAAATTAAATAGCTGTTCGTTAGTCTCGCTAAAACTCAAGAACGGCTGAAGCGATTTGGCTAATTTTAGTCTTGATATATACATGGGAGTCCAATGAAGGTTTAAACGGTGATAAAATGAGGAAAAATTGCAAGGAAAATTTAGATTTAAAACATTATTGCATTTTGACGCGATAGTAAGGCAGTACAACGTCTGTCGGGTCCGCTAGTTATTATTATAATTATAAACGGTTTGTAGGGTGACCATTTGTTTTATATTTTGCTGATTTTTTAAAATTCTTATTTTATTACTAATTTTATATTAAACCTTAAGGGTTTTTTGTTTTATCATCTTCATTTCCGGAATAAGCAGTTAAATTAAAAAAAAAGTTAAATTGGAAAAAAAATGGATTTGACCGTCCATTCCAGTTACCATCTAGTAAGAGAGCATCGACTTTTTGTCCTAGTCCCACATACCCACCTGGGGAGACCCACTTCCCCGCGGGATGCCTAAGCACATTTCCTGGCGTTAAAGCATCGACAATTTTAGATAGGATTTGCTGTTTCTTTATCAGCCTTTCAAATGAGTACGGGATTAGGTAATATAAGCTAAGTTGTAGGTGACTGCTTTAAGGCACCGACCGCTCCGTAGAAGGCAAACGCCTCCTTATGACATAAAGAAGTAGTTTTTTTTATTTTTTTTTAAAGGGCAATACGATAACTGTACGTTTTTTCAACTGATTCGCTTATCCAAATAGATATATTATGTATCTAATACATAATTGACGTGATTTCAAATTTCACAAAGAAAGCTAACACTAATTAAGTTTGACACCAATTTATTTATAGGAATAGACAATACCAGTGCGGATATAAAATATTTTTTTTTAATATTTTTTTTAATATATAAATTTAAATAATGTTTATATTATGCTCATCCTACCATAAGAGATGTATTTATCATATAATTTCATATTATCTATTCGTGTGTATATCAAATTATGATTACGTTATTTTTGTCTTTTCTAGAACCAGTATTTCGAGAGATACCTTACTCTGTAAGTATACATTTTCAAATTATATCTAATCTATAAACGAAATGCTTAAAACAAGTATCGGTGTAACGATTCGACGACTGTCTCTGTTACTCTCTTAAAATTTATTTAAATACGTCCCTCTGTGATTGATAAAGATAAGCTCTGATGATAATAAGTACTGCTAATAATAAAAAACATGAAATCCTTTACAATTATTATTATAATATAATAATTCTTCAATCGCCATTATTACTATAATAATAGACAACAATTTTAAATGGAGCCATCATATCGAGAGGGTTTGTAACAAATTGAGGCATTTTCTCGCAAATATTACAATACTTAAAAAACGTATTCCTTATAAAACTATGTTAACGCTGTATTATGCACTAGCAGAATCATATATACAATATGGCCTTAGTAGTTATGGTCGAACTTATAAAACTTACTTAGACTATATATATAAATTACAACTTAAAATTTTGAAAACCATGGTCCCTCCTAAAATAAAAAATCAGTTTGTCAATGATGAAAATGGTATATTTAAATACTGTAAAATTATTCCGATTCATTTACAAATACATTACGCACTCCTCAAAGATAACTATTTTAATGATACTCTTTTAAAATTAATTGATCACCCTGTGCATACCCGAGCTATGTCGAGAAACCAATTGACTACACTGAGCGCAAACAATGTATACGGACAACGTACGACTGCATATCTCGTGCCTCGGCTTATAAACAGTTTACCTCTCGAAGTACGACAAAGTATAACACCTACAAATATCAAAACTATATTAAAAAAACACTTTACAGAAAATAACCGCTTGGCTCCTGAATTTAAACTTTAGCGCGTACATATTGGAATATTATAAACTATATTATGTATCATATAATGAATTTAAAGCCACTATGTTGTACTTAAATAACACAATATGATTTAACTAATGGTGTAGATTAAGTTTAGCACTTGTTTAAACCCTACGTGGTTTTTTGTTGCTAGTTATATTTTTTGTTGTATTTTATTGCTTTATTTGATAAATAAATAAAAAAAAAAAAAAAAAACTGAAATACTCTTCCAATCTTTCGTTTTCTATTCGTTTGAACATTCATTAAAATAAAAGAAAAAAATTTTGATGATTAGAAAAATACTTGTTAAAGATTAGCCTACGCCCTACGTAGAAGTTCAAAACGAACGCGACTGCGAAGGCGGAACACGTGAATTTCAATGAGACGTGGTGCGCCGTACGTAACCGTAACCCAACTACGTTTTTTCACGTAGGTCACTTTAATAGGCTTTGACATAAAGGCCAAAAGTCCTAAAAGTCTAGACCTTTCGAAAAAAAAAAGTTTTGACAGTTTGTTATTTTTGTGCCCACGCTACTTCGTGTTCGCGTCTATATCGCCTACGTAAGACGTCGCCTTTGATAAAATGTATGATTTAGCAAAAATATACCCAGTATAAAATTGTTATCTTCATAAGCTTGAAAAATAAAGGATTTAAAATCCTTATATGCCATGGGAATCACCCTGTATACACATAAATATTTTATCTCTTATATGAATAAAATTAATAGAATATCACATAATTCAAGCGACTGATAAGGCTCGCATTAAATAAGAAATTTATTATATATTCGTATTCCAGTTCATCTTTTTTATATAAAAATAAACATTAAGTTTGTTTATCAAATTATTAGCAGGTATTATTAAGATTTACAAATGAAATAATTAAATACGGACATAGTCCTTTTTTTAAAAATGCGACTTAAAATTAGTAGTTCCATAAATAAAATATAATTTATAAAATATAATTACAAGTACATATACCGAACTTATAAACCGACTTGATAAAATAAGGATTTTTGCTAGTAATTTTTGTCGTAACATAAAAATTTTATAGTCTTTATTATCATGAAAATAAATATCGAGCGTCATTACAATTTTAAACCGACTTTTATTAAAATATGATACTCTTAATATATTACATTACTAGGTACATATCTACTTTACATTTTTATATTTTGTTTTCACACAGAGTCAAAGTGAATTATTTCATTCAATTCTACTGGCTCATGTGGAGGAATATACAATCCATCAAACACAACAAATCCTTATGGATAGCTGAATTTCTTCTGCTTCTGGTAAGTGTTATGTATTACTTAAAGAATAAGTATGAAGTACAAAAACATCGATCTAAATATTTAAAGAAATTACCATAATCCGTTTTCATTAACATGTTTATTCCGTCTGACATCAATTCTGGCTAAAAGAATACCGAGATTTTTCGGATTTTCGGAAAAGAAAACACAAGGACGATTTACAATAATAGTACATCTAGGAGGAGGAGGCTAAAGAACCTCTTTGGATCATAAACCATGCAAGCGAAAAGAAACAACGAAAAAAGCATAGACACGAGAAACGCCTCCTTCTTTGAGTTCGTATGACAAGAAAATGATCTATATATACAGGGTAATTTGTAAAACGCCAGAACCTTGCACGAATATATTAGGTAAAATTACATTATACAATGTTTGTTCGACGATTTTTATGTATACACTCATCAAAGTTAAAGAAGGTTCGGTCAATATAGACTAAAAACATCATCAGTATTTTTCCGTGCACTGCTGCAGTGCTATTCTGTAAGGAACGCAGCGCTGTCGCAACGCTGCGACGAGTTAGTCGCGCCCACAGCGTTGACGGCGCTAGGATGTTTGATATTGTTTGATAAGCTTAGTGAATACCAAGTTGAAATCACAGCACTTCGACAGCGCTGCAATTCTTACAGAATAAATAGCACTGCTTATCGTAGGACTCTTAACTAAAAATATTATCTTATTTTAGTTCGTGGGACTGATTATATCGATACCCTACATGGGTCACTTCAAAGAGCTGGACCAGCGGGACATCCAGAACGCTGAAGGTCTGCTCTATCTGACCATAACGGAGACAATTTTCCTGTTCGGCTACTCTGTGTTCTTCACGTTTCCTGGGGAAGTTCCTATCCTGCTGCGAGAGTCTGCCAGTGGGCTGTACTCGCCGCTACCGTATTATTTGTCCAAGATGATATTCTGGGTGAGCTTTTATTTTACTTTTTTTTAATTATATAAGAGTTTTTAATGATTTTAAGGAATCTCTAGATATCAACATATTTGTATGCGTGTTATACGGTTCTAATTTATTAAAGCCTCTGATAAGAAATCGTAATGTGCTCAACACAGCTTACGATTCGTTGCATTTATCACACACACATGAATTGATCAATTCGCTCACTCACTGATAAAAAAAATCAAAACATTCAAATTTGTATATAGTTCTTACTATACGAATTATACTTAATATACGAAGGCAAATGAGCTGTAATTATGGTAACGTATATGCACACTCTGGCAGTGTGCAACAGACACGCACACTACCAGTGTGTCTAGTAAACACTGGGAGTGTGCGTGTCTGTACTCTGTGCAAACACACATGAACACATGTGTACATACACGTGAACCTCAGAATACACAACGAAACTTACGTATTCTGAGGCGTCAATATAATAAAGCTCACTCGCTCGTGAATTGTAAGTAAGTACTGCCATTATTTTAGGTATACATAAAATACCTAAGTTATTAGACGCGTCTGTGTATTTGACAGTCATCTACCATAATGACATAGTAATAACTTAGATTACATATAATAAAGCGATGATTTCAAATCAAGTTTATGCTCTATGGTTTTTCTATTACATTTTCGAACTCCATTACGAAGTCACAAGTGTTAGTTTGGAATAATATTATGATATCTCAATGTTATCAGATTATTGATTGCCGTAGATAACAGAAAACTTTATCTTAAAACGATCTCTATTTTATATGTATCTCTGATTCTCAAAGATAACGTATGGATTTGTATGAAAATTAATTTAATAGAAATCGAAAAGTTCCGGTACTTTGACATTTGTGTTAATTTATTGATTTTATAAAGTTAAATTTTGTGTTCCAATGATAAGGTATCCCCATATCAATTATACAAAATTACATTTATGATGAAAAACCTTAATAAAAGGTTAAAATCTTTAGAAAAAACATTCTTTTTTTAATTTAGGAGCCTTAATTATTTTTCGAATTTCGAAAGAGTGTCAATATTTTTGGAATAAACATGGCCAAATAGTAGGAGAGACGTAGAAGATCGTCCTTCACAGATCTGATAACCAGATGAGACAAATTTTTATCAAATATTTTGTATAAACAAATATGCCTATAATTACTTGCCTACCCAAAGGTTCTCATGGCTATTCTTAATTTACTTAATTTAAATTAATTTTTTTTCATCACTTGCCTGAAAAAAATCGTACTTAAAGTACTTTAATTTAATTAAAAATAGCCATGAGCACTTTTGGATAGGCAAGTAATTATAGACACATTTGTTTACTTATAAAAAATATTTTATAAAAAAATACGTCTCATCTGGTTATCAGATCAGTGAAGGACGATCTTCCACGGCTCTTAGACCAACAACTGATTGTGAGAAAAATGTGAAAATTTGCTGACACATCAAAATTATAATGATAATCCAAATATATCTATACTATACTATACTAAAATGTGTTATCACTGCTATAAATATTTATTGATATATTAATAAGAAATCGTAAATTATAATGTGATTTAGTTTTCATTATATTGTAACAATCTTTACAATAATCATAATTTGAACTTATTTAAAAAAGTTCCACATTTATAAATGTATATTCAGCTAAAGTTTCAAAAAATGTCTCTCAAATGTTCCTTTGCCCACTTGCAGATACCCCGAGCTGTGATCGAGCCCACGGTGTACGCGACGCTCATATTCAACGTGGCTGGTCTCACCGGCGGCATCCAGGACTGGCTGGGATTCTGCTTCATCACCATCCTGTGTGCCAATTATGCGAACGCATACGGTGAGTCTTGGAGTTACTTCATACAATCTGGGAATGCTGTTTTAGTACAATATTATTGTTTGATTAAAGTTTGGTACAAACTTATTTTTGTGCAAACAAGAAACTTATATTACTCAAAATATTATACAGTATACATTAAAAATTATAAATAATAGGTTAGAACTACTAAACAAACTATAGACTTATATCAAACTAAAAATAAAACTACAAAATATAAAAAAATCGACCCCAAATCGCATCAGGTATACTCGCAGGGTACCCAAGAAGCTGGCGGCATTTCCCTGGTGAAATTTTGTGCTGTCTGTAACAGCTGCAAAGATAGACCAGTTGCGATCATTACTACGAGTACTAACATAACTATAAGTAAATATAGTAATCAATAAACCAACTACCTATAATATATGGCCATACTTTTTGTGTCTGAAATAAACATTTTCTATTCTATTCTGATTTAGCCACTACAACGGTCGTTTAATTTATAATTGTATTAATATATAAAAAAACTAGCTGCCTCGACAGACTTTGTTCTGCCAAAATAAAAATTGCAATTAAAAAATAGGTGTTGATCGTAGAGGGATGAAAATTTAAGGTTGTATGTACTGTGTCATAAAAAAAAAACAAAAAAAATTGTCATATAAATAATAAAAAATATTTTGGGGTAATATATAATACCCTTATCATTTAGGGGGATGAAAAAAAGAATCGACCGACAGTACCTAAATTCATTCACTTATAATATTTTTTAAAGGCCTCTGTCTAGTTTACCAAGTCACAACCCCAGTAATACGTTATATTATAAGTAATATATTAGCATTGTTGATTCTAAATAAGCGATTTTATCCTATAATACACAATAAAGTGTACGTGATATAAATATAAATATAAGATATGACATATTTATGCTATCTCTAAGTGAAAGAACGTTATAGGTAAGATTTATATTTTAGCAAATATTTCTCGTTTCTATTGAGTATTTTAGCGTTATTTTTTACAAAGTGTGCGGAATAATTAAATGATTTCATATCTAATTAATTACCCTGGTACGGTCAACAAAAAAAAAACTATTTTCGACAGTAGGTATTCGTTATTTTCTAGCGTAGATAAGAGGATGTATTATATCTTATTTATGACTACAAGATTTTTATTACTCGATAAAGAATACCACTAAATCGATATTTCGCGTATTTTATTACCCCTACGGAAAACTGTTATCAGTTTTTTTTTGTATCGATTACAAACTGCCGTATTTTGGACGAATTGCAATCTCCGCGACTTTTTTTAGGATAATTTATTAAATCAGTTTATTTTGATAAGTTTTTACTTTTAGGGCCTGTTTCACAATCTAAAGTTAAGTGCCCAATAGGCTATCGGCAACATATTTGACAGATACTCCATAATCTATCTGTCAAATATGTTGCCGATAACCTATTGGGCACTTAACTAGAGATTGTGAAACAGGGCCTTACAAAATTAATAATCAAATTAACAAAAATACTGGTTAACGATTACCGATTATATTATTATAGTAACCTTCCAAATTGTCGATTATGTATATAAATCTCAATATACGAAATACAAATTGATCAATACGAATTTAAAGGAAAAAATGAGAATACCTTGACATCTCATGTAAAAGTGAATTACAATGATAATAATGCTAACTTTTTGTCACTCGTTTTGTCCCGAATCATAAGGAATGCTAAAATATATAAAATGCGTTAATTAATTTTCAATAGATACATCAATCATCAATTGATTATTAACTTTGAGATTACTCAAGGTCGAAAGGCCAGCGACGAAACTCTTAAAACAAAGATCTTTTAGATTTTTTGCTTTGGAAGGTTTTCTTCTCTATAAAGTACTAGCTGTTGCACGCAGACTCGCCAGCGTCAACTAAGTTTTAATACTTACTTTTTGAAAATGTAATATAGCCTATGTTCACCGGGGATAGTGTAGCTTTCCAACAGTGAAGGAAATTTTCAAATCGGTCAAGTAGTTTCGAAGCCTATTCGATTCAAACAAATAATCAAATCTTTCCTCTTTATAATATTAAATATAGAAAAGATCAAAACTTCTAGTAGATATAACAAATTAACACCTACTACCACTAGCCTTAAAAATATGTATAGATGGTATTAATGAATAGAAAAAAAAATTATAAAAATATTATTTTTTATTCTAGGTTCATTTTTATCCTCCGTGTTCGACAAGATGGAGACAGCTGCGTTGGTTTCAGTTCCCTTCGAACTAGTCGGGACCATGTTCTCTGGCCTCTACCTGAACCTGGCTAGCGTCTCCCCCTACGTTGCCTGGTTGAAATACATTTCCGGCTTCTACTACGGTGTCGAGTCGATATCGATTCTACAATGGGACTCGATTGAATCGATAAATTGCGTCAACATAAAGGGCATGCCGTGTATAAAAACAGGACCGGAAGTATTGAAGAGATTCGGCTTCGCTGAGGAGCACTTTTGGAGGAATTGTGTGTGTTTGGTTATTATGTACTGCGTGGCTCACACTGTGGCGTTCATAATGGTTGTCAAACGAAGTCGCGGCACGCCCGTATATTGAATTGGCGAAGGTGTGGATGATGCCTTATATCACTTATCGGCTTGACTTGTTCCGTTGCGTTACTTAAGACGTTTTACGAATTAGTGCCGTGCTCTCGCCTGTATAAACATTATCTTGTATTAGTAACTACTTTCATGACGCTAGTTTCGTAAAATAAGTAAACGAGATAATGTAGTCGAGCTGACTAAGATAATTTTTATATCGAACTGAATTTTCAATTTTATTACAACAATGTAATATTGGTTATCGAAATCATTTTTTTTTAATTTACAATATTTTTTATATTTGTTTTCTTATTACTTTCAACGTATTTATTGATCACTGAAAGTGTTTTGCATGATCCCATTTTTCATACTTTTTTAAATAAATCTGTTTAAAGAATAAGGATATTTTTCATAGAAACGAATTATGACTAAGTGTTTTTGATTTTTATATGAATAAATGATAAATTACTTTTTATTTTTATTCAATAACTAGTAGCATCCCGTGGTTTCCCCCGCACACGACATTTGCATGAGAGTACGATAATACATTATAGCCTATGACGTATTCTGATGTGTAAGCTATATTATTACAAAGTTTCATCAAAATCCACTCACTTCACACACATTCACACTCTTTGTGAAAGAGCAACAAATACATTCCATACATTCATACAAAATTTCTCATTTATGATTTTAGTAGAATAAATATCTTAATTCGTAAGGGTTCCTAATGTTCAACTGCAGCTCCCTACATAAGTGGCAAACGCTAAACGAATAGAATAGACTAGAATACTTATTGTATGGGAATAACACCAGCTCTCAAATTTGACATTATTTTGACAATTACATGTCGTAAGCTAGTGTCATTCCCATACGATGAGTATTCTATTCTATTCGTTTAGCGTTTGTGCCACTTGTGTAGGGGGGCAGATCTTCTATTAAACCTGCATTTCTATTTCTAATTTCTACATATCCGGATGAACGTTACCTTTTTCCAAATAGGTGAATAGACTGTGTCAAGGTAGTTATAATGTATAACTGATGGCACTAAATGAGACGCTAAAAGTCTCGACAAAAGCCTGACTACATACCGTTTTTTATCGTGAGTTTTTAAGGTGTATGTACTTCGATTAAATAAAGCTAAACATTATGTAAGTAATTGTGGATCAATGGAGTTCAAGAGTGAAGGTCGCGCTTAGGTAAACGTAGTGTTTGTCGGCCATTAACCAGGTGGCAATATGATCTCCGTACAGTGACCGGTCCATGTTGGATGCGAGTGGTAAGGGATCGGCCGTCTTGGCGTTTATTAAGGACGGCCTATTAGCAGTGGACGGGTAAAGGCTGGTGATGATGATTATTTAAGGTGTAAACCAAATCGCAGGGAAGACGACATTACAATAGGTAAAGATAAAGTTAGTCGATTATTAGAGGTATTTTACGAGAAAAAATCCAAAGTCTTTGAATTTTTTAATAGACATCTTTGTATCGGTAACACGTTATTTTGTAACCAAATAGGGTTTTTTGTGAGAAAACATACTTGCTTTTCCCCCCCAAGTTAACTTTCGGACTTGGGCAATGTAAATAAAAAAACGTATTAATAAGCGTAGCCTTTATTCTCTTCCCGTTTCAACCCACAATAGCCGATAACGCTCCAGGCCAGCGTCACCAGGGCCAGGCCTAAACTGTCTTCAAAGACAAAGTCCTTTGAGTAACCAGCTTCCATCAGCACAGCATCACCGTTCACTAGACAACGCGAGGCGTTGAAGGGACAATCTGAAAATAAATCTGTGTAACTACTACCGTCTAATGAAAGACGTACAAAGCATTTTGCAGTCGAATGATGAATTTAATCCTTTCTCGAATGTCGAAAAACAGTCTCGAAAATCAACTTGAACGTGAAATAATTTCACAAAGTTACTTAAATCTAGAGCAATTCATATCCAAGTTTTTCAAGCCTTTTTGTCATTTATATATTCCTTTATATTATAATAGGATTTTAATATAAGTTTATCTTTAATAATAGATTTAAATTTATCAATATTCAACTCCTTTATATAGTCGAGAGGTTTATTATAAAAACGTATACAATTGCCCGTAAAGGAGTTACTAATTTTATGGAGCTTTAAGCTCAGCTCAAATTGATAAGTATCGCTGCTAGCATTTAAACTGCCTTGCCAAGGCTGGAGTCTTCTATTATGAAACACAGCAAAGCTGCTTTTCGAAACAGTAGTAGGTACCCATGCAGAAACGTGTACAATACAACACTTCTTCCCGCTGCTTTTTTATTTCAAGTTTATATGATTATAGCCTCCGTGTATAAAGCTCATCGGTAAACGATACCTTTCTACTACATCTATATAAGCTCTAAAAAGAAAAATTCGAGACACCGTATATTTAGACTGTGAGGTCTACCTTCAAATTAATTTCATTCATATAACTAGATTTAGGTATGCTTTCCGTAATACAAAATTACAAAAAATATTTCACTGTGCTTAAAATTAAAAACCTTTATTTCAGCTCAAATACAAGAAAATACTACATAATCTCAGTCGAAAGTTATTTTAAGTTATCAAAGAAGAATCAAATGTGGCGAACCTGTGGGCTGCAACTAGTATACAGGGACATTACGCAGTCTAGACTTGATAATAAAATAATTTAGTAGTAATAAAGTAAACATATAAAATGAGCTTAAAAAATTCTTAAAATGACACATCGACAGGTTTACATAAATCATTTTTATTATCCAGTAGTTTTTATAATAATTTAAACTACTGATTTATCTACACTAATAATATAAAGAGGAAAGGTTTGTATGTATTTTTGTAACGAATTGCCTCAAAAAGTGTGACCGGCCGTCAATCTTGTCATGTTAATATTATGGTTTCAGTAAAGATGGTACGCCAGTGCTTGCTTTGCGCTCAACTTGGCGGGGGCACTACCGTGCCCCCCAGATTTATAATCTAAATTAATATAGCTTATATTAATTTAATGCCTGAAAGTCCTCTTATAAATTCCATGTGTTTATTATAGAAGTTTTTTAATTTTAGGATGCTTGTATTAGTAGTTTAAAATAAGTTTCTTACCAATATGTTCAATCTGCCGCCAATAAATGTTGCTCACCGCATCCATTCCGTAGAAGAAGTGTGAGAAGTACTTGATGGGGTACAGCCAGAGCGGCAGAGAGGATATCCTGATGAAGGCACCCGACATGAGGAACAGGGGCAGGTCCACACACGGCATCACGTCACCCATCACCCCGGTGGTGATGAAGAGGGCCCCCATGCCGAGACCTACAACAAAATCTAACTGTTACTGATTTTATCCCGATGTTTTCTAATACTTTGTCACAGTCGTCACGTGACAACGCGATACCTCCTGTAAGCGATTCTATTCTAAGACGCGGCATTCGGAGTTATGGCCGTGCACTTTCCTCTATAGGCCTTTTCATCATAAGATGAACGCATGCGCGGCAGCCATGTTGAAATAGCGGCAATTCAAAAGTTTCGTACAGTTTTTGTCAACAATGGCTAGGAATGCAATATTATCTCCATTAACAAATCAATCATTAGAAAAAATAATTAATGGTGCTCCACTTATAGCTATGTAGAAGCACATAATTGTGAGCAATTATAAATGGCTGATTCTAACGCATGCGCACAAGAAAATGTTTCTGATGAAAAAGCCTATTGTAAGCAAGGAAAGTTACTAGGTAACTGAGAATTTACTATGTTATTTTTCATCGTATATCTTGAAAGTGGCTATAGTCTATAAAACCTAGACGACTAATTTAGATTAGACGTAATGCGCTGATCTAGTAAAATTATTACATAAAAGAAACAAAAAATAATTGAGAGCCATTAAACCAGCAAATCTGATCCTGTGATAAACTAGTAAGAACACCAAATTGAAATGAAATTCGAACTTGTAACCTCATCGTATACTGTATCGACTGATCATTATTGATACTGTTTTAGTGAGGTTTATGAATATGTGCCTCTATTAGTAATATCCAAAATAACGTAGAAGCTAATAAAATACACCCAAAATGGAACGCAAAGCGTCAAAATAGTTTTATAGCTATCGTGTAGTATTTTTCCATTAACTGTTAAAAAACACAGGTAAGACTAATAAACTGTATACAAATAATTGTGTAGGAATAAATAGAAGCTTGGCTCAGTGTTAAAAATCCTATGTCACCTGGACGATTATATAGGTTAATTTGATATCGATTTTTGGTATTTTTCTGGACGCTAAGAGATATTATAAAAGTTTCTTGTCCATTCCCTTCGTAAGCTTAAATTATGTAAACAGCCTTTCCAGCGGTTTTATTCGTCTTACAATTAAACGAATCTAATTAATAAATAGCTTATAAATACGAACAAACAGCGCCCCGCCGTTTCTTCGAGTACTTTACAATCCCGTAGGATTTGGGGACTGAGAACAGAGATAAATATTGCCTAAATGTTATTCTAATGTATACTGTCAAGTTTTATTTAAATTCATTAGTTTTTGCGTGAAAGAGTAACAAACATCCATTCCATTTTTTGGTGTTATAGAGTAGAGAGGACATCAAATCCCAAAAAAATATATTTTTGAAATCCGACCGTTCCGACGAATCGATTGTTTTAAAGCTTAGCAAAACAATGTCCAGCTTTATATTAGTAGACTATAGACATTTGTTTTATTCGAGAATCTAAAAAAAACCTATTTATAGCGTCTAAATTTAATAAATAGCAAAAACTTCCATGTGTGAAATATATTTTTATGGCAAGTCTAATTTAGAAATGTATCGTTTTAAACTTGGTCGGTCTTTGCATCGTTTTACTCCTTAATTCTTATCTGTACCTATAAATAAAATTCCAGTTGTAAGACTCACTGTTAACCAACCTTCAGAATAAATAATGATATATTTTTTATCCAAGTAATATACAGTTGGTGTTTGTTTCTGATCGCCAGAACAGATAAAATAATCTGTATCTTTGGCATACTAGCGTTTAATTATCTGGATTAACACAAGCGACTTTGTTTTCAAAATAAATTATTCTTATCAGCCTATTAGCCTTCCAAATCAATTGGTGTTGTAGGTGAGCTGATGACTCATATAAGAAGAGTGATTACCTAACCCCGAAAGCTTTTATTGTTCCGTACGAGAGCGATACAACCGGAAACCACGAACAAAGCTATGCGCAGAGCTAGTTTATGATTTTAGTGACCTTCATTCGGTTTAATTTGACCATGAACTTAAACTAAAAAATAGTGCCATTTTAGCCAACTTAAAGTTGCAATAGTTAAAAGAATATCTGTTCTGTGACTAAAGATAATAAAATATGTTTTTAATCGAAACCTTAATTAAGGGATACTTATAGGATCTTGAGTATAAATCATTCTTCGAAAGAAATGGAAAATTGGCACAATATTGGAAATGATAAGACTTTTTTTCACTGGTTTTAATCCGGGATTACCGTGGATTCAGTGTTGGATTAAATTGACGTTCATAAAGCTATTTTATTGGTGTGTACTACCATGTTAAAATAACAATTATATAAAAAAAACATACAGTCGAATTGATAACCTCCTCCTTTTTTTGAAGTCGGTTAAAAAGAAGTCTCGGCACAAAAAGCTACGACATGATTTAAACTACAAGATTTGGAGCTTTATAATTAAATAGCTAACACGAACTTCGCGATGCGGACGTAGGCATCATTCTAATGATCTCACGATGATTTGAAATCTGAAGGTTACACTGCACGGGTATAACATTAAATATTATAACACCTTATGACCTAATAAGTTACTGTTTATAATATTATTAATAAATATTACATCTTCCAACTTCCTTTTAATTAACTACATACCATTTTTGAATTAAGATATTTTTTATTACTATTACTTTTTATTGACTACTTTTTTTTGACTTATTTCAAGTGTAGAAGTTGTACCTACGTAATAAAAATATTTTTAATTTGATTTGATTTTATTTGATAAAAGATATAATTTATAAATGCATTGGGAAATAAATGTGCATTTATGCAGTACAAGGAGTGCCTGCGGTTTTACGAAAGTTTAGAAGTACGGGGATAAATTATAACCCATGTGTTATTCTGATGTATAAGCTATATTATTGTAAAGTTTCATTAAAATCCATTTAGTAGTTTTAACGTGAAAGGGTAACAAACATCTATACTTACAAACTTTCGCGTTTATAATATTAGTAAGATGTTGCTAACATTCCACGATACAACTATTACAACTATTATGTCAACAAAATATAACAACTAATCATGGCGGAAGGTAGATGATCGATTGACTATATTCAGTTGTATTTTACGTTTGTTGTGTTATATGTGTATAATTATCAAAATATAAAAAAACAAGCCCCAAGGTTTTGAACATAGACAAAACAAGATGGCGGATTTCTCGCCATTCGCGTTTGGTTCATTTAAATATATATGCCTATATACATCAATTCCACTATAACCATAATATAGTTCGTTATAGCGTATCGTGAATCGCGGTTACACAATATTACACAACATTTCACCATACCGTAGGACGTAGAGCCGATGGCTGTGGCCATTAGCGCCGCAGCGAATTCCACCGTGGTCAGCCAGCGATTGGGCAGCTGGACAGCCAATGTCGCGATGGATACGTAGGCGATAGGCCATAAGATACACCGGGGCACCTACGAAATAAAACTATTAACAGCTGACAAGGGAACAAAATTACTATCATTCCAAAGGTTTATAGAAATATGTCGAAATATGGTTCGAGGAATACTAGTTAGTCGGTAACACTAAATTATAATTAAAATATTTCGTCTGCGTTCGCAAGAAGGCTGGAAGGAAGGAGAGACAAGCAAGATGGCTCACCTATGGTACCACCATATTGCTTGTCTCTTCCGTGAAAAAACATTCCTTTTAAGAAAAAAATATTTTGCCCAGTTTACTTTTAGCCTTGCTTTTATCGTTACAATAAATATAATGATCACATCATCACCGTACAAAGACAAACGATTAAACATACAATATTACACTTTGTTCTCCATTTCCTCGAAATGTTACCATATCAAAAGCGGTTTTGTTTGAATTTGACAATTTATTAATTATTACTTTTCATTAACTGTACTCTTAGAAGGAACTTCTTTTACAAATTTATCTTTAACTTATTTTTTGGTTGTAAATTATTAACTACCATAAGAATTCTCAAAAAAATCAGACAAGCACACCCTTGTTATTTTCAAAATGTCTTAAACCCCTAACGTATATTTTTACAAATTATTAGTTCATTCATCTTAAATAAGATTTTCTCTTAAAACATTAAATCTATAACTTAATAAATACTTAGGTTATCAAAAAAACTGCGGTTAAATAAAGAGATTATCGCGTTAACACAAACAAACATACTTTTATCATTTTAGTATAGATATATATTATATATATTTTGCATTATAAATAGAAGAAGAATGTAATAATAGTAAGATTCCGTTCATAATATGTAAAATGTCATATTTATATTACCTGTACCTAATAATATAATAAAACTGTAGTATGTCTGTTTGTATATTATTTTCAACGCGCTTCACTATACAGACGTTTTTATGGGATATTTATTTTTGGGGCTTTTCATTAATTTTAGGGCAGATGAAAACTTGAAAAGTCTTAGTACAAAAATATTTTAAGATTTAGTAGCCTTGCTACTTGTAACAACAAACCAAGCTAATATTAACATTAATTAATATAAATCAAGCATCTGCCTTCTGTGCAATCAGATGTACTTCAATTTAATTTACATAAATCCGCCATGTTGAATTTAATGTGTTGAATAAAACATGGACGCCACGCATACAAATAGCTTAACCTTTTGTACAGTTAGTTATCTCAGAGACATCAATAATAGATTTACAAATAAATCCATACTTATATTACAAAGACAGGTTCGAATAATTAGATTTAAAAAAATGGTTGTCTATAAAGTCGGTTTACGGACGTGATACGTGATAATGACAAAATGCGTCACAAACCGAAAGCTTAGGTCGATCGTGCCTCTCGATCGCTTGTTCCGCGCTTTCACTCGCACGCTTGGCATTGACGGAACGTGAGCATGAATTATGCTTTTTCGTACGTGCAGACGGCGTGCATCGATTTATAAGACGTTATTCCGCCAAAAATCTTTCACCAAAGTCTTATAACACAAAAATCTTATAACACAGATCTTCATTATTCTTCTAAATGAACTAAATCTTATTATAAAAATGATCTAAATCTTATCTGAAAAATGAATTTGCATTAATCGCTTTGCCTCATTACTTATAAATAATTATCCATACATACAAACTATCACGCTTATAATATTACTAGGATAATAAGGTTTCTTTGATTAAAATCAATCAAAAGAAATTACGGAAATCATTATAATAATTTAGTATTTCACTAAAAGAAGGCTATATTTTAAGAAATAAGGATAAGCGGGTAAGCCGCCGGAAATAAATAGTGTTTAAAGTTATTTCAAACTACGTAAATATTTTATCATATATTTATTTATTCTGTATAAATTAAGCTCGCCTACACATAAACCGACGTGTGACGGACAGACAGCTAGAACCGGTTTATGCATTAATTGCTTTTTTACTTACACCTTTCTTGGGTGACTATAGATTAAGGTGGTTTAGAGTTTGATTTATTTTATTTTTCTGTGATGTTTGATTAGACTTTAATCCTACTTGAAATTTACATGCAAAAAGGGAAGTTAAAATAAATCATTGAATTTATTATAAACAATGAATGATAATTGAAATTAATATAAAATTAGTTTACTTGTTTTTTTTAAAGGTCTAGACTTTTAGGCCTGATGGCCTTTAAGCTCAATCAATAGGTATAGTTTACCCGTTTAAGAGCTACGGTACTAGTGATAGCGGTCAAACTGTTAATATCAAAATCTGAGAGGTTGAACCTTGAAAGTAAGGTTTTGTATGATGAGCTTCGGTTACATTATTTCATCATCATCATCATCAGCCTTTTCCGTCCACTGCAATGAACGCCAAGACGACCGATCCCTAGCTAGTTAGTTACATTATTTGCAAGCAAACAATTTGAGCAGAATTTATAGAAATTTGCAAGCTGCAATGGAAGATTTTTTAAAATATGTCTGTCACTCCAACTCACACTTGGTCGATAATTAAATTAATATATATGCACGAGTTCCAAGAGTCTAGTGATGTGTAATAATCTTAGGGTTCCGTACGCTAAGAACGGGAACATTTTTTTAGCCTCTGCCTGTCCGACCGTTAACTATCAAGTTCGTTAGCCTTAAAACTGTTGTGTTTTTTGCTGGTGACATTTTCGCAAAAATAGATTTAGCAAAAAATGTGACAAAAACTTTAAGGCCCCGTTTGCTCGAGCGATTAATAAGCGTCGCGTCGTGCTAAATCCCGACATTGGCGATAGTTGCGAGCTTTGTATGTTATAAAATAAAAATAAATTCGATTCAATGTCCAACGCTTATCTTCGAAAATTCATTAGCGTTCCTTAGAAAACCGCCGCGCTTTAAAAACGCTTTCGTGTGAACAAATACATGGCAATTTGTCTCATTCAAACGCTTTTAACGCTCGATGAATCGTGCGTATGGGGCCTTAGTATTATACTTATTTTGTTGACTAATCAAAATTGTTGAATTGATGATTAAATTGATTTGTCAATATTAACGACAGTTTTAAAGTTTGCGACAATGTAATAAGTTTCACTATAAAAAAAAATATTTACGAAAAACGGTACAAAATAAAAAATATACGGAAAGGTGTCGAGCGCGGCGCGGCGTTAAACACATTACAGCGACTTGCGACTTGCGTTTACGTCACTGCAACCAAGTCAATTTTACTGCCAAGGCGTGCCAGGAGATTCTTTACAAAAAAGCGGACCATTTTCCGCTGAATCATTAGATAAGCAGACCAGCTCGCACTTGGCGGCTCATTTTAAACTTGTTCTTTATTTTTTATTCGAATTCTAGTAAAGGAGACTGTGGGTTATTTTTATATTATTAAAAACATTATACTTTTTGTTAAAGTTCCGTGATCTTCAAAATTCGCGTACTTACATGTTTGTATGCACAGAGTAAACTCGTTAATATACGATGGTACATAAAATTATAACTCCACATTCAACAAACCTTGTAATTATTAAATAATTTAACATTCTAAAAAATAAGATATTTCTTCACTATTCTGTCATATTTTATCGAAGCCGCTGATAAGATTTTCAAAAATTTTGACAAAAATGTCATTGATATCCCAACTAGGTAAAGGTTTAGGCTACTTATACAACCATTAATAAACTGCTTGCTATCTTGCTAGTGGTTGCCCACAACCTCCCCCGCGTTAACTTATATTTACAACTGTATCCGGGCTGATAACAATTTTTATAGCCAACGTCATTCAATGATATACTGTTGAAAGAATTTTTCAATTTACAAATATTACTTTTTTGTTGATTTATTACAATAGAAAACTCATATTATACGTCTATATTTTATAGACGTAGATACAAATATTTATTTTGCTAGCTTAGAAGATAAATATAAGACGTGAAAAACGCCTTCAATCTATTTTCTTAATTTATTAAAAAAATAGTACAAAAAATGCAAATTACTTTGGATAGTTATTACTTATTAAGGTGCTGTGCATACCTATTCAAAATAGTTTTTAGGGAAATATATTATGTTAATCTTGATTATATTTATTGGTAGAATTTCGAGTTTAAAATACATTTTCAAAAAAAAACTCCCCATAACGAAAATTCATAAAATAACCATTAAAATTAAAATTTACGTTATTTCAATTGTATCTATAATATTGATAAATGAATCTCGATAAAATTAATAACAGCAATGTATTAAATGATAATAAGGGAAGCTGTTGGTTTTATTTATCGATTGGAATAAGGTGTTTGTAATTAACGATAAATCATAATTTATTAATTCGAGCGAAAAATCGTACCAACGCTTTTAGCTTCTCTTGTCATTTCTGCGTAGCGACTACCGGGTATAGGGTTACCAGGCCACCAAACCTAATAGCCGGACAGACCAGCCAGTTCGGCCGTACATTTGTATAGAAAGACCGGACACCCAACATTATTGAGCATTCTGTGCCAGTATTTATAGGTACAACAAAGAAATTGTATGTTAAATCAAGCTTTTTTATGAGTATCATACAATTTGTTAAATTATAGTGAACTTGTAGAAAAAGCGAATGCCAAGACAGTCTTGGCCTAAGCACTAATTTGGCATCGCTCGTTTGAAAAATAAAAAAAGTCTAACAAAAGCCGGACACCGTTCACTTTGGCCGGACACGCAATCAAAAAGCCTACCTATGTCCGGCTTTATCCGGACCCCTGGCAACCCTAACCGGGACAGTGACTTCCTTCTATTTGCTTCACCACCTCAAATATATCCAAAAATTGTCTTTTCACTCCACCTTAAAAGAGATTCTAACAAAAAAAATCTAAATACATACCATAGTCAGGAACCTCGATACGTAAAAAGCCGAAGCGGTATACACCCCCGCTTCTCTCTTGAACAGGGTTAGGTCCCCTTCGAAGGCATACAGCGCGTTGTACGACAGGATGAAAGACACCTCTGAGCACATCAGCCAAAGGAACCCCTTGAAGTCCTGCACCCCCCGCTGGGTGGTCCCAGATATCCCGATGAAGCAGGTCCCGATGATTAAGGATGAGAGCAACTGGAATATATACCTGATTTACTTTTCGTCCACAGATATATGAAATCATGTTTTGGGCAAATTGCGTCTACTCAGACACGCCTCCATGCCACTTCTCCTGTTCTTTATATTTCTATGGCTCTCCCTGTCTTAGTTTTTAAGCAGCGTTGCCTAAAGAGAGGCAGCATGGGTAAAAAAAATCTAACACTATTTTTATTTTACAAAATGTTCGACTTAATTGTAAAAATGACTCGATTGCCGTGACCACCAACAGCATCACGCTGTTTTTTTATTTAATTTATGATTCATTTATTAATTACTAGGAGCACCCCGTGGTTTTACCCGCGTTATTCCCGTTCCCGTGGGAGTACGAGGATAAATTATAGGCTATGTGTTTTTCTGATGCATAAGCTATATTATTGTAAAGTGTCATTAAGATCAGTAGTTTTTAAGTGATAGAGTCAAACATCCATACTTACAAACTTTAGTAGGATGAATTCAAATTTGACCATAAGATGATCCACATCTGAAGGGCTTCCCGTTGTCAGCACGTAATCGTTGAACTGTTTAAATAAGCTTTGACTAGCTTAAAATACAATTTCATTCAAAAGGTCAAGCTTAAATGATATAACTATAGAAGTCATTAGTAAGAAGAATCTACAAAACCGCCGGCGTTGGGCGGAAACAAGGTCGTCTCCTCCCATAAAAGAGGCAATAGGTGTATGTGTGTATAAATGTAACGCAACGGTATATTTTTGGGACTTGAAACTTACCGTAGAAATAAATAATTGCATGATATATTTCTTCACGTCCTTCTTTAAAGTGAGCGACGACCGCCATATTAGTAGCGTCACTTGTTTCAGCCAATTTCTTCTGAATCTAATGACAAAGCATTTTGATGAGTAGCAAAGAGAGCTTGGCAAAACAAGAAAAAGAAAGCAAATGGGGATTTAACTTATTAAGAATTTTTTTTATTTCTATCAGCGAGGGTTATTGTTTAATGAATAAAATAATGAACGAGATTATAATAACAATCTTCAAAGATATTAATATACATTTATTAGGGCCTGTTTCACAATCTCCAGATAAATGTCGAATAGGCTATTCACAACATATTTGACAGATAGAGTATGGAGTATCTGCCAAATATGTTACGGATAGCCTATCCGGAACTTATCTGGAGATTGTGAAACAGGCCCTAAATCTATTCTATGATAAGGGGCGTGATATGATCCTTCTCCCTCTACAATTCGAATACATGTTCATATGCCAAATCATTTTTGACACTAATCTCTCTCTCTCTCTCTATCCTGCCCTTTTTATCGCGAGACAGCAAATAAATGAGTATGGTGGTGGTACCCACCATCGGGTGGTAAAGGGGAGGCACATGACACATACCAACCTTCCACCGGTATTTAAGATACACTGATGCCAAGGACGACAGCTCTTCACCCACAACCTATCATTATCTTTGATAATTACTTACAAGCTGTCAACGAGTTGATGTCTAAGTATTTTAAATATAATGGCCTTATTAGTTATCATTAGTTATAAAGTATACGTTGGCTTTTGTCCTCGAAAATAGGCGAGGAACGATTGAATTTGGCTCTTTGGAACAGGTTAGAAAGTTTAATGTGCCGATAAATATTTACATCAGTCAGTCTGTATACAGATACAGACTGATATCTGTATACAAATATAGACTACAGAGTCTAGAATCTAGACGCAAAAAATGTTTTACATTGTAAAGGTATTAAAGTTTATGTAAGGAAATAATAAGCATTTATATAATATATTCTCGAATTATAAATATGACAGCCTTAATTGAATTATTAGTAGTTGTTTTGATCAACATGCATATTAAATGAAATCATAATGTACAAAAAAACATAATACAACCCAGACATCGTATGCACATTATAAACACTTCTAAAACCCATAAAAACGGGTCATAACTCTTACCGACAGAATAAAATGAAGTCCTAGGATACATGTATGAGAATAAACAAAATACATCAAGACAATAGGAGATGCCAAATATTATGCAATAAAAATTACATATAATGACGAGTCATCAGCGACATTAATATAGATAGATATTATATCTATGGACGCCTTTACACCACGTCAATCTGGTCCCGTGCTAAGTTCTCGAAGAGACTTGTGTTACGGGTACCATACAACGGAAATACATACATTTAATACTTTTTGTATTAATACTTATATTTAAGATTTTTATTATATAACACACATTAAATACACATCCATGAACAAGGAACACAGAATTTTTTTTGTTCCCTGGCGGGATTCGAATCCGCTACCTCCGGCTTGAGTGCCAACGCTAGCCATTGAGCCACAGAGGTCGTCTACATTGATCAAATTGTTCTAAAAAATCTATTAAACTTCCCGAACTATTCGAATGACATTTATTACGCATGTCAAGAGCCTTATATCCCGTTTGGTGAAGGTCCATAAAAACCAAATTAATAGGGTCTATGGCCTCTAAAAACTCGAAACAGTCGTTTCCACATTCTACCTTATTTGTTTTTCTATTTGGCTCGCTCTGATTCAATAATGATGTAAAATTTTTATTAACTAACTGTTGTAACCGGTTTTCACATGCTGATCAAATTTATCAGACCTCCGTAGGTCTAGGTAGGTTTCGCGGAAAGACAAAGCGATCAAAATTACAAAAAATATCTTATTTTCTTTAATTTCTGAGATGAGCGCGGACGAATAAATAAAATTATAAGATAATAATATTAATATAGATTTATGCATGTAAAATATTTATAAACAATTAATATATAATGTATTTTATATTTGCAAGTATCTATATATAGATATAAAAGTTTTAAAGTTCAAAGCTAAAAAACCGAAAAATATTTTATAGTTCATTAAATGTTGTTTTTATTATAATTTTTTTTTGTAAAAATCATTGAAGTGTGAGTCTCATTTGCGAGCCGTGGGTTCCGTGAAAAAATTATGTAATACTATAAGAACCTAACGGAACGATTCGATTTTTTACTGATGTTGGATAGACGGACAACATAATACTATGTTGGTATCACAGATATTTGAAATAAGTTCTGTTCTTGATATTTCTATGGTTGGTATGTTGCCTGTGATTATGACATCTTAACTTTTGTAAATAGACAATTTAGATATTATATAATATTTAATTGCCTTGAATCTAGAAATAATTCGATGTGGAAGAAAGATGTAATTACCTGTAATTAAAAGTACAAGCAGTAATGAGTAAGTTAAGTACACAAATTGTCATGCATGTATTGTATCTTTTGTTGGTGATTCTAATAAAATAAATAAATAAAAATAAATAAATGTAACAATTAGAACCCTTACCTTAATATTTTGATTTTAAGGGTCCCGTAGCCAAATGCCAAAAAACGGACTATGGATTCGTCATGTCTGTCTGTCCGTGTATGTCACAATATTTTTTTCGAAACTAAATATAATAACTATACCGCTGAAACTTGGTACGTAGATGTATTTTGTGAACCACAAAGTTCTGTTTTCGACTACATCAATTACTCATTTTCTTATAAAAGTTATAATAATACTATTACGACTCTTAGGGCCTGTTTCACAATCTCCCGTTAAGTTCCCTATAGGCTATAGGGAACATATTTGACAGATAGAGTATGGAGTATCTGTCAAACATCTGTCAAATATGTTGCCTATAGCCTATAGGGAACTTAACGGGAGATTGTGAAACAGGCCCTTATAATACAAACTTATAAATTATAATAAATCTCAAAAGCGAAGAAGGTCGCCCTTAATCACATACGCCGTGAACCGTGAGAAAATGTATTGAAATATGTGCGTACTTCCATAACTATTCTACTAATAATGAAGTAACTTCTGACCTTATTAACCGACTTTAAAAAGGGGGAGGTTCTTAATTCATCTCATATTTTTGTATGTATGTTTGCAATACGATTATTCCGCTGATTGTGCATGGATTTCTATAATTATTTTATGTTTCATTTTTTATGATTAAAAGTTGTAGGCACAAAAAATTAAGAAACGCCATTATTTTACTAGGGGGCGTCCATAAATTACGTGTGGTGTTTTTTTTTTAATTTTCTGTCCCTCCCTCCCCCCTGGTGAGATGTGAGATTTTATTCAACCCCCTCGCCCATCTCCCAATCTCACGTGAGATTTTTCAAAATGTGGGTTTCTTACGTAAACGCGTTAGATTGTTATTGTTAATATAACCATTATATATTAGCTTTTTAAGTAAGTTAATATAAGCCATTCATAGAAATGTATTTCACAACAATAAACAATAATTACGAGGCCTACCTCCGCTGGCGTACGGAACCTGTTTGCGGCAGGCTGTTATTTTCCGAGACCGTCTCCATCGCGCTGGCATCCGTTGACACGACCTTGATGTAGAACTCTGCTGGGTTGAAGTTTGTGGGGCACTTTAAATTCATTCTGAAAATATATTAGAAATAAGAAACAGGGATCGGCCCTTGGAGTTCATTGAGGGAGGCCTATGTTCAAAAGCGGACGGATAAAGGCTGATGATGATGATTATGAAATAAATTTATTCATCTATTGGCATTGTCATCAAAATCATCTTGAATGCCGTGACGTACCGTGGTGTCACGTTGCCCCCACTACGACGCCAATATCAATATTTTACATTTAGGGCCTGTTTCACAATCTCCACATAAGTTCCGAATAGGCTATCGGCAACATTTTTGACAGATAGAGTATGGAGTATCTGTCAAATATGTTGCCGATAGCCTATTCGGAACTTATCAGGAGATTGTGAAACAGGCCCTTAATAAATCAAGGGCTTTTCTAAATTTCTAAGTGCACTCTAAACACGAGACCATCGCTCACTCAACGTAAAGGAAAATATCGTATTGCCAACCGATTGAGATTGAAAGTCTTTTAAGGCGTGTGAGGTTCACTAACCCCGTTCGGGCCAGCGCTTGGGGCTATGGCCCATGATCCTCCTCGTCTAATTTCGAGGAGGAGCCTTTATAATGATACTTTACTTTTTTTAAATCAGTGTCAGGTAAAGTAATGCTTATCGATACAAAGACAAGTTTAGCCTGAGCTACCCGGGTCAAGTACTTATAGGTTACTAGCTGGTGTCCGCGTCTTTGCCCGCGCTAGCAAAAAAAAAATAATGTATCGTATGGTACTTCTAGTACCTCCGAAAATGTGTACAAAGTTTCATTATAATCGGTTGAGTAGTTTTCCCGTGAAAGCGCAACAAACATCCCTACTTTCACATTCATAATATTAGTAAGGACTAAGGATATAGAGGCGTAAAATGGTTTTGGTGTCTGTCCTATCCTTCTTTTCGAACACATCCAAGCGACTTCAAGGAACAAATAAGCAACTTATACGAGTGACAATTACCTTTCAAACATCCTCCTACACTCCTCATGGGTCCCGTGAAATACCATTTTGCCCTCCGTCATCAGACAAAAAGTGTCGAAGGTCGCGAAAAGATCCGAGGAGGGCTGGTGCAGCGAGCACACCACGATCCTCCCCACAGCCAACCTCCTCAGCACCCCCACCACCAGCGCCGCGCTGTGGCTGTCCAAACCAGTCGTAGGTTCGTCACAGACTATTATTCGTGGATTAGACAACAACTGAAATAAGAATAATAAGTTAATTTTGGCATTTTTATCGATAGGTACGATAATATGGTGAAATCTTTCTGCAACTTTTTAAAATCAATTCAACAACAAAAAAAAAATTAGAACAAAAATGTATTCATTAGTTTCACAAACTAAGGTCACATTTTAATCTGTGAATAAAAATAGGATTATATCCTGCTGCAATCGAAAAGTACTGATGATAATAAGCGAAATTAAAAAAAATAAGTTTTATTATTGATGGTATTATTACTTACAGAAGTGGCCAAAGACAGCAGTCTCCTTTCCCCACCCGACAGTGAGCTGATGCGAGTGCCTTCTAAATGTTTCAGGTTCAATTCCCGCGTCAGCGTTTGCAGGATATGTTTATTGTTTGCATTTTTGATGCTTCCCATTTTCATCTCCGTCTGAAACATAATGATTGTTATATCTTGGTTGTGAGCACTTTTGGATAGGCAAGTAATTATAGGCACATTTGTTCATACAAAATATTTGATAAAAAATGCGTCTCATCTGGTTATCAGATCCGTGAAGGACGATCTTCCACGGCTCTTAAACCACTTTGTCCGATGGCGGGACACTGGAAATAGGTTGCTTCTTTGCCTAGTTTTTATGAGATTCTGATCATCATGTGAACCCTTTCCACTTAGCGCTGGGAACAGATTTGTTTCAAGGCCAAGGTGGCCAAATTGATATACCCGTGCTCAGACACCGCAGTTACAGCCGTCTAGTGTGAGGAGATATTTGTTTCTTTTATTCATTCAGTTTTTTGGACAGAAAGGAATATGCATATTTACTAGCAAGAGGAGCATTTTTTAAAACATCCTATGAGCTGGGGCAAAATATATACATGGCTTAATAACTCGGACACTCACTCAAAGTCATCTGTGAGTGGTTTGCCGAAATGCCTAGATATTAAAATAGGTTTATTATGTACTACATATAATATAGCGACGATGGTCCAGTTGGTATGGGATCGACCCCTTAAGCGAGAGGTTCCGGGTTCGATCCCCTGTGGTGTCTTGGAATGAGTTTTTTAATTTTCTAAGTGCACCCCAAGCACGAGACCATCGCTCGCTCACCGGTGAAGGAAAATATCGTGAGGAAACCTGTACGCCTGATGACATTAACAGTCTGTGAAGGTGTGGGAAGTTCACCAACCCCCATCGGGCCAGCGGATCGGTAAACTATGGCCCATATCCTCCTTGCCTGAGGAGGAGACTCGTGCACAGCAGTGGAACAAATAAGGGTTGATACTTTACTACATATATATAGACAGAAGAAGAGATGGCTGAAGGGAATAAAGAAAGATATGAAGGAGTGGGAAGTGACGCGGGAACCAATGAGCATGAGGCCAAGAAAAGCACAAAACATAAAGATGATGATGATGCTTTTTGCGGAGAGGAGACGGATACCATGTTAATTAACTTATCTCGGTGTATGTCTTTTTGAGCTGTGTTTCACGGTCATAAACTCAATATTGTCAGTTCACTATCTACCTTACAAATTTCGATGTAAGTAATTTAATTGAAAAACCAGACAAACACGCGTCGCAAAATTAATACAGGTTCCGTAGGTATGGTTTAGACAAGAACCAATAGAGACGTCGCGCTGTACGTGGTCAGGCAAATGAAGCGTTTCTATTGGTTCTTAAAAACACATTCCTCGCAACTCAGCTTAACTCAGCTCCGGTGGAAACGCAGCCTAAATGTTATGACACGTTGTTTAAACAAATTAAAAGACATCTCGACGGTCTTGACACTTACATTAATGAAAAATGTTTACAGCGAAGCTTTACTAGTATACAACGTGTGAGAGACTTTGAAATAACAATAGGATATACATTTACAAAAATCACAAATGCTTCATAATATATATTATATGTACATAAATATATTATTTTGTATATTAATAATTATTAATTTCTTCTCCAAATATGTCCACTCAAAGAGACGATATGACATTTCCACACAGTGGCGTAACTACAGGGTAACAAGTCGGCAAAATGCCACGGGCCCCCAGCTGGAAGGGGCCCCCGGTCGGAGGAGAATTCCAACCCCCAACATTTATTATTACACATTTAGTAAAAAAAATTGTGTCTTTCCTAGCATCCGATGAATTTGCCACGGGCCCCGAACGGTATACTTACGCCACTGCTTCCACAATAATTTTTGTTTGAAAGTAAACATGACATTTGGCATAGAGATATGCGTTTCCTCAGAAGTATAAAAGAGTGAAAATTTAAGTAACGGTAAGTAAGTTAAGGTATAGTAAGTAGTTCATGAATGTTAGCATTACCTTAAAGTACATAACTTCAAAAACGCGAAAGCTTTTAAAACAAAATAGAGGTATTTCATAGTTGTGTGTTTGTATCGTGTACATTTTATTCTTGAAGGAACCCTATAAAGTGAATGAGAGCGACTAAGATAAGAATTTTTAATTATATTATATTGAGTCTGAGTAGATAAGAGTTGATAATCGAGATTCTTGTTTAATACAACTTTCAACATTCTTAACATGCAGATATTGCGCCAGAAAAGTTATTTATAGCCTACAATTTCGTATATAATTTTTCGCTTGTTTCATATTCCTAGAGCCCCGCGGTTTCGCCCGTATATTTCCCCTTCCCGTGGACATACGGGAAGATAATATAGCCTATACTAGCTTATAATGTAGCTTTCTATTGATAGAAGAATTTTGAAAAAGTTTAATCATGACAAAAAAACTCACATTCGCATTTATAATATTAGTAAAGAGTGTGTATATTGTATTACGTATTGGTTTATCTTAAAGATGATGTTAAGGTTAGTTTCTTCTATCATTAGCATACTTTTAAAAATTAAAGTTTCTTTTTTATAAAAATAATTAAATTTTAACGATATATTTTATTCGTAGTGAAAATACGCTATGCCGTATGCCCAAATGAATGGATCCCGGTTTATTAATTGAGTAATACAGCATTACTGGGTTTAAAAAAAGGCAGTGTCAGACCAAGAATATGTCACAGGATAGGGAAAAGAGTAGGCAGTCACATCCCAGGCGGGCTAATACTGTAATAACCGTTTATGTCCAGTATTGAAAATTCTTATTTTTTTTACTCTAAATATTTGAATCTGTTTAAATCATCTTTCAAGGATAGGCTAATGATGATGATGATGAGCACTAATCATGTATGCCTATTTAATGAACACTAGCTGTTGCACGCATCTTCGCCTGTGTCAACTAAGATTTAAAACGGGTGCCTAACTTTTTAAAAATTTAATATAGCCTATGTTCACCAGGTATAGCGTAGCTTCCCAACAGTGAAAGAACTTTTCAAATCGGTCAAGTGGTTAAGGAGCCTATTCAATACAAACATAAAATCAAATCTTTCCTCTTTATAATATATAGTATAGATGAAAATAGTCAATGACCATAAAATGCATAAGAAAGCAATCAGTACAGCCCTAAACAAACAATACGAGCTTTTCAAATTTTAAATATCTTTGAATATGCCGATGGATTAATCGATGTTATTTTTATAGCTTTCAAGCCACTTGAAACGTGTTTTATGTCGTTTCGAGGATTCATAATTTTAAACGTATTTTAAACGAAGCCTGCTTCATTGAGAATGTTTAGGGGCCCGATGTATTTTTTTATGTATCTATTTAGATATATTATATTCCCAACGCTCTGCTACTTCTATGTAGCCAGGATCAACGGCGGTAGCCAACGAAGGATCTTTCCATACAATTTTAAGGAGCCTGACGAATACATTTAAACTGCTTTAGTAGTGAGTAGATGGGATACGCAATGACTTTATTCAGAAGAATTCATTCGCAAAAGTGGAATAGTCCACTTATTTAATGAGAGTAAATAAATCTGTAAAATAAATATATTCAAGTCATCTATTCCGTAGAGTTTGCGTTCTCCCCGTGATGACCTACGGGGCCGAAACGTGGCCTTTTAATTTACGACTGGTCCGCAAGTTTGCCGTAGCTCAACGTGCTATGGAGCTTTTATTATTATTATATCCATCGGAGAACTTAAGTTACTGTGGCAATGGGGTCAGGCACTCAGGAGAACGGATGGCCGATGGGACGTTAAGGTTCAGGAGTGGAGGCCTCATTTAGGTTGATGAAGATCTCCGAGCAGTGGCCAGTGTTGGATGCGAGTGGTAAAGGATTGGGCATCTTAGCGTTCATTGAGGGGGGGGAGAGGGGGCATGTTCAGCAGTGGACGGATAAAGGCTGATAATGATGTTGATGGAATATTTAACAAAAGCCTTCCAGGAAGTAAAGATTTAAAAAAATATTCATACCATAAAAATCAAATGCTCCAATACAGATAGGCTGTCAACGAATACGTCACTCTGGGGGACGATGTCCACGGCTCCCTGTAGTTCCTTTACATTTTCACCATTAACAGTCACACGTCCAGAGGAAGGCAACGTACATTTACCAGCTAAGCATGCCAGGAACGTGGTTTTTCCAGCGCCACTAAAATAAGGTGAATATTATTTTGGTTTCACTCAGAAAATTCGCCAAGCAGTAAAATAATATTCCTTCTTTACGATTACTAAAGTATCAACCCTTATAACTACCCTAACCCACTGCTGGGCACGGGTCTCCTCCTCGAAATCAGGCGAGGAGTGTTAACTCCGATTACTAATGAACACAGGTTTGTAAATTTCTTTATATAAATGACATGTTTGTAATTTTGCTGGTAAGCTGCAAATTATAAATTCTAGCCTCGATATGGAGACCTATTTAATATCTAGCAAAGAATAGAGATGTGATGAAGTAATTCATGCAAAGATTTTGATGAAATGAAGATTTAGACATATCCGATTCACATTATAGGAATTGAAGATTTATTTAATGTGATAGGAGCCAACAAGCAGAATTATATCAAAAGTAAAGTAATATAAATATAAGCAATGATAATATTAAAAATACTATAAATATATTCTTACCTTGGCCCTATAACAGCTACTAATTCTCCTGTTTTTAAGCACACTGAAACTGAATGATTGAAATAAATATATTTTCATCTTAAAATAAATAAAATGTAGAAAGAACCTGAATATGTTACCATCATTAAGAATATTAGTTTTGGGTTTAATAATTTTTCTTCTCCAGGATTTCACTTCAGGGGTCCAAACAGTCAAATGTTGAGCTCTTAATATCACATCGTAGTTTTTCTGAAAATAAAAAATATCAATTTAGTTTCAATAATAGTCGCGTCCTTCCACTGCTCTTTGCATTTTTCTGAGTATAAATTTTCCTAATTTAAAATTTCCGAGTATTGAATTTGAATTAAAAATCGTGACCTTCTGAATTACTTTTTCTTGGACGATCTTTCTTTGTTTCGTCGGCCAGGTCACAAACAGTCAAATAAATATCAAACGCGAGGTTTGCGCGAGGCCTTACGCCAACATTAAAATCAAAGGAAGGCGTGCAAATTGCATAAAATAATATTTTCAAACGATTTTTTTTAAATATTCTATTATAAATCAACTTTGGATCACAATAAAAAGTGACTGTAAATGAATAATCAGGATTAACCATATAATAGCTACCAAACTATGCAGGCGTAGCCCGTTCATACCAAATCTGGAATCTAACTCCTAATTTGTCCAGATTTCAAAGTCAAAAATACATTTTATTTTCCTGTAGGTATTCATTTAAACTCACTGTAAATACTATACTACTTTAAAATCATACTGTTCTAAACAACTTACATAGTAATATTAAAAACTTACGATTTGCATACAAAATGTGTCTACAGGGTGTTATAAAAGCAGCGTTACTTTATTGATGTGTGAAATGTAATACAAATTAAGATTGTAATAATGATGAGGGCTGTAGCATAAATTAGTGATTATAATCATTAACCGTTTAAGACTGCTATAAACATAAGCATTTAGCAATAAAGAATATTCATTCATTCATTCATTTGCATAAAGTCGTAAAAGACGATCGCTTGCCAAACGCAAAAAAATAAAACATATAAAATAATGTGTGAAAAGACTATCAATTTACTACAAAATGACCAAAGGCCTAGAAAAAAAATAGTTTAAAGTAAAAATAATTAATCCTAACCTATCTAATCTTATGAATGTTACTGAAAGAAAACAATGCCACGGAACGTCCGGTATATGTTAGACATCGACCACACAACCTATAGACTCCTAATGTTTGATTTTCCGTATTAAATGCATTCTGGCAACTAGCTGAGGTGAGACGAAAGGGGTTGCAATGCTGTGATTAGCTAATTCAATGTCATACATTACCGATCACGGAACGTTAAAAAGAAATTGATATATTTCGCAACGAGAAAGAATGAGACGACACGATAGTTTGAGTACATTGTTTACGGTTTACATCGGAACTATAAGTCAGATGTGATGCCAGAACCCGTTCCCCTGTTATTAGAAGTCTATGGGCTATATGGTCGATGATGTTAGACATCTGAATATAAAAAAGGGAAAATAAATAAAGGAAAATATTATATGACAGAGTCAATCGTTCGCCATCACTTCATGACGATTTTTAAGGCGCAACAAATAGATATTAATGAGTTTTGGCGGGAAACAAAATAAGGTTATTAAGGCATTGGCATGCTCGTATCTCGTTTTAGGTACGGTGATTTAGCAGTCGTTAGCACATAATAATCGATTACTTTATGGTCGTAAAGCGATTCGTCGACGATTATAATCGCCATTGACTCGTTTACGTTTGCTACATGATGTTCTCCCCCATGATATACCCCGCCAAATTAACCTGTCTTTTTTATTTTCAATCTCAGTTCATTAATATTTTGTGTACAAAATAATCCTAATAGCATTAGATTGTAGCACTGTTTGTCTTGATTGTACCTATTTACATATTTTTATAAATTATATTTTTCTGTTTCAGATTTCACTTAAAATTTTGGAAAACTGATTCCGATGTTTTTTTGATTCGTCTCTTAGTTTTTATTTTTCAAGTTAACAAAGCTATGTGTCCCAACTCAATAATTATTATAACGTAAAGTGAGCATTATCAACTATAAAGCACTATAACTGTCATCTCTCCGGATGACGTAACGACAGGAGTTTCGCGTGCACGTAATAGCTAATATATATAGAGAGATAACTCGAGAAAAATGTTGTCATGGCAAGCATCGGACAGCAGGCGTACCATCGAAACAAGTCGTATAACACAATCCTACATCCCTACGTACACGGTAGACGCGCTTATTAGAATTTCACTCGTAGCTTGGCTACCAACAGTAACGAACACTGAGAAAACTTATATATAAAAAGAATGCCTATACTGTAATATTTAAGAAAAACGAATAATATTATCGCCATTAAAAACACAACAGATTCACCATCACTCCCGCCTGCCCGCTTCCCGTACGACGCGATCTCCCGCCGGGCTATGGGCGACTGTTGATAATAATACCGTTTACGAAGGTCGACGCACCATGCACTTATACGGTAACTCATACCTTATAATATATCATTAGGTTATAAATAGGAATAGTACAACTTTGTAATATCCTTTAATTAGTATACAGATATAGCGTTAATATCAATCGCAAATTCGATAAAGTCGTATATACCATTACTTCAAAATAAATCAACCTGTATAATAATAATTTATTTATGAAGCTTAGGGTCTGTTTCACAATCTCCAGTTAAGTTCCCAATAGGCTATCGGCAACATATTTGACAGATAGAGTATGGAGTATCTGTCAAATATGTTGCCGATAGCCTTATCCTGATATACTTATCTGGAGATTGTGAAACAGGCCCTTATAGTAAAATTCTTGACAAAATGGTAAATTTCGATTCTTACCTCAATGAAAGAAAACATATAAAATATTTTTTTCAACTACGGTATTTGTTATTATGTAATTTTCACATTTTTCCTGCTAAAGGTCGAATAATAATAATAAAAGGTGATAGTGACTACTATGATAACCTTACAGTTTCTAAGCCCGCTCAGGATTTATTCCAGTATATCATTATTAGACCATAGGCTATTATTTTTGAAGGTCTTATACCGTTAGCAAAATCAGTGTTATTGTTTTTTTTGTCAGTTTTTTTTTAATCATCAGCCTTTATCCGTCCACTGCTGAACATAGGCTTCTCTCAATGAACGCCAAGACGACCGATCCCCTGCCACTCGCATCCAACGAGGACCTGCCATAACTTCGAGAGGGAAGCCGATAGGAGGATTCAGTTAGGAGGTTAGCATTTAGGAAGCTTCGCTATATTTTCACGTCGTTTACACCGCAGAGTTTGAAGACGATAGTCTTCAACCAATGCATTCTTCCGTGATGACCTACGGGGCTGAAACGTGGCCTCTTAATTTACGACTGGTCCGCAAGTTTGCCGTAGCTCAACGTGTTATGGAGCGTGCTATGCTGGGTGTTTCTTTGGCAGATAGGATTCGAAACGAAGTCCTCCACCAGAGAACTAAAGTTACCGATATCATGCGAAGAATATGCACGTTGAAGTGGCAATAGGCTGCTCACACACTCAGAAGAACGGATGGCCGAAGGACCAAGTTCAAGAGTGGAGGCCGCGTTTGGGTTGACGAAGTATTGGTCGGCCAGGTGGGAAGACGATCTCCATGCAGTGGCATAAAATATATAAATCTCTGTAACGTTAAACAATAAAAATGTTGTGATTTTCTTTTATTATATTTTATTTGCTGTCTGTCCATAAACACATACGGCGCAATGGCCGCCGGGTTCCGGATGGTAATTTGTATACAATCACATTTAAGTGATGTTTCTCAATCTTTTCCCCGGCAGGCTTAACGCTTCATCAATCATACTAGAGCATAATTCAATGCTTCTCAACATTTTTTATGGACGTTTTAAAAAATTATATCTAGCACATTGTCACCGTAGTACCCCTGTGTATATAAAACTAGTCACTAGAATGACAATGAAATAAATTTCCCAGAAAAGAATACGACTGTCAAAAATGTTACTAAAACTTACACAGACGCGAGTAAAGATGCTAATTTCGTTCTTTCTCTCAAAGATATCTCTAATCGAGTGCGATCTAATCTTTAAATACTAATGAAAAATTATATAGGTAGAAGGAGAGATCATACTTGGAGTATTCATTTGGACAAAAACATTATCTTAATGATTAAGTAATTACAAATTCAGATTAAAAGTTTTTCATTTGTCACCCACAATTAAATTTGTCACAGTGGTTGTCAAGCCCTGACCAAAGAATACAGACATACATAGAAGGCCAGTACTTATGAGCGCTTTGAGGACAAACTCTGCGATGCAAACGTGCGCTAGGCGGCGTGACGAGAGGGACACCGCGATGTCCCCAGCATATGAGCCTACGAGAGCGAGCGAGTGCGAACTGGGCACTAGTCCCCGAAAAAGTCGGCACAAAAAATCATTAAGAACTGTCCTTCTATGTACGTCTGTATTCTTTGCCCTGACCTTACATCTCTAGGAATTCTGTGATAAGTTGACATGCAATATGCGAAATACATGGTAATTATTATGTTTCAGTAAATAAATATAATAATATTTGTAACGACTAAAGAAGTATACACAAACTTAATATCAGCTGGGTAAAATTCGATAAAACGGCAGGCTTCTTTTGTGCACGAGTCCCGCTCGCGCTTAGACGATTTTTATTTAATGTTGACGTACGAAGCGATTGTAAGTGATATCAATTTACAATGTACAATGCAACAATTTAACATTGAAATGTCTAACACGTCACGCCACTGTATCAAATATCAGTCGAATCCCTTAATCTTATTAATTAATTAATATTGTTATAAATGCAAAAGTTTATAAGTTTGGATGTTTGTTGGTCCTTCACGGTAAAACGGCTGAACCGATGCGGCTGAAAGACGAAACGATAAAAGCTAATACCTTGGATTAGAGATTTACATTTTATCCCGAAAAATGCAAAATTCTAACTATAAGTGTTGCACTCTGATTGGCCCGTATAGAAACTTACAATCAGATATACTGTTTGCTGCCAACAATTTAATCGTTATTACTACATAACCTATCACTGGTACATAAATATTTAGACGCATAAAGAGCAAAATATATTTTGGACTATACTATTGAGTAGGGAACCCTAAAACATGATGGCGTGCGTAGCTCATGGGAAATATTTAAACCAACAGATTTCATCGTGATGCGTCAGAGACTAAAACACCGCTCCGAAGTTTATTAGAATGGTAATCAAATATTTAGAAATAACAATGCTGACCACATACTAACAAGTCTAAATAATGGACTTTGTTTTGTATTTGTAATGCATGTATGCTAAAAATCGCTCGATCGTTCAATTGACGACGTGATTTAGCCAATCACAACTTCGAAAGGACGAACGATCGTCGCTGTCGTTTTCGTAATGGCATTTTGGCTAGGCCCCCAGCCCTCTTAGACAAGTGGCACAAATGACACTAGCTGTCAAATTACATGTTGTGAGCTAGTGTCATTCCAATACAAAAAGTATTCTTTCTATTCTATTCGTTTAGCGTTTGTGCCACTCATCTAGGGGGCAACACGTGCCCCACCATGGCTCAGGCCTTGTCGTGGCGGTGGGGCTCAGTAGCCCAGGGTGACCCCAACACCTTGGGCGAAGCGAATTGAGCCGAGGGGTCTCTTTGTACCCCTCTTATAAGAAGAGGGGACAACAGAGCAGGGGGCAGGGGGTGAGGATGGGAACCTCACCTCATCGTGCTATCTAGGCGTTGGGAGTGGTTGTTCTGTGGTGCGGGGCAACCGCTCTGTGGAGGTGGTGTCGGTCCCCTGAGGGACTGACTAGCCGTCGAGATGCCCTGTTGCTTGTAGATCCGGGACACCTCACCAAAGGCGGCAGTGGTGGCACTTGCCGGGTTTTAGTGAGTAGAGCTGCGTCCATTTACCAGCTTTTGGGCGCAGCGAGTCCCACATACCTGCCTGGGGAGACCCACTCCCCAGCGGGATACGTAAGTGCATTTCCCGGCGTAAAAGAAAAAAAAAGGGGGCAACACTTGAATGAGATACTTCGGTCCCAGAACAGATTGTTCATGATCGACTGAGCACTTACTATCAGGTGCTTGCCGGTCGCTTATCCAATTTACATTAAAAATATCACTTACCATGTCCCCTTACCGTACATTTGTAATTAGATAACATTATATCACAAACATACAAATACACACAGAAATTATTCCGAACCTCGCAAGTTTGGTCGTTTATCAAGGTATTCAACAATGGACATAAAACCTTTCATAATTTATTCAAATAACAGCAAATAACTATTTATTATTTTACCTTACTTTAATAAGTAAGTTTACTTTTTTTTTACAATTTATTCGTTTACTTAATAATATTAATTATTACTATCATTAACAATAATTAATAAATGGTTTCTTACCTCCTCGAAGTGCATAATACACAAGCAGTCGACCGCAGAACAACAAATGAATGTACAGAGATCCCGCGCCCAAGGATTCGTCTGGCTGATAAAACGAGATAAAAATTTTACTAATTATCAATTAAGTCCATACACAAACTATTAAAATGGATTTTACAAAATATCTAGATACTAATATATACTAATAATAAACTTACTACTGGAAAAATAGATGGAACGACCTCCGCGCAGTGACCTGCCTTAGTTGGATGTGAATAGATGAGAAAGCGCCGTCTTGGCACTCATCGGTAGGGGCCTATGATAAGCAGTGGATAGTATGTGTACTGTGAGCGGTATATTTGCTTACAGTAGTCCAATTTTTTGGTTTTTATTCTATTTTTTTTCGAAAGAAAGCTTTTTTTTTTCAATTTAAGAGTCGATGTAAAAACAAGGAGCAGCTGGTCTAATTAGGGGAAATTTCTGTGGGGTGTTGTATTTTCACATCAGTTTTTTTTTTCAAGATAAATTATTTCAATAAAAAACATTTTTTTTAGATAAATGCACGATAATAGAAACGATATTTTATTTTCCATACGATCAAATAAGGGATTCTCTATGCCCTTAAACTTTAAAGCATAGAAACTTGTATTCATATGAAAGACGTTAAGATAAAACTTCATATATCTTTTTTGTTTTTTAAATTTTCTATCTCTGTTTAGTCTATGTGTAAAAAGGGATGTTATAAATGGGCCTACGAAAACCAGGACTATAAAAAACGTTAGATAAAAAGCCTCACATGTCCCGGATACACTTACATTTTATCTGATCTGAGTAATTCCTACCTCCGACATTTAGAACCGAGGAATTTGAGTAGGAGTAGTATTACTTGAAATGTTAATGTTTAATGAACAAATATATTTGTGATTTGATTTAATTTGATATTGCTATGATCTCTCAAATATTGGCGATTAGACTAGTAATTATCAATTATGTCCATACACAAACTACAGAAATGGATTTTACAAAATATCTAGATACTAAAACATGCTAATAACTAGTAGCGCCTCGCGGTTTCATCCGCGCCCTTCCCATTCCCGTGGGAGTACGATGATAAATTATAGCCTATGTGCTATTCTGAAATATAATCTATATTATTGTAAAATTTCATCAAAATCCATTCAGTAGTTTTTATGTGAAACAGTAACAAACATCCATACTTACAAACTTTCGCGTTTATAATATTAGTAGGATAATGCAGTAATATAACTAGCGCTAGCTACATAATATACCTAGACTAATTATTCAAATGACAATATTAATGTTTAATTAGAATATTTCATGAAAACATCTAAATGACCAAAAAAATTAATGATATTTTAACGATCGAGTAGATAATTGTTATTAGCATTAAAACATTCAATCATAAGATGTTTCAATGAAATAACTTAAACATGAGGCAACAATTTAATGGTAAACGAAACAAGAAAAGTAATGTATTTAGTAACCTGTTTTAGAGAGAAATTCCGAATCACAACTTTATAGGATAGGATTCCCATCCCAACCCAAAAGAATATTCTGGATAGATTCTAGTTCTAGTTCTATTTCAACGTTTATATAATGGGTGACGTCGACCTTACCATCACATTCGTCTGTCAGTTTGACTGTCCAACTAACAGAAAAAACAACTTTAAAACAATGTTGTGTTAGATGCAGCAGAAAACAGATAAAAGTAGTATTTGCAACTTCTACCGGAATAGAACTTGTGGTCTGCGGTTATGTTGTTGGTATCGAATATCGATTATCGAATGTACTACGGTTGCATGTCATCGTTTGTAATGTTGCACAGTATTTATGTTACAGTTGCAATCATCTAAAATTATGTGTTTTGTTTGTCTAGAATTGTATAAAAGATGAAACTTCTTTAACCGCGTTGAACACTTTTTCGTATTTCCTTCATCACCGACACCGTCACCGACATGCTCATGTGACATGATGTTATTTATTATTAAATTTGATTTTCTTTGTATTAGAATTCGAAATTTAAAATGTTCTCAATTACAAGTTTTCACTTTTGTCAACAGTCCCTTTTTTGACTGCCATTTTTTTACCTGCGAGCTCGTATGCATGCAATCTTCTTTATTGTTGCTCCCGTGAAACAGCTTTGTTTAAGAGAAAATGACTGGCCCAGGCTGTGTCATAGGTTTCATTACGACGGTCACTGCGCCAAATATTTTTACTTAATCATACTTATTTGCGAAAGTTTGATAAGTCCTTATACAACTTAGCTTTAGCAACTTCAGCTATCGATCCGCTCTATACTAATAAAAGCTGATATTGATGATGATGATAAAAGCTGATATTGATGATGATGATGCTGCTGACGATACTGATACCAATATAATAAGCTGAAAATTGTTTGTTAGTGAAAAAATGCGCTAGGCCAATTTTCTAGAATATGGGGTTGATTTGGAAAAAAAATGATTTTTAAATTTTAGAGCACATGAAAACGGAGGAAAAGGCTAATTTAAATTTAAAAAAAATATTTTAATTAAAATATAATTAATTAATAGATAATTTAAAATAAAATTATTTAGATACAACATGGATGCCAAATTAAGTGATAATATTTAAAATATGTTTCATTGTTTGTGCCTTTCCTTACATTATATGTATTATGGCGGCAACAGATAAGCGCGGTATTATAAATTAAGCTAATAAATGTTTTAGTTTCACTGCAGTTTTTGTCTTCCTATTTTTAAAGTTTGTAGAGTATTTTTTTTCTCCTGGTACCTTTTCCGTAAGGATACTTCTTTGTGACGCCACCTATACCACGTCGATGTTTCGGCAAAAAAAAATGAACATTAGACAAAAGTTCCGTTTTGTCATTTTGAGGACAGAAAATTTCAATCGACAGGGAATTCGTTTTGGCATACTATTAGGCACAAAAGAGATGCAGGGCTTATATCTGCACCCGAGAAGATTATAATGGTGAACACAGACTCTACCCACCAGTGTTCTCCTCGTCGTCTGGCCTGAGCTGTGGACGTCCGCGGGACCTGGACAGCGTGCCATCTGGCACTCCTCTGGAAACAAAGGGTGGCAGACGCTGTTTAAAGCATTCTAAGCTCGTAAGGGTCCACCATAGCCCGGACTTCAAGCAATCCCCCGATAGATCGTTTTCGGGTGGCTCACGGCGGTGCAGCAAACTTCACCCCTGTGCTGTGCTGCAGGTAAATTGTTTATAATTAAACAAGGGTAAACCTGATTTTTTTTTTGTTAATTAATGTTCATAGACGGATCTCATATCACCGATATTCAATATAATAGTTAATAAACGGTACCTACATCCATTATAGAATCATAACTTATCTTTCATTAAGAAAATAAGTGGACAAATGTTTCTTGTAAAACATGTTTATGGGTTTTACTTTTAATCAAGTTAACAAGTCAGACATCATCAAGTAGACGAATAGTTAAAGCTTTGGCCTTGGTAAGGCATATGTCAATTGATCCATACTTAGATGACTTTAATGAATTCACGATTATGCAAAATATGTTCCTTGATATTTAATGTTAACATGCAACTATAGCGTCATATTTTGATCAAAAGGACTACGCTTATGAATATAAATTGGAAGCTAAACACTTTATTTATATAGAAGAATAAACAATACGCGAACTGTAATGTCAAAAATAAACCATAACCAAAGTCAAGTGGTCAAGCCATTAACCGAGTGGCCGTTGGCTCAGTGGTTGTTCCTGCTTACTGGATTTGGTGGTCAGGATACCCAAAGACCAGGAAAGGGGAAAAGGTAATTAGTATTTTTTTTTCGCGAGTCCCCGAACCGTGTTTCGCCTGATCATTCTCAAATCCGTCCTGGCTTCGTAATGATATCAAATCTAAACAATACCTATATCAGTTTGAAGACAAAAGAGTTTTCGGTCTGCTTCGGTAACTATAGTATCCAAAATATTACTGTACTCTGTGTCCAAAATTTTAGGTCTGCTTCGGTAACTATAGTATCCAAAATATTACTGTACTCTGTGTCCAAAACTTTTAGGTCTGCTTCGGTAACTATAGTATCCAAAATATTACTGTACTCTGTGTCCAAAACTTTTAGGTCTGCTTCGGTAACTATAGTATCCAAAATATTACTGTACTCTGTGTCCAAAACTTTTAGGTCTGCTTCGGTAACTATAGTATCCAAAATATTACTGTACTCTGTGTCCAAAACTTTTCGGTCTGCTTCGGTAACTATAGTATCCAAAATATTACTGTACTTGTGTCCAGAACTTTTCGGTCTGCTTCGGTAACTATAGTATCCAAAATATTACTGTACTCTGTGTCCAAAACTTTTCGGTCTGCTTCGGTAACTATAGTATCTAAAATATTACTGTACTCTGTGTCCAAAACTTTTCGGTCTGCTTCGGTAACTATAGTATCCAAAATATTACTGTACTTGTGTCCAGAACTTTTCGGTCTGCTTCGGTTACTATAGTATCTAAAATATTACTGTACTCTGTGTCCAAAACTTTTCGGTCTGCTTCGGTAACTATAGTATCCAAAATATTACTGTACTCTGTGTCCAAAACTATCTTATCTCTAAAGTTAGTGAAGATCAAACTCGCAACATGCATTATACTTATATTAGGAGAAAAAGCATAAAAACTAGTCTTTCTCATTATATAGAATATTTTCAATTTATATTATACATTATAGAATTAGTTCTTCATTTATCATCATCATCATCAGCCTTTATCCGTCCACTGCTGAACATAGGCCTCCCTCAATGTACGCCAACACGACCGATCCCTTGCCACTAGCATCCATCTTTTGAAATCTTCAACAATCCTGAGTTCTTCACTTGTGAAAATTATAAACTATAAGCTTAAGATCGTAAGTAGGTAAGTCTAAAGTAAAATAAAATATAATTCATAAAATTTTATTAACTTTAAAATAAACACCACACTCATTCATGTAATACTTATTACACCAAAACTCTCACAAACAATGACTTCATGGCACTGTACCGTTTCAAATCTACAACAAAAACACCCATACATCTATATTATAACAGGCACAATGAGACACTATTAAATTCGATATTTAGGCACTTTATATAATCACTAATTCATTTGACCAGACTGAGTTTAGCAGTGATTGTTTACATATTCCGCATAATTTGCAAAAACAACTTCACTTCGATATGTACGCAGTTAGTCAACCATCTAATTTGACCACCCTGAAGTTATCGAGTGACGTCGTTATATTTAAAATGGGCAACGTAAAGAAAATCTAACTTCAGTCGGCCTAAGTTATGTCGCGCGTATAATTCCATGGGTCATTTTGCCCGTCCGAAGTTAGCAAATGACGTTGCAAAACCGTGACGTGCCCTGTAACTAACTTCAGTCCGCTCAAGTAAAATCGATCTTACTATATGTATACAAATATTCATAAATCAAAATCAAATTTCCATTTGTAAATTGAAATAATATCATTATAAGAATAATCACGGAATTCATATTATTTAAGTATGATAGTAAGATTTAAATTATTATTATTTGTACATGTTTTTTTATTTAGGTATAAGTATATCTGATCAAAAATGTATATTGATATGGCTAAGCTCGATTTTCATAACAATTTTAATATAGAATACAATCGAAACATTATTTATTACAAGTATAGACATTTGTGGTGTAAATATTTTTTTAATAAAACTAACAATTGTTATTTGTTCAGAAAAACAGCCTAAAAAATAAGATATTTTTTATCGTTGTAATATTTTAAAAGTGAAAAACGTTTTACATAATATTCTAAGACAATGTATATTCCTAAGGACATGCGCATGCAACGGTCAAACGAAGTTGATATTTTAATTTCAACACATCCTTCTACGGTAACGATAGTATCTTGGCACTTTAAAATTTACTCTCACTCACTTAGAAAACAATAAATAGATGAAATGTAAATATGCAATGTTATCATGATAGTGTTACATTAACCATTTAATCGAAATAATTTTAACAATCTTATTAATTTCACAAACATTTTTGGCTATATTAAAATTTGTGTACTGCTGAAATTCAGATCATAAGTTTATTGTAGACTGGAGAAAGGTTATTTTGGTAAGGAAGGTGGTAGAAGCTGCTGCTAAAGCAACATTTTAGTTCATCGATTTTAAGCACTTCGATTTCTTATCCATCTTTTATTACATTAAGCATTAAAAGTAAAGCTGCCTTTAGATTACACAAAGCAATTAATCGATTTTATAAATAACTGACAGATGAACAAAATGCGACGAGTTAGTAGTTACTCGTAGTTCGGATATAGGCGAGCACCTTAATGCGAGAGGCAGCTAAAATGCCGCAAATGTAACCTTGAGGGTGAATAATTTATTTTTACCATAATTTTATAAGCAACAAATCTATGTGTAGTTTTCATGTTCATATAACTATAGTCGTAGTTATTCACTATCTCGTGCGCGCCGGTATGATGGGGGTGCATTTAGCATTAGTCGAACGTGAGCCATTGGCGAAAGCGCTCGCATTTCTTGAACATACGGTGTTTTTTAGAGCACGGTAACCGGTATAAGTAACTATAAGTAACTTTTCGACATTTTTCATATTTATAATGTTGCTTTAAAAGGGCTACTTGAATATTATTCTGATTTTCATTCGTGATATCCACACTCGTCTAAGGCAGCTTTGGGTGATCGTTTGTACTTTTATAAAATTAGTGGCCAGTCAGCACGCGCACGACTTATTCCCACCCATATCTCTGTTGTTCTCTCCGTTCGCGATCTTGTGGTCCAGGGCGAACTTCTCACCATCCTTGTCGTTGGTTTGGAGTAATTTGTCATTGAGGAGGATCTGAAACAATTACACATTTTGAAATTGCTTTAGTCTAATCTGTAATATTTAACTCCCAAAAACATTCTGTAAAAAAGTAATTAAAAATTTCTGCGTTCTGGTCGTATCCAGAGGTTCTCAAATAGGGGCCTAAAATGCGGCGAAATTGTTCCAGTAAAGGATGGTACGGCAGTGATTGATTCGCTCTCGACTTGGCGGGAGCACTGCCGTGCACCCAAATTTATAAAAAAAAGATGCGAAGTTGTTTTAAAACGTGTTAATTGTATTTTATAAAAAAAATATATAAAATTGTGTGTTCCCAATTATTATACAACATCCTACTACTAACTAATTTTTACCCGCAGCTTCACCTACGAAAATAACATTCATTGCTATGTGTGACTCTTTGAATGAAATCCAACATCGCCTTCGATGTCGCTCATTAGTTTCAAGGTAACACACAACGTCACAAACATTATATTTTTACTATATTAGTATAATATATTATTGGGAAATATTTAATTTGACTACAAAATATAAATAAATGAAGTGGAAAAACTACTAATGAAAAACAACGATTTGAATAAAACTAACACTTTAGAATTCTTGAATTTGTTATTCAAGGCTTGTGAGGATATAAAAATGTTTATTCAAACAATGTTTAATCAGTAGTAATATAAAAAAAAATATAGTCGTAGCATTTTTTTCATTTCTCGTTTAATTAAACTAGCATTTTGTATAGTAAGATTAAAACTGATCGTTTAATGCTTAAAGAAATTTAAAACTATCATGTTTAATGAAATGAATGAATAAAATATCCTACTCAAATATTACTTATGCGTTCGTGGTTTTAGATACATAAATAACACTATGGATACAAGGAAAGAAAAAAATGACATAATGCAAATCACATCCATGACCTCGGTACATACATTAGTAGTTATCATACATCAATAGTTATCATACATCGATAGTTATCATACACTAATAGTTATCATACATTAATAGTTCATACGAATTACCTAAAAGGCTTCAAAGTTCAAACCCTCGACCTCATACCAGCGATATCAAACCAGCCGGTCGTTAAATTTTTACTAGTTTTAATTTGTCACTGAACCGGGACTATCTACATTTTTATTAACTATTCAAAGATCCGCTCGAACTATTGAGAAATAACCACATATTTATAGGGCCTCATAGTGAAAATGCGTAAGATTATCGTCTTATATCACAGTTCTCAGACGTATGTCAGCCGACGATTATCGGAAAAAAACATATTGTGATCATATGGAAGGAATATTTTCTGCTTGATGTCAATAACAAAAATAAATAAAGTCATAAAAAGACATCATATTCTAGAACGTTCTATTAAAAGCGTCAACTTCATGAATATTCAAATTCCATGGCATTAATAACAAATAATGTGGAGAGATCAAAGTTCGATTCTGTCTTGGACCTTTTGTGTAATACGACGCTTGATCAAGATAGAAAGATAGTCTTCGAAATTTAAAACAGCGTTAGGTTAGATTGTTTTTTTTAACACCAATATTTTTTATACGCAAAGGCAAACTGCGAAACGTGCCACCCCGATGGTAAGTAATACTCAGCGCCACCCATTAACGAGTTGACCTGAGATTACAGTCAACTCATTCACCTGGCAACTCACTCACCACTCATTAAGTCTCGGTACCAGTTACTCTGCCTATCCTACCCTGCACTCCAAAACAGCCCGGCTGGGGCTATTTGCCCCAGTAACCATTATACAATATACTTTAAGTATGTGTCCTAATAAACGTTCGTCAAAGATTTTGTAACAACCCTATGACGTTATATTTTTAGCGTTTATCGCAACTGAGCTTCGGAGCGCTTGCCACTTGTCTAGAGGGGCTGAAATTATAATTGTGTTAACTACGCAGACGGACGCACATCACATTACTTTTTACTAACACATTCCAGAATTTGACTTTGGTCTTATGAGTAAAATATCGTAAACATCAGCAAGGACGAGTGCATTCCGCTCATTTAAGCCAGCTACTTTTTATTTATTTTATAATGATTTTTCGTAGGCCGACACACATTTTTTCGCGAGAGTTCAGCAAAGTTACAGTTAAAAGTGAAATAGCGTTACAGACATTAGACGACAGCATAAACTATAAATAATTATAAACAAATAAATAAGACTTCGTCTGTGCATGATTCGATTTAGGACAAATCTTACAATATCTTAAAAAAATACGGCCTATGTGTTATACCTTTATAAGTGATACTATGATAAACTTTGTAGTTTCTGTGTGGGAAAGTAACAAACATCCATACCTATAAACTCGCGCGTTTATGATATAATTAATGAGAGTAATAATAAAATAGCGAATTCTAGTTTCACTATGTTTTTTTTGAAAGGTCTAAGACTAGGCTTAGGTCTAGGACTTTTAGGCCTGATGGCCTTTAAGCTCAATCGGTAGGTAAAAAAAGTCACAGTGCAGCCCGGTCCTTACCTTATTAACTAACGAGCGCGCAGCCTCCTCGATGTTAATGTTCTCTTTGGCGGAGGTCTCGAACCATCCAGCAAACCCCTTCTCCCGGCAGTACTCCTCCATCTTGGCGGCCGAGCTCACGATACCCTCCTTCTGCTGGTCACACTGTAGAGCAAGAAATTATTAGCCACCTTTACTCTACAAACAAATAAGAATACCAAATAGCTGTAATTCTATATAAGCTATGATCTGTGATTATTAGTTCTAGGTTCGAAACTGCCATAACAGAGTCGTTTTTGTTGTTCAAAACTAATACTCAAAAAATGCTATTCATGTAGGTACCACAAGCCTTCGTCCCACCGTCGGTTAAGGTGGCGTCGCTACGCTGACGTAAAACGCCAGTGCGATACGGGCCTCTCTCTAATGTTAAGTCACAGTAGCAGTCACTGCCTTTGCTGCGCTTATATTAAGAATTTAGTGAATTTCACTTGCATTTGCTATCAGGTCCGTCTTTTTCATTGGGCATGCGGGACAACTACCCAGGGCCCCACGATCCATGGGACACCGATATTTATATCAGAATAACATCTGGTGATCATTTTAAGGAGTTAAACAGTGATTGCCGATCAAAATACTTAGTAGTGTCCTAATTACCTACTATGAATACTCTTTCTAGTCCAAAATTGAAACCCACAGATGTGTAAATTGTTATTTATGTCAGGGCACCATTACCCTAGTGCCCAGGGCCCCCAATACGTTAAAGGGGGCCTAGTTTGCTATACATATAGCACATCCCTCTCTCCAGCAAAATGTTAGCTGGGGTACCCTTAAGGTAGTCGGTGTGTATGCTCACCTTATTCGCTAGCAGTATACACGGTATCGGCGATCCGTCCGGCAGCTGCACCTTCGTGTCCAGATCGTTCTTCCACTTGACCACCGCGTCGAAGGTCGCCGTCCGGGACACGTCGAAGACAATGAACGCGCCCACCGCCTCCTTGTAGTACACCCTCGTCATGTTGCCGAAACGCTCTTGCCCTGGAATATCGGGAGCATTAGTTGGTCTGGTTTAGCCAGGAATGTTATTAATAGTGATAAGATGCGTTAGAAAAGAGCCAATAATAATGGAGGGGATGACTTGATCTTTGACTTGACTTGATTCTTAACGAAATTCTTTCTGATTGGGATTGGGTCATCAAACTTGATATGAAAAGTCCAAGAAAGTTTGGGAAACAATCAAACTTTAAAATATTCAGGTTCGGTCTTCATTTAATCTAGAATCAACTTATTGGCGTAGCTTGGTCTAGAGGGGCAGACATTTTAAATAGGATGGATCTGTGTCTGGATAATTTTATGACACATATTGCTTACACACTTTGGGGTTCACAGATACGGGTATACAGCGATAGCTACGCCCTAAACTAAGTAGACATGAAAAGAGTGAAGTGATCTGACAACACTACAATCCACATCCATCTCGTAAACTAATCTCAAAAAAATAGGATTGATAATTCAAAACTAACGTACCTACTTACATGGTTTGATTAAAAATACTTTATAATCTTGCCTTTGACTTTTCTTAGTAACGTAGATTATTACTGCATAATATATGTAATAATCACATACACACATTAGCATCATAATATAAATTATAACATGATTAGTATCGACAAGAATATGAAGCAATAAATAATCAACACACACATGATTGACCACGAGAAAATCCTGCCCAATTCGTCCATTTTGTTTGAATTCAATGAAAATTTATGTCAAAGTGACTTTTTATATTTTTTACAATTAGATACTCATCAAGCGTAATTTGAGCTAACAATTTAATTGTATTGAAGTAAGTTTAACAACATGTATAGAGTTTTGACACAAATCATACATTATATAAAATTATTTTGCAGCGTCGCCACATTCTCACGTCGTCTATGCCGCAACCAATGCGTTCTCCCCGTGATGACCGAAGGGGCCAAAACGTGGCCTCTTAATTTACGACTGATCCGCAAGTTTGCCGTAGCTCAACGTGCTATGGAGCGTGCTATGCTTGGTGTCTCTTTGGCAGATAGGATTCGAAACGAAGACTTCCGCCAGAAAACTAAAGTTACCGATATCACGCGAAGAGTAGCGTCGTTCAGGTGACAATGGGCCGGTCACACACTCAGAAGAACAGATGGCCGATGGGCCAATAAGGTTTAAGAGTAGAGGCCGCGTTTAGGTAGACGAAGTGTTGGTCGGCCATTAACGTGGGAAGACACAAGAGTATCACGAAATTAGTTAATAAGCGAATTTCAGGTAAATGGAATTAATGTTTTAGTACTAATTTATTACTAGAATGATTGCAAGTCAAAAATTACATCTGTGGATTGTTGACATAATTTTGAAGTACCTACAATGAAGGTACTACAAAAAGTTGTTTTTGTGGCACCCTAATTATGGCAATATCTATATCACATGTTCTATATTACTCGTTTTCTTAAACATCTATTCGGCCTTGACAGTAAAATCGATTGGTCTTCAACTTTTTATATAAAGGAGTTACAAATAAGAAACACAATTTGCCAACACACACCGGCTCAGGTTATAATTAAACTCGCATCTGTGTGTGTGTATATATTATAACGGGTTAAGATAATGCTAATATGCCATCATGATAGATGATTAAAATGCTCATCATTACATAACACCATAGGCATAATGGTAGATGCCGTCATACTTATGCCACGTAAGTATTTTCGGTTTATGGAAGACACAGACTTTGAGAGCTATGCGAAATGCCAGTTATGATTATGAAACAACAACCACTTTTTTTTTCTTTTACGCCGGGAAATGCACTGACGCATCCCGCTGGGGAGTGGGTCTCCCCAGGCGGGTATGTGGGACTCGCTGCGCCAGAAAGATGGTAAGTGGACGCAGCTGCACCCACTAAAACCCGGCGAGTGCCACCAATGCTGCCTTTGGTGAGGTGCCCCGGATCTACAAGCAAAAGGGTAACTCGACGGCTAGTCAGTCCCTCAGGGGACTGATGCCACCTCCACAGAGCGGTTGCCCCGCACCACAGAACAACCCCTCCCAACGTCTGGACAGCACGATGAGGTGAGGTTCCCATCCTCACCCCTTGCCCTCTGCTCTTTTGTCCACTCTTCTTATAAGAGGGGTACAAAGAGCCCCCTCGGCTCAATTCGCTTCGCTCAAGGTGTTTGGGTCACCCTGGGCTACTGTGCCCCACCGCCACGACAAGGCCACCATGGTGGGGAAACAACAACCACTTAAGCCTACCTACTTCAAGGTAAATATGATTATATACATTAAGTTTGGCAATAATATTGATAATGTTCTTGTTATTGGCAGTGATGAAATCATGAAACAAAAGGATTTGATACATTTTTGGAAATACCGGCTTTAAGAACTCATGATATGATTAAACACGAAAAAACTGCTTGAAAGCCATAATTCATAGAACATTCGTAGATATAGCATAGGTATAGCTCTAAACTCATTCAATGCAACGTCCGCTTAACACAAACACTTCCTACATATTAACTATATCTGCTTTATCTTGGCTGGATTGAATATTTTCTGAGCTTTGAGCAGGCGCAAACAAAATATATGTATTTGTGTTATTTTCGGCAACTATAGTCTTCTAATATAAATTGCGCGTTTGATAATCGGCGCCTTCTTAGAACAAACTGTGGCTCCATTTTATAGAATTGATCAAATATACCAAATGTGATGATAAAGACGACATTAAAAATGAAACTGAATCCTTAATATTTGTCGTACACTCGAGAAAGTCTGTCTGGCGAAACAAAAAAACAGAAAAGGAAAATAAGAAAATAAATTATATTAATGAGTATTCGATGAAAGCGTGGAGACTAAAAGGGTTATAATAGTATTCACCTGCTATATCCCATAGCTGCAAGCGTATTATAGTGTTCGCGTCCCAGTTGAGCACTTTCAGCGCGAAGTCAACCCCGATGGTGGCGCGGTAGTGCTGGCTGAAGAACTGGTGCACGTAGCGTTTGATGATGGACGTCTTGCCGGTGCCAAGCTCTCCGATCACCAGGATCTTGTACAGGTGCTCGCGTCGCTCATTGCTGGATGACGCGTGGGACTGCAACAAAGACAATGATGATCAATTAAATTATGTTAAAGCGCATTATTACAATGCGTTTTATGCATGCAACAAGGGCAGAAGATGCCAGCCATTTATTAGACACGCGACGCGATGGCTAAATATGCCAACGGTATTGAAGATGCCAGCAGTAGCAAAAAATGTGGCTGCCACGGGTGAAAGATGTAAAACATCTATCTTAATATTATATAATAATAAGCTATATTGTAAGTTTACTTTCGCAGGAACAAGGACCAAAAGATTGAATGACCAAATTAACTAGTGAGACTAATTCGTAAATGCTAACTTCCATGGTCCTTTGATTTCTAATACCCCAAGGAGTGCTATTAATTTAGCAAGGAGGTAAATTCTAGAAAGTAAGCGAGGAAGCAAAGAAGAAAATAGGATATTAAAAACATTCAGTTCTTAAGAGAGAGACGTCAGTAAATTTAAGTTGAACGGTCGATGTCGAAAACAGCTAGTAGGTACTCATGCAAATCATGGTGGTTTCCGAATTACAAATATATCAATATACATACAATAAGTGCATGTCAAAGGTATTAAGATGCTAACGTTATTTCCATCATCATCATCATCGGATGCCATTTTCATATTGAACAGTTTTTTACTACTTTTTTTACAAGTATGTGAGAATTGTATGTATAGCCATTCACTTCAACTTAATGCTAAGTAGTTTCGCTTTAGTAATCTGTCGTTGCGAAGCCTTACTATTGTGCTATTAACGGTATAACAGACAGACGGCGGTAAGGTCTTGATCCAGCCCGCTAGAAATACTTGTGGAAGTCAAAACACTGTCAACATTCTTTTTCAATAACGCTTATCGATTCCGGTGTATTCGATCCAACATATATCGAATCGATCAATCGAATTTCAATTACAACTAAAAACTAAAGGCATAAGTGGGAATGAAAAAAAAAGAAGTGTTTACGTACTCTTTGGGGGAGAATTCTGTACAAATATAAGGTGGAAAACCAATAATTAATGAAATATGAATATAATTTGTAGGTATATGTATCTGTATCTGTTGTTCAAATTGAACCTTATGTACGTTAGTGATAGTGTCATTGTGCTGATATTTAAATGTAGCTTTTAGTGGTTCAATATCTTTACATTATATATATATTTTTTAAATTCTTCTTACGTACTATGTCCGCATTTGTTTTTCTACACTCACTTCATTAGGTCTGCTGGCAGAAATCTCTACAAGAGATAAGCACACCTGTGTATAAATATTAATATATGTTGTTTCGTTAAATACCTTTTATGTACATAAATAATAAATAAATAAATAAAGAGGGGAGAATAACGTGATCAATTAACAACGTTTTACATTAGTCATGATAATATCCTTACAAGATAAAAAAGAGACCGGGCCGGGTTACATCGACCGACTTTAACGAATATGTAATCGTTAAAGATGGCGGTAACGAACGCTAGTGACCAAAGAGCCTTGTTTTTAACAGACGTTAAAATTTAACGAAGTCTCTTACGTTAACAGATGATTTGAAACAGCCGACCCTTACTATGTCAAAGGGATTTCGATAAAATTTCGTAAGATATTATAATAAGCAAACGTGATCTAAATAGGGTATACCTTTAACGCCAGCCAGAACAACAGTAGCTACTTTTATAATATTGTGATGGAGGATAGTTTCACATTTCTTTCAGCAATAGAGGTAGAATATAAAAATGTTGCTTCATTCCTCTATTTCTCGCTAAGGAGTTTTGTTGTACTTGAAGAAAGGCAGGACAGGCTCCACTACAACCATTTGAACACAGGAAATATCCTTAGATCAATAATATGTCTAGATAGAGTGTCGCGCGGAAAACACGTCCAAAAAAATAGCGTCCAACTGTTAGCCTCTAAATGCTTTCTCTGTGTTTAGTATCCGTCCCGATGTCATAGAATACGCATGAATTGTTACGCATTATTTTTATTTATAATGAAGGTTTGTGTTGAAGTGTAACGAGATTAAAAAGGATGATTATGGAAGGACTGTAGTAGCTGGTATCACTATTCTCGAACACATGTTTTGAAAATGTTGGCCAGTTCTTTTTGTTTTGATTGTAGGGCGACACTCCATCTAGACATATTAATGATCTAAGGAAATATCATAAAAATCGTAACAAGTGCATATCGTGACTAATCACCCATTGACGTGATTTGAATCCGCGTCAACAAACATTTCTGACCTAATACACCAATCGGTCATATTGTGTTCACGTAAAATTGGATTATAATAGTTTGACTGACCGTAGCGTCGCTTTCCGGTTACTTAGTTAATTATAACTGTAATCTAATAATAAAAGGTTTTATGAAATAAAGATTTTTATTATTATTATTTATTATAAAGGTTGACAACCCACGCCTATCTATGATTACTAGCTGGTCCTGCGGTTTAGCTCACCCAAAAAAAAAAAAATTTAAACTTTTCTTGACCTTCATATTAAAGTACCAGCAGTCACCCTTGACCACATGAGCATGAGATATATTATACATATTACGAGCTGTTCTCATACCTACATACTTGAAAATTTGATAAAAATCGGTCGAGCCATTTTGCGATAACAAACACCATGACACACATACAAAGTTTGTTGCTTTTTTTACCGACTTCAAAAAAAGAAGGAGGTTCTCGATTCGTCTGTATGTTTTTATATATATAACTCGCTGATAATTTAGCTTGCTATAAGTGAAAAAAAAATCGAATAGGTCCCGCAATTTCGGAGGCTATTTAATTTTGACAAACAAACAAATCTTCCCTCTTTTTAATATTTCTCTTTTCTTCTTCTCTTTTTAGTATTAGGCGATTCAAAGATATTTGTTCTAAGAAACTTGATCTTATTACTATGGACCCCGTCTGAGGGCATAGACTATGCAAAACACGTTACATTGTAGTTGAACTGTGGTCGGTCGATTATCTCCAATTCATACCAATTATAGACTGTCTTCACTTTGTCCGAGTACCATGGATAATAGGGACCACAGCAGTATCATCAGCCCGCATCAATCTAATAAACTACTACTGATAATACTTTTCTCTTTAATCCCGGGAGTAGACTACCAGCCTAGGAATTAAAACTTCTAATTATATAATCTGCTCGTTTCTCTCGTGAAGCAGCTTTGCTGTATTTCGGAAAGGACACATGAATGAGTTGCGTTTTTGGGTGCCGCAACTTGCAATGGTGCATTGCGCATCTATCCCGGATCTGACTAACACAAGACACCACCTGGGACAGGTTTTAAAAAAAAGGGCTAACCGGGCTTTCTCCTCACATAGGGGAAAACCTGTAGGAAAACCTGTGTAAATGAACCGCATCACAATCGAGGGCGAGAAGTCCCCTTCCCAATTTTTTTTTTTAATTTCAGACCGGGGTTGACTCGGTTAGCCTCCTTATGACATAAACCACACTCAAAGTAAGTAAAGAAAAAAAATACAAATGTGTCTTTTATGGACTTCACATGACAATATTTATTAAAGTAAACGGTAGATATTAATTAATGTGATATTGCGATTCTTTTTAAATACATATTTAATTCAAAGTACCTACCATTTTGTATTTTGCAAAAAAAATATGTTTACTACAATGCTCCAAATGATTCAAGTATTCTCGAGTGCATGTAAAGCTGGAATGTAAACACTAATACACAATGTCTAAGGAGAGTACCTACCGATAATTCTAGATAAGTCTAGATCCGTTACAATGTATGGATGTTGTCACTAAGCGTTATCGTATCAAAATAGGACAACAATATTATCTCTAATTAATGAAGCTAAAATATGACGTCAGAAACAAACGCTTGAAACGGAGGCAAGTTATTTAAAGTACGGCAATTTTGAAAAAAAAGCATAATGGCGGATTTATTTTCAGTTTAAAAAAAGAATTCAAAATTTATTACAAAATCAAATTAAATATTTTTATTTTTCTACATTGAGTTATTTTGTTAAGTACTTGTTTGGTTTTTGTACATATAGACAAAAAAGTTGTGTCTGAGGTAGGTTTCTCAAAAGAACTTGGATTTAGTTTTTTTAAACATAGTATAACTTTTATGGCTGATATAAGTTTATGTGAAAATCTTAGATGTGAAAATGATGAAAATTATTATTTAATTTGATATTTAATTATTTGTGAACTTTATTATTATTTATCGAATGACAAACCGCGCTATATACGACTGTAACCGTTTCCTTCAATGGAAACGATTATTTGTCACGATTGTAAAAACAAGCTGATAATATGGAGTTTAAATAATGATAATAATTATAACCTACAACAACAATATTTCTAGTGAATTTCCATAAGTATCGACGCAAACGCTTGTCATGTTTATGTTTTTTGAGTTGCTCTCGCTCTACGGTGACTCAACCCTACTTATTTATTCCACCAATTAGTTCTGTTTCAGAAAATAGTTCAAGACTTATTACTATTATTTATTTTATTTACTTGAAATGTTGCCTCTTAACTCTCGAGGACTTTTTTTTAAACGATATCAAGGAAGGAGACGTTTCTCAGCTCGGATTTTATTGTAATAGACGTAACGCTGAGTATTTTATATTCAAAACTTACGTCTTGCATTGGTTGTAAGTATTATTGTCTCTCTACGCTTCTTGACTAATACGTATACGATACGAGAAATAAATAATAATTCAAATTTATTTCTAATTATTTCAAACGGATGAATTATGAATGGCAAAATTATAATTATGAAAATTAATTTTAATCGAGCGTAAGATTACACGGACACACTTCTTTTTTATATTTAATAACTATCTTTTAGCTTGATAAACGTCTGAATCACAATTTTCAGTATGTGTTAAAGAGGGATTAGGACATAATTAAATTAATAGAATCGCTGATCCGCGTACTGTGGCATAGCCATCTGGATTATATTATGATAGCGATGTCTTTAAATTTAAAAAAAGGCGTCAAATTTAAATATAGATTAAAAATATGGTTTTATCGTGAACAAAAATATTTTATGATATATTTTACTTCATGAAAATTGCCTTACATTATGAAACACTAGCAGCGCTCCGCGTTTTCACCCTCGTACTCTCCATTCCCGTGGGATTACGAGGATAAGTTATAGTCTGTGTGTTATTTTGGTGTGTAAACTATATTATTGTAAAGTTTCATCAAAATATATTCAGTAGTTTTTGCGTCAAAGTCTAACAAACACTTTCATACATTCTTACAAACTATCGTGTTTATGTAAGAACTTATATAGGACTAGAAGAATATTTTTTCAAAGAATAACAGACATCTACAATTAATTTTGCCGTTGCTTGATTTATAAGAAAAACGCTATGGTTTTTATTGGATCAGGCCAGCTGGCAGACGTTTGATGTTTTTAGACGATCAGACTATCTCACCCTGCACTCTGCCTATCCACACCTTTCCACAAAAACAATAAAATGCAAATTTAGATTCTTGTGAGTTGTGACCCATTTCTAGGGAAAAGGAGAGCAACGCTTCTGCATTACCTCTGGTTTTGCGGACTTCTATGGACGTCAGTAGTCACCAAAAGTCTCGCTACTGGTTGGCTCCCGTATTTCATAAAAAAGGGCATTTGGTTAGCTTTAATGCACCCCGCGGAGCAAAAAATAGGGCTCAAAACGCAAAAACCTCGAAATAAAGTATTAAAACATGGACATGCCGCATGGGATGCATGCATTGGTTAGATCATATCCATAGATCACGATCCTGATACAATCATACCGGTTTCTTCTGTCAATGCGACGTGACAAAATATAAACTCATCTCATGGCGTAGCTTGTTCTAGCGGGGCCCCGTTTATATGCTTGAGTGGGATTCCCGATAGTTAGAAAAGGGCCCCCTATTAATACGGCTATCAAGGAATTTAACTAACGAGTGTCCGTAAACCGGTCTTTAAAAATGTCGGATGTATTAAAGAAAAACACGATCTGTCCAAAAGATAAACTATGTATATTTATTACAGTTGTTTTATTAGTGACTGCAGTTGCTTCGCCCACGCTATCTTACATTTACAGCAGTGATTCCCAAAGTGGTCCAGGTGGACCACGTGTCACGATTAGCGTGACAAAAAATGGGGGTCCACAATTGTAAGCAGGGGTCCAGGAACATTGATTTGGTTGGTTTAATTTGTTGCCGAGTGAAGAACCAAAAAGAAAAATGTTGGCTTGACTTCTCCTATAAAAATTGTTAAGATGCGGGAAAACTTTAAAAGTGGTCTATGAAACAAAAGAGTTTGGGAACCACTTATTTACAGCCTTACCCGCGCTGATGATTATCATACCCTGTGTAACTCAGGGATAACCAAATATTATACTGGTCAAATCATCATCATCAGTCTTTATCCGTCCACTGCTAATAGGCCTCCCTTTATGAACGCCAAGACGACCGCTCCCTTGCTACTCGCATCCAACACGGACCGGCCACTGCACGGCGAATGTCTTCCCATCTGGTTAATGGCCGACCCACACTTCGTCAACCCAAACGCGGCCTCCACTCTTGAACTTTATTGGTTCATCGGCCATCCGTTCTTCTGATTGCGTGACCAGCCCATTGCCACTTCAACGTGCTTATCTTCGCGTGATATAGGTAACTTTAGTTCTCTAGCGGAGGTCTTTGTTTCGAATCCTATCTGCCAAAGAAACACCCAGCATAGCACGTTGAGCTACGACAAACTTGGGGACCAGGAGGCCACGTTTGGACCTCGTCACTGGTCAAATATTTATTTTAATTAAATAAGCTGTTAAGAAGATAACAGCCAACATACAAACTCAAAATCTTATCTGTAATATTATGAACGGGACAGTTTGTATGAACGTATGTTTCGTTGCTCTTTTACGTAAATACTACTGAATTGATTTTGATGAATTTTACAATAATATAGCTGCATCAGAATAAAACAAACTATAATTTATCCCCGCATTTCCACTGGAATGGGAAATGAGCGCTGCTAGTAAGCTAGTCATGCTAAGACGATGTTAATATAGAGAGCTGGGCGCGAGGTGATACTGATGATGGAAAAAGGTTTTATGTTCAATACAACATATCGGCAATTAAATATATCATTACAGTTATCTATATCTTAATATATATAAATCTCGTGTCACAATGTTTGTCCTCAATGGACTCCTAAACTACTTAACCGATTTGAATGTTTTTTTCTTTTAAAATGTGTGCTTTTCTCCAACTTAAAAGATAGGATAGTTTATTTCTCAAATTTGAGATTGCAATTTTATTTATTGCAAATTAATTGTTTTGACAGAACGAAGTCTGTCGAGTCCGCTAGTTATTTATTAATAAGTGATTGAAGTAGACGAATCTGTTTGCTATTTATTTCCTGGTCATAATTTCGTCATCTTTTTATCGCGAAATCAGACGAAAGTGAACGTCGATAATGGATTTATGATAACGTGAGTCGTTCACCTTTACTTCAGAAAAACTCAGCATTTGCTGTTAGTTATTATAGTTATTTTGCTGACTACAAATAACTCTTGAAGCTATGTTTTATTTCTAAATTTTGATGGTAAACAAATGCATTTTGTAAATAAAGCTCAATTTATTTGCCATTGTTTTAAACATAATAAGTATATTTGTATATAAAAGAAACAATAATTCAGCAGTCGGAAGAAATTTTTGTCGTTGTATGACATTTATGCACAGAATAGTAATAATAATACCGCAACATACCTACAAGATTAAATGTGTAATTGTTTCATAACTTAATTTTGCTGTGTATTCTTGTGAGTTATCATAATTATAACCGATTTAATATGTCGGTCGAATTTCTCAATTATGATGTAACTGAATTAAAATTTACATTACAAATAGTTTCATTTTTGCGATTGTGTAAATGTACACTATGATTTTTACGTCTTCGTTATATGAAAGGCGTACATTTCAAGAGATAGAATATAATTTAAAATACTTCTAGATAAAATTCTGCCAAAAAAAGATTAATTTTCAAATGAACTAGACTAATAAAAATAAAATAACTTACAGTGCTATTTATTTTGGGGGCCATTTAATTATCACAAATTAAACATAAATTCACGTAATTCGTAAACAAGCACAACACTAAATCACTGTTCATTTAACTTTTTAATTTACAGTTTGATTTATTTCTCAAACAGCCACGACACGTCCACGATCTGTGAACACTGCTATCAACTTGAACGGATAACAGACTACTTTATAGAACTTATCGGTCACGATAAAACGCTTTTAACTGTTTTTTTCAAGACAAACACGATTCACGTATCTATTCTGCCATAGATACCTTAGTAAAAGCAGTTTTAGTGAATGTACGTAGTGTTCTTAAAATGTTTTTAGCATAACTAGTTCTTAGGAATTTGCTTATAAAATAAAAATGTCTATTTAAATATCACATTAGCTAAATATGTAAATTACTCAGCGAAAAAATAAGGCTTAAACAATTTTGTTTTTTATTCTAGTTTATAGCTGAAACTTGTCAATAAATATATCTTTGCGTTCTAAGCTAACTCTAAAAATGAAAATAGCTCATTGATGAACTTACGTCCATTCGCAACATTAAGTAAGGACTACGACGAATTTACCTTAAAATAAATTATAGAAAGAGATTCTTTTTTACTGGGTTCAGTTTTTGTTACAAAGCTCGACCAATTAATAAAAGGGTAAACTCAGGTAAAAAAGATCGGCTTAAGATCATAAATAAATACTTGATATATTTTTAAGAATTGGAGTCAGTAAAGGATTTAGTTACTTGAGTTTTTAATTACCAATGTAATACTTGAACTTGCCAATATATTTTAGAAGATGTTTTCTATTAATTTTATAATAACGAAACGTGCATATCATGCATAGTATATATTATCAAAACCTAAACAACTTATTGCAGGAGAAAAAACTCTTCAAATATCTTGTATCAAACCGCGTCTGAAGTTATACAGGGTGCATCGGGAAAAAATATTTACAGCTCATTAGACAATTAGAACCATCTCAGAATAGGCGTAATTACTTGCACCGAGGCTTATCCTAGTTATCCTATATCTTATCCCTTCCTATATCCTCGTCTGTTGAATTGACTGGGCTGTCACCAGATGTATCATGGCTAACGTTGGCCACTGTCTACCATTGTCCACCCAAGACTTAGAAAAAATTAGCAAAAACCCGAAACAATGTAGATAATTTACGTTCCTTGTGTACAACATGTAGTGGCTGAGCTACAGGCTATCTACGGGGTCCACAGGTGGCGGATAGTGGGACGGCCATCAGATATGGTGGTTAGCTGCGAATATATGAATAAGCAGCCCCCGACCAAGTAGCGACAAGATTATCAGGATGTAGTGGGTAGTCCAGCGGGACGGGCTAACCTATAAAATGCTACATAAGTCCTATAACGATCTTGTGACGTAGCGAGTAAGCGCCGCTACTATAAAGCGCTCCCCTCCCCCCTAATACTGGGCAGCAGCGGTATTAGTACTAGCTAGAGGCCGAGGAAATGGATTCTGGTAGGGCTCTTGACTAGATAGCAAAGAGCAAGAAATTGGTCATTGTACTGCGGAACGGAAGGCAAGTGGGGCAACCACCGTTCTAAATGCCCTATTATGGAGTATGGAATGCAAAGAATAAGTAATGTGGTTCTTGACAACGGGCTGCCGCGATGCCACATACCGCGGTGGTCTGAGTCCGGCAGGAGTAGAAGCAAGGCTACACCGGTCGTCATCATGCGAAATCCTTGCCAAATTGGAACGTGGAATGTGCGAACAATGTTACCAACAGGAAAACTGGAAGAATTAAAATCAGAAATGGATAGAATGGCTATAGATATCCTGGGGATTTGTGAAACTAGATGGGATGGAAGTGGGGATTATTGGAGTGGGGACTATAGAATTATTTACTCAGGGGACAAACAAGGTACAAACGGGACAGCAATAATGCTGAACAAGAAATGGGGTACACAGGTGGAGAATACCATTCACTATAGCGATAGAATAACAGCGATTAAGATAAAAAGTATGCAGGAGGACGTATTTTTAATACAAGTTTACATGCCAACGGGTAGTCACCCTGAAGAAGAGATTGAACATATTTATGATGATTTGGATACACTAATAGACATTACTAAAGAAAAAGATAACCTAATTATTATGGGGGATTTTAATGCAGTGGTAGGGGAGGGGGCAGTAGAAAATGTTGTGGGAAACTTTGGACTGGGGAAGAGGAATAAGAGAGGAGAGAGATTAGTACAGTTTTGTAAAGAAAACAATTTAATAATACTAAATACAATATATAAACAACCGAAAAGAAGACTATATACGTGGAGGATGCCGGGAGATAATGGAAGATACCAATTGGATTATATTTTAGTTAGAAACAGAAATAGGAATCAAGTTCAAGTGTGCAAAACATTGCCAGGTGCCGACCTAAATACGGACCATAATCTCCTCATTAGTAAACATAATTTCACCGGAAAGAGACAACAAAGAAAAAACAAACCAAAGAAGATAGATCTTAATAAACTTAAAAGCAATATAAGAGTGCAATATAGTAATAAAATAGGAGATAAGTTAAAAGTAAGCAAAGAAACCAACATATATGATAATAGTGATATAGAAAACAGATGGAAAAATATTAGAGATATAATACAGACAAGCGCAGAAGAATGTCTGCAAAAAGAGAAAATAGTACCGAGGAAAAAGTGGTTGAATAAAGAAATAATAGACATAATGATAAAAAGAAGAAAATTGAGAAATAAGACTGATAATCAAAGTATAAAAGAATACAAAATGCTAACAAATAGAATAACATTGAAATGTAGAGAATATAGAGAAAAAGATTTGGAAAATGATTGTGATAGTATAGATAGATACATGAAGAGGGGAAAATTGGATAAAGCATACAATTTAATAAATAAATTACAAAAAGGACATAAAACGAAAAGTACAGCTATAATGAATGAAACGGGAAATATAGAAATAGAGAATAAAAACATTGTGGAGAGATGGAAAAGATATATAGAGAAACTTTACGATGGACCAGGTTTTACGGAAAATGACATAGAAAAGGAAGGTGAAGTCGATGGAGACAACATGGGACCAACAATTTTAAGAGAAGAATTTGATATAGCTATAAATAATATACAAAATAGGAAAGCCGCAGGAGAGGATGGTTTATACATAGAACTTATAAAATATGCCGTATGTCCTCCCTTACTTGACGAATTATTCGATATCGTGCAGATTATGTATAGAGAAGGAAAAGTACCAACAGACTTCAAATTGTCCAGGATAATAACATTACCAAAAAGGAAGAATACTCTTAAATGTGAAGAACATAGAACGTTGAGTCTTATATCGCACGCATCAAAAATACTCTTAAAAATAATACAAAACAGATTAAGACCAATAGTGGAAAAAACCGTAGGAGAGGACCAATATGGATTTAGGCAGAACAAGGGTACAAGAGATGCAGTACTAGCACTACGAATGATAATTGACAGAAGGATGGAATTGGGATTGGACACGCATATAGCATTTATTGACTTGGAGAAGGCATTTGATAGGGTTGACTGGAGTTTAATGATGAAAATATTGAAAGACGCTGGGATGGACTACAGGGATCGGAAAATTATTATGGAGCTGTATAAGGAACAGGAAGCTTTGATTGAAGTCGGGGAGGAAAAAGGCAGAGCAAAGATAAGGAAAGGCGTTAGACAGGGTTGTCCACTTTCACCACTGATATTTAACTTATTCATAGAATGTGCAATCAATAAAATTAAAGATAAACCGGAAGGGGGGGTCAAAATTAATGGCGTTAGTATTAAATTCATAAGATTTGCAGATGATATTGCTGCATTAGCAGAAGACGAGTTACAGTTGCAAGGATTGATCAACAACATGGATAATATATTTAGGGAATATAAATTGAACATAAATGCAAACAAAACTAAGACAATGATAACCTCCAAAACCGTGACAAATAGTAGACCAATTACATTAAATAACATTATATTAGAACAAGTAAATAATTTTAAATACTTAGGAAGCATAATAAATAGTAGTTCTCGATGCACACAAGATATAATAACTAGAATAACAATAGCGAAACAAGCATTTAACCGCAAAAAACAAATATTCAAAAACAAAAAAATTTCATTAAAAATTAGGAAAAGATTTATTCAATCTTATATTTGGAGCATTGCACTCTATGGAAGTGAATCGTGGACAATGACGCAAAAAGATAGGAAAAGATTAGAAGCCTTTGAAATGTGGTGCTGGAGAAGGATGGAGGGAATAAAATGGACAGACATGGTGACAAACGCAAAAGTTTTGGAGATAGTGAAAGAAGAAAGAAATATTATTAAAACTGTTGAGAACCGAAGAGGAAATCTGATTGGTCACCTGATACGACATGACTTGTTTATAAAAAATATCATAGAGGGAAAGATTGATGGAAAAAGGGGAAGAGGTAGACCGAGAAGGAGTTATATGCAACAAATAAAGGAGAAGGTACAGGTTATGTCGTATCGGGAGGTGAAGGTATTGGCGGAGAGGAGGAATGAGTGGCGAATACTCCACCGACAAGAGCAAAGCTCTTAAATAGAGAGAGTGTACAACATAAACAGTAAACAAATGTCATAGTGAACGGTTGATGTTGAAACCACCACGCGAAAGCCAATACGGCATATCGGCTTACCTGACCCCGACCACACGGTGGAAATCGCCAGTACTAACAATATGGCGGATTATTCATCTACTTATTATAGATGTTATAAAAAATGACAACTGTGAACTTATTAATGAAATTAATTTAAAAAAGCTGACACTTCTTTGAAATATATCAAAGAAATACCAGTGCACACTGGAAAAACTTAACGATAACACGAAGCGAAAATAAATCTCAAGGTTTAGTTTTTCCATGAATACAATTTATTTAACTAAAACTTCTTTGAATGAATGAATGAATGAAACACAACTTCTTTGGGCTCGACTAATGGGTAACTCAGATTGTTTCTGATGAAATGCAGAATATATTTACAAAAATAATAATTTAGATTTTCATGGGTATTATGTCATAACACCCCAAAAATCATAATAAATTAGGATTATCAATTTTTTTTCATATGAACTTTTAATTTAATGTCGTGAAGATTACACGCACACATTTATTTCAGGATACGAAGCGTATCAAAAATATACTAAATATACACTTAAAAAACTGAAAAACCTTCCCAGCTTGGTCAAAATTCTATTCTCCAAGACATTTCTTTCGTCTATAATACGTGACAATTATGTTTATAACATCAAAATAGCTTTCATATATGAAGAACTGGAAGGCTGATTATATGCTACCACAGAGAATCATCTTGCTTTTCTTAACTTGAGCGTTTTTACGCTTTTTATCCAATTTCTATACTCCCAAAAAGACTTTCAAGTCAAGACTATTGAGTAGAAGGAAGCTCCTAAAAAGGTATCGCCGATACTGAGAGCAAGCAAAAGCAAGTCGATTTTAAGTTTAACACTAGTGACTAGAAAGATTGAAATTATCTGATTAGAATTTTTGACAGTCGTAACTATCCTATTATTTTCAAGTAGCTTGGAGATTAGTCTGTTAGCTGAACGCCAATAAGGTGACGGTAAGGAATTCTAAAACATCATCAAAAATATATTTATGAGATGTCATCTGATTATGATAAACAAATGCATTCTTATATTTAAATTGATATTTTTATATCGAAATACTATTGATATATCTCGAATTTATTGATTTATAAATTGCTTATATCTGATTTACCCTTGAAACTAAAGTGATATAACCTTTATGCTTCAGTGATCTACAGTCTATTTTCTGTAAGGCAATATACGACAAGGAAATTTAACGCAACGTAAATATATGCATAATACATATAGATTAATTTATGTTTGAAATAGTCGAACGGCGTCTGATCTCAGGATACTAAAATTAATAAATTAGAGGACCAGACACTCGTCGTATTCTAAATTTAAATAAACCTTTTTTTATGAATGTATGTTTAAAGCCTCACTGTTATTACATTACCTAAAATCTATATGAATTTAGTTGTAAAATCATTGTTTAGTAATTAGTATGCATTTAATCGTTAAATACTCCAGATAAAAATGCGTTTATCGAGGAAAGCCATTAAAAAGTAAAGAATAGACAGGTCCTAACAAACCAAGCTAGTCTGGGGACTTCTACTTAGGTTTCATCGCATCAGCTCAACTTTCTTTGTAGTATGAAATATAATGTCTGAGACTAAAGTCTGAGTATTAAATTGTTAAAAAAGTATGTTAAAATTAACTGTCAAGATATTTATGTAGTTGTATAAAGTTAACCTGAAAAAAAACTATGAATGCCAAACTAAAGAAAAAGAATGCAATAAACAATCCAAAAAAACCAAAATGACAAATTAGATAAACATTAGAGATAGTTAAATAACAAATAAAATAAGATTTTATGAGAAAATTTAAGTAGCATTTTTTAATTGTTTTATTGTTTGTACGATAAAATGCTATGCAAAAAATATTTGTTTTTTAATAAAATAAGACATATTATTATAATATAAATATATATTTCATTTTTTTAAATAAGGCATAATATATTATAATATTATTAAAACACTCCTGCGCTGAGCGATAGAATTATGAATTAAATGACCTCAATTTTGTTTTGGCTTCAACAACAAAATGCTAAATTTTATCAATAATGCATAGAGGCGTTTAATTTATGTATTAGATATTGGAATTAATTTAGAATATAGTTATTTCATTAAAATAATTCTTCTTCCATGTTTATGACATGACTTCTAAAATAAATAGACAAAAAGCGAATATAGAAACTTCAAAATGAATTAGAAATAATTATTTGATTCTTATGGTATTAAAAGGTTTATGTGTTCAAAAATAACAAGTTGTACTTATTTAGGTTTTAGTAGAATGTGAAAAGTAAATGTTTTTTAATTATTGTAAAGTAAATCATGTTATCCCATGTCCAAACACCTACAAAGAGAATATAATTTAATCACTTTTATTGAAAATTAATTTAAGCAATAGGCAAATAACCTATTTTAATTACCGCGTGAATAGTTAATACAACTAATACCGAGTTTTATTTCATTATTTGACTTGTCATTGATTTTAAAGAGATATAGTTCGAAAAAAATAAATAAAAATGTATATTTTCTTAATACATTATTTAACTAAATTATTTGTCCACATGGTCGCTTGCCTCCCATTATTGTCTGACATTATTAACTGGTTTCACTTACCGGAATTATCCGGAAAGCACACCTCGAATTGACAAAATTTAAAAACTACAATTAAATCATTGATAAAATAATAAAAAGGAAATATGACATTGTTTACGGTATAGTAATACTTTCAAAAATATTAAATGGCCTTGAAGACTTGGGTAAAAGCACACACGAATAAGAGTAGCGCGTACTCACGAAGGGCATGGTGTCCTCCTGTAAGTTATCTCAAATCAAACGTACTGGGATGAGCAGCGACGTCTCAGCGCTGAAGCCGCAGCACTCGCACACGGTCAGGTAGCACTCGTCAGCCGTCTCCTCGAAGGTCATGGCGCGCGCGCATCGCTCGGGCAGCCCGCACCCACTGACCGCACACGCCTACCACTACTCCACTACACTCACCGGCTCGTCTTCGTTCCCGGCCTTCTCCGGCTCGATGAGGTCCCCGTACGCCGGCATGTCGCTCCCCTCTTCTCTGGTGTCGGTGTCTCGCGACTGCGGCGGCGAAGGCGAGTGCGCTAGAGCCAGCCGCTGCCGCGCGAGGGCCACCGCCTCCTCCAACGACCCCACCCCGTCCGAGTCTCCCCCCTCGTCCTCGTCATCGTCGTCGTCGCGCTCCTCCGACTGGTACATGGAGGTCTGCGCCACGAACGCGATGCGTCTCTTCAGAGCACTCCCCGGACTCGGCTCCTCCACCGGCTTCTTGATTTCGGTCTTGCTGCGCCTCTTCCACGCCTCCTTGGTGAACGCGCGCACCGCGACCGGGTGCTCCACCGCTATGCTCAACGGAATGGCCGGCTCGGGAGTCGGTTGTCTGATCTGTTCGCTGGTCGACGGTAAATCGTTTTTTTCGCTTGTTTCGGCTTCGTTTTTTTCGTTTTCGTGCTCGGGCTGCAATGGCGGCGACGCACTTTCTGCGCGTTTTTTTCCGATACTACCCATTCTCTTGAGTAGACCGGTCGATTTATTTTTCTCGGCGACGGACGAGCCGTCGTCGCGGGGGGCGCTGGCGCTCGCGTCTGCGCGCTGCTTCTTGTTTTTCTTACGCATGGTGCGTTCGCCGCGCGCGATCTCGCCGTCCGACACTGAGGATTTAGTCGATGCGGTGCGCTTGAGCGACGATATGTGGAAGGGTGAGCCGGTACGGAACGGCGAGCGGAGCGTCTGCAGCGTGCGCTTGAGGCGGGAGGGCGCGGGGGGCGCGGGCGGGGCGGGGGGCTCACCGGGCCGCATGGTGGATCGTGGGCCGCCGGTCGTCGTGCGACTGGCCGGCCCTCTGCCGCAAGCCCTCTACGGCTGGTATCGGCCTTGTTCCTGATCATCGGGCGTAAACCACGGATATACTATCAAGGTCTAAGGCTTACGTTGATCCGATAAGGACTTTTCATATCGACAAACGAAAATTGATTAGTGGACTAATTTAATAAAGCGAAACATTCGCACCACGTAAGTAACGGAAGAAATACATGAAAACTATATTATATCGTTTCTCAACTTATTACGATATATTCCATAAATTTTAGATCATTTGAATAAAATCGGAAGGTGGTGTTTTAATTCTTTCAAGGTTTTCATCGCTTAGCCCAGCACATTAACATATTAATGTGTTATGAATACAATATTCAATAACAACGTAACCTCGGTGCCTTATAATAATATTACAAAAAAAAATCTAAAATTATAATTTATTACGCGATTAATCTCAATAATTTAGTTGTAAATTAAACTAAGTATTAGAAACACGAATCAATTCTAAAAATAAAAAAAACAAATGCCAGATAATTTTCAACAGATAATAAGTTGAGCTATAGACAACAAACATAACATTCTAAAAATAAAATCTGTCACATAATTTTATTCTATCATTTGAAAAAAAAATGCACTATTTATAACTGACATTATCAAAGAAATCTAAAAACAATATTTAAGAAGATAATTTTATTTTAATTCTAAAAATATTCTGCAACATTACGGAATTTTATAATTCTAAATTGAAATAAGTCATTACTAAATTGAAAGAAATTCTTATTATATTGAGTCATAAATCCTAATAAGAAGTTATACTAAGAAGCTTCTAAGAAGTCATATTAATTAAAGATGCTTTGAGCAGTTTTTACTAACTTCTCAAAATTAAAGTCACTTTTACATAACAAATTCTAAGTAATAAATTAATATTTGAAGAACGCCTTCAAATATTTTTTTATTACTTAGAAGTGGGTAACAATAACAAAAGTATGAGAAAATAAAAGGGTATATTAATAAAAAATGCTTAAATCAGGTGCTAGAATTGATATTAAAAAATATAGCAGGGTGAACCAATAAAACAAAACCTACGTCGCCGATAAAAATTAAAAAAAAAATCATGCTATCTAACAGATATTGGTTGATAAATGATAGGGTTGAGCATTGTCTGGATTTTAAATTTACCTCGGTAACTCTATGGATAGAAGTGATAGAACTGTTTTTACTTAGCTTCTAAATTCAAATAAAATAGTTCTGAAAATTTTATCGTTAAATAATTTGTCAATGTATATTCGTAATTCAATATTCTAAGAAAACATTTCACTACTCAGTACCTACTTCATTTTTTATATGGACACAAATGTTACTCATAAAAAAACTATTTTAATGGTTCATATTTCTACATTCCTAACGTTAATTATTGTAACAACGAATAGTTAACGACCATTTTAACAAGAAAAATATGTGGACATATAAAAAAGTCCTTATAAATTGTGTCTGAATATTGTTACCAAGGGCACCAGTGTCATTTTGACGTTAAAGCTGATAAACCAATTATTTGGCAATCAAAGTGAGACTTCCTCATTGCTCGCTGACCTGGTCGATTGACCAACCAACAGTTGTACGGAATCCGACGGAAGAATCCCCACAAGTGGCTTTTGGTATCGACCGATCTGTCGACACTCGTCAAACCGATGTTTGACCAACGACCTTCATGATATTTGAATAGGTAAATGCAGAGGGTTTGATGAGAAGTGGTTAACGTCGCCCATGAATGACGACCTCTGTAGCTCCGTGGTTAGCGCGTTGGCGCACAAGCCGGAGGTAGCGAAACAAGCGAGTTCAAATCTCACCAGGGAACACAAAAAAGTTTCTGTGTATTAAATATGTGTATTGTATAATAAAAATCTTAAATATAAGTATTAATATAAAAAGTATTAAATATATGTATATCCGTTGTCTGGTACCCGTAACACAAGTCTCTCCGAGAACTTAGCACGGGACCAGATTGACGTGGTGTAAAAGCGTCCATAGATATTATTATTATTAATAAAGTTAGCCTGGAACTAGCCCAGGCAATACCACCTAAATCTGAAGAATCTGGCCTTGCCAGGGCCAGTCTGTCGCTGAGGTGATCCTATTGCTTGCGGATCCGGGATCATAAAGCGGCTGAAGGCGCTCGCAGTGGTTTTAGTGGGATAGTGCATCCCAATGCGAGTCCCCACACACGCCAATGCGCCTACCCGAGGCCCTGGTATGGTGCGAAAGCATTTCCACCGCGACATAAAAAAAGGCTAGTCTTTCGTATGTCGCATATCCTGAAACATAAGCTGTTAAGGGCCTACCCTGCCTTTTTTTTTCGTAACACAGCATATAGACGGGAAAAATACCTAATCAGGACGGTGTTAACCAAGCATACGAGAGTTCGGCACAGCTCATCCCTTCCGCTTCAAATGGGACCTGAGCAATTTTATTGCAAGGGGTCAATGTCGCACGCTGAGTTAATAAATGTAATATTAATATTAAATGTTATCCATTCATGGAAAAGATGAATTGGTATTGAAATCATAACTCCATAAGATTAAGAGCATGTCTTTTTTTATTTTTCGCTCTTTTATAGAAATTCAATGCGGAATATTGTTGAAAGTCTGTTGTTGCAATAGAACATATTATGTTATTATATGAATTCAATATGCGAAAATTAATCCAAGTCCATGCGGGCAAAGCGAAGTTAGAATTATTATTTAATTTGTCAGTTAACCTGTCTTATCTACATGTACATAGACCGACACAAGCCCATGCTTGATATCTGTAATGTAATTTTAATAATATTTTGTATAGATTATAGAAAGTAATTTATAGTGTGTATAATTTAATAAAATGAAGGCCGTGTTTAGTTAGCCGAAGTGTTGGTCGACCGTGCAGTGCCGTGTTGGGCGTGAGTGGCAAGGGAGCGGTCGTATTGTCGTTTATCAAGAGAGACCTCTGCTCAGTAGCGGATAAACAGACAGACAGACGGATGAACAGCGGATAAATATACCAAGATATTTATTATAAGGGCAATTAATTAAACTACTTATTTAAAACGGGATATTAACCATATTTTTTATCTTTATTTTGCTGATCTCAATATTTCAACATTGTCGACGAGACTCACACCCGTATTCAGTACAAGTGTACTTAGCTAAGCAATGAAAGAATACTATGAAAAGAACGCTTTTATCTATATTCTTCTGGTGTCAATAGTTGAGTTTAATATGGGTTTGACAGACGCACAGTTATGGATTTTATTTAAGTATTGTCTATGAATTGATTTGAATGACCCTATGAGTTCGGGAGTACTGTGACACCTCATAGTATTGTTGTGTAGAATAAGATATTCGTAGACACAGTTTGTATACAGTACATTCGTAAACAGTGTCGATATATCAAGTTACGCAAAATAAAGTTAAAAATAAAAGGAAAATATCCCATTTTTAATAGTTAGTTTTTTTATACATTTAATTTATTTAGTTAATTTTTTAGTAGTAGTAGTCATGAATATAACTATGTTAATATAATACTCTATAATGGCAATTAATGTATATTGTATAGTATATACAAAAGAGTTTAGCAGACTTAACAGTAATGGTAATGTATAACAGTAGGAGATCTTGGGTAAGGCGTGACATTAACGTATAATAACAAGATCAAATAGATCAATAGAGCTTCCTCAATCTATCGGTGGCCACAGCCCATGGGCAGGAAATATTAATGGACCAGTTGATCAGCTTCTATTTCGGCGTCTCCAATGATGTGCCACGGGTACCTATCGGTCTTGTGCGACAAAAGATACATTTGTATCATCTTCTAATGAATTTCACGTATAATTATACCTTTATCGACTTTATTGCAGTTTATTATCAACTAGCTCACTGCTTCCCCCGCTTTAAATTTGATCTACGACCGTATCCGCACTTATGATTATCATTTCTACCGACAGGCGGAATTTTCTTAATATGTGGGGCTTAATACAGTAAATAGATTTTACATTATCGCTTTTTAATGCAACTTAGGGCCCCATTCCTAAGTTTCCTTTAGCTATTGTAAGCGTGTGAATTTTTTAGTATTTTTCTCATCACATTTTCTTGCAAATTGGAATAGGAAATAAAAAATAGAATTTAATCCCAAAGAATATTCTGAAACTGTACGTATTCATACTTCGAAATTTTCAGACACGACAGTAACGATATTTATCTAGCGAATTGGGATAAATCATGTTATTTACTTGTGTAGTGTATTTTATATGATATATTTTATTATACTGCATACGCGTTTGCGTTCGTTAGTATTTGTTTCGTTCGTTCGATCGTTTTTGTTTGCGCACAGAAGTAAATTAAGCTAAGATTATCAAAACTATATGAAATGGTTGGGGTGAGTGTCGAAATTATTTTGGAGTGCTTCGTCTTAATTACCAACTTTTTAATTGTTAACATGGGTATAAGTATTACTTTCCATTTTTTTGAAAGGTCTAGACTTGTAGACCTCGCGTTTAAGTTCCAGTAGTACGTATCTACGATATCTTTGACGTATAAGTACATACATACAATAGCAGTTGCACAAAAACTTTTTGTAGACTTGTTATATCCCTAACGTTTTCGTTTGAAAACTGCCAGAAGACTTACTTTTTTCCGACCAAATATCATTATATTTTAGCCAATATATATAAAAAAATATTATGTACTTCCTAGAGGAACTCTATCCATTGGTAAAATATTTACTTACCTTCAGTCGTCCGTTGACCTGAGCTTCAATGGCCTCTTCAGCTATCATCACGTATCCCGCAGTATCACGCCTATCACGTTTATCACGCCGTATCACGTTATATCACGTTATTTCACGATCGGTGTTTAATCCGATTACTGGAGTATCACTTTACACTAAATGCGCGATAAGGTTCTCCTGACCACTAGTGTTACGTAGTAATTTACGTATGTTTTTTTTTGTTAGGGAACAATCAAAACTTAAAACGATTAATTAGAAAGCTAGTAAGTATGACTGATACGATTATGATTACTATTAAATAATATATTAGAATTGAACAACTTATGACGGATTTTATCGCGGCTCACTAACTTGTTATGTTTTTTGCTTTCCCGACGTTTCGGATACTTTACAACAACAGCGGGAGACGTCGTCAAATCTTACGTAAAATATAATTTAATGAGTTAAATTGAGAATCTTTTGATAATTCATTTTTGTTTGGATCATAGAAATTATTACCAGCTTGTCAATGTCCTTCTGTATGGAAAAAATAACACACAAGGGCCACTTCTAGGAAATTGCCGATTTTCCCATGTTTACTAATATAAGTTATTTTAGTGAGGATGGATAAAGGATGCCCCGAAGTATTTATTCCCAGTGGCGTATCTACAGGGTGGCAAGTCGGCAAAATGCCACGGGCGGAAGCTGAAAGTTCGGAGGAGAATTCCAACTCAAAACATTTATTATTACACATTTAGTAAAAAAAAATTGTGTCTTTCCTAGCATCCGATGAATTTGCCACGGGCCCCGAACGGTATAGTTACGCCACTGTTTATTCCATAATCTTATGTTATTATCTGTATGTTATTATATATATGTTATTACTCTTTATTTGATGCACAGAGTACGACACACATTTTTCTTTTTTCGTAAAACATTTTTGCTGTATTTTCGAAGAACAGGACAAACTGTATAATTACTGGTACCGATACTCACCATGGCTATGGCGTATGGCGATGCTAACACAATACCCTTTTATTTTAAGTTTAATAATCTTTTAAGTAACCTTAAAATTAAAGCGTAAATATCATCGAAATATTAAGAATAGGTAAATATCTAAAACGCGTTTCACTTTTTGTAATATAACTATATTTTATCCTTATCGTTCTACTCGGCTACGATTTCTAAAATGCTTAGTAGTCTCCGAAACGACGGGAACTCAAATCCTAATACACACGTTTTAGTATCACAGTTTTAACCACCTTTTCACATTGACACCAGCGATTGACTGTCTATCAGCATTTTATCTACAAACGATAACGTTTTGATAAAAAATACGTATACAATGTGAATGAAATAATATTTTTGAACGCTTGATATAAATAGTGACTAGACACGATATCTAATTCACGTAAAGTTCAGAGGTCATGTCAATAATTAGTATTGTATAGTCTGCATGTGACATTTTCTCGAATACGAATTGTCGAACAGCTATTGTGACTGTTGCATCTTGGTGTTCATTGAAAGAGGCCGTCCGCACTTACATCTTGGCGTTTATTGAAAGGGGCCAATGTTCAACAGAGGACGGAAGTTTGATGAGATGAAAGTGATCTAACGCAATGGAGTAGCAATACCTAAATATCAACTCTTTATAGCTGCTAAGGATAGGCCTCGTTTTTCTGCCAATCTCTTCTTTCCCTTGCCTGTCTCATTAATGGACTGGACTCCTCCAACTGGACTCCTCCGAACCAGGCTAGGCCATTATCATCCTCCCGTCACTATCTCTTGTTCAACTCCCCATACAATATCATTTTCACAGTTATGTACCTGCTTCTAAATTGTACCTACTCAGCTCAAAATGTTCCACGTTATCGTCATAGTTGCGAATACATGAGAAAGCAAGCGGATTTGTAAGCACAACTGCTTAAAATGTGATGACAGAAAATAAATATTACGAAATCCCTTTCGTAAGCTTTCGATATAAAGAAATTTCAAGGTTTTTAGGTTTTTTTTTAAATTAATTTATTTGTCAAGCGGTGTGAATATAAATTGAATTATTCTAACCCAGTTTCACCTGTTTTGTTTTACTTATTTATAAATATGCAAATTTCCCAAGCGGTATTCGCAAATGCGTGTTTCTAACCTTTACGAGAAAAACAATTTTAATTTCTCATTATCCATTTCTTAACCTTCTTTTAGTATCCTTTACCGGTTCGTGTTGGCTAGTAGCAAGGGATCGGTCGTCTTGACGTTCATTGAGGGAGGCCTATATTCAGCAGTGGACGGATAAAGGCTGATGATGATGAAACCCCCTTTTATTAGTTTCTTATTTGTTTGAAAAAGGTCCTACAGTTCGGTGCATCGCAATTTACTTAGAACTTATTTTATGATTTCTACATTGTCTAATGTCTATGTTAATCGTGGCTACCTTTTGCCAAATAAAATTACTTTTATGTTATTATTTATTCATTCATTTTCTCAGTTTTTAGAAGTATATAGGTGTGAAAATACAGACTTGATGCGACCATTTTATTCAGATAAGACAATAAGATTATTTAATAAGGAAAATATTGAACAAAAATATAACCATCGTCAGCAGATACGTAAAAAAAACAACGCCCTTTCACAGCTGGCGCCTTTTAAGGAACACTAAGATGGGCGATCAGACGTATCAAACTAAGAAAGAAAACTATTTGTGTATTTCTTCGGGCTCTTTGCTCGCTACACCTACCCCGGGGTAGGCAGTAACCCGAGCGAAAAACGAATTTTATAAGAAGAATACAGGAGAAGTAGGAAATATATATCTATTTATATAATGAGTATAGATGTCTGCACCGGATAAAGAATCTGTATCCTTATAAATTTTCTCAAATATATTTACGTCCCTAGCGCCATTAAAGTCTTACCAAATCACCCCGGTGCTATATTACCGTAATATGTGTAATTATTATTTTAAAAAGAGCAACCCTAAAGAGTTTTTTGCTAGATTCTTCCCTGGGGAAAACTGCTAGTTTTGCGAATCTAGCATTAGCTTATAAAAAAAAATGGCATCTATCTACACTAGTATTATAAAGAGGAAAACTTTGTTTGTTTGTTTGGTTGTAATGAATAGGCTCAAAAAGTACTGGACCGATTTCGAAAATTCTTTCACCATTCGAAAGCTACATTATCCACGAGTAATATAGGCAAAATTTTATTCTGGAAAAAAATAGGGTTCTGTAAGATATTTGGGTTTTACGGACACACGGTGTAAAAAATCAACCAGAAAAGTTACTTATTTTGCGTACTAAGATCCCGTTGTAAATCTTAGTTAACGCAGGCAAAGCTGCGGGCAACAGCTAGTATAAATATAATTTGATTTGATTTATTATTAATCATTTTACCCACCTGATTGTACCGCTTTCCATTTCTCACAGGCATATTAAGTCATAACACACACTACACTCCACTCCACTTCACCAACGGTTCAATGCGAAGTCAACGCTTGCAGACTATTGACACAACGCAATAGCGTTATCAGAGCTGTTTGCCCTCTTACTGATAAGAACCGGTAAGACCTCTGTTACGGAGGGAGCTGGCGCGTATTTGTGAGGGTCGAGTATATAAAGGCAACGAGGAGGGGAGGATATTGTGCAGCTAATTTGGTGCAGTGGTTAATGCTATGGAGCGATCGTGGATTCAAATTCAGTCCCCCTAGACAAGTGGGACAAATGCAAAACAAATAGAAATAGAATAGCAAACTTATTGTATGGGAATGACACTAGGTTACGACATGTAATTTGACAGCTAGTGTTATTCCCATACAATAAGTATTCTATTCTATTTCTATTCGTTTAGCGTTTGCCACTTGCCTAGAGGGGCAGAGGTTTTATGGTTAAAAGAAATATCAGCACTACGATTATCGTATATAATATTATAAACCTTTTTTTTCCTACTAGTCCGTAGATTCAGAGATTTTTTCCCTATAACCCACGGCCGTAGTTAGGGGGGAATTGTGGGGCAATGCCCTAGCTTGAAATCATTATGCCCTACCTTAACAATACCAAAAACAAAGATAAATTATTATAATGAAACAAATTCTACAAATTATTCGCGGTTTAAGTAAGGTTTTTACATGCTATATAATAAGCCGATAATATTTTTTTATCTTCCGCCCTACCTGTAACAAATGCTGCACTACCCCAAACTACAGGCCTGCTACAACCTCACAAACTTTACATCTATAATATTAGTAGAGATAAGATATATAATTTTGTATTATTAAATATTTATTTTACAACTAGCTGTTGCCCTCAAACCGCGATAGAAAAAAAAACCTTTTTATTACATTACCTTATCTTATATTACATCAAGTACCTCCAAGAATATGCGTACAATGTTTAATAATGATCGGTTGAGTAGTTTTCGAGTGAAAGCATAACAAACATCCCTACTTTCACATTTATAATATTAAAGATTAGTAAAGATACGTTGTCATGATTAAGTAAGCTACTTTAACTAGAAATTGTAACCTCGTTGATAAGCACTCTTTTGCAGAGGAATCACTTGATATCATCAATTAGTAAACGTCACCCTGCTACACTGAGGCTGCGTAACTCATTTAATTGTTGTCTAACTGATGCTATTAGTGGTTAGATCTCGACTCTAGTAGTTTCCAGGAGTATAGTCAGCATAGCTCCTTCACAAAATAATCTAGATGATAGTCAAAAGAAAAAAAACCAAACTGTGGCCTGAGTACAGAAAAAATAAATCTTTTACTTTTTTTTGTTGGTTTTTGAATTTAAGTACATATTTTATTATTTGAGTAGGTTTGGATTAATTTGTAAATTTAGCTTATGAGTTATCTATAAAATTATTTCTCTATGAAAAATAATAAAACATTTAAACATTCTTAAAATATCTCTATCATATCATCATCATCATCAATATGGTGGCTAAAAATTTATATACAGATGGAAAAAATCTATTGATAATTAATATACAGATATAAAGTGCATCAGTCGAAGCACGTCAATACAAACATTTATTAAAATATAATAACCTCCTTGTCTTAGACGTGGTCGGGTAAAACGCTGTGCCGCCAGTCTCCGTCCAGCTTCTATTAATTACTATAATTTATTTGGAATCTCATCCATCTCGGCGTGTCAACGATCTTAGGTTTATCAGCCGCGAGCGAAAATTTCATACGACTGAGACCGGATCTACTAATTACATGTCTGGCTATTTCCCGCGGTTTTACCCCGAAAAATACAAACCTTCTAGCATAAAAAAAAGAAAAATTCATTTATTCTCAGACCATACTCCATAAATAATAGGTACATATCACCTTTTATAATAACTCACGTAATTTATGGACGTAATTTAATTAACCATAGATGAAGAGTAATTCCAAAGATAAGTACACCAAAAATCTTCAAAATTTGACTAGATAAATAGCGCGCTGTGCACTGTTTTTTTCGAAAGGTCTAGTACTTTTAGGCACGATGGCCTTTAAGCTCAATCAATAGGTGACCGTAGATTCGGGGATTAAGGTCCCATCCTTGATTTTTTATGATTTTAAACAGAAAGGCAAGGCACCCAGGGTAGTTACTGACACCAAGTCTTACCATATTACTTCCATGTACAGGAATAAGTTGTCTGGGCTAGTCGCCTGCCCGTTTGTCTATCCAAAAATATAGTTTTTTTTTTAATAATCTTACACATACGCCAGATTCCCACGCTGAATAGTAATAATACATTTTAAGTAAATACTTAATATTAAGTGCTTTAGCACATAAGTCTTATTAAGTATATCCTAGATCACCTACGCTTCCTTTGAAACGTTAATTTTTTTCTAATAATATAAATGTGAATGGAAATTTCCGTAGTATCACTTTACTCTATGAAAGGAAAGGTCTGTGTGAAAATGGCGCAAGAACATATTTTTAGCAGCTACTTATCATCAATTGTTATTTTCAAAATGGGAATTATACATTCCAAATTTTAAAAGTTTAAATTTTTCACCCACAGATATGACATTAGGACGTCAATTCATCTTGTGAACAGAAAAGGGTTATAATAATTTACGATAAGATGAAGAAGATAGCCTGATAGGACATGTAAAAAATGCAATAATATTTAAAATTATTGTGGGTTTAGTGGCGCTAAATGATACGAGTTAAAAACACAGCCTGTCTTATGGTGTCGTTCGTTTGCGAACTTTCATCATTATTTACCCATTCATCGCCACTGCTCGACATTAGACTTGGCTATTTTCCCCTGTCACTGAGGACCTGGAACCCTACAAAAGCGGCTGCCAGCGCTCGCAGCGATTTTAATTTGGGAATGCACTACCTAGGTGTGAGTACCACAGGGTCAAGAAGTAGCCAGGTACGTGACTACGTGCATAAAGACTACTGCTTCAAAAAAGATCGTCGTCCTATCTTTTCAACGGACCGACGCTACGTATTTTAGTACAGAGAAGGAAACATTTCTCTAGTCTGTAGTTTTAAAGTAAAGAAAGGTATAATAATATCTATAGCCGCTTTCACACCACGTCAATCTGGACCCGTGGTAGGTTTCCGAAGAACTTGTGCGGGTACGGGTACCAGATAACGGAAATACATATATCTAATACTTTTTATATTATTACATATATTTAAGATTTTTATTATATAATACATATATTTAATACACATCAATGATTTGAACCCGCTACCCTAACGCTAGCCATTGAGCCACAGAGGTCGTCAAAGGTATGTTGATTAATGTTTGTCAATTTAAACAGCTAATATTGATTTGCCTTGATAATTTTACACATCGTAAGAAAATCTCTACAACATATTTGCACTTTCATATAGCGGTTACTTATATTTCTTGCTATGTCACTTATAAAGGCGCTATTATTACTACGCCTTAATCTTCACCAGTAGGGCTATTCTGTAAGGCTGTTTTCGAATCTCGAAAGCGGAATCCGCGGTAATATGACGAATTTGACGGATTTGTATTCTTTAAAACTCGACTCTCTAATCATACCAATAAAGATCATTTTCGAAGTGACGTAATGTGAGCTCTATCACTCAGGTGAAGCTCGATATTGAAATAGTTTCTTACAGAATAGCCCTACAGGTTTTTCGGCAATCACAATACCACACCAAGTACGAGTTGGACTTTTACAAAAAAGGTTTTATGTTGTGCCATAGATTCATGAGAAGATAAAGTCTAAGAACAGTTACATAATTATATTTTACTTTTAAGGTCATTATCTACATAATTTGTGTTTCCAATAAAACTTTTAAAATACTATTTCTATAGTATTAAAAACATGGCGCCTTCGTTTGTAATCGTCGGTCGAAGTTTATCAATACATTGATGATTGATCTATTTTTAACATGCGTTAATTATTGTCTTTAACAAATAAACATACTTTTTAAAAAAATATTGCTACACAGACAATTACTCGGTAGTACATTATCGGGTGATTCTTAGAAGATAATATCAAGTTTAATTATTTTTGTAATCAATATTTTATGACTCATCTAATAAGCCCGTTACATACTTTAGTATCTACTATATTAATCTTTATTTTTTACCCTGGGAAATGTACTGAGGCATCCTGCTGGGGAGTGGGTCTGCCCTCGACGGGTATATGGGACTCGCTGCGCCCGAAAGATGGTAAGTGGACGCAGCTCTGCCCACTAAAACCCGGCGAGTGCCACCACTGCCGCCTTTGGTGAGGTGCCCCGGATCTGCAAGCAAAAGGGCAACTCGACAACTAGTCAGTCCCTCAGGGGACCGACGCCACCTCCACAAAGGGGTTGTCCCACACCATCTAGAGTCTTTTTTTTTTCTTTTACGCCGGGAAATGCACTGACGCATACCGCTGGGGAGTGGGTCTCCCCAGGCGGGTATGTGGAACTCGCTGCGCCCGAAAGATGGTAAGTGGACGCAGCCCTATCCACTAAAACCCGGCGAGTGCCACCAATGCCGCCTTTGGCGAGGTGCCCCGGATCTACAAGCAGCAGGGCACCTCGACGGCTAGTCAGTCCCTCAGGGAACTGACGCCACCTCCACAGAGCGGTTGCCCCGCACCACAGAACAACCACTCCCAACGTCTGGACAGTACAATGAGGTGAGGTTCCCATCCTCACCCCTTGCCCCCTGCTCTTTTGTCCCCTCTTCTTATAAGAGGGGTACAAAGAGCCCCCTCGGCTCAATTCGCTTCACCCAAGGTGACCATCTAGAGTCTAGACCAACCAATCCCAACGTCGGGATAGTACGATGAGGTGAGGTTCCTGTCCTCCTATATACAGTCAAGCTTAGGTGATTTATTGCTAGGAAGAATCACTACTCCTGATTGTCTTAAATATTTATCAATCATCCTTCTAATATTATAAATGCGAAAGTTTGTGAGGATGTTTGTTACTCTTTCACGCAAAAACTACTGAATGGATTTTAATGAAACTTTACAATAATAAAGCTTATACATCAGAATACCACATAGGCTATAATTTATCAGCGTACTCCCGCTGGAATGGAAAGTACGCGGGTGAAAACGCGGGGCGCTGCTAGTTATCTATAATCCTTAATATTATAAATGTGAAAGTAAAAAAGTAAAGTAACAGAGGATACATTAAAAAAAGGATTTTTTAACATATTATACATTAAAAAAAGGATTTGCTAACGCGGGCGAAGCAGATAATATCTTATAAATTTACTATCCATCGAATTTATAGAAAGAAATTATAGACAGCGAATTCTAAGAGCGCATCTAAACCTATATTAATTAGAAGTGAAGGTTGATTTCTTAGTTCCTAGCTGATAACCTTCCTATTATTATATGTCGCGCTACATTGTAGACGCTGTAATGGCCGCCCACCTGGTGTCATGGCGTGCAACTGATGACAGGACAATATATCAACCATATATCAAGTACAATAAATATGTTTCATCAATTATCATGATCTACGAAACGTTAATGATTTGATTCCTGTAACTAAGTACATAGATCATCATCATCATCGTCGTCATCAGCTCCTATCCGTCCACTGTTGAACATAAACCTAATCTAAAGCCCAAAAAACGTACCTATATTAATTAATAATGCTCAAATAACAGTTTAAACAGTCGGGACACTAACATTTTTGCAACATTGCGGATATAATATATAATAATAATAATATCTATGGACGCTTTTACACCCAGCAATAATCTGGTCCCATGCTAAGTTTCCGAAGAACTTGTGTTACAGGTACCAGACAAAGGAAAATACATATATTTAGTACTTTTATATTATAACATACATATATTTTATATTTTTATTATATAATACACAAATTTAATACACATCCATGATCCAGGAACACAGAAAACTTTTTTCTCCCTGGCGAGATTCGAACCCACTACCTCCGGCTTGAGCGCCAACGCTAACCACTGAGCCACACAGGTCGTCACATATTATTTATAAAGGTTTTTTAATGCTATTTTTGGCATAGTCAATATAAACTATACAAAACCTTAAAATATAAGCTCTATTTTTTATATTATTAGGTATATGTACCGACGTGAGAAGATCAAAAGTATAAAAATCAATACTCTTATATAGATACTTTTTTGAATTTGTATATACATGAATGTATAGTGTAAAATAATGATGAATGGCCTCAACGGAAGACCAGCGCTTGAAATACCGCCAGAAATCACTCAGTTGTTGCCAATTTGTGAACACCATAAATAAATATTATATTAATTATGTAGTAGTGAAAGTATATCACGAATAAATCTTTCTTTCTTTCTTTTCTTTCTTGTGAATAAATTCAATGATCGCATCCTAGAACAGGTCACTTAATCATCTTCATATATCCTGCTAATTACAAACAAATCCAAACTATTTCTTTCATAATTAGTCTAAATTAATAATAAAACAACTTTGAAGGATTTAATCGCGGTTTAAGATTACATGCCATGTGTTGTAATAGTAACTCCTTAGTGAGTAATCTAAAATATTACGTATAAAGTATGATATGTTCTTAATATTTTGAAAATATAGAACAATGTCTTATTTAAAATACACGTCAATATATTTCCTTCGAGTAAACATCTAAATCTTTTATTTCATCCATTCAACATTATTTTACAACACCATGTGTTTCTGATTCTTTATAGTTTACAGCAACCGTGATATCGGGAGTCCTGTCATGTTTATGTTATGATCTCAGATCTCTCCTAATACTTCGATTAACATTTGCCTGGTAATCATAAAATGTAATAAAAAAATCAGTACTTACCATAATATCTTCTCTGACCACCAATTGAAAGTCACCAAATTCTCTCCGCAAATAGTTTTTCCGTCGACTTGTCTCATTACGGTATGTAACTACAGAGGCGATGCGAGTTATGTTGCTCATATCTCAATACCCAGATAAGAAGTGTTATTTACTTTGATGTGCACAATCGTTGATGTCAGATAATACATACATTGTATGTATGCTAAAAGCGATTTTGTGTACTGTAGCATCAACCATACGCAATGAAATATCTCGCTCAAACGACAACGATACTTTGCTCAATAAACGCATAGGGAGTAAGTAAACGAGTTAGATATTTCGCGTATCCAACAGTAAATGCTGCTATGTTTCAAATAGAGTACCCATATAGAGAATAGTACCCGTATAGAGAATCGATTAATTGCACGCACAAATATAGCGCTCAATATCTAGCGAAACGTCTAGACTTTAGCTCAATCGACAGAAAAACATATCGCTCAATCGAAAGTAAATTATCGTATTAAATCGAAAGCGAAACATTTTTCCGGATTGACGATAAAAATAATTCTTAAATGACAAGGGAGCATCAGCTGACTCTCTTGAAAATACTTTCAACGGTAAGTGGTTGTCCTAAGAAAAATAGCTAAGTAACATTAGTGAAGTATTCTTTGGCCATTTGTCTTTACTAAATTATTAGTGCCAGTTTTGTCTTTTGTCTACGTGTGTAGGAAGTGTTAACATATATGTACACTTATTTCCTTTTATCAAATGTCTTTCAAAATTTGAATTTAAGTAATATTCAGTACATTCAAATTCGTACGGCACACCATATTCTTATTTCTTCCATATCTCTTAGTTTCTTAGTAGTTGTAGTATTCGCAGAGATACCAACTAAGTCCCATTTTCTATGCCTAATGTATGTTATTAATGTTTTATAAGCGATGTTCCTCCGTCCTTGGAGACAAATTGATAGAAAGTAAATAAAGGTAGACGAAGTGTTGGTCGGCCATTAACCAGATGGGAAGACAATCTCCGTGCAGTGGCCGGTCCGTGTTGGATGCAAGTGGCAAGGAATCGGTCGTCTTGGCGTTCATAAAGGGAGGCTTATGTTATGATGATGAAATAAATTTTGTATATTTCAATAAGCATTACAAATAGTTGGATCTATGAACTGTACATCAACGTCATTACAATCTAATCGGTCCCAGCTAGATGTAAATGAAGCGTTCACATTTGGAGACGTATACAATGAGAGAGTTATATTATGAACGGTCTGTTGTGCCGTCGGTCGGGTAGGTCGCGGTCTTATCTTATCACGGGAGGACGGAGCTTATCCCCGAGCGTACACATCCTATGGGATCTTTTTTTAACGCCGGGAAATGCACTGACGCATCCCGCTGGGGAGTGGGTCTCTCCAGGCGGGTATGTGAGACTCGCTGCGCCCGAAAGATGGTAAGTGGACGCCGCTCTACTAAAACCCGGCGAGTGCCACCAATGCCGCATTTGGTGAGGTGCCCCGGATCTGTCAGCAACAGTCCCGCACCACAGAACAACTACCTACCTAACCTACCAACGTCAGTACAATGAGGTGAGGTAGCCATCCTCACTTCATTGTGCTGACGTTGCCCTCACGCCCTGACGCCCCCTCTTCATATAAGAGGGGTACAAAGAGCCCCCTCGGCTCAGTTCGCTTCGCTCAAGTGTTGGGCTGACCCTGGCCTACTGAGCCCCACCACCACGACAAGGCCTAAACCGTGGTGACCAATATTTTACTGGTTTGAATTGGCTTAGCACAATTACATTGTGGTTTTTGTAAGAGATACCCCTCGCTCACATGACCGTATAGTGGCAGCACAGCTGTCGCGTTGTCGGTTTATCAGTTTTCTGAGGCCCATTGGTGGAGATAGTGAAAATGAAGGCAACGCATCTGCTTATCCTTCGGTTGTGTATGTGTATATGCTTCCATAGTTACGGCTCCTGCATTTGACATAAATGTATGTGGCACCATCGTGCTAGACAGAGACCGACTATCTTGCATCTCTTTCGTCGTTTACTTACGTAATAACAGCCATAAGATTTTCCGAAGTACCTAACCATGTAATCGATATAGATATGAGTTATGACCTTACCTTCCTCATGATTCTGATTTCCTGATTCCTCAGTATTTCTGAACTGAACATTTTACAACGTAAGATATTCTTAACAATTTATAATATATTTACAGTATATTCTAAAGAATTTATTTGCAAAAAAATTAGGATGAATTAATAAATAAACGGTATAAATTGATGTCTATATTTATTAAAATCATCACAAAATTGTTTGGTATCACAACATAATCAAATTATTTGCACATTAGGTTTACTTAATATTAAATTAGGATTTTTTTCAACTGTAGAAATACCATTTGAAAGTTACTATGTTTTCTTGGACGAAGTATCAAATAATATTTCTTAAAGTAGATAATAATGTGTTTTATATAATAAGAAGGATAACATATCAGTAGGAAAAACAGTATTAACTGTAAGATAGCTTTTTTTTTTGCAAATATTTTGTTCAATATAGTTTTGAGGCTTCGTGCTCCCATCTACCATTTTGCATAGTTTACATACTAATAAATGTAGCATCGATCCAAACCGTAAACTATCTACTGAATCTAATTTGCCCAATAGGGATGTTGACTATTTTTTTTAATTGATTTTATTTGATAGATATACTATAGATAAACACGAAAATAAGATTTTTGTAAAGAAATATGTCCAATTTAAAAAAAAATTAAATAAAGAAAAATAGGTTTTAAAATTGCCGTTAAAACGCTCCAAGCGTCATTACGTCACACACCGCATTCAAAGCTCGCGCTTTGTTAGGTGAGTTTGTACTTATCTTAATGTTTAGTGACGTCATCGCCTTATTGGCGTTTACAGTCACGTGATAATGCATGATAAATAACGCATTTTAAATTAATTTTCTAAATTTTAAGACAAATAAGTATACTTTTAAAATGTTATTTTAGGTTTTCAAATACTGCATTTAATATGTAAAACATAACTTTACATGAATTTGTAACATGTGTCAACATCCCTATTGTAAACTTTAAAAAAAGTATCAACCTCATATGTCCCACTGCTACACTGTACGGGTCTCCACCACGAAATCAGGCGAGGCATAGTTCACCGATGCGCTGGCCCAATGCGGGTTGATGAACTTCACACACCTTCAAAGACTTTAAATCTCATCAGGCATGCAGGTTTCCTCACGATGTTTTCCTTCACCGGTGAGCGAGCGATGGTCTCGTGTTTGGGGTGCACTTAGAAATTTAGAAAAACCCATTTAAGGCACACACGGGGGGTGAGGATCGAACCCGGAACCTCTCGAATAAGAGGCCGAGTCCATCCACCGCTGGACCATCTTCGCTATTAAAACTAATTGTAAACTTATTTAAGGGCCTGTTTCACAATCTCCAGATAAGTGCCGAATAGGCTATCGGCAACATATTTGACAAATAGGGTATGGAGTATCTGTCAAATGTTGCCGATAGCCTATTCGGCACTTATCTGGACTCTGGAGATTGTGAAACAGCCCCTAAGTATAATATTTTTGAATGCAAGAACAACAGTTTATTGTATTTTCTTGCCTACAAGTCACACGTCTGTTGCCTTGACTTCGTCAGGAAATTCGGTATGTTTTTATATATAGCCCAATTCCCTTGATGTGACGTAAACACTTTATTTTGGATTTAATATCAAGCCTATTAAAATCAATTTAGTAAAGAAGAAAAAACTTATACATTTTTTTATTATTATGAAATTTCTCATATAATGAAAAGTAAAAGACAAATTCAAATAACTATGTTACATGTAAATTGTACGTCGGTACCTTCTTTCACTTTTAAAATTCACCTGTTTCAACTAACTAATAACTAAAAAAAGATATTAAAATATATATTAATTAGCAATATCCCGCGAACCATGCAATCTTTACAGTAAATGTGTGAGTGCATGCATATGCTTGCATTATGCTTAACGATTACTAATCGAGTCTACATACTGAGGATGCCTCGGTGTCGGGGCGAAACGTGCGTAGATTTCTGATTGTGGTCTTTTATGGTAGTGTGTGTGGTGGTGGTGCATGCGAATGTACGCATATGCAGTGTGGGAAAGGAGGGCGGTGCTATATGCATGCATATGCGTGCACTCACACATTTACTGAAAAGATTGCATGGTTCGCGGGATATTGCTAATCAATATATTATATTTTAATATCTTTTTTAAAATGGATTTCCGCAAAGTAACGCCTGATTCTATTACCTAACTAATAACTATTTAAACCTTATTATTATTCACAAAATGAATACAACCTGCCGGTCAAAATCATTAAAGCACATATTACTTAGTTATACGCATCTACTGTAACAAACTTACCATAAAACAAAAAAAATATTTAGTTTACCAAACCCAAAAGCATCGCCCTGAAAGACATGCAAAACTTCTTCAATTTTACATGTTGTTTTTACACAAAATCATTTCACATTGTAAAAAATATTACACTGTTAAAAATCAAAATCCATTTTAGATCGTAAAAGTAAAAATCACTTTATGCTGCAAAAATGCATCATGCATACACGTCAAAAATAAGTCATTTTTACACTGTAACTATCAAGATTTTACAATGTAAAAATTATTTCTTTTCGTGTAAAATTTCACTTCCGTCTATGTGGGTAGTTTGATTTCATTCCGGCGACGTAGCATATAATGGGATACGTTCTCATAAGTGAGGAAGGTAATCATGGTCGCCGGTACCACGCGCATAAGGTTTGGCTTTAGACCCTTGTAGAAACCGCGCCAACCTTCGTATCTGGAAATTCATAAAAAATATACTGTAATATATATTTAGGAAAAATATATAAACTACTTACCGGTGAAATATTTAATTTGAGGATACGATTACTCAATTTTATCATCGTCATTCATGTCATTTTTTAGCTTAACTTTTTTTTTTTAAATAAGACTATACAGGGTGTATTTTAAACGCTTTGAAAAACGAAGAGGTATGATAGTATAGGCTTTGCCTCTTATGATAGAAGTGAAAAAAAAACGCGATTTTTTTTTTCTTTTTGGTATTCTTTTTTAACTTTTTTATGTATAATCCGGTTTGGTAAACATAAAGATACAGACATTTGATGATAGTGCTTTAAAACAATCGTTTTTTGAATACAACAGAAATGTAACAGCTGACTCACAGCCGCGTCGCGCGAGGTGTACGAACTCCCGCACCGCGCGCGACTCGCGGTCAGCGTGAGTTCATAGCGTGTATGCATACATCGAGGGCATGCAATTTTGCATTATGTATTTACATAAGTGCTAAAATTTTCTTAAAAAAACGTTTCTGAGATAAATGCATTATATAGTATATAAATATTACATTATTAGGCTTAAATCTTTCAAAGGGTTCAAAATACACCCGGTATAGATATAGTATATCTGAACAAATCAGCATATTTTGATACTTTTAAACGGGCAGTGTTTATTATACGAGGTAAAAAGGTATACAAAAAAGAAACGATCCATCAATCTGCTATCATTTATTGATTACACAAATTGAAACGATGAATTGAAACATGTCCTACCGCATTATTATATAAAAAATATATTGTGATTTAGTGTGGCCAGCCACCGAATAAGTTATCATTATGTTAGAATGAAACACAATTATAATATACTAACAATATACTTTCTGACGTCATCACATATTTGGTGTAACATTTATATCGCACATGTCAAATAGAAAATCTCATTTTTTAAGTAGTTGTCCTAAGTTATTTGCCACGATAAAAAAGGTGGCGAAGAAAATTTTAAGCGTTATTCTCTAAATATTTTTATTCTGAAATAATATTACCGTTCATAAAGTAAATTTCTAGGTTTGTGTTTTCTTTTTAACATAAAATTCTTTTTTTTTTGTTATGAGATTTTCATCTGGCACGCGCGAGTCATATACTATATTCTAATTTGTCGCACTAAACTTGTAGATTACTAGATTCGCTAGGGACTCAATCGTTAAAAGTGGAAGTAGTATTTAGATAATTGTTATATCAAGGCGGGAAAAATGTCTATAAGCCTCTAAGATAGAACAGCTTCAAACTTGCAAAGAGAATTGATACAATAAATTACTGAAACTATTTTATCTATTTAATTTAAACAAGCTGAAACGTATCCTATCTTATATAAATAGCCGAACGTCGTCTCACCACACATGTAACGAAAAAAGAAAATCAAATGTCTTTTACATAAAACAATTTATATTAAGACATTTCTAAATACTATTATCACAAAAAAATTAAGCTAGTCCGGCCAGAACCCCCTCAGGGTTGCCAATTTATCACAATCTGATGGGAAAAGTAACACTACTTACGGGAGATTACACACAAGTATAAAACATATGTCGTGAGACAGGTTTTACATGGTTCATTATACTAATACATAAACATATAAATTCCTATTTAATAGTATATTCTTAATTTTTATTACATCATCAAAATCTTTTGTCTAAATTAGAAACAATATCGATTATTTTTAAAAACAATACTCTAACCTGTCGCAACAAGACAATTATTTGAACAATTTTACTTAAATTAAACATTGTGAGATGTACATTGTACACGCGTCAAATATTTAAAACGTCAAAAACGAACCTATCAAAAACAGAAAAAAAAAGATGATTCACAATTAAAATGCACTTTATTACAAAAACAAATAAATAAATTTCCGCTTAGCGCTAGTCTTACCTTAAAAAAATCCATAGACAAAAACAACGACACCACATTAAGACCCTGTGACAGCTGTCAAAGTCGGAACAGATTAAACAATATTCAAAACTCGACTGGCAGAACAAAAGAAGAAGAAGTGTATGTTTCCCATCAGATGGATCATCAATCGTTATTAGTGAATTTCTCCCATATGAGCATAACTAGGCATATATTAGGCGTTACATGGAGGAGATACGGCGTGAGGCCTTTGTAGAAGCCCCTGAGGCGTTCGTACCTCCATGTCTCGGCGACGCAGTGCCACGCGCCGCGGTAGGAGCGGTGCTGGTCTTGTAACCGAGCGCGCACCACCTGGTAAGGGTAGGTGGCGCCAGCCGCTAGAAGCTTCGAGATGGCCGCGAATGTCAGATACTCCATAGACGTCTGGAAATATATAACAGCTGTGTTCACATACAAGTCTAATGTATCGATGAAACTTTGAAGACCAACCGGTCAAAAGAATAGCCCCTATTCGAATAAACTAGTCAGATCTCGAACGGCTGGGGACGAGAAGGACCTAGAAAGTATATCAGTCATCTAAATATTAATAATTTGGTTGTTATATTGTAAAGTTCTGTAATGATATGTTTAAAGGTTTAATAGGTGAATCGTCATTATCTTCGTGAATATAATTAGCAAATGCCTGCTTATCATCATGTTGACTGGCCTGTTGGTCTAGTGGTTAGCGACCGTGACTGCTAAACCAGAAGGTTGTGGGTTCGATTCCCACCTAGGACAAATATTTGTGTAATGAGCATGATCATTTGTCCTGTGTCTGGGCGTAATTTATCTATAATATGTATAAATTCAGTAATATATAAGTAATGTACCAGTTGCCTGGCTACCATAAGAACTGTAGGGCTATTCTGTAAGGTCGTTTTCGAATCTTGAATGCGGAATCCGCGGTGATATGACGAATTTGACGAATTAATATTATTTAAAATTCGACTATCTATCTATATCAATAAAGTTCACTTTCGAAGTGAGCATAAAGTGAGCTCTATCGCTCAGTAGAAGATCGATATCGAAATGGTTTTTACAGAATAGTCCTACAGGCTTTGCCTAGTTTGGGATCAGATGGCCGTGTGTGATTTGTCCCAACATATTATTATTATTATTATTAGGTGTAGCGTGTGTCTACGGATGTCCCTGATACGTTTGCCTCTGCCCGGCTGGCTGGCTTATTTATGACTACAGTGATATCTCACCAGTTTAATATCGATGGGCAGGTTCCTGTACTGGTTGTATCTGTTCTTCATCTCCTCGTATGTCATGAACTGCAGCGCGCCGTGCGACACACCGAACATTCCGGGAACGAAACCCTGAAAAAACACAACGACAATATATTATATATGAATGAACAGTAGGTTAGCCTCATAGCAGTTAGCCTCATAGCAGACATGTTATGTTCTAACTGTTTCTGTCCCTGTGGACTTTTCGTGGAATTACTGTCTTGGCATTCATTGAAAGACGACATATATCTAAAGTAATATAATAAAGATTGAAATATGTTTTTCTAGCTTAATTATATTCTGATTTTAAAAATACATGTCGGATAGCTCAACAATCGCGAATGGTTATTGAGCTGACAAACTATGAAGTACGACTAGACACCCTACCACGACAACTAAAAGTCGTCATTATTTGACAACAGTTTACAGTTTTATTGGTTTTTAATGTGCATCGAATCAACACGCGCAAAATTTCCACTAAAACAAAAACAACGAGACGAACGCTTCGTTTTTTTGATTAAATAAACAAACATTAGCTATAATCAAAAGGCTTGTGTGTAGGAGGGAACCGTAAAGGTTAATATTTATAATAAAGGAAACATTTATCATCATCATCATCATGATCATCACCTATCAATATTCATATACGTTAGATGCATTTATAACCAAAAATGCCTTGGCCAACAATCAAATTTTACTGGAGCCAGCAATCCAATTTCTTATTTAATTCTTAGTTCATACGCCTGGTTGCCGGAAGGCTGATCGACGCAAAAATTAACTAATCAACTGTCAAACCGGTTGTAGAATGGCAAATGAGTTGGTTGGTTAAATTACATAATTAGATCAGCCTGTCATTTGACATATAGTCATCGCCACTTTAGAAGTCCGATAGACGCGGCGCTGCGATCTCATAACTCAATGTTGCCAATTTCTATTGTAATGATTTTCCACCAAGTCTAGTACAATAAACAAAATTAAATAATTATAGGGCCTATGGTCAGTAGTGCATTGATAAAGACTGATGATGATAATAATGACAAAAATAATTATAGCAGCAAAATAAAAATCTCCCTGCCAGGTTTTAGTAAAATAAAACATTTTTTTGTAAATATTTCATTCGTATTTTTTACGTATAACCGATTAGTAGAATTCATCTAAAACAAGCTTCTTCGGATGTGTTCGGCTTTTGCCAGGAGTGACGATTTTCTCAGAAGTAATTGCTGCCATTGTTACTTCCTTTGTTATTCGACTTTTTTTACAGAAACACCTGCAAATATCATTCATCTGAACAAGGTTTTAATTCTTTTACCTTGTATTTATATTCATATAAAATATCATAAGATAAATGTAGGTATAGAGTTAATGATAATATTTTAACCATAAATTAGGCAAAAATGAGTGACTCTGGCATCTCTAAAATTTACCTGTCATGGCTGTGACATTTATAAACATATTATTTAACGGGGTTAATTGTTGTTTATTTTTACTTTCTAATTCACAAAATCATTTCACTTTAACGATCATTATACGGCCTTTAATTTTTACAGCTCACTTTATATTATATGCTCCATATTTTACGTAAAACAATTTAAAATATCACAACTGCTTACTCCAGACAGATGTCAAGATGTCAATGTTGTCAAATTTAGTTCAGGCATTAGTCGCAGGACTTTAAAAGCGGCGAGGACTATAGCAATTACAATAAAAAACTGTCAAATTTGACTCTAGAATCGTATGTTAAACGCCATTAACAGCCATTTTAGTTGACATACACTTTGACCAACGTTTCAGAACCGGGCCCATACTATCTTGTTTCTTGTCTCGTGCACTTATATCCTAACGAAACATAATTTTACGGAATAAATAAGCGGCTTGGTTGTGTCCCATCCATCCGACTACACAACCTATAGACTCCTAATGTTTTATTTTTCGTATTAAATGCATTCTGGCAACTAGCTGAGGTGAGACGAAAGGGGTTGCAATGTTGTGATTAGCTAATTCAATGTCATACATTACCAATCACGGAACGTTAAAAAGAAATGGATATATTTCGCAACGAGAAAGAATGAGACGAAACGATAGTTTGAGTACATTGTTTACTGCTTACATCGGAACTATAAGTCAGATGTGTCCAGAACCCTGTTATTAGGAGTCTATGGGTTATGTGATCGATGGTCCCATCTCATGTAACCCATTAACCCACATCGTTCTTAATATTTGAAGCAGCCTTCAAGCTCAATCTCTTCTACAATTAATATAAATACTTTTACATATTTCGCGAATCACGTTCGCTAAAGCGTACACAAGATAACGTGTTACACTCTTATCACGACACACGAATAACAAAAACACGATTATCACTTCTTATTTAATCTCACGTGACATATCATACAATGACCGTAACATTCAAAAAGATTTGCATAAAATTAAACAACGGAGAATGTTATTACAAAATATAGCAAGCAGTGTCTCGCGGTTTCACCCTCGTGCTTCCATTCCCGTTGGACTACGGGGATAAACTATAGTATGTGTGTTATTCTGATGTGTAAATCATATTATACTAAAGTTTCATAATAATCCATTTAGTAGATTTTAAATGAAAGAGTAACAAACATACATCCATCCATCCATTCTTACAAAATTTCACATTTATAATATTAGTAGGATATTCTTGAAATGGGTACCTTCCCTTGTAACCCTATGTATTTCCCCCTGGCAAATCCAATGCAGTTATGAATGAAAGCACTATTCGATCACCTTCCTGTCTTCGTTTAAATCAGTGGCAGCTCGCGACGAAGACAGGTTTCCGCCGTCGCCTGTCATGCGTTGTACGCCTGATTGTTTTGGTCGATTATACTCCGTGCGGTGTAGCTTGGTGCGGCTGACACATGCCAATATGACGTTGACATACATGATTAGAGATGTGACGTTATGCAATTTATTTTTATCGCTATCGATACTAGCAGCGTAAGTATAGTTCTTATTAATAGTAGTGTGTGTTAGTGTGTTTATTCTGATGTGCAGTGTACCTAGGTGTATAAACTTTTCAATGTATATATTTAGGGGCTACATAATAATAGCTTTGAACTTATATTAAATAATCAAAATCAGGTTTATATTTTTTTCGTGACAACTTTTTTAACGATAATGATAGATTCTGTTGTTTCATTAATATAATGATAGACTTTTTACAATAATAATTGAACTACGCCCAATATACATTTTTTATTATAAAGAACATCGACTTTCCATCCTAGTATAGTACATCCCATCACTAAGCACGTCTATGGTTTTACGTTATACGCATTGGACTTTGCTTAATTTTTCTTTCCATTTGATTTTATTTGGAGACTATCACATTCTGGTTAAGTTTGATTTAATTTACCACAGTAATTGGCGATCTACTATTTTACGAATGAAGTATTAATAAAATACTTAATTATATTTTTTTAATTGCGATGCCTTGCAAGAGTAAAACGTAACGTTACTGGAACTGTCACCCGCACCATGCTACACCGAAATATGTATAGTAGATTGATTTTTCAAGGTAATGTGATTCGATCCGATGAAGAAGGCCGTGCGGTCGATGACTTCACGACTGGCGGGGAAGACCGACCCCCACACCCCTTACTAATTTTTTTTAGATGAGCCATTTGTTCATATGCCAAAAGTATAGGTCCATTCGAAAAAACGTGTATGTTTAATTTCTTGCACACTTTATATTGATTTATAAAAGTGTTCAAGAAACTAACACTTTTATATAATCACTAGGAATTACTGAAACTAAACTAAAATACCAAAACTGGATTTACAATTTTCTTTTTCTCCTGAATTCCCCTTATTAAATGTCGTAAAGTAGTTTTGACGTATCTCTTCTCTCTCACACCGTGATATTTTATGTTAGATCGTGTATTTTGGTGGTTAACGCTGTCGATCCTGGCTGTACAACAGATGCAGTGGTGAGAACGAGTGGTACCTATCCTGATTAGGATGGTATTTAGTATAATTTAATTTACTTAAGGTGGCATTTAAAAAGATTGTTCCTTAGCAAGCCAGATTCAAAATTTTATTGGAATTTTAGAGATTTGGATAATATAACCAATAAATATAATAATAACCTTGGCATTATTCCAGTTATAAACTCAAAATTGCTATAATACAGCATCTGCCTGATTTATTTAATAATATTGTCGGTTTAAAAATCCATTACAAATACATAAAAACGTTTGGCAAATTCGGTTATTTTCACAATATCTGTAATGTGAATTGAAAACATTTTAAGATATAGGTCAATGGCGAAGTAAAATAATAAAAAAAATCGGCCAAATGCGAATCAAAATCACGCACTAAAGTTCGATACCATTATACATATAATATCTAAGTAAGAGGCCACGTTTCGTCCCCGTAGGTCATCACGACACGTGGGGACTGCCACTGGCACCCAAAAGCGAGCCCCCCCCCCCCCTCCCCACACACGTCAGCGCGCCTACCCAAGGTCCTGGTACAGTCCGAAAAGGACTTCCGCTGCGTCATCAAAAAAATTCGATGGTCCAGTGGTGGATGGACTCGGCGTCTTATGCGCCCCCCGTGTGTGCCTTGAAATGGGTTTTTCTAAATTTCTAAGTGCACCCCAAACACGAGACCATCGCTCGCTCACACCGGTGAAGGAAAACATCGTGAGGAAACCTGCACGCCCGATGAAATTAAGTCTTTGAAGGTATGTGAAGTTCACCAACCTGCACTGAGCCAGCGCGGTGAACTATTGGCCCATTACCCTCCTCGCCTGACTTCGAGGAGGAGGCCCGTGCCCAGCAGTGGGACATAAACGGTTGATACTTTTACGTGATTAGTAGGTTATTTGAAATAATGAAACAGAATCCAAAGTGTAATAAACACAAACAACCACGTGTTCACAGATAACCCACATTCGCGCCGGTTAGTTAACATTAAAATATTCGCCCGTCGACCGCTGGGCGCTATATCTGAGTAAACTTTGATCTGAGCCAACTATACTCATAATCATAGCAACTATAAACATACAGAAACTTGGTGACTTCGATTCGAAAGGTGTGGCTTATCTTACGGAACCCTATTTTTATCAAAATAAAATTTAGCCTATGTTACTCGTGGATAATGTAGCTTCCGAATGGTGAAAGAATTTTTGAAATCGGTCCAGTACTTTTTGAGCCTATTCATTACAAACATACAAAAATAGGTACAAATCTTTCCTCTTTATAATATTAGTATAGACTAGCGGTTGCCCGCAGCTTCGCCTGCGTTAACTAAGATTTACAACGGCATTTTAGCGGGATAATATAGTCTATAGCCTTCCTTGATATATAATAGCTGTTGCCTGCAGCTTCGCCTGCGTTAACTAAGATTTACAACGGCATCTTAGCGGGATGATAATATATCTTAACCGATAAATGGGCTATCGAACACTGAAATGTTTCATTAAAATCCGACCAATAGTTCCTGAGATTAGCGTGTTCAAATAAACAAACTCTTTAACTTCATATCTTAAGGATTAAAAGCATGAGTAAAATAAACTCGTTTAAATGTAGTCCAAAAAATCAAAATTTCTGAATAAAATATGGTTGTTGTGCCTCACTCGACATAGATAGGTATAGTGTGTCGTGGACATTTTGTAGATAATTATAAGATCTACAATTAATTAGAACATTTTATGGTTCTATCTTTTATAGTTTAGGCAGCGTACGCAAAATAAGTAACTTTTCTGATTGATTTTTTACACCTCGTGTCCGAAAAACCCAAATATCTTACGGAACCCTGTTTTTTTTTTTCAGAATAAAATTTAGCCTATGTTACTCGTGGATAATGTAGGTTTCAAATGGTGAAAGAATTTTTGAAATCGGTCCAGTACTTTTTGAGCCTATTCATTACAACCAAACAAACAAACAAAGTTTTCCTCTTTATAATATTAGTGTAGATGTATACGTATAGCACAGAAGACTATATAAGAGGGTATTTTTAATACACCCGACTCCATGAGTATGGATTGTTTGACAAACAGACAAAGGATCAAACGATTGCCAAGTCGTGTTTATCTGCTTTGTTATAAACTGTAATAATGAGTTATGACAGGCGTTTAAGATGAAATTTTCATTATTCCTGCTTTACCTTTGCGGCTATTTAAATATAGGTTAAATATATCAATTATTTAGCTCGATTAATTTATTCGATTGTAATATATGTCGATTAAAATATTGATCTCTTATCCAGTTTTGTTAATGAAACTGCGTAATATTTACCCGTTCTAGTAGCGATAAGTATAACTAGAAAGAAAGTCAGTTCGTATGACAGGCTGAAACCAGATCTACATACACAAACAGATTAAGTGTGTGTGCTTTTCGACCCAACTCTTCTATAGAAGAATCTAAACACAAAATAGTAACATAAGCTACTAGCCTATGTTACTATTTTGTGATAAAACATTTTTCAAGGATTTTTTCGCGACGGTCTTTCTACACTTGTCCAAAGTTTCAATTACTTTGCAATTACAATGGTCACAGGAAGACAGCATAGCTATTAATCTTATCGTATACTAATATATATAGCTAAAGAGTTTGCTTGTTTGAACGCGCTAATCTCAGGAACTATTGGTCGGATTTTAATAATTATTTCAGTGTTAGATAGCATATTTTTATAGAGGAAGGCTATAAGCAATATACCATCCCGATAAAATGCTGCTGTGTATCTTAGTAAAGGCAGGTAAAGCTGCGAGCAACAGCTAGTAAAAGTAATAACTAGTAGTAGTAGTAGTAAAATAGTAATATTAACGAAGCTGCGGCCACTAGTATATATACACCACTATATTATATCAACCAAAAAAAAAAATGGGTAGTATATAAGACATACGTAATCGTATATATGTAGTCATAATTTTTTTTTACTCAACAATGACGAAGTTATAAAATGTTCAAGTTTTCCTATATTCAATGCAAAATCATGGACACAAGAATTCTACAACGAAAAATACAATGTGTCATTTAATTAATGAAAACCAAGCGAGAAGTAAGCTATTGCGCTCCTTTTCATACCATTGGCGCTCGGCGATTAGTATGTAGACTACCCACAATTTACTAATCATAAACATCTTAATTCATAACCCTGCCGCCCGACCAACACCTTATACCCCGTAAACTAGTTGCTTATTTATTTAGTTTTGAGCTACAAATTCAAAATGAATGTTATCGCTACGTGTTGGGGGCGCGTACGTACACAAATATTTTATTGCATTTGTCCAACAATTAGGTATAATGTGGGATTTTTTTTAATAACGATTTTCGTTTTTTTATTACTGTAATGTGTTCAGTAGCAGCGACTGATACACACAATTTTTTTTTTGGTAATTAAAAAATAGTGGTGTATACTAGATGTTGCCCGCGGTTAATAAACTAAAAATTACATGCATCTGGATTATTCTAGAACTTTTTGATAAAATTCGACTTCACTTGAGTCACACCTTAAATATTGTCAATAAAACTCAATAAAAAAAAACTAATTAATGATTAAAAAAATGACGTAAATAAAACTCACATTGAGATTTCGTGTTGTCTGTCGTTCGCCTATGACCTTAGACGTAACGATTACATACGATCGAACATTAAACCTTGAACCTGTTCCTTCGTATAACAGAGTAGTTAGTATAAGGGCCTGTTTCACCACTTCCTGATAAGTGCCTAATAGGCTATTTACAACATATTTGACATAGAGTATGAAGTATCTGTCAAATATGTTGTGAATAGCCTATCCGGCTCTTATCAGGAGGTTGTAAAACAGGCCCTAAAGGTAGTGGATAGCACCAATTTTGTCAAGCAAGTTACGGTAAAACGAAGCATCACTTTTAGGTGGTTTCATAAAACCATACAGTTATTATGTTAAAACTAGTTGACAATGATAATAATTCATAGTGCTATGGGATATAGAGCGCCGATGGCCCAGTGGGTAAGGGGCTCGGATTTGAGCGAAAGGGTTCGATCCTGATCCCGCTGTGGTGCCTTGAATGGATTTTTCTAAATTTCTAAGTGCACCCTAAACACGAGACCCTGGCTCGCTCACCGGTGAAGAAATACATCGTGAGGAAAACTGCATGAAAGTGTTTGAAGTTCACCAACCCGTACAGCGCCTCGATAAATTATGGCCTTATACCCTCCTGGGGACATTGGGTGGGACATATATGGGTCTAATATTACTGTACTATTATGGGATGTTCGACGAAGATTGACGAAACGTACCTACAGGGCTCAAACATAGCCTCTGACAGCGTACTGAAGTTTTTGAACCACGTAACAACAAATCTTTACGAGCAAATTAAGAACAAAGAAGTCAGAGCAGGCCGTTAGATTTAGAAACTTCTAGATAGAGGGAAATTGGCTGCCAATTCGGCTTCAAATCTGCTACCTCTTATACTTTTGAGTGAAGTGCAGATATATATATATGTCCGATAACGCATGTAGGGAATAGGGCGGTCATGTTTGCTCCTCTAATAGCCTCTCAGAGATAACCATCGAGATTGCCAATTAAATAACGGTTCACTAACATAACGATACGTACATATTTTGTCAAAAATTGGTGGTCTGTAAAGTCGGTTTATAGTCGTCGCCACTTTTAAAGTCCTGCGACTTATGGCCGAACTAAATTTGACAACATTGACATCTTGACGTCTGTCTGGAGTAAGAAGTTGTGATATTTTAAATTGTTTTACGTGAAATATGGAGCATATAATATAAAGTGAGGTGTAAAAAGTGAAGGCCGTAAAATGATCATTAAAGTGAAATAATTTTGTGAATTAGAAAGTAAAAATAAACAACAATTAATCCCGTTGAATAAAATGTTTATAAATGTCACTGACATGACAGGTAAATTTTAGAGATACCAGAGTCACTTATTTTTGCCTAATTTATGGTTAAAATATTATCATTAACTCTATACCTACATTTATCTTATGATATTTTATATGAATATAAATACAAGGTAAAAGAATTAAATCCTTGCTCAGATGAATTATATTTTCAGGTGTTTCTGTAAAAAAGGTCGAATAACAAAAGAAGTAACAATGGCAGCAATTACTTCTGAGAAAATCGTCACTCCTGGCAAAAGCCGAACACATCCGAAGAAGCTTGTTTTAGATGAATTCTACTAATCGGTTATACGTAAAAAATACGAATGAAATATTTACAAAAAAAAATATGTTTTATTTTACTAAAACCTGGTAGGGAGATTTTTATTTTGCTGCTATAATTATTTTTGTCATTATTATCATACTCAGTCTTTATCAATCCACTACTGACCATAGGCCCTATAATTATTTAAATTTTTTATTGTACTAGACTTGGTGGAAAATCATTACACTATAAATTGGCAACATTGAGTTATGAGACCGCAGCGCCGCGTCTATCGGACTTCTAAAGTGGCGATGACTCTACGTACGGTAGTTTGACGTGACAAAGTCAAAACTTACATGCAGCACGAACCGAACGAAGCCGATGGCTCAAGCCGATCATGCCTCTCTCTCGTTCGTGCCGCGCTCTCGCTTTCGGAACACTACATGACGTCATCTTTTTCGTGCATGTTGCCCGTAATATAAGTTATTAGACGTTGTCACGTCAAAAACTTTATCCATTCCAAATATCCATGAGATTACTTTTTGTTACTATAAAATATTATTTCATAGAAACAACATTTTCATTCATTCGTTCAGACCATATAAGCCTTCACTGCTAGTTTTTATTCGGAATATCGAAATTAGACGAAACGAACATGACATTTAACTCGCTATGCGAAACACAAAAAGGAGATTCACAAATAGATAAGAGGTTTCAGTACGTTCGTCATATATATTTTGATTTGCTACTTACATAATATATGTCGTATAGCTGATTATAATGTTTTATCTACACAGATAAATGAAATCGGAGTGTCTGTGATATTAAAATAACCACATTTTACCAAATGACGTGTACACGATACATAGTACCTACATAGGCCAAAATATCATTTTTAGAATGTTTGTCTGTCCGTCTGTTTGTTTTGGATAATCTCTGAAACGGTTGGAGCGATTTTGACGGGGCTTCCACTGGCGGATAGCTAATGTAACAAGGCGTGATTTGGGCTGTAAAAATATTCATCATCAATCCGGTTACGTCCGTGAATCTAATTAAACGCGGGCGAAGTCGCGGGCACCAGTTAGTCTTTAATAAAAATAAATTAGTTTCAATCATGATAATTTTATAATCTTACAATAAAAATCGTAATATAATGTTGTAATAAATTTTATGTATAATTTAATTAATACAGACTAAAAATACATTAATTAGCCGTGCAACATTCTGAAAAACCCCACGTGTGCCTCAAAATGTATGTAAGACAATCGCGGAAAAGTCCGACCAAAACACGTGACATTTGTATGAGACGAAACCCACTGGAGGTGTGCCAGATATTAGGAGCGATATACACTCACATCTATTACATTAATGACAGGTAAACCGGTTTACTTGTATTGTAGATCTGCGTTTTAATAAACTAGATATAAGAAAAGATGAGAGGAAAGAGAAAAAAGTTGGAGATAGAAGAAGAGAGCCGGTGAAGGAAAACATCGTGAGGAAACCTGCATGCCTGATGAGATTGAAAGTCTTTGAAGGTATGTGAAGTTCACCAACCCGCACTGGGCCAGCGTGGTGAACTATTGGCCCATTACCCTCCTCGCCTGATTTCGAGGAGGAGACCCGTGCCCAGCATTGGGACATAAATTGTTGATACTTTTTTTTTAGAAAAAGAGAGAGATATCGATGAAATTTGCATCGTTCTAAGAGATCTAATTAATAAAAAAATTAACCGATTTATTTTGTTATAATATCTTCTTTTTTAAATTTTAATAGTAATTGTAACCAAAATATGCTTAAATTTAAATGCATCTTTTAAATTTACCAGTAATTTCAATTTCGAAAGACATATTCATAATATAAATATCATAAATAGTATTGTTTTCTTTGCTTTACGCGAATTTCACTCATTATAATGAAACAAATTTTACGGATTTTATCGCGGTTTATTTAGTTTTTTATGAGCCCGACGTTTCGGATACTTTACAGCAACCATGGTCTCGGGAGGACTGAGGTGTCAGACGTCCTAATGTTACAAAGTTATTCGAAACTTTGATACATCAATATTTTATTTAATCCTATCTACGAAGAAAAAACCAAATAAACCGCGATTAAATCCGTAAAATCTGTTTCATTATCAGAAATAGTACATTGTTAAAAATACTCCGCACATATCTAACGATATGTATGACCTTCCTATCAAGATTACGTCTCTTCCGACTTGTGAGTTGTGATGCAGGAAATCACTTATCTTGCACTCAATAGTATCCGTGCAATTTAATTTATCCGGATTGAAGTTACTTTAACAGTTATGAGCGACAATAGATATCACTCCAGAAAAGGTAAAAATAATCCTTATTTTAATTGCTATATTTTCTAATAACCTAATTCGACTTATTAGTCGGATATATAAACGCGAAAGTTTGTAAGTATGGATGTTTGATACTCTTTCACGTAAAAGCTACTGAATTGATTTTAATGAAACTCTACAATAAAATAGATTATACATAAGAATAACACATATGCTAAAATTTATAACCGTACTCCCACGGGAATGGGAACCGCGGGCGCTAATTGTTTAATTATAAATGAACTAAATATGTCCCTAAATTCGACTGTGATGATTCTTACATTTTATAGGCCTAGACATAATATATATAGCATTACATAATAATATATACTTTCTATAAATTCTATACGTATAAGTCTAAACCGGGTTTATACATCTAACACTTTATCCGTAGATGACGTAAATTAATCCACATTTCCATTTACAGAGCAGGAATTTCATTTCACTTGTTAATGCCATATTTATTAAGTAACGCGTCGTGTCCTGGATATAATGAAATGAATATAATTTATAAATATGACGCACAAAAGTAGTAATGAGTATGAACTGAATTGCGACATATTTAGAAATGGCGAATGGCAAATAAAAATGAAGTCCCGCGTCTTTGTTTATGACGATACGCTGTTATCAAGACTTAAAAAAACGGTCCATATTTGGACTATCTGCATATCTTATTATTATTATTATTATTATTATTATTATTATTATATTATACCCTTAAACGAGCAATTCTTGTATATATATATAGAATCGGGATCGGCTCCAACGATTTTCATGAAATTTTGTGTACATGTGTTAAAAACGGCGATAAATCGATCTAGCTAGGATACATTTTTAGAAAACTTTTTTTTATCCGTGTTTTGAGGCATCGATAAAATATGATTAGAATACGAACGTAAATTTCGCTGTCAAATAATGTCATGGTAGCTTAGTGGTGAAATTAGGCAGTTAAGTTCGAACGAGCCTGGTTCGAATCTCCAGTCCGATTTTTTTTTCCTTTTTTTTAAGATCTTTTTTTTTGGAAGAAAAATTTTATAGTATTTTATCACTTAGGGTACCGAGCAAATGCTCGGTCAACCAGGTACTATCAATGAACGCCAAGACGGCGTATGGTAATCTTTAAGGATAACATGTGTTTGTGTGAACATAGCCTTATTGTGTGAAATTTGCGTCACAACGTATGACAGAACAATTCCAAAATTAGTTATGATTTATTCTACACCTGCATGCCTTCTCGGTAAAAAGTTATCATCATCATTGTTTTATGTTAGTTGGAATGCAAACGAACAGCCAAACCACCTGATATTAAGTGGCCAGCGCCGCCCATGAACATACACAAGTCACATCGAAACTAGCCTAGTCAACTAACTCGTGTATTGCCTACCTTCAGACATAAAGTCTAAGTGCCAAAACACTTCCTATCTGCCCTTCTCTCCGAAACACAGCAAAGCTGTTTGACAGGAGAAACAAGCAAGATGGTGGTACCCATGAGCCGGGAGCGAGGCACAGCACATCCCTTTCATCCTCTACACATATACATCTATTACACATCCTCATATTATAATAAAAAGATAACAGTATAAAATACGTTGAAGCGAGATAGTTTATGCGAGACATGAAAGTATAATACGGTATGCGATATGTTAGAGCGAGGCAGTTATACACTATTTCACGACCGCGTTATTGGCCCATGGGCCAATTTAGCCTAATTTTGTAAAATATTTGGTCCAGGATATGAATTTGTCGTTACGTTAATTATAGTTTCGTGTGCGATAAATACTCCAAGACACCTCACATAAACAAGTTTTTGTTACATTTTATTAAAGTGAAACTTTTATTACACCGTCTGAAACTTTTTCGTCTGTATGTTACATGTCGCGTGACGGTCGGAGGCCAATATGGCGACTATAGTTCGCATCAGCTGGCCGTGTAGTGTATAGACTATTACTCATGTGTGCCAGTCCTCCACACTATTTTGTTTGTTTTTTAGTCTATTAGTCTTTTTGTCTATTAGTCCATTGAAAAGTTACATTTGGGGTTGCGTTTTTTAGAGGACGCAATTTTATTTTTTTGATGAGTAGTGGGGGTCAGTGTAAAGCTAAAACCAAGTTTGTGAGGTCGCCACCCTTGTCCCACGGCCGCCATCTTGTTATTTACTATAAAAACTTTGACTTAGCGTTTTTAGTCGTAGTTAACAACTAAGTAACTAATAACCAAGCTACCGCTTAAAAGGCAAAGCATACGGCTGCGTTTCCACCGGAGATGAGCTCTGTTGCGTTGAGAGGAATGTGCTTTACAAGAACCAATAGAGACGTCGCGCTGAACGTGGTCAGGCAAATGAAGCGTTTCTATTGGTTCTTAAAAACACATTCCTCGCAACGCAGCAGAGCTCATCTCCGGTGGAAACGCAGCCTTATCATAGTAATATCTCTAATATAAAATAATATTATCATTAGATATTACATATTACATATAATACAAAGTCCTACTTTGAGTATAACGGTCTCTCTACACGGGTGAAACTCAAAAACTACGAATACATATTCGTGCTATTGTAGGATTCATTGTTCCGTGTATAAGCCGTCTTGACGGCGTTTGGAAGAGGCCTATAGTCAACTACAGAGTACGAATTGGTGAAGGTGCTGAGCAGATATACATATTATCTGATGGATATACCGCCATTAAAAAAAAAAGTAAAGTATCAACCCTTAATGTCCCACTGCTGGGCACGGGTCTCCACCTCGAAATCAGGCGAGGAGGGTAATGGGCCAATAGCTCACCGCCATTGTTTGACGTATTTACAGTACAGTTCATAAGATAGATGTTTTCAACAAGAGGTCGTCGCTTTTAAGGTCTCAAATGAATAATATTATTGAAGTAAAATGTATTGATAGTGTTATCAGTTTTCAAGGACACAAGTCAAACATTCTCTTTATCACTTTCTGTAGGAATATCGATCACTCTTTTATTGATACAACTCATACAAATATATTCATGAAATAAATATCCGTTATCATAATAACTATAATTACATATTATATAAATATGTGTTATAATAAAATCTTAAGATATGATAATAATACTCTTGAAGTCTCATTCTATATCAAAGATATCCTCGATATTTGGCAAGGAAAATAGATATATATCATTTCGCAATAGTTAACGCTAGTCCGGGCTAGCCTTCCTCGCGTTCGAGGTAGACAGGGCAGGATTTAACCTAATACTCTCTGCGAAACGATGAGTAAGGTGAACGCAGACTCTATGCCCAGACCAAGGCTGTTTTTTTTTTTTGCCCCCCTGGGCACTAGCCCTGACTGCCTCTAGTGTAAATCCACCGCTGGAAGTAAAACCCTCTTTCTAAAAGCATGATTGTACATAGAGATTAAATCTTAGATACCCATTGTAATTTATAAGTTTGATAATGTACATGTGGTATATTAAAACCTGTTTACACCGCAATACTATTTTTACACATTCTATTTCCTACTCCATCTGTTCCATTTCAAACGAAACAATGAAATACACTTATTCAGGTTTTTACATTCAAATACAGTTCTTTAATCAAAAGAAATAGTTTACAAAACACAAACGATCGAAATAATAATATGACCACAATATTAGCCTTCTACATAATATTATAAGCTGGTATAGGATTTTAAATTAACATGGTTATATTTAGAACGGGATATTTACCAGGTTTTTTTACTTCATTTCGCGTACACAATATCAAGATATCGAGCTCCGCGAAATAATATTAAAAAACATGGGAAATACCCCATTTTAAATATGATGTAAGCTGTTTTCGAAACAACATAAAATATGCATTAAACTATATTTTATAAGTAATTTTCACATAGCTTACATTAAAGCCGCAAATCCTATCTTAATAAAAAATCCTGCCTTTTTTTTAACACCACCATTTTTGTAATTGACGTAATTATTGTCTTTTTCTTTTGTTAAAGGTGAAAGGTCTAAAGCCGTGATTCCCAAAGTGGTCCAGGTGGACCCCCAGGGGTCCACGGAAGACTCGAAGGGGATCCACTATGAGCAAGACAAAAAATAGGGGTCCACAATCGTAAGCCAATGGGGGTCCATGAAAAAAAAAGCTCAGCAAGGTGAACCCCACCTGATGCAGGAAAACTTTGAAAGTAGTCTATGAAACAAAAGAGTTTGGGAAACACTGGTCGAAAGAAAGAAGAACTATATGGGCAAAGATACTGAAAATCAGCACTTTGAACGTCTAGATTACATGAAGACAGATCCCAAAACACTATATCTACTCCAGAGTAGTCTCTAAGCCTACCTAAGCCAACAGGACAATATTATACAAAAATACTCACCCTATATAGTCCGCGGACACCTTCAGTCCGGTAGATCTTAGTCAGCCCGTCCACCATGCCCTTATACCGCTTGTGATCAGCCACAACCTCCTCGCTGTACTGCAGGCACAGGCGCGTCTTCACCACCCAGATGGGATTGGTCATGATCAGAGACAGCACTCCTGCCTCCGCCGCCGCCAGCATGTGCAGCCCGGGCCCAAGCGGCGTGCGCGCGTTCCCACCTTGTATCCATGTTTTTATTGCGTTGTAACTGAAAAGTACATTAGTTAATGGAATCGAGCATCTTCAACTTTTTAACTAGCTCAAGGACTAGGATGATGATATTCAGTAATTTCAGTCTCACACAAGTGATTGAGCCCCGTTGATCCTAGGTTTTGGGCACATGCCCAGAGGGCACAGAAGTTCGCAGAATTACTGTAAAATATATTAAATATCGAACATCCATTGAGTTCATCGGAAACATTTTGGTGGATCTTATCTTATTAACAAACAAAAAAAAACGTAAAAAAATGGTATATCTAGAAAACTTCATGGACTTTGTGCGTAAAATGACATATACAATTTTTTTACGTCTGGTCACCTGGAAGTCTGGAACATATTAATCAAATTGTTGATACCAGGAAAAGGATAGCGCTGTGCAATAATAGCACATACAAACATACAAGGACTACTTATATCATAACCTTTAGTTCTAGTTTTCAGTGGCAGACTTAAAACGCATGAAATCTGGTATATTTCAGGTCTGCTCTTTACGAAAAATAATTCATCTTCTTTTGCATCTTCTTTATACCTTGTATTATACAAAATGAAAATTTCTTAATCTCTGTATCTATCTCAATTCAAGTTTTTTGTAGTAATGTATACATAATAAATTTCAATTATTATTATTACCTACATACAATGACAAAATTGTTTCTGTAATTAATTTGCTTAAATAAAACATAAAATTTAATTAATGCAGTGCATATTTAATTAATGCTGGTTATGTACAAAAGAACTTGCTTGAAGTAAACATTTATCCTATGTTTTCCAGTCCAGTGACCTTGACAATATTAGTATACTAGATGTTGGCCACAGCTTTCACCTGCATTTACTTAGGTTTAGAGCTGTATCTAGACCAACAATTATTGTTATATAAATAGTAGTTTTGTAAATCACCTCCTACAGCCAAACCTACAAATATTTAATCTATATAAAATATTAAAAAAGAAGTGTAGACTTACAATAAGAAATAGAATCCCCAGGCTGATCCAGAGCCCCATACATTAGGAGTAACACCACGGTACAATCCTCGTACACCTTCCTTCTTTACGATGGTAACAAATGCACTGCTGAGACCGTCATACCGCGGCACTGTTGCAGTTCTTCCATCATTTACTAAAAACATAAATATTATTTCACCATTTCTTGTTTTTATTTTTTGAGTGTCTTACTAAAAACATGCTGTAGTCTTCATCATAGCTGTATTTCGTTCGTTTGTTAAATTTTAAGTGGGAACAAAACCAAATAGGAACAATCAGAAGATATATGACTTTACCTATGTGTCAGAAATAAATATCTATTTATCTATCTATCTATATTGAATGAAAGATGAGTAATTGTGTTTGAATGGGAATAAGATGAGTAAAGAATTAAAAATGACAGTAGGACATAACTGGCTGAGAATGTAATGGAATGAAAATGGCAAATGACAGAAGGCAATGGAAATTGTTGGAGGAGGCACAACTAATGTTTCAAGATGATGAGAAATATTTCAAGAATTCAGATACTTATTATAAGAGACACACACACAACTAATGTTTGAAGATTTAGGGATACTAATCTATCGTATTGTAACTATTTTTGACATTTAAAAAGCTTTATAATAACTAAAAGTTATTCAAGGAAACAAAAATCAAGTACTATTTTTAAGAGAATTGAATAAATAGGGTAACAATTATTATTGTAAGACAAAGACACTGCAAACAACAAAGAAATTTGTAACTTTAACTGTTTCTTTTTATCTTTATTTCCAATTACAGAGAATTAAGTAGAAAAGTTACTTTTCCAGTGTATCAACTGTATGTTGATTCATGTTATTTATAAATAGGCATCACAAAATAGTGATGATCACACAATAAAAGATCTATTATGACCAATGAACATGTTCCTGTTGTTTATACAACCTTATACTAAAACATAGATAAATGTTTGTTGATACAGATGAATGTCTTTATGTACATAAACATTTAAGCTAATCTCTACAAACATAAGTATTCACAGAAGCACTTTAAGAACTTCGAGTTCAATATCAATATAATATGTAAGACAAATATTACAATAAACAGAAATAAATTTACAACTATTTTATCCTATTTTTATACATGCTCAGTTCTTGTTTAAAATTCGAACGTGATACGACATTATTGATGAGTTTTCATAATAAATATTAATGTATTATACAATAAAACTAGAACTATAAACACATGACAATAAAAAAGTTTAAAAGCATAATGATTGCTTTATCTATAGAAATACTGAAGGAAATTGCATCAGGAATGTAGTTAAGCCGAAGACGATAGTAAAACATTAACTTTCAAAATAAGTTACAAGTTCAAGGTCTTCAATGATAAAAATATGACTTCTGGTGATATTATGCACACACTTTGATACATATCTTTGGTTGAACACACAAATAAGTAATAAAGAACTAATATTTTTATAATAAAGTACACGTTTCACTGCAAAAATGGTATTTTTATTTCATATAAACTAAAATACTTTCTTTAATGGTTGAAATAGTGATTACTTACCAGCAAATCTAATTTTAATCAGGTCCAATGGATGTAAAATAAGTGTAGATGTAACACCACCTGATATTCCAGCTACCAGGTGTTCGTATTTGATATGACTTAAAAGAGCAAGTTTAGAAGACGACGGATTAGAATTCTTCATTGTAGTCATGACGTTGGGAATTAAATCACAGCTGAAACATTTTCTATTTAAAACTATTGATGCCTATGATTGCCGAAAACTTGACCAGGAATCTTTAAAGAAATTTACTAATATTTGATCTTCACTACACATCATTGCTTTCGTAATATTTCGACCAAATGGTTTAGGCGTGAACGATATGATTTCCACATGATTTCTTTCATTTTATAAATGTCACTCCGTTCTACGAAATGCGATTACGTTTCTATTTTCGTTCTTTATTGCGCAGCTACGATTAAAAAAACGTTTTTTCGATTTTATAGTTAATTTTAAATCTAAAATATATTCTTCTAATTATTACATATTATATAGGTTGGATAATAAATCCAATAATTGGTATATGTAAGTTTGTTGTTGTATGTTTTTTAAATAAACAAGATATATTTCATATTCTGCAAACATTTAAATACTCACATCCATGCATTTACAATATTATCTACCCGCATAAGGTTCTATTTCAAATAAAATAATAATTATATTAAAATATATCAAATATAAAATCTTATTTTAATAATTTTATAAAATTAATACTATCAACATTAAACACTTTTTATTGCGTAAAGGCGTACACTCAGTACTAGTTTACATACCTACCGAGCCTTATTTAATTTCGCATTTTAATATTAAAAAAATATTGCCATCTGGAGACGCCCGAAACTCCGAGTAAATACCCCTTGGAGTATTGAGTAGCATAATGGAGTAGCTATCGTAGGCGTTACTCCTCTGTTAAAGGTACATTCGACGCCACTTGGTATTTGTAAAAATGCAAATTTAAAAAATATCCTCGAACCAAAGTTGTTAATTTCTTATCAAAAAATCCATGGAATGAGAACGTGATGTTACAAAAACAGTATAGTCTAGGGACGCCGGACGCTTGAAAAAAGTGAAGCTGTAGTATAAAATTGAGGAGCTAAAATCGTGAAGAAAAGGATGTGAAAGAAATCTCTCTGTTCGAGGCACTGCTCAGTGCTCGCGTGAATTCGTTGACTAGAGAGAGATATAGTGGCAGTAACCGCACGCTTGCCGAGGCTTGGCAAGCCTTCACAAATAGGGATGTTGACTAATTTTTGTAATTGATTTTATTTGATAGATATACTATATATGAACACGAAAAAAATACTTTTGTAAAGAAATATGTCCAATTTTAACAAACAATTAAATAAATAAAAATGGTTTTTAAAATCGCCCTTGAAACGCTCCAAGCGTCATTACGTCACACACCGCATTCAGAACTCGCGCTATGTTAGGTGAGTTTGTACTTAGCTCAATGTTCAGTGACGTCATCGCCTTATTGGCGTTTACAGTCACGTGATCATGCATGATAAATAACGCATTTTAAATTAATTTTCTAAATTTTAAGACAAATAAGTAGACTTTTTAAATGTTATTTTAGGTTTTCAAATACTGCATTAAATATGTAAAACATAACTTTACATGAATTTGTAACATGTGTCAACATCCCTATTTAAACGTGTGGATACAGAGCTCTTAGTCTTGGCTTGCGTAGGTTTGCAAGAGTTTGTGGCCGATCCGACTAGTGTCGGTATTGTGTACAAGCCAAAGGGAACAAAAGAGAATTTGCGCAAGCGCTTGCAAGGCATCCACATGCTTGTGACTTGTGAGACTTGGAGCTTGCGGCAAGCTACAAACGTGTGGATCCGGTATAAGCTTTTAACAACCGATTCAGATTTTCAACAAATCCGAACTCGTTGAAAGTTGATACAATGTACATCCCTATTTCTGTCTTCTGAGTTATGTCTCTTATGTCTAGATTTTTGACAAGTGACATCCACTTTTCAACATTACGTAAATCAGTGAGTAAAATTTTGGTGTAAGGAAATAAAAATGTTGAAAGTAGCGACGGTGCTGAGATTAGTTTCCAAACCGAATAATAATGTTCGGTCACTGGCAACAGCCGTGGGCCATAAGCAAACACTTGTAAACGTTCCACCGACACAACTTACAATTCTTGACAATGGGATCCGCGTTGCGTCTGAAGATTCAGGGTCGCCGACTGCCACCGTTGGACTCTGGATTGATGCTGGATCAAGGTATGAAAACTCTAAAAACAATGGAGTTGCCCACTTTTTGGAACACATGGCTTTTAAAGGCACCAGCAAGAGGTCTCAAACCGACTTAGAGCTAGTTGTAGAAAATATGGGTGCCCACTTAAACGCATACACATCAAGGGAGCAGACAGTATTTTACGCTAAATGCCTTGCCAACGATGTACCAGCCGCCGTCGAAATCCTTGCTGACATCATCCAAAATTCCTCACTCGCTGAACCCGAAATCGAACGAGAACGCGGTGTAATACTGCGCGAAATGCAAGACGTTGAAAGCAACTTACAAGAGGTTGTGTTTGACCACCTTCATGCGACTGCTTTTCAAGGTACTCCTTTAGGCCAAACCATACTTGGTCCCACTAAGAATATCAAAAAAATTTCTAAGGCTGACCTTCAGCAATACATTAAAACCCACTACCAGCCAGGACGCATTGTGCTCTCTGGTGCAGGTGGTATTGAACATGGAAAATTAGTAGACTTGGCTAGCAAACACCTTGGAGGCCTGAAGAATATGGCAGTGGAGGACATTCCCGGGTTAACCCCATGTAGGTATACTGGTTCTGAAATTCGTGTTAGAGATGACTCAATGCCATTAGCACATGTAGCAATTGCTGTTGAAGGAGCTGGCTGGACTGATGCTGACAATATTCCATTGATGGTGGCTAACACCCTTATCGGAGCTTGGGATCGTTCTCAAGGAGGTGGTGCCAACAATGCTTCCTTCCTTGCCCGAGCAGCCTCTCTCGGAAACCTCTGCCATAGCTTCCAATCATTCAATACATGTTACAAAGACACAGGTCTTTGGGGAATTTATTTTGTAGCTGAACCCCTCCAACTTGATGATTTTGTTTACAACCTTCAGAAGGAATGGATGAAATTGTGCACAACAGTTACTGAGGGTGAGGTGGAGAGGGCCAAGAACTTACTCAAGACCAACATGCTCCTGCAGTTGGATGGAACTACCCCAGTATGTGAGGACATTGGACGTCAAATCCTTTGTTACAATCGTCGCATTCCCATCCACGAATTAGATGCTAGAATTGATGCAGTATCAGCTCAAAATGTCCGTGACGTCTGCTACAAATACCTCTTTGACAAGTGTCCAGCAATAGCCGCAGTTGGACCTACTGAAGGTCTACCAGACTACACCAGAATTCGTGCTGGCATGTATTGGCTCAGAGTTTAAGCAGTATAATAGTTTATTTATATTAGTAAAATGATAATCAGTTAAGAACATTAAACCTCTCACCAAAAGTATGTTGTTTTATTTAAATAAAACACAGTGTCTTTTGTTATGTATTTATTATAGCAACAGTTAATATTCCTATGTAAATAATAAATATAATAACTAATAAATAATCTTTTATTGTAACTTATAACATCCTAGAATAGCAGTGAAATTAATCTAGTAAAAATAGTTTATAGTTCAACTTGTAATAAGTTTGACTATAATATTAAAGGCAGTCCAACCTGGTAGGTAATGCCTAATATAAAATATTTGCTAAAAACGTTCCTACATTTTTCTTAAACATTACATGAACAAGACTTTTGTTATTATTGCTTAAGAGGATTAACATTTATTGTTTATTATATTATTTATTATTAAAATCGAAAAAAAGCGCAAACGGAACAGCAGTGGTTAAATTGATAAAAACTAGTTACTGCTTGTCGGTTACTCTATACAATGTTTCAGTTTGTCTTATGTATTGTTTATTTGTTTCATCAAAATCCACACAGTCAATTCATTAGGTTGTATAACAAACATCCATTTCATCTACATTCAGAAAAATATTTTACTATAGAGGTTGCATAATTTTATAGGTACTAATTTAGCGATCGAATTTTATTACAGAGTTATAGATATTGTTAGTTTAACCTTGTTTTAAGGCACATTAGGCTTCAAGGCAACAATATGAATAAGTAAATCAATTTCTGAAATTCATCTTGGTTAAATAACAAAATGTGCATAATCTATTTTCTTATTTTATACTTAACAAATGTGTTAACTAACCCACATAACATGAATAAAATAAATAAAATACATATACACAAAAAGAACATTTTTTGGTGCACAGAATTATAAATTAAGACAGATGGAGCATTCCGAACACGCGAGTGACGTTACAAAGCGAATACTAATTTAAAAACGCTCTCAATGCTTGACATAGCGTCATACTCTAAACGTCTATTAGATTGTGTTTGCTCCATCTGTCTTTATTTCTAAATCTGTCTCACTCAGGTTATATGAAAATTACTTTAGCATTCATACATGTTTTACAACTACTTCCTACCTTTGGAATGAATAGAGTTAAGCTTAATAACATCATCAGCCTTCACCTATCCACTGCTGAACATAAACCTCACACAATGAACGCCAAGATGACTGATACCTTACCACTTGCATTCAATACAGACTGGCTCCTGCACAGAGAGCATATTCTACCCACATTGTTTATGCCTGACCGACACTTGGTCTCCCTAAAATCCCCTTAATGAGCCACACGCTAAAGCTTGACATACATTTATTTAAATATGTAGAAATTGTGTTGTAAGGTATGCTTAGATGGTTTTTAGACATACTTTGATACTGTGGCTAAGGAAAAATCCTTTAGATAGAAATCGACCCAGCCGTTTAGTTGCTGTATAGATAAATAACCTAGATATCGACTGCAGCGCCATCTGCCGAACTGATTTGCCCAGCCAAGTAGTTTCGGAGCCTATTCAATTCAAACAAACAATCAAATCTTTCCTCTTTATAATATGTAATAGAATAGATATACGTTACATTTACCATATTTGTCTGTCTGTAGCAACCGACCGATTTTGACGGGACTTTTACTGACAGGTAGCTGTTATAATAAGGAGTAACTTAGGCTATAAAGATGATCCTAATCAGACCGGATATCTATGTCCGTAGATCTAAGATAACGCGGGCAACAGCTATTACAAATAAAACTGCTCAGATTCTTAAAAATCTGTTGGGGATTTCCAGTACAAAAAAAAAATTCAAATGTTTTAGTAAACGAAACATATTATAATAATAATAATATGTTTATATTTTATAACATAATAATAATAATAATATGTAATAGGTTTCACTTACTAAAAAATAAAGACATTGCTTAATGTAATATAGTTTAAAATTAATTCTATGAAGTCTAAAATAATTCAAGAGTTTTGTGATGTTTTCTCATCTGGATTTTCAGGTACACTTGTGACACTTGGTTTCCTTACAGTACTTATTTGTTTCTTTTTCCCAAATGGCAACACCGGCTCACTATGACTAATTAGACTGGCAGAGGATAGGAACACTGATACTTGCTCGGGAGTAGGGCATGCCACGAGAAGGCTGTCTTCGTATGTATATCCGTGATTAGTGTTTGTCAGAATTTGTCCCACTTGTACAAAGTATCCAACAACATTATTCTGGAAAAAATAATATTTTATTTTATATTAACTCCGCAACTTTGAGTACAGTCCTAGATAAATTTAAGTAGGATGGGATCAATTATTGTTAAAAAATTAATATTCATTGAAAGAGTCTCAAAGCACTGGACTGATTTATAAGGACAGACAGATGAATGAGCAAACTTTTATAGTCACTCATAAAAATACAGGGTGATTTTTTGAAGACATAATCAGGGACGTGATAGAACTTGGCTTCACCAATCAAAGAAAATTATATTTACCAAATAAAACTACATATTTAACTAAATATAGACAAATGTAATTAATGCATTGTTGGACTTAGAATATGGCCACCCTGTTGTATTATCACGAGCACTTTGCGCGCTAAATTTAGACAGATGTCCGTACCACTGTACGGATGCGAATTGCGACGCTCGTACGAACAGGGCCCTAGGTACCTATGGCTCGCGTTGGAACGTCGGCGTATTCGTTGCATCATATTTTACCTATATCATAATACTGTCTACTTTAATTCAATAGGCATGATGACGGATTTTGAAAAACTACTCCACGATGTTATTACGTATCTACTTTATCCAAAATTAATATTGTCTGCAAAAAAAATAAAGTTTACATGGAAAAAACGATCTTTTAAAAATACATTTTAAATTTTGCACCAAAACACTAGAATAGTAATGGCGTCTGATTATGACGTCACGTTTTCGTAAACATTTTACAGTTCGCATGCTTGGCAAGACTCGGCAAACCCTCACACATTCAAACGTGTGGATACAGAGTTTGTCTTGGCTTTGCGTAGGTTCGCAAGGGTTTGTAGCCGATCCGACGAGTGTCGGTGTTGTGCACAAACCAAAGAGAATTTGCCGCAAATGCTTGCGACGCGTCTACATGTTTGTGCCTTGTTGAGGTTTGGAGTTTGCGGCAAGCCACAAACGTGTGGATCCGGCATTACAAAAGCGTGACGTCACGATTTTCTGGTTGGTGTTTGACCTAATATGGCGGATTGTTATTTTTTATAGTTTTATTTATATTAAAATAAAAAGAATCACACATGTAAATTAAAAGTAAGTGATTTATTTAGAGTGTCTCTGTCCTATATATTTATTTTAAATTATAATTTCAGTGATTCTTAGGTACTGTCATTATGCCTATTGTGAGAATCTTGAAAAAAATTTAGACCCCACTTGTGATATATTATTGGAATGAGGGTCGTTAGCTCTATACGCTACTTAAATATGTCCGTTCTTCAAAAAATCACACTGTATAATAAAAACATTTAATTTGGTATTCCGACCATTGAGTGGATTCAACTTACTCTTATTGGCCTGAAAAGTATAAACTCTGTTTCTTTATTGGACAGATAGAGTTGCATCGACCGCTGTAGAGGAGCTAGGTGTGTTTTGATTCGTTTCTGAGTCTCTTTCACCACTGTAGCCAACTGCTCCGGAGTGGCCCAGGGTTGAGACTTCAAGAGGGTCGCAGGCGTTAATGTGTTGACCTAAAAATATAGGTGTTTTACAACTTTATTATATAGAATAAGTTTTGTCTTAGGATGGGCAACGCATGAATGGGCTGGTTTGTTTGTTTTTTTTTTTTAATTTTTTTTTTTTTTTTTTTTTTGGCTAGTTTCAATTATACTAATTTAGTTCATGGGCGTCAACCACTTACCATAGGGTGGCGACTGCCAGTTTGACTATTCAAGTAACCTGAAATCAAATATTTACTCCAATTTCTTTTTAAAGTTATCAAATATAATTTAAAAATCAAATTTAAATAATGTAGTTCAATTATTTCCCAGGGAGAAAGATATCGTAAATTTTTGCCAACAAATAAAAATTAGTTCACCTTGCTTACACCTGGCTATAGATTATAGGATTACGGACATATTATGACATTTCTATCCATAACTTTATCACAGAAATAAACCGTTTCGTAGGGTGTGCAAGTATAATATAAAAAAAAATGCGATCAATATAATTGATATTTGAATATTATATATTATTTTGTTCGGATGCTCCCGGGTTTATGGCGATTGCTTTGTTGTTGCAATTACAATGTTTTATTGCCCCAATATTGGGATCCCAGTAAAACCTAAACGCAATAAGCATCCGTAAAAATATATTATAAATATGTAGAATGGAATGATTTATATTAGCTGAGCTATGTCTGGGTAAACTGGTTAACTTATTCGTAACAACCACTTGCAATATTAAATAATTTTATTACCTTTTCCATGAACTCGATCAACGGCGCAACCAGGATTTCAGTGGAGTTTTTGATGAAACTCTCACAACAACTCTTCAACTGGCGGTCGACTTCCTTCCGCGAATCCAGCAAATGTTCCCTCACCATCGGAGTACCTTCTAGAAGGAATTCTAGGAGGGCGTTATTGCTGTTCAACGAGAAAATCTGTCTGGGCTTCTGTATGAGGCCGTAAGCCGCGTTCTTCATGTTACTAAAGTCTAACGTTGTTTCCTTCACCACGAAATCTACTTGAAACGGTGCTATTTGCTCTCTGAGGATCAACAGATGCTTGATCTCAAATAGCTCCCCGTCTATGTTGGTTTTAGTGGCGGATATCTGCGTGGCGGCTTTATCCACGCTTTGGACGCATATGGAGATGGCCTCTTGGGCTAGACCCTGGAAGACTCTCTTCTCCAGACATCTGTATAACCTGGATAGGGCTGCGAGGGTCCGCCTGACCCCAGGGTACCACATGCCGTGTAGATCGGCTGGGGACGCCTGGGGCCGTCTTTGAGCTTCGATGTTGATGTTGGCTACTTCTTGGGAGGTCGCCGAGATGTCTGACACCATGGAGTTATGGGAGTCGCTGCGTTTGAGGCTCTGCTCTTGAAGCGATATTGCGATTTGCTAAAAATGTTATAAATTAGATAATGTTTTTAAAATATTATATTTATTCTGATTAATAGCTCAAAGTGTAAGACACTATATAAGGTCATATTTTATTCAATAGTTATTTCGATATTTAATTGGTTGTATATGCCTCCTCCAAGGATCTCCACAACGATCGGTCCTGCACTGTCCACATTTAGCGGCTTCCCGCGACTTTTACCAGATCGCCTATATCCAGCAGTGGGCGTCGATTGGCTGACATGATGAATTGGTTGTAGGTAAGCAATCAAAACATACAACTCTGTAAAAGGACGAAAGAGAAAGATTGTACTTTCTACCAAGCTATCTTTCCTATGAAAAATAGCTTGGTACCAAGATGATTCTAGACGTTCTTGTATTCAGAAAAAATACCATCGTTCGAAGTTTAAATTGCCAACGAGTATGATACAGTGAAAAAAAAAAGTTTTTTTTTTATTGCATGCAAACAATAAATTACTTGCAAATCGACCAGTGGGCCGCTAATTACAGACCCAGTTTTTAAACGATTGAGCGATACTTAAGTAAGTGTAGTGACCTCCATCATGAGCAGTTTGTCGGGGTAGGCGAGGTCCCCGGGCGCGGGGCGGTAGTGCAGCACGTCGGCCCGCAGCTGCACGTGCGCGCGGAACACCAGCCGCTCCTGCGCGTCCTGCAGCAGCGCGCGCGCCGCCGCGCCCAGCGACGCCAGAGCCGCTGCGGAGGCACAGAAAATTCACATGCGTGCACGCACGCCTGAGCGCAAGTGTGCACGTACGCGCGCCGCTTACGTCGTGAGATATAACGGGTGTATTTGGACTTTGTGAAAGATTTAAGCCTAATAATGTAATGTTTATATACTATTTAATGGATATAACCATTTATCTCAGAAACGTTTTTTTTTAAGAAAATTTTAGCACTTATGTATTTTGCATGCCCGCGATGTACGCGATCGCGCGCGAAATATACCCTGTATTACCTTTACATATCTATACTGGAACTAATTTTAATGATGTAACATATTATGCACAAAATCTAGATTCACTTATTTTAAATACATATTTGAATTATTTAATTATAATATTTATCATGTCTACAAATGTCTTATTCGCGAGACTGAATTATACTAACTTTGTACAAAGAAAAGACGCAAAAGAAAGGTGTCTTAATAAAATCTATCGGTATATCTCAGCCGTAAATGTCGTTTAAAATGGTCTAAGTGCTACGTCACTACTTCGTTACATATAAAAGGAGAAGATTGCAACTCACGGTCATTGTTGACCTGCTCCTCGATAACCTCCACTCGCAGGATGACACACAGCTCCGCCAACGTCTCCAGGTGGTTGATGTGGATGATGTGCGGTCTCATCGTCTCATACAGTCCATTACAGAGCGAGTGCAGGTAATCCCTGAAACGACAAACAATTTACTACCTAAGTACGTATAGTGTAAGCAAATAAAATGTAGAATATGAATTACGCAATATAATACGCGGTGAAATGCGTTTTTTTATTTTCCCAATTAATTAAATTCAAAAACCCAATTAATTATCTAAGTAAAAAAAGATACGCATCTGAACGCCTGAGAAAGTTACCGATATCACGAGAAGAGTAAGCACGTTGAACTGGCAGTGGGCAAGTCTCACAGTCAGGAGATGGCCGAACGGCCAATAAGATCTAAGAGTGTAGGCAAGTCAAGTAAAGAGTCAAGGTAGACAAAGTGTTGTTCCGACATTAAACTGGTGGGAAGACGATCTTCGTGCAGAGGCCGGTCCGTTTAGGATACAAGTGGCAAGGTAGTGGTCATCTTGGCGTTCATTGAGAAGACCTTCAACCTGTTCAGCAGTGGGCGAATAAAGGCTGTAGACAATGATGATGATGATGGTAAATTAAAAAAATGTAACTACACACATATAACACGCATTTATAAGCAGCTCCGCGCGCTCGCATTACGTAGTTCTACCACAGCAATGGCGCGGGAGACGACCACGCCCCTATATGGCGTGATATCTTATTATAACCTACAGATACTTACTGTAGTGCGGTAGACGTGTGCGTAAAGAAGTGCGTATAGAGCGCGCACTCGTCCCGCACCGCGAGCGCCAATAGCGAGCAGGCAGCCCGGAGGCGTGCCGCGTGGTCCCGCCCGTCGCCACGCCCCTCGCCGCCCGCCAGCGCACGCGCCGTCGCCCCGCCCGCCACGCGCCGTCGGCGGGACGCGTACTCACCGCACACCTCCTCTAATAAAGATGCGTATCTAGAATACAACGTCATTTCGTATAGTAACTAGTAACTAATAACAACATATTTATTTATGGGCCTGTTTCACCACTTCCTGATAAGTGCCGGATAGGCTATCCACAATATATTTGACAGATACTCCATACTCTATCTGTTGAATACCTGGTGGATAGCCTATTCGGCACTTATCAGGAAGTGGTGAAACAGGTCCTAATAGTAACCAAGTGTTCCTTCCATAAATGTACCAGTTAGATTTGAATAGTTATATTTTTGAAAAAGATATGGGGTTTATAATAGATTACTAAAAGGAATATTCCAGATGGAATATGAAATCTCATAATTAAATTCCAGTTTTTAACACAAATGCTACTCATGGTATACTATTAGACACAGATTAAAAATCTCATATTAAAATACTTAGATGTATGTGGCTCTATTGATAATAGGCCTGTGTCCACTATGAATAAATCGGTGTTATTGGGGTTTCTAATGATAAAATATGGTATTTAGATAGTAAAAAGAATTGTTTTAAATAAATTTTGCAAAATAAGGCAATAAGTCACGTTACCGTAAACACCGATCAGAAAGTGTGACGTCATGTCGTGCGAAACATATGGTTGCTGTTGACATTTTCATAGGACAGAACAAGTTTGTTTCGCACGGCGTGACGTCATTCAGAACGCCATGACAGTTTGGGGTGTTTTCGTGGCAACTTTTAAATTGATTTTTTTAAACGCAAAATACATAATATTAACACAACATTTTTATCAATATAATACATATTTTGGGCTTAAAAATGAATAAGGTAAATTATAAACCAATATTTGATTTTAGTACACTAGCCTATTAATAAATACTAAATTAGTTGAATTTATTATCAAAATTAAATAGCCCACATAACTTAGTTTTTACTAAGCATTTTTAAAATAAACATATTGCTTACTCTTCACTCTTTTCAGCTCTTTTCTCAATTTCACTTATAACTAATTTTAATTTAGGTGCTGCAGCTTGGAATTTTCCAAAGTATACTGCATATGCAGCATCCATGGTCTCACTGTCTGTAGGTTCATCTGGTGTTAGGACTTGTTCCGTAGCATGATTCAATACATGTATAACATATGCTTTTATAAGGGATATAGCACGGCTTTGTAAATGCCGGTATTTCACTAAATATGTGTGGGCTTCTTTGAATGAGCTCTGAAATCAAAAAAGGTTGTATTCTTAATTTAAGATTGTTATAAAAAAATGTTATTACAGTAGAACATTGATAACTAAAACCTTGATTACTTAAAAACCTCTATAACTTAAAATATTTTGTGTTTCCCTTGGACTTAAACTTATCGAGGTTCTACTGTACTAGTAAATTCTCATATGTAACCGGAACTCAAATAAATGTACACCATATATTGCTATCATAATGCTTCGTTTTATTTATTATGATTTATTTATAGTACAATCCACCATTTAAACATTCCAATAATCTGTCATCCTCTAGTTTTTAAACAACTTTAACGTTTCTCAATGCGACTGTATATATACTTAGTAATGCTAAGCTAGTAGTAATAATACAGCAATTGGTGAAATTCCACTATGCATAAAAATTTACTAATATTAAACACATAATATTGAAATTCATCAAGTGTTCATTTTTATTTATAATACAAAATGTGTGCAAGGAGAAAACAATGAATGAATACCTATTAAGTAAAAAAAGTAAAATTACCTTTAGATTAGTGGTAAAAAAACGTCAATATTTTTGTATCTGTCTCTTAGATTAAGAGATATTATGTTTACTTACATTTGCTCTCATATATTCTAAGCACTCATCAATTTTAGCCAACACAGTGAAGAATGATTCACTGTTAACGGACATTGTTGGGCTATTGAGTCTCTGCGACAGATGTTCTACTTGTGTGAAGTAATGAAGTTTCTGCTTTATATCATCACCTGAAAATATGTGTTAAAATGTGTAAATTAAATAAGCTATTTGTATTTATATGGGATAGCTATAATAGCTATATTAAATCTTTATAAAAGTTTTGTCACAACCATAAACTAATTCCAGTCGCTACGTGGACATTTATGTCCTCAATTAAAACCAATACAGGAGGTCTCTCGTAACTTGTATCCGACTAGGACTGCAGTTGAAAAATCATCACAAACCTTTCTGCTGGTGAGAATCCTTCTTTAATACTACACACATCTCTATCTACTAAGACACTGTACGGAGATATCTGTCCCATTTAATGGGACTTGTCAGTTATCAATGAATTAACTAGAATTACCAAAGCAACCTTACCTATTCCTGACAATTTGTTCTGGTCGGCTAAAAGTTGTTCACTCATTGTGTGTAGGGCATTTGTTTTATTGGACACAAAGTTATATTCGTCAGATAACTTATTAAGATCTGACATTGTTGCTGATATCTGAAACATATATTGTTAATAAACAACAAGTGTAATATATTATTTATTTATATTAAATTTAAACTTTCCATTCTTTGTCATTTTTCCTAACAAGTTTTTTTTTTAACACCTTGAAGTCTTTCAGGAATTGTTTGGTCTGTATATCGTAGAATTTTAAAGTTATTACAAATGTTGGTGTTATAGAATTTTATATAAAAATTGAATATTATTAAATTTAATCAAACCTGACTTGTGAGTGATATACATTCATCTCTCCTGGCTTCCAGCTGCTTGTAATATTCTTCATAAGGGGCATCAAATGTTTTTAAATTCTTTTCATTCAAGTTTTCATACCAATCGAGAAACTCAAAGGTAGTATTTATTACGGGTATGTCTTCAGCTGAATCATCTTCAATATTAACTTGTTTTTTATCCTGTAATTATACATACAGAAACACATAATAGAAATATTTTTTTATATCATTTTATAAAATCTTATTGTATCTTTTCTGTTTTTTGGAATGGGGAATGGAATATAATCATTAATTTTGATTAATTTTATTTACATTTCAAAAAAGAAACTATTTAGGTCATGTTTAAAGTCATTTTGGAAATTAAAATACAGTTTAGTATTAAATGTTTTAAGCTCGCACTTTCCCAGATTGCCTTAAAAACATTAGAACATAAATTATTATATGGCAAGGATCGGATTGGAAGTCTTGACGTTCATCGAAGGAGGCCTTTAGTAGTGGAAGATATAGGTTGATGATAATGATGATATTTTCAGGAAAAAGAAAGAACTTACATCCTCAGGATCTGTTGGGTTATCAGATGCTATCGACTCCAAGTCCAGGATTGCTTCACGTTGAAAAGAAGTTAGCGGTGCCAAAGGATTTTCGGCAGATTCCCATAGTAAAAGCTTACTTTGAATTTCTTTAAGAGTTAGATTATCCATGATAGCAGATAATGATTCATGAGAATTGATATTTTTAAAGTTTTAGTTGTAACTTGTACTTTGTAGTTTATACACGTCAAACGTCAAGTTTGGATAAAAGTCAAAACAATAATTTTATGTTTTTTTTTGTTTCTGTCGGAACAGTCTGATACCAGAGGCCGTACAACCAAGTCTATCATACAGTCTAGCCAAAAACAATAGAAAGGAAAAAGTGGCAACACTGTAGTGCCGTCCTGTTTTTCTTAGATTGATTTGAAATTAGCTAATAGTTTCTATATAAAATATTTCATTATTATTATTTATGAATGTCATAATCATAAGAAGTCACAAACGATGCTTACAGAGTCCGATGTCGATGTAGAAGCAATTTCACTATCTATCAGCATAATATCAACCGTCCCAGCTGCAGATATACTGGCAGTTGACACCGTCGTTGATCCTTATTTTTCCGACAACTCCAACAAATACCGTGTTATTTTAGCCAATGAATACAAAAACTAAATTCATGAACGTATTGTGGTATATTAAACTGTGACATTTCTCGAAAACTTCCACCCTATCCATAATCCATCCTTTCAGGAACATGAAAATCCATTCCAAAGTTATCGAGTTTATCGCGTACAGACACAGAAATAGAGATACGCGGCGTAGGTCTTTGTTTTATAATTTATTGTAATAATTATAATATTATAGTTATAGTTCACGAAAATCCTACAAATATTATAAACGTGAAAGTTTGTAAAAATGTATGGATTATTTAATTGTGTACAGTGACCGATTTAGGCTTGATGCCGCCCTAGGCCCTGTTTATTTTGCCGCCCTTAATGCTAGAAAAAAGTAAAGTATCAACCCTTATATTATGTCCCACTGCTGGGCCAGGGCGAAATTATTATGATTTAGTCATTTTTAAAAGCTTTATATGCTTGTGATATTCAGTAATGAAACAAAAAGTAAAGAACATCATTTGGTAAAGACTATAATTAATCTTTAAAAAAACAATCTTTATTCATAGACTGAAAAGTAAATAAAAAAAGTGAATTGTTTTAGGTATATTTTATAGAGAATTCTTTACAAATATTAATCCAAACTCATTTTCAAAGGCAGTCTTCTTTACTTTTTTCGTCTCTGAAATTTTGGCGCCCCTCAAATCATGCCGCCCTAGGCCCGGGCCTCACGGGCCTATACGTAAATCCAGCACTGATTGTGTATGTGTTACTCTTTTACGCAAAATCCACTGGGTGGATATTGATAAAACTTTACAATAATATGATTTATTATATTATAAAAAAAAGTTTTTTCCGGTTCCGGTCGTCAAACTGATAATACATACGTGATTGATATCTGCTTTAAATTACGAAATTCAGTGCAAAATCGGTGTAATTAACTATGTTCTGGCTTAGAAGTTTTGAGAAAACTAAAACAAAGTGAATCAATAATAAAATACAGTGCAATAAACACTTTGTGAAGAACTTGCAACAAAAACACTTTCTAATATAACCTCAAACAGTGCTGTTATTCAAAGACAAAAGTGAAGATAACAATATAACAGTGACAGTGATACCAACATACGCCGAATTCTTCTTCTTCTTTCACTTTGGCTTCCTGAAAGATTTGCCAATATCAGAGTGGGTCTCAGATAATTAATCTGCCAAGTAGTATTGACAGCTGACAACTCCAGTGTTGCCAAAGCTTGGAAATATTCCCAAAAAATGGATAAAAAAGATATGCAATGGTTAATGACAATGCTAGATGAGAAATTAAATAACCAAACTCTTCGCATTACGAATTCAGTAACTAAAAATGTAATGGAGGCAATAGACGAAAAATTAAAATGTATCAAAGAAGAAAATATTATGCTAAAACAAAATATCACTCAACTACAAGATGAAGTAAAATTCTTGAAAAATGAAAAAAGGAAAAATAACTTAGTATTTTTTGGACTTGAAGAAACGGGTAAAACGGAACTCGAGCTAGTTGAATCCATAAAGAATGTCATAATTGAATCAGGGACACAATTTGAGAGCAACGAAATTAGCAATATATATAGAATTGGAAAACGTATTAACAACAGAAACCGCCCTGTGATAGTGACCATCACTACTTTATGGAAAAAGCACGTCATCCTACGAAATAAATCAAAATTTCCAAAAGGAATATATATAAAAGAAGATTACTCCAAAGAAGTATTAGAAAAAAGAAAACAGCTAAAAATACAAGTTGAAGACGAAAAGAAGAAAGGAAATATAGCTTACATAAAACATGATAAATTAATAGTGAAGGAAAATAGAGACAATATCCCTGAAAAAAGAAAAAGAGAAGAATCAGGCTCTCCAAACTCCTCAAAACAAAATCATAAGAAAGCTTCAACTAGCAATGCAAATCGACAAGCCACTTCCTCTAACAAACCCACAGGAAAAGACGTTATTAGACCCAACATACTGTCCTACGTTGAACGAGGAAAGTCGATATCAGAATCTGAAATTCCAAAAAACATATAAGCTGCATCGACACCGGAAACCAAAATAGCACAACTTTAACCAAACCAACTTTTTTTAAAGGCACCCCAATCCGGCTGGTCACCGTGGGGGAAGAAGACCACTACCCTCCAATTAACTTAAAAAATTATCAACCTCGTCAAAAGAGAAACATAATATACATTGCAACATTGAATACACTCTCTCTACAATCAAACGAAAGCTTAGAGGAATTGATTCTTGCCTTAAAAAATATCAATTGGTCAATAGTGGGACTAAGTGAAGTACGACGCCTAGGCGAGAACATGGAAGACCATGGAGACTTTATGCTTTGCTATAAAGGAGAAACACCGGGTCATCACGGAGCAGGATTTTTAATAAATAAGAAATTAAAACAACATATTTATGAATTTATTGGCATTTCGGAACGCATTGTAATACTTAATTTGAAGCTACCACCTCAGCACGAATATTGGTCTATTGTTCAAGTCTACTCTCCAACAGAACAATCCAGTCTATCCGAAATAGAGTCCTTTTACACAACACTATCTGATGCCGTGAAAACCCACTCGCACAATAATTTAATCGTAATGGGCGATTTCAATGCTAGAACTGGCAACAGAAGAGATGGGGAAGAAATTATTTTGGGTCCATATATCTCTTCAGGAAAAAGAACAAGGAATGGTGAAAAGCTGATACAATTGGCATATGAAAATAACTTAAAAATACTAAACAGTCTATACAAAATGCGTAAGAACAATAGATGGACATGGATTCACCCAGATGGACATCATAAAAATGAAATAGACTACATTCTAACAAATAAAAGTAACAAGTTTCAAAATTGTAAAGTTATAAACAATTTAAACTTTAATAGCAACCACCGAATGGTTAGAGCTAAATTACAACTTCAACCCAAGAAAAAACAGACCTTTTAAGGTAAAGAAAATCGATAACCTAGAAATGGAAAATACCGAAGAAATAAAGGAAAAGCTAGAACACTTCATAGAAAGCTCAAGAGATTTAGATATACAAAATAAATACAACAAATTTCAAGAACTCCTCTACACAAATAAAAAAACACAACGTGGCAGTAAGGAAAAGACAAAATGGATAGGAAATAAAACTAAAGAGCTTTTACAAGCCAGAGCAGTACTGATATCAAACCCTAAGAAGTCGAAAGCCATAAGAACAGAAATAGCTAAAATAAGTAACAAAATAAAAACACAAATGAGAAAGGACCGTCAGAGACACCGACTGGAAATACTTGAGGGATGTATACAAAGAACTGGAGGCACTAAAAAAGCAACGAAACAACTTTTAGAGAAACAAAACTGGATATCAAATTTAATAAATACGAACCACAAACACGAAAAGCGTCGCCCAGAGATCATGTGCATTGCTACTAGCTTTTTTAAGGAACTTTATGAAAAGAAAAATATTATAGAAACAACAGACCTAACGGAAGGAAGCGAAGTACCGGATATAATTTCATCAGAAATAAATAAAGCTATTGAATCTCAAGGGAAAGACAAAGCGCCAGGGTCAGACGGCATAACCAACGAGTTCCTCAAACTGAATAAAGACCACCTAATACCAGTCCTTAAACACCTCTTTAATGAAGTCCTACACAGCGAAATTATACCCAATCAATGGTTGAATTCGACTATAACACTTTTATACAAAAAAGGAGATAAAAATAATATAAGTAACTATAGACCTATCAGCTTATCATCAAATATTTACAAGATATTTTCCAAAATCATACTCGGCAGAATTAATAAGACATTAGATGAAAATCAGCCAAGAGAACAAGCGGGATTCAGAAGCGGATACTCGACTTTAGACCATATTTATGTCATCAAACAATTATTTGAAAAAAGTAAGGAATTCAACTTCACTTTCTACTGCTGTTTCGTCGACTACAGTAAGGCTTTCGATACAATCGAGCATGAAAACATATGGCAAGCACTTAAAAACCAAGGTGTCGAATTCAAATACATTAGAATAATAAAAAACATCTACGACAACAGCACAGCTAAAGTCAAATTAGAGAAAGAAGGAAACGAGTTTAAAATAGAACGCGGTGTACGCCAGGGCGACCCACTCTCACCGAAGCTTTTTACGGCAGTTTTAGAAGAGGTTTTTCGACAACTAGATTGGGACAAATGTGGTCTATCCATCAACGGTGAGAACCTATCACATCTAAGATTCGCAGATGACTTGATAATCATTTCTCCAACAAGTGAAGGCCTGCAGAAGATGTTAAATGAACTAGATAGAGAAAGTCGGAAGATGGGATTAGTTATGAACACACAAAAGACTAAAGCTATGACAAATGGGGAACAAGAACCTATCATGATTAATAACTTTTTAATTGAATATGTTAATGAATACATATACCTAGGTCAAATAATATCACCTTCAGATTTAACGAAAAAAGAAATAGATAGACGCATTGGGAATGCTTGGAAACAATATTGGAGATTTAAAGAAATAATGAAAAACAGTGAAATTAATATATCCATCAAACAGAAGCTTTTCGATACCTGTATACTTCCCATACTAACTTACGGTTGCCAAACTTGGGCACTCACGAAAAATCATGAAAAGAAGCTCCAAGTATGCCAGAACTCTATGGAAAGAAGTATGTTAGGGAAAAGACTTCCGGATAGGATAAAAATTGCCACCATTAAGAAACGCACAAAAACAAAAGATGTCATAAAAACAATAAAAAAACTTAAGTGGAAATGGTCAGGCCACACAATTAGAGGAACAGAAAAATGGTCAAAACTAGTTATGAATTGGTACACAAGGCACAAGAAAAGAAAACGAGGTAGACCATTTAGGCGGTGGGTAGATGACATCAAAGCCATAGCAGGTTGCACATGGTCACGACTGGCTAATGATAGACAGAAATGGCAACAATTGGAGGAGGCCTTTGTCAAATAATGACATACAGACGCGGAGTCGATGCATAAGATACTATGTTAAGTTATAAGTAATTATTGTAAATGTATTGTCTGAATAAAGGCTATATTATTATTATTATTATTATAAAAAAAATATATGATAAAAAAAAAATTATCACTACTCTCGCGGGATTGGGTAGTTCACCGTACTTACAATACATTTCGCGCTCCAAGCCAATATTGTAAATACTAGCTGTTGCCCGCAGCTTAGCTTGCGTTAACTAAGATTTACAAGGGCATCTTAGCGAGATGATATACATATTATATACAGCCATAGCCGCTCATCTAAAACTAAGAGAGTAATTCACATCCGATCCAGGGGCGTAGCTACCACCGTATCAGCCGTATCAATTATACGGGGCCCCCGAGCGGAGGCCCCCAACGATATTGCCTAAGAACTTCGATGGGAACTTGGATGGATATCAGACCTGTCACTATTGTCCATAGAGGAAGAATCTTTAGAAAAACTAAAGTCATCATCAGCTAGAAATGATTTAATAAATCAGTTTGCTGAAAAAAGGCAAGGAGAGTGTATATTTAATTTAGTTTGATTTGTTTGTAAAAATTTTGGAAAAAGTTACAAATAAATAATTATGATGAATAAATATTTCTTTTAATTTTATGCAATATTTTTTTTATGTGAGCAATCTTTACCCTTCATAAGGGCCCGCAAACAAATTTTTATACGGGGCCCCGCTAAGGCACGCTACGCCACTGATCCGACCAATATAATATTTCCCGAGAATAGGGAATAACGCGATCAAACAAACAAACTCTTCAGCTTTATATATTATTATAATATAAAATTAATATTGAAGTGGAAAAATCTTTTTGTTCACAATCCTTTTGTGTCTTTAATATTGACGTATTTTGCTGTAGTTCTCATCATAACATCGACCACACAACCTATAGACTCCTAATGTTTGATTTTTCGTATTAAATGCATTCTGGCAACTAGCTGAGGTGGGACGAAAGGGGTTGAAATGCTGTGATTAGCTAATGCAATGTCATACATAACCAATCACGAAACGTTAAAAATAAATGGATATATTTCGCAACGGGAAAGAATGAGGCGACACGATAGTTTGAGTACATTGTTTACGGCTTACATCGGAACTATAAGTCAGATGTGTCGCCAGAACCCGTTCCCCGTTATTAGGAGTCTATGGGTTATGTGGTCGATGCATCATAAACACGCATCTATCGAGAGAAAGTAGGCACATCATACGAAGATTACTGTTTACTTTGTAGTATATGAGGTACGGGTCAGTGGGTGAATCCGGGTGTCAACGCATAAGTAACATAATATGAAAGTGATAAGTAAAACCCTCGTTCAACGTTCACTTGAGTAATAGATTAAATTTAATTCTTGTAGAATACAAAAAGATCGATATATCGAATATATTATTGAAAATTGTTTTACCGAGTTTTAAGTAAGACGCAATTTTCTACTGAATCTGCTGCTCGTGTTGTACTGAATACTACAACTGTGCTGTTGAGAATATACCTTTCTTTGAGACGACTATTCATCATGTTATAGAGCTTGCTTATGGAATTTTATTCTAGTTTCTGTCTGTCTTATTATTTTTGTACAGCGTGCATATGATATAATACATAATGACATTTAATAAAATTATTCAAGCTTTCAAAAATCTCAAAGTGAGCCACATAATTTTTGTAGATTTGACATCAAAATTGTTGATTTTCAACAATAAGATTGTTCTCTATTTATTTGGACTTTAGATAAAGAATTTCAGGAACATCTTCTCGGCTAATAAAAAACATTAATCTTCTTGTGACCTTAACAAAGCTAGGCTATAGCTTAGCTTCGAGCTTAAGAAACTTTAATAATATAGGTACGGAACTCTCAGAGTTGCTGTGTATTCGTTGTTTATTCTGCGTTTATCAGTCAGATGCAATTATCATAAGACTTGTCAGCCGTGACCTTCGCTCGTGACAAGGTCAAAAAGTTAATCTTGTAAAGTACCAAGGTATTATTTATACATTAACTTGACGCTGTTCTCTCGATTCAAATTTTGTTTATTGAGGTATCATTATCAGCCCGCATCCGTTTACAAAGGCCTCCTTTAATGAACATCAAGATATCTGGTTTTTCATTCGGCTTATCAGATTCTGGTGAAAGGTCCCATTTAGTAAGAGGCTCAACCTTGTCTTGCCGCAACTCGCAATGATCATCACTAGCCATATGGCCATATGGCCTGCTTCAAGAGCATATAACTTATACATATGTATTAGTAGTTTGAGTACCTGCCACCGGGTAGTAGTAGTACATTATTATCCAGTTGTCTATCGCTCGTTAGGTTTTTCGTTGTATTAGGTGTGTATATGATATTAACCTTTTATTACCAGTCACCGCGCCATCTATATAGCCGGTATTCAAGCAGACAGCAGCGCTACTTAATATGGCGTCTAACATTATGATAATATCATATTTGTATGACTGTAGTCTGACAGAAGTAATGCTCATTTTATGAATACCTATATAAAAAACAATAACTTGTATTACATGCATAATATGTAAATTGTTAAAACAGTAGGTAACTATAACATGTCGGCTATACGCGTTTGGCGAGTGCGTTTGGCCAACGTGCATTGGGCTTTATTGTGCACAGGCACCAAAAATCAACGACGCACCTCCTTACCGTTCGCTTTACGACAGGCACACATTGCGGGCTGCTACCAGCTGCAGCTGCTGTAAGCACATGCTATGCCAACGTTTACTGCAGCCTTTTTACACGCGCTGTATGAAAGCGTGAACTTTTCGACTTATACACCAATTAGTGAAAGCCAAAATTATGATAAATCAGGATTGATTAATTACAAGCTGAACTGGGCAAATGTTGTCCCACAGATCCACAGTTATGTCACTGTCGTGAGCAAACTGCCGTCAAGTTTGACGGTATTAGTGGCCAATTTCATTCAATATCATAAACGAGTTTCCCGTCTTTAAGGAACTCGCTAATGTGTTGTATATTCTATGAAGTAAGGTAGGCTACGCATAAATAAAGCAACTGCGCTAGTCCCACTTGACTTTGAGTTACCAACTTACAAGGCTGGTCTGGCAGGTCTCAAGTAACAACGCCTTGTTGCCTAATGCCTATGATAAGATAGAAATGGCGCGAAATTTAAAAGGGATTGTTTGCCGCGCTTTGTCATTTTACTTCACATAGCAAAGTTATTTCATAGTGGATTTACGTATGAAGGTGGTACCCAAACAAACAGCGAGTGACACATTCCCCGCTGGTAAAGTCGGTAAAGCGGGCGTTAATGATGAGTGTATGGTGTATGTTGATGATGATTGACAAATATGTTACAAACAGCGATGATGCCACCGTCGCCCTTGTGCACTGACGTCATGCTGATAACACGGCGCCCATGAGTCAGTGTAGGAAGACTGGCATCCTCTCTTTATCAGACAGGAAAAAACAGGCGGTTTATCATCAATCTAAGCGTGGAATAAGCTACCAGCTGGTTGTAATCACAGAAACAACACACAGAATACGATACATGTTCAGGTCGCGGCTTCGAATCCTGCCAAGTGCCGGGACCATCCTCTGATCTTAGAACAAAAATGTGTATAGTGTATGCATACTTACGAGTTACGACCAACCATTTCCCGTTCAGTGCTGCCTTCTGGCTTGGCATAGTGGCAAGATAAAAATACCTTTTAGTTCCTAGTACCCGTAAATTCGACCATAATGGCTAGTAAATAATACTATCTATGGACGCTTTTACACTACGTCAATCTGGTCCCGTGCTAAGTTTCCGAAGAACCAGACAACGGAAATACATATATTTAATACTTTTATTTAAATACATATATTTAAGATTTTTATTTTTTTATTATAAATAATACACAAAATTAATACACATCCATGACCCAGGAACACAGAAAACGTTTTGTTCCCTGGCGAGATTCGAACCCGCTACCTTCGGCTTGAGCGCCAACGTGCTACCACTGAGCCACAAATATCTGTATGTTTTTTTTCATAAACAGTAAGAGCTGCTTTTATTTTTGTTTTGTTTGCACAAGCAGTATTCCAAAATCCGTATACTTATACCCGTATTCAAGAAGCGTACTTGGCTAAGTAATGAGACAATAGTATGCAAAGAACGCATCTATCTATGCGCTCCTGGTGTCAATAGTCGGGTTTTATATGGGTTTGACAGACGCACAGTTGCGGATTTAAGTATTGTCTATGTATTGGTTTGAAGGACTCTATGCGTTCAAGAGTACTGTGACACCTCATAGTATTGTTTGTAGAATACGGGTGTTATACACCTTTTTAAATACTTTTATTCTTATATCCCCGAAAATTATGACAGAATTATTATGGTTTGACTAGCACTTTTAAAAATGTTTTTATTTTAGTTTCATATGAAATGGAAAATATGTGTGTGCACACAACATTAACCTACATTAGTAGCAATAACATCATTTTTATTTCGGACATCAGACTACGAAAGCTCATTTCAGTTTTTTTAAGAATAGATTTTATAAATACGACACGTTAATATTATAAAATACCCTTGACGGGATTCGAACCTTGTTCGTAACTCTTAACTTGTTTTTATATACATATAATTATGGTATATCAATGGTCTTTTTAATCACGTCTGAATTACCTACGTCGTTTTACTAATTATCTTCAATGAGCTATAACAGACAACCCACTTTCATTGTCACATCTCTAGGTATGTCTTAAGGGTCCGATTGGCCCTTACCACTATGAAAGAAGCGTTATTATGACTGTAATGGAAAGGTAAATCAGAAAATACCTTACTGATGATATTTCTAATATTTTAGGAGTAGTCAAGGGCATAAATAATTTTTATATAAATTTTAATGTCGCTAATTCTCAGTGTTAAAAATATATTTATTGAATATTAAGCCACAAGGTTTCGCTTACGCAAATAATTGTATTTTATAATTCAAACGTCAAATTGTCATTAAGAAAGACCAAAGGAATTTATGTTGTACCAGTTGTTAACGGCAGCTTCATTCGCCGAATTTATTTCTACAGCGCCATCTAGTGTTGAGTTGCTTTAAGTGTGAACATGATAATCTTTTTCATGAAATGGCCCTACGTGATAAAGTTTCAGGATTTATTTTCTTAATTCATAATCTGGTATTCAAAAGATTTTATTTATATATTAATCAAATGATTATTAATCTGGTCTTTTTAAAGGAAAATCTTAAACTTACTTACATTCAAATACTTCTCATAAGTCATAACTTACCATAAATTACGATGCATATTTTGGTGAATTTTTATCTATTACGACATAGATGGCGCTCGCCATGATTTTCAATCAGCATTGTTAATAAAAGTGAGCTGATGATTTTAAAGATGAGCTGGTGGGAATCACTGCCTCATGAAGGCTAATTTATCTTAATTCTCTTTAAATCCTATACTTTAAATGTGGTTTAGGTTATTCACCATCATCATCATCCCTTAACCATAGCCAGCTATACCAGGACCATCGTGATCAGTGTTGATTTTTTATGAGTATATTTAAAAATCGCACCACGTCAACCCATGTGGTAAGTATATTATATTTTAGAGGTAGTGCCATGCTGCATTGCAGCCGAATCGGGCCGTCACGATCGGGAAGGAACCTCTCTTTCACATGGAACCGGCGTATAGTGACAGCTATGCTGTTGCATTTCGTCGGTTTGTAAGTTTCCGGAGGTCTATTGGGAGGATCGGGGAAAGGAGGGCAACGCATCTGCATAACCTCTGGTCGTGCGGATGTCTAAAAAAATGCACAGGTCTATGACCCGCTACGGACATTTATATTTATCATTATGTGCTGCATTAATTGTCCGGTAGCCAACACAACCAACAACAACAACTCAACCAGCCGAAATGTTGTTTTAACTCATTTGAATAGCATATTCACAATATCTTGAGCCAATTCATACTCAAATGTAAGTTAGGCAAGCCAGTTTCTTCCCAATGAGAACTACTAATGCTATATTATGGATTTTCGACGATAATGCTTTATCACATGTGTAATAAATCGAGCGGTCTACTTCATCTTCTACTATAATGACTTTTTATAGTATGTTCTGGATAGGATTGCCAGACCAGCCTTGTGAGTTGGTAACTCAAAGTCAACTGGGACTAGCGCAGTTGCTTTATTTATGCGTAGCCTATCCCGATATAATATTATGAGAAGTATCGCTGCCTATTTTAGTAATATTTATTACTTTTATACCCACATTAAAATATGTATTTTTAAATTACGTTTAATCTCACATTATATTATAAATTTTCATCATTATCATCACCCTTTAATCCGTCCACTGCTGAACATAGGCCTCCTTCAAGTTTTAACTCATTATTTTTCAATATTACATATAACGTGATATAAAAATTAAAGGTAACAAGGCAAGAATAAATAAAATGAAAATGATCAAGTAATTTAGCATTTATTGAGTACGAGGAACCATGAGGTCAACATAAGCTATATTGGACATTCTGTTACAATATATTTACAATTCAGAATAAACTATGGACTACTATAGCGTATTCACAATAAGAACCCCAGTATCATACACATACGGTACAGCGTACAAAATACTAACAACTAGGTATATAGTCACTCCCGTTGTCCGTCTATCCACGTAATAATCTCTTCAAATGCAACAATCCGTTCAAACGTTCCCATACACTTTGTTCGGTTAACAATAAGCATAATTACAGCGAAAACTTACATCGAAATATCTCACCGTACAATCCTTTTGGCAGACCAAATACATCCCTATATACACTCTCTCGATATCTATTACAACTTGTACTATATACAAACAATTTAAACAATTAAAAAAATACAAGGTTAAATTGCTATAAACTCTATCATCGATATATTGTAGGGTTGGAATAAAAATAGTATTTTTTTTTTTCAGTTTCAGCGTGCACAGTTCACTAAAGCCAGCGTTCGCGAGGCTACCCTCGCAGCTATTTCTATCCGTCAACAGATGGCGCTACAGCGGTTACAATTTACAATAACTCCGTTATCCACTATCTGTTACAACTAAGGAAAATTTTACACAACACTAGTATCGACAGATCACGGTCCCCGATCGGCGGGGACCGAATACTTTATATTAATTTGTAAACACGATAAAACTCGTTAAATAACTTAAATTACATACATATAAAAAATAGAAAATAAATTAACAGTCATTGTTCTATGCGTAGAAATATTCTATTTCATAACATTAATTACAAACTCACGACTTAAAGTATATCTTATATGGAATAGGTGAGGCGTGTGTTGGCGCGTCGTGTGTGTGACTGAATGGAAACGAGACGCGTGGCGAAAGCATGGCAGATAGCACGGTATTCTGCACCCTATACATTAAATAACAGAAAAATATATTTCTATAGATCCAAGCGTGATTATATCAAAGGCTTCGTGGTGCGCTTCGCGGCGGGCGGTGGTGCTACCTACACGGAGCCGCCACACGGCGCGGCGGGACGCGCGGTCGGCGTCACTCAACCCTCGGCGCTGTACCGCGACACGTCAAGTCGCGGTCCTTTCCCATTTAACCTACGAATTAACATAGCACAGCCATAATGACTCCCCGAGTCCCGCGTGGAGGGCGCGCCGAGGGGGGAGGCCGGATGGGCCGGGCCGGTCGGAGCCGGCGGGCGAGGTCACGGGCCCCTGGCGGAAGCCTACGACACCGGGGGCTGCGGGCCCTGTGGCTGCGGCGGCGGTTTCGCCCCCGCGGCTGGCAGCTGCGCTAGGGTGTCTTGAGTAGCGTGTGCCCGCAGGTAGCTGTTCTCCACTTCGAGCTGGTTAATCCTTTCCATCAGTTCGGCGATGCGTTCTTTCAATACTTCCACTTCTTCGCGCACCGCGAACATCAAGTGGCTCTTAACCAGATCCTGAAACAACACACGGTCACTATTAATATTTACGTTATAAACTATGATCGTATCGGCATTATTTTAAAGAAAATAAAAATATTTTTAAAAGGAAACGATGTAAATATTTTTTTGTTAATTAATTTATTATTTTGTAGTGCACAATAAAGAATATTTCGTTATAAATAAATTATAGGATGATAATATTCCATAATATGTAGATTAAAAACATACAAAACGACTCTACTACGAAAACTATTCACGCAACTATCAACTACGCAGATCGTTTAAAATATCGAAACGTATCGTACTCAATTTCCAAGCGAAAAATTAGCATAAATAATCAAGGAACACTTTTGGGTCATAAAACAAAAACCGGTTTTTAGGAAAAACAAAGAAACAAAACGTACTTTTGGATTAGGCACGACCACGTAACAGGGATTTTTCTGTCCCTTCTGTCTGACTTCGTACAGGCAACCATCGTTAGGTTTGACGACGTCGATCATGTTAATAGCGGAATGAGCACTGAATACACGTTATGTGCTAGCGGCGGCGCGGATACGACTGTGACGTCTGGCGAGAGTGCGGAGCGTTCGCGACTGATACGTTCGCGTCCTATCGGGCGACTGATGGTCTGCGCGGGCGCACGTCCTATATAAAATGGCGCTGGACACGTCACCGGCACGCGGGCCGCTTGTGGACCCCGCGCTGACAATGTTGCCGCCGATATCGCCTTGTTATTTATATTATAAATATTATGATACCAGTTCGTAGTGTAGATATTTTGCGAATCGCCATATAAGGATACGAAAACAAATAAATTCAGCGTGTTTATGTAAACAGATTAAAATATGAGACTGATGTAGAAAATATTTTTATTATTTTGAGTTTAAAGTTATTGTCAACAAAGGATCAAAGAGGCAATAAAGTAATTAGCGTATTACTATGTTAAACAGGCAGTATCGTCGATCGCATATGGCGGAAAACAGTTGGCCGGTGAGAGAAGAGCCAATAATTTTATTGAATGAAGGGTGCGTTTACGAAGGCGCAGTTTTAGTCAACCTTAGTTGCTTAATTTAATTATAAATGAATTGGATGGGAAAAAATATTTTCTAAATATAGAACATTTTATAGTCTATATACAACATTTTATAGAAAAATTTGAGTCAATTTAAGCACACCCTTACAACTAAAAAAACGCGATTTTTTTTTACAATAGTACTTCCATAAGAGCTACAGATATATTATTAATTGAAAGAGTTAGAACAAAAAAGGTTCGTTTGTGCTAGTGCTCTATTACATCAGCTGTTGCTAAACACTCGGCTCTAAATATTAACGACATAATATAGTCAGATCTATGTGATCATCACGTCATCCCATTTCAGTAAAATCATCATCATGCACGTCATCCCATTTCAGTAAAAGGTATTAAGTGATTAAAATAAAGAATGATCATTCCTACACATTTACGTCAAGCATCCAATGATACAATTACGATAATTGCAATTAAAATCATCAACAATGATTACGTATGATAATGTAATGTAAAAATGCGGATATCTAGAAACAAGAACAAATACAATCATTTAAAATCACTAAGTCACGTACACATTAGCAACTATGATTGCAGATATGTGACATGTGAACTATTTTTTAACGCCTACCTACGACCAAGAGTGATGCATGAGTCAAGAAATTCTCGAGTCTGGGATAAGAGAGACGTTGACAAAAATGGTCTGAGCTATAAACTAATGAGTATAATTAGAACGAGCTAAAAATAGAGCGTCTGATGAATTTTATGAGACTGCTCCGACCTTCAATTAAAGGTACACCGAGAGTATATAGAGTAGATTGTTCTGGTTTCCATTAGTTCAATTGCGTAATAGAAAAAGATTGGCACACTTCAAATAGGTTTATTATAATAAACGTTCACGATACTCAATTGGCGAAAGCTATTGGAATTTAAAGTATAAATGGAGTACAGACTAATGAGAAATCACAAAATTGTAGGAAACGAAGTATCATACTGTAAATAAAAATGTCAAGCTTAAACATTACAAATCCTATGTTTGCACGAAAAGTAGTACAACAGATAAGGGAAGAGTTAATAATATGTCACTGGGTCGAGATAAAATTCGAGAGATGCTTGTGGTATGATAAATATTCAACAACCTCACTTTGAAAAAAAATCCATGGCTGTAGGTGCAACGTTCCCATTATAAGTGCAATGAACTTTTTTGCATTCGAAAATACGCGCGATGATATAATTGGCTAAAAACTGCAAGGGCACCTCGCAACTCGTCAGACAGCTTTAACGGACGTGAACGCGACAGTAAAAATTATAGAGCCCTGGTGAAGAAATTATTGTACAATACAATTGAATATAACTTGTAGCCAAATAATATTAACAATGATATCAACATTAGATTTAAAAACAACAAAAAACAAAATACTGACGTCTAGATGTACTCTTCATTTGAGAGTGAAATCTCAAAACAAAACACTAAATATCTGCGTAGAAACGATTCGATATCAGAAGATTTAAACGTATTTACGATACAAAAAACTTATTCGCAATTCAAATTATAAAACGAAAAACAGGTTCCTATAGAAGTAAACAAGAGTCCGGAGCGTGGAGGCAACTAAAGGTTTCATGGCGATGACATCACCCCCACTTTAAGCAGCGGTTACGCTTTGTACGAACATTATAATAACAACACGTAGTAACCAGTTGGCGTGTTATTAACTATTAACGACACAATTAATCTAATGCTTTGTTTACATACACATCACCCAAGTTGAATTTTTAATACGCTCTAAAACTCATTATTACGCTAACAATGGATTAATTTTGAGAAATAAATGTATACAATATGAAAGAGTTATTCATTACATAAAACTTGATTTTTTTCACTTTAATAACATTTAACACAAACGATGATGTTATCATAAAAACATGTGCAAATACAAACCAGTTGTTTGCAAAATATGTAAAATTTTGGATGAGCGTGAAAACAACATGAGCGCGATAAGGCCACCTGTTTTTTCTTTATTCTGAGATATATTTATACAGCTGAGGTTGATATCAATATTTATGACCTAATTTTATATATACTTACAGTGAGCGAGACATCTCCACATCGCTCGCTAGTAATTATATATCTCATTATGTTGTAGGCACTCAGTGAGAATAATAATTAAAATGCTTTTAAAATTTGCATATAGTAATTTAAATTTTGTTATACCATACAACTTGGGAATACAAAAATATCATAAAAAATATAAACTGGCAATAGGCAAACGCTTCAAAAAAAGTTATACAATTAGAAGAAACAACGGAACAAAAAATACTCAAGGATTGTTATAATGTAGAAAGTATAATAACAGTAATATAAAATAACGAAGTAAACAAATATTATATTGACGCAGACAGGTTATCGGACTGCGATAAGGACGTAAAGAAAAACAAGTAAAACGTAGTGGACGACAATTTCGTTTCACTCTTGATATTTGACCTAGAAGCGTTGATTTCATATGTAAATTACTGATATCGTGCGAATTATTGAACTCCGATGACAGCATGACTAAAGGCACCGATGACATCGTGAGTTCATTACCCAGTGTACGTCGAGGGTCAACCCTGAAGTTATACGCTACGCCAACAGTGCGGTGAGTAAGCCTTATAAATAAACTGAACAAATTATACATATCTCGCAATTTGTTTACCGTTAACTGTCCCAGTCCTATGCATCTGTCTGAAACAGTAGTCGTGGTAGTAGAGAATAAAAGCCTTCAATGACGTTCCGTTACGAGTTATGTATAAAACTTATCATGCCATCTAGTCGGAGGTAGACCTGTCCCTATATGCGATAAGCTAAAAAAAGATCATTATCTTTCGATGATTTCCAATCCCAATGAGAACTAGATTTTAGGATGACCAGCGGCAAATTGATAAAATGTGATCAAAAAATCAGAAACCTTTATATAAAATTAAAGATTAGGTCATAAGGAGTAGTACCGAAAATTTGAATTAGAGTTTACACTTAATAATATTACATTAAGTGTAAACCCTTAAAGACTAAGGGTTATATTTTATTTTTACTGCTTCACCCTTTTCACATGTATTATCTATTCTTAGTCCTGTCGGGTTCTTCCAAGTTCCAACCCACAATATATAAAAATGAGGGATAGTATAAAATAAATACAAAAAAAAAACCACAAATATTGCACAGATTGGAAACACTTGAGTCGCAATTCAAACTATTAATTTTTTATCAGAATTGAAAACAGCTGTCGCTAAAATCTCAAGAGCAAAGGTTTTGTTATCGAAGAACATGTTTACAAATGTAGTTTATTCTCGCACACCTATCTGTCTTGATATCGATCGATTGATAAGTAAATTGTACCGTATTCCGCGTTTAGATATAATATGGAAAATTTGGCATGGACTACGACAGGACTTAAGCATTTTATCAATTGCTGTAAAAATAATTCCATGACTTTTAATGTAATCTTTGCGGAATTTTGTTTGACACCCTAATATGTAGTATAATAATTTAGTACCAAAACAAGTATCTTTTAACAGATTTTATAGACGTTTCTAACATATCACCGGATTACACGACAACTGTTTAGTTTTTACTATGTATCGCGATTAGTTGAATCACGATAAAATACTATAACTTTATTACAATCAGCCAAAATTGTCTATTTTTAATAAGAAATTAGTGTTCTAAATTAAATTTTATCTATATAAAATTTTCTTATTTATTATGATACCCTATGTCAAATTTATATAGTTTTCTGTATACCTACTGCTATTACTCTACAAAATTCAGTCAATATTTTATTAAGCGGATTACAAATTTTGCGTAGTTTTCTGTTGTCTCTAACTCTTTGCATAGCAAGTTACATACAAGATCTCTACTTTTTTGCAATTTGTTTTACATTGCACGCAAGTGACAGTCCAAAGTCGCGTGATCGGCTGTCAGCTGTCGCCCTCCAATCTGCACACTTCAGCATTTGAATCGACGGTGTAATCTGCGAGCACGTGTCTCCAGCGGCAACGGGGCCAGCTTTCCTTCCGTATCTATTCTTAGTCCTGTCGGGTCACGCCTCACTCATGCAAATCACGTACATAAAACCTATTAACATAACGCAGCTCGTTGGAAAAACATTTTTATCGAATTCATTGTTTCTTACAATGGCATTTGTCTAAGTTGGACATGATATACCGAAAATAGAGCGATATCAAAAATTACTTACAGAAACAAATTTTTTGGCAAACAACAAACCTAAAAATTAATTAAATACAATTACTCAAGTATACGCATTTTGTGGCAAGTCATTCCATGCATTATTTTCTGTAGTTTTAAAGCTACACTTTAAAACTACTACTACTACTCTTTTAAATCACTTAATGAATTCATGTCATTCAAATAACATAATTAGTAAATACTGATTTTCCTACCTTTCGAATTTCGAACTATTTGTGTAAACAGCCAACATTAACAATACTTAACAAAAAAAACCCTTAATCTTTATTGTGGATTAAAGTCTTCAGGTTTTTAAAACGTACGTGATTGGTGTCGGTAAATACGAAGATGAAAGAGAAAAATAAAATCAGGCGTTTATCACAGACATATGTTGGAATCGAGGTCAGTAGTGTGAGCTACCGCTCGTGAACATCTATTGGACGAATCTTAGTAAACACAAATGTGATGTAACGCCGAGTTCGAAGCGTCTTACGAAATACACGCGGTACTACCAAATTGAATTGTATACACTCAATTTTATATATAAAGTTGCGTGTCGTACGACGATTCAAGGAGAGCCGCTGTAACGCTGACCGTGTGACTATTTTATACAATTATATCTTGGGATAGATTAAAGAATGTGTAAAACATTTACGTAACACAGTTTGTTCAAAAATATTATAATGCGTACGTATTTTAACTTAGCATCATCGAATTTTCTAGACTAATATTTAATAAATTAAATTTTAGCCTTTCCGCAATACCTTTGAAGATATCCGTGAAGGAGTGCGTGAAATTATACAACAAGACCATGTATTATCGAATAACGATCTCTAACTAGAGATATTCTCAGTAGAAGGTGGTTCTAATTGGATGCGAGTAGTGAGGGATCCACCGGCTTGACGTTTTTTGGAAGAAACCGATATTTGGCAGTGGACGGAAAAAGGAAGATAATAATTATATAAGTGTTACCAAATACATAGACAACACTAGAATAATCTAGAACGAAAACTGAAAAACTCCGCACTACATTCAAGACGTACAATTTCATAACACAGGGGCGGAGTATACACGAGCGTGAGTGATAAAAATATAGCGCGATGTTTGTGGGCATTAGGGCTGGATTGGGGTCAATCGCTTGAGGCCATCTGCGATGTTAATTATAGACTATGCAAAACGATCCCAATGGCGCTCGACCATGGATCACAATTGCAATCACGATGCCACAGCATGGAGGATCCATGCACGTACGTCATTCACTTTTATTACCTCCGACAGAATGACATTATAAGAGCAGATTTGAAGCTGCTTTATTGTTAAAGGGACATACGATAACCAAAGATGTCACGATAACGAAGAATCTGAGGTAGGTTGATCATACAGATAGGATTAATCGGGGACAGGAGAATGCCTTTGCTAAGAAAAAGCAGAACCACTGTTTTTTATGTTACTGAGATAGGCAAACTGGTAGACGTGCCACCCGATGGAAAGTGGTCGACGTCACAAGCGAACATCAATTAGTTTTATCTGGAACATTCCCAGGAAAGTAATTCATATATTGCCTACGGCGTGACATACTAAGATGTTAAGTCTCGATGCTAGAAGTTACACTAACTGTCCTGTACTTCTTACCGAAACAAAACAAAGCTGCTCCACGAGAGATGTTTCTTCAATGTTCAAACAAAGATAGAGCTGATCCCTCAATATCAAATGTATACGAATATCAAAATAGAGTAATAATTTTAAGTACCCAGTAAACACAATTTTAAAATCATTTATGAAATTTTAAATTAAACCTGTTGCGGTTGAGGTGATCTAGTTACCAAATAAAATATATTATCTCTACAGAATTAATTAATCTGTATATTTAATAAAAGTTATTTTTGTTAAAACAATGTAACCCAAAGTGCTAACGAGAAATCATTAAGAGACGACTAAACAAGAGCTAGTGAAAGATTTAGGTGCAAGGGATGGCACCTGATATGAATATAAAGCAGCCGCCCAGTTAGTTGTTATGAGGAAGCAACTAGTCTACCTTGAATAAACAATTGGTACTCGAATGTATTCCACACAATGCTCAAGTTTCATTTGTCACTGTACAAATTAAATTAATGAACTACCAGACATTCGATGAAATAGCTTGTACGAGTAATACGTCATCCACGTGGAAGTGGAGAGTATAATAAAATATGACGTTATCGAATATTTAAGGATACCAAAACCGAAACAGGTCTAAATCGCCTCGATGACTTAACTCTGATACCAAATTTATAGTTACACCCACACACGCTATTTTGAAATGTTGTTACAATTTTTGAAAATAAAAAATAAATATTTTTAACGGACCTAAATGAGGTAAGACTGAGTTAACGATGATAATAAAATTAACCTCGAAAAAAAAACGAAAGTAAAGTGCGATGAAAAAGATCAGAGGGCCTTCGGCCCAGCTTGCTTGTCCTGATTATGTTTCTAGAAATTACGGCAACTGCAGCTGATCTAGACCACGCGGAACTGTGCCGACACATTGACACTGTCATGCGGTGGCCGGGGCACTCTTCGAGAACACTCTGACATGAACGACGATTGCTGAATGTATTCCATTTACAATCCAATAGCTATTGAAGTCTCGATGAATGTGTGACATAAGTTTACAAAAAAAGTCATCACGAACTAACATGGGACCAAAATATCCCATTGGGTCAAAGTACTGGATTGAAGCTGATGCTTAACCATCAATATCAAATGTAAACGAACATCAAAATAGACGTAGTAATTGAGAATTATTTAGAGTAGAGTAGAGAAGTAGTATAGTAGTAGCAGAGAGTAGAGAAGGAGTAATTAATTTGATTGAAGAATACCTTCAAACAAAAAAAAAAACAAAACTAAATCCAAAGCATTATTCATACAACATTGACAAAACGTGTTATTTAATGTGTTCATACAGCATTACCGTTTGTGATTACGCAATTTGTATTTGCCAAACAACATAACACTGTTACATTTTGTTAATTTACACATTGATAACGTCAAGGGCCTTGCTGATACCCGTATCTATAATAAAAACAAATCATAACGGGGAAAATATTGTAGGATATTTCAGAAAACTACAGTCACTAGACAACAGGTCCCTCTGATGAAGAAAAGTTTGAAGAGCAATCAGTCATCGTTCGGTGTTGACGGAAGATTCAATCAGTGAAATCACTAATACATCTTATGATTGCGACGAGGTTAGACAAAGTAGTTTCTAATGATCAACGTGTTATTCCACTGGAGTTTCAAAGTAGATGGTGTTAAACCTGACCTAGGTACCTTAAAAAAATACTATTGAGAGATAAAAATAGTGTATCTTAAGTTAGTCACGCTTCTTCCCTTATAATATCGTCATCCTAAGCCTCATTTATAAACGTTATTTCCTTTGAAGCGTATTCACATGACCAAATTTGGTATTTGGGCCATATTTTCAAAACACATAGACAAAACAAAATGATGCATAAGGATTAAGGGTTAATTTTCCGTCAATCGTTTCATTCAACTTCATGCAGTAATTCTAACAAATTAGCATGAAATGCAAAAATCTATTAACTAGACTGCGAAAATAAACTAACAACTTTATCTATTTCGAATTGAAACGGTACAATTGACCGGTTTCAATTCAACCGACGCGACGTCGAAGAATTTCTGTCAATGCCTGTATTTTCTTGTTGATATTTTATTGAACACAATTTCCTTCATTTACAGCCAATTACTTTAGGAGACAAATAGCGAGAGACTCGTGTGGCAAGTGCCTTCATTCAACAAATGTATTTGCCATATTAATGCTTATTTTATTATTGCTTTGCCATACTTTTATATTTTCTTATGTATTTTGTTTAATTTTTATTGATATTATTTAGGTTACTCTAGAATGAAAACATATCTTATATTTTATAGTGGCTAAGTAACTTTTTATATTGTCATGTTTTTTTGTCGAAAGTTAACATCTATAAACAAAGACACGAATTTTGCACCATAAGATATTATCGTAGTATTATGATTTTAGAATTAACCTCAAAATATTAACGGTTTTTAATCACTTCCATAAAATACTTGACTTTTGGGAGTTTTAATAAATTAAGTAGGAAATTTAACATTATACGTGTGTATTCTTATAAATCAGGACAAAAGCTTATTATGACTGAAGTTAATTTCACTGTAATATCTCGTCCGTTGTTTCTTTGTTTTACTCAAATGACTACAACAAACTTTCGTTTTGTAACTTGCCCAGTACGTAAAAGATTGTTTAACTGAAAATGACTTTATACAGACGCTGAAAATTACTTTATATATATTAAAGTCGCTAATGACCTTAGCTGTTAAAAGGCGGCTTAAATATATTTTTTTAAACTTGGCGTTTTGTTAGGAACAAAAGGTCTAACTAATGACGCGTGCCACATTAATGATAAGCCTCAAGGTATACCGGTTGCCATGCTAATAGTGTCAGACTGTTTGTAGTTTAAAGACACATTGCGTTGTAATAAGCAAAAAAAATCTAGTACGCAAGTAGAAGTTATGGCCATCATTTCTAGAATATAACATGTATGAGGCTAATAAGAGAAGACTTACATATTTTAAATTAAATAGTGCATACAGTGTAGAGTGCAGTATTTTTGTACATAATATAAAACAATACAAGAGCATTTTGCAACAGCGATCCACATGTTACCGATTCAAATACATTATTTAAGAGGGACAGCGAGTGACTAACAAAAGAGTTCAAAGATTACGACAAATCGACACGTTTTTTTTTCAAATGTGGATTGTCATAGCGAAAGTTATTTAAATAATATTGTATTTATAATAAAAGCAGGATTGGAATGGTCTAAACTCTAAAGGTTAATTTTCTATCTAAATCCGAAAATAGTAAGAGTCAAACTACACACATCTAAATTCTATTTAGAATACACAATTCAAAAGTTTTGTATGTCTTCAATCACTTTTGTGTAATAATAGTCTAAATAAATATTAGGTACGAATACAATAAGGAAATAGCACCTACCATTGCTTGCTCGATCTTGTTGTCGATAGCCACGGCGCTTGTGCCTGATGCACTGAAACAAAGAGAGAAAACAATCATTAACACATCAATATCACAAATACAGACAAACGATACTGCGGATCCTTCGTTCATTTCAAAACATAATATTTACATAATACAAGGTAACATTAAAGTTTCCATTACATATTTAATATTTATAAACGTAATAAGCACTAAAAATAAAATTGTTGTAAGAAGGAACATAATGTCTACACAATTTTGTGTAATACGTATATAATGTGGGCGATAATATATTCAAAATCTTACAATTCACAATCAACCAGGATATAAAGTATAAACCGTAAAAAATGACAAAGTCGAGGCGGATGCAAATAAAAGAGAAAGTTTACGATAGGCAAACCTTAAAGCCTTGAAGAAAGATGCATAATAGTTGAAGATAATTAGCAACACATCCGTCTAAGTCTCAAACTGTAACAATTTGATAAGCACGCACGCATGAGATTCGAAGTATGCGGCCACGTGCAGATGGGAGTACGCCGACACACTCCAATTGGAGCCGTAATTACGACTATGCTCACTGGAATCGCCCGGTGTGAACAAATCTTGGGAAAATATGAGACCAGACAACATTTACGATCATCAAAGTAGTGAAAAGGGCTGGACTGTTAACCAAGAATTGCAATTATGTCGACGTTTACTGGACTCGCCTAGTGTGAAGAAATGTTTGTGCTATTTTATTATTTATTTCACTAAAGGAGTGGTGTAAGAGGTACGAGTCACAGCCAACAAGTTTCAAGATGTTCAAGATTCAACGAGTGGCCTTATGTAAATGATTCTCGACGTATTCATCTCGTCAACCGTTGTACTTGACTTTCGCCGGCCGCAGATTCCGTGTCGCGTCAACGAGGTGAGCACCACACTGCTCAAGTTGAACTCACCGAAGCGTTGAACAGAAAAAGCAACGCCCATTGCGTATCGATTTCGACTGGTTCGTTACTGAACTCCCAAGTATTAAATAACCAAGCGAAACCACAACTCTTATAATGAATTGAAAATTGTCTACATTGATGGGAAACTAAATACAATGTATTAATTGATACACTTGAAGGCATATTGGCATGAATTATTAATAAACATCTTCCTTATTAACATACTCCTTTAAATTTGAATGACTTTTATTTGTGTTATTAAGAGTGAATCAGGTATATATGATCAGGAAACAATAAAAAATATAGTTATATTCTTTTAAGAATTTCAAATTAGTAATAAAAATGACAAAAAAAGAAATTGTATTATCAGCTTGTGGTAATTCATGAAACAATGTAAATCTCTTAATGCGCGTTAGCAAAGATGATGTTCCTAACTCAAATCTTTAATTCAAATAATAAAAATATGGTCTCATAGAAATGGATTTCGCAAATGTATACAAACCTGTTTTGTGTGTAGTTTCATTACGTAATGTGAATCAGCGACAAAATTGCACATATCATGTCATATAAAAACGCTGACAAAAGAAACCTATACCGAAAACAGGGAGAAAGTTGTTATCCAAACTCCAAACTAAAACGGAAATTATAAGAACTGTTACTTCATGGCGCTTAACTACTTAGTTAATACTAATTAAAAGAGCTATAACGTATTCGAAATATTATATCCGACTATAACTAGTCTTTAAGTGCATAAATGATATTTTATAGGTGGTTCCTATAGAAGAACTACATATTCAATATTAAACAAACAAGGCGTGTTGAGAGATAAAACGTTTTGTTCAAACACGTGCGTTTACACAGACCGTGCCCACTTCACTTGGATAAAAGAAGAACAATAAAGACTTCACGACGGACAAGAATACGCCCGCGATATAATAATGTATTACCGGTGAAAATAAATAAAAGCACCAGATCGTTGAAACAAACGCGACGAATTGCGCCTCATTATGTTTCCAATATTAAATTTACCGCTGTGAATAAAATTAGATAAAAAATCAAACATTCAATAATTTATCGACATGTTGATCAGCTTATGTACCTGGACGGTATCCAAGTAGCCACACATGCACGCCGTTTCAGCACATAGTTGTATACAAATAACAACGAATGTACTGTAACAAAGATTTCATGAAAATCGCATTGTTCAATTACCAGGTAGACGAGATAGGTTTTGTTGTTTGACGACTTATTGCATGTAAATGCTGACCTTCGGAAGCTTATTTTAGAAACGAAAATGCTTAAAAAAATTGCGCCAGTCCCGGGAGGAAATTTGGAGTGATTATTTTGATATGAAAGAGAAAACTGAAATACATATATGAAAGAAATCGACATGCAACAGTACAAAAAAACAAAGGTTACAAACTGAATGTTTCATGAAAATTTAAATTCCCTTATTAGTCACTTGACTTAAGCAGTGACTAATATATAATGATTTCAGAATTAATTATCAATTCAAACAAATCAAATCAATTTAAACAATACAATTTCGTTTATATGTATATAGTCACAAATGACAAATACGGTGAAATTATTATATACAGTATTCGGGGTTGATGTTTTGTTTTCGTTGTTTATCGTTGGTTTCAATAATAATCATAATACAAATTGTAAAAATTACTCATTATTGTTTCCAGCCAAATAAATTGAAAGCAACAACCTCGCGGTTACACCCGCGTATTTCCCATCTCTGTTAATAAATTATAGCCATTAATAATATTACCATTCTTATGTGTATACTATTTTATTGTAAGTTTTATCAAAATTCATTTAGTATTTTTTGAGGGAAAGAATAACAAACTTACTGTATCACTTTCCTACCTGTAGGTCTATTCTGCAAAAACCATTTCGATATCGAGCTACACCTGAGTGACAGTGCTCACTTTACGCTCACTTCGAAAGTGAACTTTATTGATATAGATAGATAGTCGAGTTTTAAAGAATACAAATTCGTCATATCACTGCGGATTCCGCTTTCGAGATTCGAAAACGACCTTACGGAATAGCCCTACTGATCTTTTACGGCAAGATACTAATACTTACTATAAAGAGAAAAGATTTGTTGTTTGTTCATTATCAATGAACAATAAAACCATTGAACCGATTATAATAATTCTCTAATAGAAAGCTGCACTATCCAAAGTACTAAATTATTCAGTTTATGGTTTTATTGAAGTGCAACAATAAGATTTTTATCCAATTGTTGGGAACAAAGTTACGGATAGGACATACCGACTCTATCTATACTTTCTGTGCTAATTATAAACGCGGAAGTTACTCTGTCCTTCTGCCTCATCCGCCTAAAGTCTAAACCGCTGCCCGGATTTTGGTAAAATTTGGCAACAAGATGAATCAAATTGTAAGGTTATAAGGGTTTAAAAATTATCATCACCAGTTCTGATATGGCTGTAAAAACTATAGGCAACAAGTGTTAGTGGTAAACTACATATTGTTTTTGAGTTTCCGGCAATGTTTGATCATGATCACCGCTCACACCGTTTTAATAGGAAAGTGATCGTTAACATAATGTAGGTGTTTCACCGCAGTGCAGTAGCGGCTGTAGCGGCTGTAGCAGCCTGCCGCCTGGTCCCAAGGCCGTTGAAGGGAAACCGACGGCAGTGTCGACACTCATGATCGTTACATCTCGCCACTCGTTTCACAATATCCGCCCGGTTGCACATTATTTAAAGACGAAATTTATTTTTAGTGCACCAATCAGTGTGTTGAATAAAAATCGTCAAAATTCGGACAAGTGGGACAGGGAGCGCGGTCCGTCGGTTTGTCACGCAACGCCGCATTGAGCTTATCAACGTAACACGAATAGTTAAATTAGAGGTACTGTGATTTTATGGTATTTATCTGACGAATTACACAAACTTTATGATATTATTTTATGGACTATAGGGAACACCGGTTCTATATTATTTCTCATAACATCGTGTGACGTGTATTTACAGGCCCATCTACCTATCCCCATTAACATCACTACTTCAACGTCGTGATCTTCTCATGCATCATTTTCGAAGGTCATTATCAACCCCGTTCATACATATAACAGACTCAAGTACAAACATCGTATGCAGCGGATCGATACAGACTAGCGAGATGTCTAGAATAGGCGGCGCTGACGTCAGCCAATCGCCAGTCTGGATGCAGTCAAAGTCATTGCTGCGAAACCTTCACCGACTTACCGGTTCGGTTGTCGCTCGGAAGGTACATCTGCGAAATTTATAAAGACGCAATGCGGCATATTACGACACTAAGTCGAAAGTGATATAGGTAAGGTATACAGGCTTCAATTATTACTTACACCGGATAGAAGTAATCGATGTACTTCACGACGACCTCCCTGAGCAAGTCCTGTTTGTTCATGATCGACGTGTACCCGGCACTTATCAGTTTGGTTTGCATGGCGTCCGTTTTCGCCGGTGGTTTTATTATGTGGGACGCGCGGGCCCCACCTTTCGGTTGCAGCGGTGCCGTTTTGGAACCGATGTGCGGTTGTGGCTTGATAGGAGGCGGGTTTTTATTTGTTGTCAACACGCGAGCGGTCGAAACAACGCGTTACGTTGAACTGGGACCCGGTCTCGGCGGGGCGTGGGAGGGGGTAAGTGGGGGGCGGTGGGGGGAGAGAGTGGCGCGCGCACGGTTCAATCTGCTACGGGCTACGATGGCGCCTCCGAATACCTTGGTAACGCTTTGCCGGCCCGCAATGGCGAGAACCGATTCGTAAACATTCAAAATTCTACGCCGTGCATCGAATACTGTGTTTTTGTTCAAGGTTGCCACCATCACGCCGTGATGCTTTCTAATGATGTATGTATAAACGAATATGTAACTATAAAGGTAAGCGTTGCGCAAACGTCTTTTGCGTTGGAAGCTCTAAAAGCTCGGGTGTGAATATATTATATGCGACACATTTTTATTGATTTGCCTTATGTTATGCGACATTTCAAAAAGTATTTATGATTAAGATAAAGAATTAAATGGCCTAAACTAGTTATTTTATCTCGTAGGAGTTTAAATAAAGTCTGTCATCTCAGTATGTTAATATCATTTTTTAACCGACTTCAAAAAAAGGAGGAGGTTATCAATTCGACTGTGTTTTTTTTTTTTTTTTTTTTTATAATTGTTACCGCATAACTTTTGACTGGGTGAATCGATTTTGATGATTCTTTTTTCATTAGAAAGGTGACGCTCCCCATGGGGTCCCATTTTAATCTAGTCCAGTTCTGATGATGGTATCCATGAGAAAACCATGAAAGTCTTAAATTTACATTAGGCACGTGCACGACAAATAGATGAATAACTGAATATCACGTCAACCGATTTCAATGATTATTAGTTTATTTGAAAGAATGTACTTCAAGGGTATTTTGGTGAAAACTTGGTTAGGTTCTGATCATGGGATCCATAACAAAGCAACGGAACTCTTCAATTCTTAGGAGCAAATTAACGATACTCAGCTGAATCTTTTATAGGCCATACGGATATTTGACTAACGTAACGTTTTTATGGTCAAGTGGTCAAGTAACTGTCGTAGCTGAATATGATGATCAATTCCTCAACGGCAGTAAGGATGTGATCTGTGGCAGAAATTCTAACTGTCTGTAATTTGTGTATGCACTCTGTAAACTTGTGTATGCAATACTTAATGTTATCATCATCATTATCAGCCTTTCTCCGTCCACTGCTGAACATAGACCTTCCTCAATGAACGCCAAGACGGCCGATCCCTTGCCACTCGCATTCAACACGGACCGGGCACTGCTCGGAGATCGTCTTCCCACCTGATTATTGGCCGACCAACACTTCGTCTTTTAGGTACGCGGCCTTCACCCTTGAACCTAATTAGCTCATCAGCCATCCGTTCTCCTGAGCGAGTGACCAACCCATTGCCACTTCAACGAGCTTCTTCTTTGCGCTATCGTAATATCCATTGTAATCGTCGTGATTGCTTTTGTCGCGGAGGCCACGCTTAGATAGACGAAGTGTTGGTCGGGAGTTGGGAGGCCTATGTTCAGCAGTGGATGGAGAAAGGCTAATGATGATGATAATAAATTTGTGTAAGCCCTCTGAGAAAGTTTACTAGCCTTACTGTCCCTACTTAAAACTAAAAAGTACAAAATAAAGTTAATTTTAAACAAAAAACCAAAACCGACTTCAAACCTTATATGTCTTACTTATACTTTTTAAAATTAGTTATTTTTGGAGTCGGTACCAGCCAAAGCAAAGATAACATCTACTCAATTACTGGGTGTACTCGTATGAGTACAAAATCAATAATTGCAAAGGAATTTATAATAGATGTGAGAGTATAATATTATGTATTCAAATGCAGTGAATTGTGATTAAACTGTCCTTCTTGGCTGGCACCGACTCCCAAAATAACTAATTTTAAAAAGTATAAGTAAGACATATAAGTTTTATTATATTTATTGATTAATTCATTTTGTTAATTATCTTCACCTCGAAATATTTAAATATTATTTTTAATTTTTTAGTTGCACATAATTTAAAGGTATAGGTTTGAAGTCGGTTTTGGTTTTTTGTTTAAAATTAACTTTATTAGTATAAAAATCGAATCGTAATCGTATATATATTGAAACCGTAATAATAAAAAATGCTTCATTTCTTTCATCGATTAAGAAAAATATTGCACGGCTTGCATAATTAAAAACACATAAATTGTCTAATGATACGGTAATTTTAAATTTAAAAGAAAACAGTCAGGCGAGGACTATAATTAATAAAGGTAATATTTGTGGTATGGACTATAGACAGCAACATAGCAAACGTATAAAACGGGATATTAGAAGATTTTCGTACACGATAAGAGAAATTAGCCCCCTAACATTAGGGGTAGAAAACATTCAAACATTATGTTGGTCATAATTGCCGTAGTTTATCAATAAATTATAATAATATAAGAAATAAAATAGTGTTATGTAAACAAGTATACTATACAGTATACAGTATGCATATTTCATCTATCTATAAAATAAATAGACACATTTGGTACACAAATACATTTTTTTTCTATTACTTACAGAAAAATTTATAGAAAATTGAACGATATTTTTAGTCCCTTATTTTTGTAAATTTACTTATAATTACGTTATGGATATATGCAACTCGCATAAAACATATTTTTAAAATATTGTTGTTGGTTAATGTGGTTTTAATTTAATTGTTATGTTGATGGTAAACTGATTGATTTGTGTAATCAAAATTTTGAATTAACATTCGTAACAATCTTCCTAAAATTAAAATAAAAACAGTGAAAATATTCCGCTTCAAATAATTTTAGTAGGTAATGAAAATGACAACGTTATTTTAAAATATTGTTGTTAACATTTTCATCATTCTAAATTGAAAAGTCATAATATTTGTAATTAGCAAACATATTTATAACAGAGAATGCAAGAAATTGTGTTTTGAACTGACTTTGATATGTAAACATATTTTATTAATTTTGCCGTTTTTATAAATTTAGTCTAGAGAAAGAAGGAAAACATCGTGAGGAACCTTCATGCCTGATGAGATTAAAAGTACACTAACCGACATTGGGCCTGCGCATCGGTGAACTATGCCCAAACACCGCTCCTCGCCTATTTTCGAGGAAGAGGCTCATGCCAACTAGTGGGACGTACTCTACAGAGCTCGGTGCCTACCACATTTACCTACATGTCAAGTCTCAATGAAGTCATTTAATCACACCATTATTATCATTACATTAAACTTGGCTACCATTTTCACAATAATATTTTTGGTACAATCCCCATTTAACAGATACATCGGTATTCGGTATGAAATAATAATTATGATTATTACTACTATATATTTGAGTTGAGTACGCTTGTCAAGAATATTTTGACAGTTGCCATTATCGTTGTAAAATGATGCGCATTAATATATCAAAATACGTAGGTTATTTCTGGCATCTAATACCTACACTTCCATGCAAATGCATTAATTTGATAGACCTATAAATACATTCTGAAATATCAATTACGAGCCATCCATTAAAGAAATATTAAAAATGAAATAATGGATTAGGTACTTTTAAATGAGCGTCAGCTGATTGAAAGCAAGCGGTGGTAAGCTCGCTAAACTGTTAATATTTCCTTAGGTAGTAGTTTCGTCATATAAAATGTGCACGTATAAAAAAGGGCCGCGGGTGTCCTCCAAATAAGAACAGTATAAGGCTTCAATTCGCCTATGATTATCATCACTTAATCAATCTACTGTTTTTTTTGTAAGCCCTGTGAAATGCGTTTACGCATGTATCCGGGTTACCCGTTATTACGTTCCTGGACCTATGTGAGACTCTCATTAAGAAATGCATTGCTCGAACTAAAACATCAGCGACTACCTTCCGTCTAGCTCTTCATCGTCAAACTGGCCCCAGTAAAGGCTAGACTACTCCTAGTAAGGAGGACTGCCAGGCCGCCACTAAGCAGTCCCCGCGACGTCATGTCTAACTGGGCTAAGTTCCCATTTTGACCCGCTACGAGTTCAGGAACGTTACTGAAGGAATCGCGCCTTTTATACACTCAAGGCAGAGGGCCTTTTCAGCGGCCTCCTCTCTCACCAGCTCGTCGGCCTCCGTTCAAGACTCGTCACATCCGAGCATCGCGGTGACAATGCTCGGCAGAGGCAAGTTCCCTCCGATGATATCCACGTACTAGTGGAAATAGAACTCTTTTAATAAATGCCAAAGACAGCTGATTTCTTCTCATCTTACTAGGATTAGTCACAGCACGTACATCGTCGTTCCGTCTAGTTAAGATGCCTTCAGTTGTTCAATCGCAATCTCTCAGTCTAATCAGGCATGTAGACAATGTGTAAATACATACAATTAACATCCCTACGCTCGTTTCACGTGTACCTACATCTCCAGTATTTAAATGTTATCTAGTATCTATACGGCCAATGTAAACATCGCACTTCCGTATATTGTTCGGTCTCATGTAACATGTGTAATATGTGTTACTGCAGTATAATATCGAGAATTTTCCATAATATATGTACATTAGTAGTGTTGTCAACTGCACTATCTGTGCTAGTGTTACAAATGTGATTGCAAAAAGCATATTTGATTCAATTATTATTACGTACCAGCAGATGTGGTTTAGAACCATCGTTAAACACTTTAAGCAGAGTTGTTTCAAATGAGTAAAATTCGCGCAAACTTTAGAAAATATGTAATTCAAATTAAATGTTTTGTATAATTTAAACAGGGTGGGGTGGACCGCGGTGTCGTAGTTAATATTGATAAGAAAATGCTCTAAACTCAAGCAATTTTGAATTATGTGAAAAGTACTACATTCTTCTAAGATAAAATTTACACAACGATTATTTCAACGATACGACAGGTAAAATATTTCGTACTCACTCAAACTCCAGCTAGAGAAACTTATACCAGACATCGCGATTCTTGCACTACTAATATTTTTGTTTTCGTATAACTTTGTAACAGTAGGACGTCTGACACCTCAGTCCTCCCGTGACCATGGTTGTTGTAAAGTATCCGAAACGTCGGGCATATAAAAAACTAAATAAACCGCGATAAAATACGTAAAAAGTGGTTTCATTACAACTACACATTTCGCTTATATCACGCTATTCTTTAAAATCCTTACAAAATTAATATGACTCGATAACATTTACATTGTAACAATACCAAATATATATAACGCGGGGAAATATTTTTTTCGCAACTCGACGATTCGTGCTCGAAAATACATATTATTATTAAAAAAAAAAAATGTTTTCTCAGAATGAAACATGTTACATGAAAGAATGGTGATTCCACGCGTAAGAGTTATATTGTAATTGAAAGCGTCGAAAGAAAACTATTTGTAAATGAATATTATATAATGCATATGCAAGAGATCTTACAACACAACACATGGGCTAGGCCTTTTCCAGTAGCTGGTTATATATTGTCTGCGACCTTAGAAGGCATTAGAATTATTATTGAAGATTCATCCTTTCGAAGTGGTTTTGTTTATAAATAATACATTTTAAAAGCGATTTCAACGTGGTGAGAACTGTAGCATTTGGTGATCGATGAAAAAGTTGCTCTTTCACAAGCTGCAGGTTTCTTGGGTCGAGTGTAATACAGAATTCCACAAGAAAAACAATCAGTTACTTAGGATTTGTACTACCTACTTATCTACTATCGGTCTACATAAATGTGAGAGACAGAAAGTCGGGCGATTAGGCGAGTATATACCATCACCAATTGACTTACATAACTAAACAAAGTTTATTTTATTTATAACAGACATATGTACATAATATAAAATAGATAGACACGAAGATTACTACCGGCCGCCGTTGTATCTCTACGGGTACCACCATCTTGCTATTGAGGGACCAGCATAATTTTTGCTTGTTTATCCCGTCAGACAGCTATTCTGTGTTTCGATGACAAGGGCAAGCCAGACTATAGGCTAGGCTATATCATCATCAGCCTTTATCCATCCACTGCTGAACATAGGCCCCCCTTAATAAACGCCAAGACGACCGATCCCTTGCTACTGTATCCACCGCTATATATACTAGGCTAATTACTACACAGAGACTTGACAACTTGTCATTGTCTTGATAGACAACACAAAAATGAACTGTCTGGGCTAGTTTCTGGTAAACTAGTCAATCTTCATGGACGACTTCGACCACTTGCAAGCAGCTGGCGCGTCTGCCAGTTCTTCTATCAAACAAACATAAAAACGTACGTAACATTCAGACAGAAACATACTTACGTGTCGTGTCGTGTCGTGACGCGCCAGAAGCATATCGGTTTCATACATTTAATATGGTTAAGGACATATTTGCATGTCGTGTCGTTGCGACATTTGCATATTAAATGTATGAAACCGCTATGCATCTGGCGCGTCACGACACGACACGTAAGTGTGTTTCTGCCTTTAAACTACGAACCCGTGACATTTGTTGAATGTCATGTCAATTGAAGAAATAAAACAGCACAATAGTTATTATGTTATAACGACGCTATCGTTCCTACATTGCAATTATTTTGTAATTTTCCATTTGTCACATAATATGTTATATGTCGTAATGAATCATCAGGTCTAGATTAGTCTAGAACATTACATAGATATCTGTGTAATATGTATCGGCTTGGTGACGTGATGCAGTACCCCTGTGGCGTAGTGGTTTGGTCTATCTCACGGAGGTGACGGGTTCAACAATTATCTGTTTTTAATGACTAATTACAATAATGGTTATAAACATTTGCACTAGTGTTATCAACAAAAGTTGTGTTTACCTTCACATGTTATCATACAAAACAAAACACAAAGGAACAGGGATTAACGTGGTATAAATATTAACTAATAAATAACAGATCTCTGTGTTTTTTTTCTTATTTTCTGGTTATCGACATTTAAAACAAATCAATTCCGAAATCGTTTCAAAACCATACAATAGAGTAATAGATTACCATCGCGATCTCATGCCATCAGCCATGCATGCATGCATACTGCTGCATATCATTCATTCCATGACTTATCATGATGAATATTTTCACTATCGGATAAATACTTAAGTACCAACTACTGTTTTATCATCTGCTGAATACTGCCTATTGTAACTGAAACTATTCGCGAGCATTCGTTATTGTTCGTTATTGTTCGTTATTGCATTGCATTACTTTTTTAGCTAATGTAGGTGGTAAAGGGTCTATCGGTTTCGATTATCACTTACCAGTTACCAATAGTTGAATCTAGAGCTCTTTTGCCCTTCTAAGGAAAGGGATAAGCTCACGCTTTCGAACATAATATTTTTCTACCATCTGTACCTAATGTCAATGTCACACCATTCATTAAACACACATCGAGTTCCATACGAGGCAAATACGAGTCCATACGATGCACATACGAGTCCATACGAGGCACATACGAGTCCATACGAGGCACATACGAGTCCATACGAGGCATATACGAGTAGTACACAAGGCTCGACGTGCTGCGGCACTAGCGCGACAAATGTTAATCATGTTTACAATGATCATCATTCCTGGCATTCGTTAAGTAATCATAGTGTGTTGTAGTGATCGCTTGATGCATATTGATGGCCGTGTTGCGTCTTGATAGTGCCGCGCGACTCTTGTTTATATACTAACAACATGATGTTTATGCCAATGAGAGTACCTACTCTAGTACCTGCTTGCAACCTAAACTATCATCATCATCTTCATCATCACTATTTCTGAAATGACCACTCAAGTGCTCCCGACCGTTTCCATAGTCGAAAATTTAAAGATGAAATAACTTTATGACAGATATATAAAACATCTCTAAAATTATCCATTCTGATATGGGAAGAATAGATACTGACGCTGAAATCAGTTAGCATATTATGTTAAAAAAAACTTTATAGAAAATCAAACTCGTATCGAACATTTCACAAACGATTCCTAAACTCCATCAGCTCACAGGCTAGTAATAGACTAACCACAAGGTAATACAATATGTTTCTAGAACAATCGCTACAAACATTTTTACAATGATTGCATACATATTTAATAGCGCTGCCATCACTCACGCGACCCGATACAAATATCCACATGATGGCATTAAACAAAAAAGACCATTACAATAATTACCAGTGTTTTTCTGTAGACAATGATGTCGATTACATAAATTGTAGTTGTAAAAAAAAAGACAACCACGAGCCGATAATTCGACACTTCTTGACGGCAATACTATTCAAAACTATATACATTTTTCGACAAAAACTCAATCAAGACTAGACTAAAAACTAGTCGAACCTGACTGAGTAATAACCCCGTCATCATAGGTGTGATGTGGTGTTAGTCATTTTCGACTGGATCATCGTCATTATTAGCCTCTATCATTCACTGAACATAGAGATCACATCTCCTTCGATGCACAAAAGACGGACCAGTCAGATGCTAAGGTAAACGCTTCTATATGGTAAGGAAGTTAGAGCCTACTTTAAGGCCCTCTCTAAAAACGAACTTGTGTCTTGCGGTTTTTTATAGCATAGAAGGGCAAACGAACAGTCGAAGCCTAGCGACTATCGACGCCCATTAACATCCACACAACCAAAGGTTATGCAGATGCGTTGCCCTCTCTTTCCCTATCCCCCCAATGGGCCACCGGAAACTCATGAACCGCACGACACGCGACAGCATAGCCGTTACTTTACGCCGATTTCATGTGAGCGAGAGGTTCCTCCCCGGTCGTCGAATTTGGCTGCAAAGCAGCATGGCACTACTTCACTAGCTAAGGCAATTTGTTTTGGTGCCATCAACATCTTTAGGGCTATTCTGTAAAAACCATTTCGAAATCGAGCTTCACCTGAGTGATAGTGCTCACTTTACGCTCACTTCGAAAGCGAACTTAACATAGATAGTCGAGTTTTAAAGAATACAAATACGTCAAATTCGTCATATCACCCGGATCCGCTTTCGAGATTCGAAAACGACATAACAGAATAGCCCTACTTATCGCAAATATATTATATAGTCTAGGATTATCATAATATAATAATTGCATTTACTAGTCATGGACTTTGGTCACCAGCCTATTTCCATCGTCAGTTGGAGTACGTTTCAAACCCAACACTCGAGCGCCCCCAGCCCTGTAGACACAAGTTATGTTGCAACGATGCATACGCTATCTATCGATGCTGGTTCGACTGAATTAAAAGAAATTCCCTCAAGTGCCTTGTTCCGGGCCAGGTCTTTATTGCCTCAATAGGAGTTAGTTACACAAATTGAAATTTCCTTTAGTTTCGGAACGGCGCGGTGACACGGATTATCTCAGTTTACTGCTACTTAAGCTTTAGCATATCGTATATCTGGATTAGTGTGACATAATTTTACAGAAAAACAAAGAATTTATAATAAACCAAAATTGACATCATCGGGTTTATGTCGAGCGTGTAATTAAAAATGTGAGAAAAATAGGTACCATTACATATACAATTAGATATACTACAGTTAGCAGTTATCCATCCATTCTAGTCAAATTGTCATAAACTGATCCGATCTTTTTATTTTTCATACAAATGACTACTAGGCCATCGCCGACAGGCCGATACATTACAGACAACGAGAAAAACTTTTTCTTTTCATAAGCTCGTAAGCACGTCTAACACAAAAAGCGTATAAATATCGTTCAGAAATTAGATCACGATCTAATCAATAGATCCTTAGATCTAATACTTGTTATACCAATAACGTCGCAATACAAAGGTATTGTAAAATAGTGTACTTTGATGCGATAACACTCTCGAGACTCGATACTTCAAGGCCAACATCGATCCACGTAGTTGATATTCTTACACACTTTGTTACATGTAAACTATTAATAATAATTAGTTGGTGAAAAACGCGATTTAATTAAAAAACTATTTGTACTCGGCAACAGCATTATGTAACCGTGTACAAATAAGAGATATAAGTGAAACAGATATGATATGCGATAACGATAACGCCGTGATTGGTATTGAACAAACATACACGGGGTTGGAAAGTGTTTGGCATGAGTCATCGTGAGTCCGGTGATAACTTACATGGAGCACCAGGTGTTCCGGCGCGCACAGTTTGCCCGGGGCTTCTCCGGCCCGGGAGTCTTGGCGGTGTCCGAAGACAGGTTCAGTTTGAGTCCCGCGATGGACTTTCTTCGCTTAGCTGCGAGCGCACGCGACGCGAGGTCCGAGTCGTGTCCATGTTCCGTCGTTGCGTGTGAGCAGGTTTTTATGTGCGCCTGCGCAGTGGCCACCTGCAGCAGTTTGCTGGAGAGGCTGCGGCGCCCTAGGGCCTCGCACGTAGCGCACCGCTTGTCCTCCATCGTGTGTCCGTGCCGGCCCCGCCGCTCGCACTGAACGTCGCGTTACGGACGTGGTGGATCAACTGATGTCATCCGACTGGCGCGCGGCTCGCTCGCTCGTTACAATCCAAGACTGCGACTCTCCAAACGCGAAATCGATATACCAACGAAAATAGGCTTAATAAGATAAAGGAGCGCGATAAGGTGGCACGTGAACGGTGTTGACCCGAGGTGGCGCATGCACGGCTTCGGAGCGACCTCGGCGGAGGGCCGCGGGCGTCTGAGCACCAACACCGCGGTCACCACGTCCGCCACCCCGCCGCCACGTAATCCGAACTGGCTCGCAGGTATCAACACTTGCGGTGTAGTGCTTGACGAGCGTGTTGATGCGTGCACCTCGGTCTCGTGTACCTCTGGCCGCGGTCCAAGCACTTATAATAAATAACGTGTATGACACCGCAGCGCCGCTGGTATGTAAGCGACCATAGCTTCAGCGGCCGATTTGTCTCCGCCGTCGGAGTATTCCTGTGGTTTCCGGATATCGGAGCAGTAAATCATCACAAGGTCAGTCACGAGGAGAGCGTTATTTTGAGAAACCCACATTAAATAATATATGATACCATTTTGGAATGCTCATTATGAAAGGTTTTGTCATAATATTTTAGGAGATTTGTTGCTTCGAGTTCACATTTTATACGCTGAATTTTAAGAAGCGCGCAAGTCTGCTTGCGCCCGCCTAACTTTTTCATTCAAGGGATAGCCTATTATAAAGAAAGTTGTTCCTTTGTTTGGAAATAGTTATATATTAAATATATGACATGTTCGCTGTGAGATGAAGGTTAATTTCAATAAGTTATGGTTTCATAATTATTATGAAACTATATATTACATAATTAATTTTCGTAGCAACAAACATTAGTAAAAGTTTGTATAATTCGTCATTTGAACGACATCGGTTCCACAACTGTTCCGAAACTATTGTTACTCGAGTTTTCTTTGTGTACGTCCCTAATATTATTTCAATTACATACTAAATATTCTGACGCGACATGTTACTGCATTGCGCCAAGCTTCATGAAATAACGACAAATAAATGGTATTGTAAAAAATTAATCACTTAAAATATACGAATATAATTATAATGGCTATAGAATACGCCACTTTTGGGTTAACTAATTCACGTAACAAATAGATATAATTTTAATAAAAACTAAAAATTATTATCACATCATGTTATTCTGGTATTATGGCAAGTGATAAGAATGTTGATGGGTCGTGTCGGATGCTGGTGGCAAGCGATCGTTCGTCTTGGCGTTCATTGAGGGAGGCCTATGTTCAGCAGTGGAGGGATGAAGTCTGATGATGATGACGAAGGTTGAATTAAGATTTTATATACGTTTTTAAATTAAACATGGTTATTAATTTTACTAAAATTACACTCGTCTCGTGAAAAAACATTCGTAGACAATGTCGAAATATCGAGCTCCGAGTAAGTACTAAAAGTAAAAAACGTGCCGATTAATGTCCCGATTTGAATAATTAATATTATTAAATTAAGTTTTTTTATAACGTACAGTAAGATATATTAATATAAGAACGTATCGACATGTCCTTCTTGCCTTTGACTGGTTTAAGCCCGTGATCTCCGTTTCTATACCGACTAGTAATGGTAACCGGCTCACTAACGGTTCAATAAAAATTCGAATCGAAATAATAATCCCAAAAATAATTACATCACTTTGCAACTAAAGGCATCTGAAACCACGCCTCCAATTAGAATGAAAAAAAAAAACTAAACTGCGTCGTTTATTCTAAATTTAAATAATATTGATCAGCAACCGATTATTCAATCGATTCTCGTCATCAATCATGTCGCATGCCAAATCGATTGAGACGCGAGTCGCTGAATAAATAACAAAATGATTGTGTGGTGTTGTGAAGTATTTACGGTGGGCGGGCTGAGGCGATATCTTATGCAATTAGTATATTAGGCAGCATCAACGTTAGCTTAGGCTAGTGTTAGTAAAGTAAGTCTAAGGACCTAACTAAACCCCCCCCCCCATTTAAGGATACGTCTCCGCTGGAACGGAGTGAAGATTTCGTAGGACTGTTAATGAGTGTAAGTAAAACTCATTTACAGTCGTAAAAAATATTGACCCTTTATGTCCCACTGCTGGGAACGGGTCTCCTCCTTGATGGTCTCGTGTTTTGGGGTGCACTTAGAAATTTAGAAAAACCCATTTCAAGGCACACGCGGGGGGTCAGGATCGAACCTGGAACCTCTCGCATAAGAAGCCGAGTCCACCCCCCACTGGACCATCGTCGCTCTTAAATTAATTAACAGTTGTACCTTTTAATAAAATTGTAAAGTGAGGATGAGTGTCATTTTGCTACTACTATGTCAGGGTTAAGTTCAAAATTCAATTCTAAATCTAGTATCTATGCAAATCTAGAGGTTGAACTTTGTATTCTATGACGTACAGACTTACATTCGAGCGAATCTATCTTCCATCCGTCAGTCAATTTTATATATTTTTACGGCCTCATTATATTATAGTTTGATGGAAACGGAAATCGAAGGCAGCAATTAAAATTACGAGAAACGTTCGTTAATTGAATATAGCGATACATTATAAATTATTATATTTTTACTAGCTGTTGCCCGCTGCTTCGTCCGCGTTCACTAACATTCACGGACGCACTCGACTTCATCATTCCACGACTGATAATAAACATTTTTCTACTTTATATTTTGTAATACCTCTGAAGGAAATAAAGCAGCAAAGGAAATAAAGTTTCCGACTCCTACAGAAATTGTCATCCTCACATAAACGCCCGGTTGCTGAAACGTTGATCTAAGTGTAAGTCAACTAACATGGCTGTTAATGGCGGTTAACATACGATTCGAGAGTCAGATTTGACAGCTTTTCATTGTAGTTGTTATGTCACCTGACAGGCTGATCTAAGTATGTAATTTAACCAAGCTATTAGCAACTCATTTGACACCTAACAACCGGTTTGATCAGCCTTTCGGAAACCGGACGGAATTGCGTTAAAATATGCATCTCTATGTATCCGGTGAAGGAAAACATCGCAAGGAAACCTGCATGCCTAGTGAGATTAAAAGTCTTTGAAGGTATGCGAAGTTCACTAACATGCATTGGGCCAGCGCATCTGTGAACTATGGCCCGCTACCCTCCTCGCCTGATTTCGAGGAGACCCATGCCCAGCAGTGGGGGATATAAGGGTTGATACTTACTATACTATTTTTTTATATTTATACTATCTCGAACTAAGTGCATATTAGTATTTTAACGGACAGATGTTGAGTGCGAGTGTAAGTGTGAGGTCAAGCTAGTGACAATTACTCGCAGTGGTAGTAGGTTCGAATCCCGCCACGCTCAGGTAGATTTTAGATAAATATAACGTTATCAAACACTCAAGTGAAGTAGTCGTTCAACATTTATTATATAGCCATAATGCAAAGCACTAACATGTGTTTTATCGCATGATAAATACAAGTAACACGTCTATAAATAAACGGATTTAGATAATAAATAAATTATTATTTAAATATACAAGTTTAGTTTTAATAAGCTCTCTTATCGTTCAGTATCCGATTTAAGTTTGATATGCAAGTGGCAGTCTCGACGTTCTTTCAGAGAGGTCTTATTTCGCTTACTTTGTCGTCTGATAATGATAATGTTAGTAATGCTTAAATTGCTTCATCATGACAATAAAAGGATTAACACAAAATACGCTAATTTCCCAAACATACGTTCGAAATATGAACACACTTTTAAAGAAACCCAAAATTTAAGTAATTTTGTGTTTGTGTGTGTTAAAATAAATATCACATTAAATGACCCTAGTGTTTAAGGTATAAGATTTTATATCATACATTTAATATACATAGTAACATAATGTACACAATATCTTCTATTGATCACGATTACTCATAAGACAACGACAAACACAACACCCAAAGGAATCAGTTTTTGAGTGAACAAATATAAGGTAGACTAAAATTTTCTTATACGTCGTCAAATGCAACCAACCTTGTACATTGTTCTTATGATAAAACATAAGATAACGAAAACAATACAAAAATAAACGCAACGCACGCAAGATTTGAGATTTGTCAGAAGGCTGTAGATAAACAAGCGCATTACCACTAAGGATTTACGATTGTATTGTAAGATTTGGAAAAAAACAACAACAACAACATTAATATGTTAGAAATACATGTGTTTAGAATAACAAAAAAGACGTGTGGCACTCGGGGACTGCCGCGGTAATGCTATTGCATAGCATTTTGTATCAACTTATGCAATTATAATTATTTATTTATTTTAATTATTAATGCAGTATTTCTTTTTCTTTGATATTAATTCAAGTTACACTTTTTGAGCGTGGTGACCGATAAGAAAACATTTTTTTTTCCTTTATTAAATAAATAAAAAAATATAAATATTTTAACCAATATTAACTAATATTGTTTAAAATATTTTTATTATTTTACAATACATGTGTTATATTTTATTGTTATTCGTGCGAGCTTCGTAGTGTCGTACAATACGTCTAGTTGCAAGCACACAAACACCGTGTCGAAGACTGCCGAAAAGAAACGACGTTAGACGATGCATGGCCTTCAAGCCACACCTCCGTGCCCGTCGGAGTGGGGAGCGTTAGGTTTTTTTTTCGTTACGGAATTTCTGGACTCGGTCCCCGCGCTCAAGGCCCGCGATAGAAGCTATGCAATAGCTTAATAAAAATAAACAACAGCGTAGGTAACCGAGCGGTGTATAAGAACCGTGAACATAGCCACAGATGGCAGGCCATCAGTGGTCATATCCTTTAGTTAGTCCAACCATGGTCAAGATTAATCCATTTTTTTTTTTGATGACGCAGTGGAAATCCATTCGGATCATACCAGGACCTCGGGTAGGCGCGCTGACGTGTGTGGGGACTCGCATTGGGTGCACTACCCCACTAAAACCACTGCGTGAGCCTTCAGCCGCTATTTGAGGGACCCGGATCTATAGGCAACGGCAACCCCTCAGCGACAGACTGGTCGCAGCAAGACCAGATTCTCCACAATAGGGAGTCTGCCCGGCTACCACTTGGCAGTGCCCTAGACGTACGTGTCTTTGACGGAGCCCGGGTTCCCATCCCGAGCCCGAACGTCAAGATGCATCCAGGTCTTGTAGCACACCACATGATTCATATCTAGAATTACAAACACTTTAAATTTTAGTTCTAGTACAAAGCCAACTACAATACCTATTCCATTCCATATCTACGAAAGGAGGCACAGATAGCTTTTTTACGGCAGTAAATAAGATAATATTTTACATCTACTCGAGAGTTTTACTACAAGCCGCTAATAGAAATAGCGAGTGAATCAGATTTATATAGCCATTATGTCCCCATCAACATCGGGAGTTTGATAGAAATACGACGCACAGACAGTTACGCTAAATCTATTTAGCTGTCGTTAAAGTAGAACTCGGAGAGAAGATTAAAAATAATATTGTCAAGGAATTTCAGAGAGAAATCGTAATGGAACTTATAAACCTTATTGTTTATTTTAGATGTTCTAAATACTTCGTAAGAAATGCGATTTCAAATGATATAATTCACTTACTGTTTCCCGCAGTGTCACTCGCCACAAAATTAAATAGAATTAAAAAGCTTATAACCGCCCTCCGTAATTGGATTATCGAATGCAATATTATTTGTTGAACTCGACTGGTGTTTGTCGAATGGCGAGATATCGTGGTTAAAGAAACATTAAGCTTCTAGAGTTATAGAGCTGCTCTTTGCGCGTTGCGTCCCTATGCACCTGCATGCTTGTACTGTCCGTCAAACAACTAAAGGGTGGGACTGTTAAAAATAATTTTAACCTTCTTCAAACCACTAGGCGCATGTTATGATACTACATTCAATTACCGTTGTAGTTATGTCGCATCGTGAATATTGACTAACATCAGGGGCCTACCTGTCGGTTAATCAAATATCTACTAATCATCGCCATCATTATCAACCATGGTCAGTCCGCTGCTATAAGCAGGCCTCCTTCAATGAACGCCAGACGGCCTATCTCTTGTATTATGTAGAAAGAAAAAAAAAACAATTCAAAATGTTACTGTATTACGCAGCAAAATCCGCCAATCCTTCACTGTAACATCTGGCGTTGCGCGTTTGTGTACAAACTACCACACCAAACAAAACTACTGTAATTTTAAACATTTGATGTTTAATTTACGTTTTGTTTTCATTCAAAATAGCCCACACACGGCACTGTATGTTCTAGCGAGCGACGATGGTCCAGTGGTGGGTGAACTGGGCCTCTTATGCGAGAGGTTCCGGGTTCGATCCTGACCTCCCGTGTGTGTCTTAAAATGGGTTTTTCTAAATTTCTTAGTGCACCCCAAACACGAGACCATCGTTCGCTCACCGGTGAATGAAAACATCGTGAGGAAACCTGCATGCCTGATGAGATTGAAAGTCTTAGAAGGTATGTGAAGTTCCCTCCTCGTCTGATTTCGAAGAGGAGACCCGTGCCCAGCAGTGGAATATATTAGGGTCTTTACTTTTTTAGTTTATGTCCTAGTGGTCAATGTTCTGTACCACAGTAACTTATCGGGTTCAAAATTATCTTGTATCTAAGTTAAGTATGTTAAAAGCCTAAAACACCCATTATACTATGTAATAATAATATGTTCATCACGAACAATCCTGACGCCATTTTTCCTAAAGATATAACGTATGCTATTTTTTTTAAGTTTGATATTCGCTTATTATTCATTAAAATTCAATTTAAATAAAGTGAACTATTTATAAATATATTATATTTTCAAATAAAAAACTTATTTTTTACTGTACGCCCTTGTACATTATAAATTATATTAAAATATATTTGTTTTGTATACGGCATTGGCGCTGTGAATGTAAACAATGAATATTTTGTGTTTGAATTATATATTGACGTTAGATGCTAATGCGTATCGACTTTCACGGAAAAAGGCTGATGATCATGATGAAAGCTTACACTATTTAACATACTAATATTATGAAGAGGAAAGATTGATATTTGTAATTTGTGTTGATATTGATTACTACATGATGTACGACGATATTTTAAGACAAGCGAGTCTAGAAGGATACGATTCAAAATTCACTTCACTTCGTGATTCATATTAATTTCTCGTGGCATTGAGTACGTTAAAAATCATTAATTTATCGTGTTTGAACTATGATACTAGCTGTTATACCAACCGGTGGAGAACGGCTAAAGGCGCTTCAGTTCACCTTGAGACGTATAACGGCCTTTCTTTAAAACTCGGCTATGTTACAAAACTAAACATTAGATTTAATATTTTAGCAACAAAAATTACATTTGCTCATGTACTTTTTACACTCGCCGAGCGGCGGTCACAAATAAATTATGTGCATTAATTGAGACGCACAGATAAGACCATAATGGAAAAATTATAAACAAATAATATGCGGATTAAGAAGTTGACGTTAAAGATAAGGAGTCTTAGTACTTGTCGATATCGTAAGTGTCGAGTCTTGTATCACCACGGAACACAGTGAAAGGGCGCGCTGGTCGGGTCTGAGGGGTAAACAAGTGAATAACGTGTCAAGGATAACAGAGCGATAAACCTCACCTCCAATATTGGTACCAGATTCGCTGGTACTGAATCGCTCGCTCTTGCCTCTAAAGTTTACAACCAAACAGCCAGAAACACAAACGGATGGAGAAAGATCGTTAGAAAGCGATAGAGAAGACACGACTTTCAATACCGAGGAACACAACGCCAGAAGGAACAACAGAAGATATTAAACTGACCTGTCCAGTACAATACTCATGTGCCTGTGCAGATTCGCTTTGAGGTCCCTGCGCGTGTACTGGCTGGGCGACGCGGGCGGGGGCGGCGGCGGGGGCGGAGCGCCGGCCTGCGCCCTCCCTATCAGCACCTTCAGATCGGCCATCAACTTCTGTACCATGGGGACGCGACCTGTTATCACCGCGACACACACACTAGTGTGATGGAGTGCTCAATCGGCGTGTCTGCCAAGACTCATTGGCTCGGGTGGTGCATCCGTGACGCTTGCTCCACGTGACGTGTTCATCAGTATGGGCGCGCGGCGTGCTCGCGGGCCGCGTGCGGTCGCAGCACTGCGCCCGCGCACGTTTTTGACCTCGCCGCCGTTATATACGTCCGATGAGTGCGCAAGGTGTCCGAGACCGCCGCGGTATCTGTTATATATTTAGGTGCGAACAAAGGGCGCCTAAAATATCGTTCGATTATCGTAAGATCTTTCAATAGATCAATTTTTCTAGTGTAAAATCTATTGGCGCGACTACGTGGTGAAATTGGCTCGGACGCCGTGACAACAAACGGCATGACTATCATTCTTTTATGTTACTATCATTGTAGATTATTATTAATGAGGAATTAAAATATTTTACATAAATGTTTTTCATCTGCCGTTCATGCCATAACGGCCACAATAATTTCATACTCCTTCTCCATTTTGTTATATCTTTAATATTGTTTTGTATGTTAATTTAAAAGTATTGTGTATACGAGCGTATTTTGAACAACAACTAACAATCGGGATATAGGTCACTTGCAGCACGGCGGCGCCAGAAATAGGTCATGCGAATGCGTTAAATTAGAACACGAAACAAATAATAAAAATTATTTCGTCGCTGAATTGGTCCAAGGATCACTGAGAATAGACGAATAAAAAAATATAGTAAATAGCCGCGACGGCTACTATTTTTTGCGTAGAACGATTTCATGTTAAATTCTATAAAATGGGATCAATAGTCGAGAGTATCGATTCCACAAGTATCTATCGTGCCACAAATACGCAACGTTTAATTATCGATAAGCCTTTCTAATTTATCATCGGCGTTTCATATCCGCCAAAATCACAATGAATTTATGCCGGTTATGACACACCCAATTATTAAAAAGCGAGCTCGTATCTTATTATTACTGTTATTAACAAAACTGTCGAGTGGATCCTCTATTCGTATAACGCCCACTTTCTGAAACGCTGGTCAAAGTGTATGTCGAATAACAGCTGTTAATGGCGATTAACATACGATTCTAGAGTCAAATTAGACAGCATTTCAGTATAGTGGCTGGGTCAACAGGCCGATCGAATTAAGTAATTTAACCACGCTTCTAGCAACTCATTTGACACTCAACAAGAGACTTGACACTGGATTTGTTAATTTTTACGTTAATCAGCCTTTCGGGAACCGAAGTTGTACAAAAAAGATACCGAAGTACTTCATCTCAGTCACATAGAAACTACCAGTTGGTTGCAAGCTGGCAAGCGTTTTCTCATTCACGCTGGATCTCTACAGACTGATACAAAAAAAGCTAACAAATGGTGTCTCGTTGGGACACAACTTTGAATATGAACAAGCGGGTGTAAACGGTTGATGTGAGGCAGAAATAGCACCTGACGGGCAGGAAGTGCGGACCGCTGACCGTGCCGACTCCCGAGCCGTGCTGTAGTGCTATTCTGTAAAAATGTATCGATATTTCACTTCACCCGAGTGATAGAGCTCACTTTACGCTCACTTCGAAAGTGCACTTTATTGATATAGAGTCCAGTTTTAAAGAATACAAATTCGTCATATCACGGCGGATTCCGATTTCGAGATTCTATAAACGACCTTACAGAATAGCCCTACTGCTCCCAACGCGAAATGTAAAGCATTATTTCAATACCATCGCTCACTTGACTAAACATAAACGATTGTAGCGTTAGTAAAGATTCAAAATATTTGTGAAATAATAAAAAAATTACGTAGCTAAATAAGTCAGTTATCGTTTTCACTTCTACCTTAGATAATCAATAGCATGCATGATGATGATGATGATGGTTTGTCAATAGTAGGAGATAAACCAATGACATTGACCACCAAAATGATAAATTCCACATAATTCTTATACTTACTTGTATATAAATACATATATAAATAGGTATCATTTATATACCTAATTAATTAACTTTCAATGCATACAAACAACCATGAGGTGTTCGCTGAGGTTGCGTTTTCCGCCTCATATCCGCTTCACCCAGTTGTGAAATACAAAAACATTGTTTTTGTTTTGTTACGATTATGAAACGTATCGTATTCCAACTCACGCTTACTAACTATATGTAGGTACTGTCAAAACGCGTCAATATATACACGATATGTACGTATATACAGCCGTTGTGACGGAAATAGTAAACCCGTGCCATTTCCCCGGGGATCGCAACAGAAAGGGAACATTTACGTGAAAACCCCAACGATGGTGTGGGCACGAACATCAAGGTATAGAAGGGAATGGTTTAGTAATGAGATCGTATGCCACACTGCTACTGCAAATTGAAAAACGTCCGGAAATAAAATCATTGCATACATAATATATGTGGGTATGAATCGGACCCAATCACATCTAAATACACATAATATACATAATTTTCCCAATTCATATAACAATGAAGTAGATATGTATGGCATTGGCTAGGTCACACACTCAGGAGAACGAATGACAGATATACCATTAATGTTCAAGTATGGGGCCCGCGTTTCCATAGACGAAGTGTTCCGTTGCCATCAACCAGCCGGGAAGATGATCTTCGTACGTGGCTGGTACGTGTACGGATGCGAGTGGCAATGGATCGGTCGTCTTGGCGTTTATTGACGGAGGCCTATGTTCAGCAGTGGACTGATAAAGATTAATAATAATGATGATGATAAACTAAATTACGGCGTTGTGTAAGCGAAGACATTGCGTAAATACGACAATACGCCACTTCATAGATGGTAAATTGACTCAGCAATATCCTATGGTCAAGCTTTCTCTGATCTAAATGAGAATATCAAGATTACCCGGTCGTAATGGACAGACTCCTAATGCTTCCGACTGTACCACAATGCGGGGAGGAAGTCTTTGCAATTTCCTCTCAACTTCATAATAAGGACACCTAAACTACCGTTTTGGTACGCTCCTATAAACAGCAAACAAGAGTACTCAAAGTACAAAATACCTGTTAGTTACTGTTATCGTTAGGGTTAAACTACTGGTCGGATTTCAATGAAAATTGGCACGCGTATAGATTATATCACTCGGAAGGTCGAAGGCTAACAAATTAATCATCATCGATCTGGAATCGACTGTAAATGTACGGACATTGAGGCTGGGGATTTTCCGACATTGAAGTACCTATACATTGATAAAAACTTCCCGATTGAAATGAATATTGAGTATTTCAATAATATATACGTTAAAACAATGAGCGTAGTAAAACATGAAACGCGGAAGTGTGACCCACTTATTTCCGGAGGTCACCAATTCGATGCACGATACTTACGTTCGCCACAACAGCAGACCAGACCAGTCCAACGCACCAGATGATACTTTTGAGTGATGTTTGTAAGTCACTTTCACTTTGGCGTGGTTTAGGGTCAAACGCGACCTCCCCACGCGGGTCCCGTTTACACACTGAGTTTGCGCGTTCGTTCCCTGCCGCCTGCGTCCTTCCGACTGGGGTGCTTCAGAAGGGTGGCGCCATAGCTACGGGCAACATCAATCAATATGCAAGATGAGGCAACGGGCTAATCAAAATTTTGAATGCACTGTCATTTTGGAATCCATGTTATACATAGTTTATTACAAAAACTTCTCGTAAACTTGTGTTTTGTGTTGTTGGATCAAATGTTTATTATATACATACTATGCCTCCTGGATAGTTAAAAGAAATGACTTAGTTTCTGTATATAAACTGTTTGTATATAAACATGTTTCAAGTGCTATACCTTGCATACATTGCCTACGAAATAAATATTATTTGATTGATTGATTGAAACTTAAAAGCTAAGATTTTATTAACAGCTTTGAACTTAAAATTCATTATAATATGTTATGGCAATAGGTTATGAGTTAAGACTTATAGCCAAAATTGTATCTAGTAAACACATTGTGTATAAACTAGGCCATAATTTAAAAAGCGAGCTTTCAATCCTAGGCAAGAGCTTAGTGTCGTTTGACCGTTGACTTGGAGAGGGAGAGGGATGATGGACCGCCGTAATCCGTAAGAGCTTCGACGCAATCGCTTTAGCCAGCCATTAAAGTTTTATTTTCACAAGTTAACCTACGAATATTCATATGAATAGAGTCTAACAAAAAACTATGAATCCACTCATTGAAATTGGTTAATGTTGTGATTTTAATGAGTTCTTGAATGAATGAAAAAATATTAATTATGGTACCGTGAAACCGACGAGGAAGTCCTCGTTAGCCATGAATACTATGATTTGCGGATGTTTGACTTGTAGTAACATTTAAATCTCTCTCATCAAACAATTATTATCATTTAATCTAGAAGATATAGTACGAAATGTATAAATAACAAATTAAATATTCTCATATATTTAACACATTACAAAATGCATAAAATATAAAACTCGGCCAAAGCGTGCAACGCAACATAAGTATGCATGTCGAGAAATATGCAGATAATTGTTATGCAATCGAAAGTTACTTAATTTAATTCACTTATCAGTGTTACGTTTCTATTAAGCTGGTAGACGAGTTGTTCTCAATTTAAACAACCACTCGACTCGAACAACCCAAAACTATAGAAAAGCCACTACAACAATCGATCGACTTTCTAGCATTTTAGAATTTCGTATAATTTTATTCGACAACTTGTGGTAGAATTTAATCGCAAGGAAAGTATGTAAGGATACCTGAAGGACGTCCGTCAAAGAGTAAAAAGCATTTTGCTACTCTCCACCTCTAAACAGATAGATAGAACAAGTACAGTACAAGCATATGAAATTACTGTCATCGAGTTTGTTTCATGATACAATGTTATTCGTGTGGGTGGGAGGGTTCAGTCGAAGTTAGAACTCGATGAACATTTGCCAATTAATTTTATTGATCACAGATCAACTGTTTACCAGATTGCTTTTCTATACTTTTTTTATTATATTAATTGGATTGTGCAGACGCCAGATTAAGCCAAATTGGCAGACGTGCCACCTGATAGTAAGGGGCTAATATCACCGATGGACATAAACGTGTTTAACTGAAATAAGCCTAGTCAACTCAGTTACAGATAAGATAACCGCCGGGTTTACGAAGAGCTGATCGACGCAAAAATTAATAAGTCAACTGTCAAGTATCTTGTTAAATGTCAAATGAGTTGCTAGAAGCATGGTTAAATTACTTAATTTGATCAGCCTGTCAGGTGACATAACAACTACAATGAAAAGCTGTGTTTGACTCTAAAATCGTATGTTAGCCGCCATTAAGAGGCCTGTTAGTTGACATACACTTTGACCAACGTTTCAGAAACCGGCCGTTAGTCTTGGTGCCATAACTACTCTGCCTGTCCTGCCCTTTTCACCTAAACACAGCAAAGCTATTTCAAGGTAGAAATAGTTTGGGTGGCAGAGTGCTTCCCTCTATAATAGAATAAGACTATTGAAGTTTTTGAGCGTGTTGACTCTTCACTTCTCTCCTGTTTGTTAATCATACACGTTAACCTATTTCTGTCAGACAATACCGTGTTGACAATTAAGCTGTCCATACACGAACCTACCTCTACTCCAACATTAAATAACGGACCACATTTCAAGCCATTAATTACATATTAATCTAGCCTATAATGATATAATAGTGCGCAAAATATGCACCGCTTTTACGCAAGTTACGCAACTGTGTTGTAATGGCACGCACCGGCAGAACGCAGCGCCGACGGCTGATGGACGGGAACGCGTGCGTTTGCAAATCACAAACAAAACTGCATAACATAATAACAACGCAACCATTTGTTGTGCATGCACCGTATAACATATATAATATGTCCGACCGGCCAAAAACAGTGGTGTAGAAAGCGCATAATAAAATCCAAGGCCTTTTTTTCCAAGCATGGTGTATTTTTTTAAAAATAAAAGAAAAAGTAATTTATTTCAATTCAAAAATAACAATGTCGATTTATAATGTCGATGGTGAATATCTAATCTATCTGTTTTCCTTCACCGGTGAGCGAGCGATGATGTCGTGTTTGGGGTGCGCTTAGAAATTTAGAAAACCCATTTTAAGGTACATACAGACGGGTCTGGATCGAATCCGGAACCTCTCGCATAAGATAGCGGCGATGGTCCAGTGATGGGTGGACTCGGCCTATTATGCGAAAAAACCCTATATTCAAAGTTAATTTTTAACCACGTTTCTGAAGTAGTCTATAATCGCCTTCAATACCTATCAATCAATTGCTATTTTTAATTTATATTTTTTTCAACCGACTTTAAGCTCCAGCGATTTGTCAAATCAACCTATCTTTATAATTATAATATTATACAGCTTCAAAGACCATAATGAAAGTCTATATTGATAATTATAACAACAACCTTTCTGTTGTCATTTAGGAAATATGTTAAAAGCGTGGAACGGTAATAATGGTTTCATAATGAAGTGTGAAACTATTTATGTCTTGTGAGAAGTCGAACGCACCAAACAGGAAAACCTTAATGAGAGCAATGATAATGACACTGATGGCTTAAAATTTGAAATATAAGAGCGCGCTACCCTAAAGATTTCTTTTGCCAATCATAGATTTTGCTATCACAGGATTCATGTTATTAAAAAAAATGTCTATGTTTTCGTTTGTCTAGAATAAACCGAAAATTAAAACCACAGAAACAAAGTGTGTGAAAAATGTTTTAGGTAACGTAGTTTAATTTGATAAATATAGATAAAGCATGTTGTTGTTTACATTGTAAGAATCGATCGCGTCTTTTGTTTTATTATATTCGATCATACATCAGAAAACATTTCAATTCAACCGACTTTAAGAACTTATATTCTTGATCTAGGCAATTAAAAATGAAACTATATTGTAACTATTGTATTGCCTCTGTATTCATACGGAACCTTCAATCAGTCGGTTCTGTTGTACGGACGACGTGACAGAATCGATGGGGCCGATAAGAAGTACGTCAAGCGAAAAACGTTGAAAGCGAGCGCAGAAGACGAGATAACGTCTGTACGTGATGCCGATGGTATCTGACGTCTTATGCAACGGCCACATTAACATGTTACACAACTGGGAAAAGGACGGAGAGATCTTTGTGAAATATTAGATCATCAGCCCGCATCAAAACATTTGCTAGTCGCAAGGTCTCTTAATGAACGCCAAAACGGCCGGATCTAATAAGGAGCGGCCACTGCGCGGATAATATAGTCCCATCTATTTGCAGTTTTACCTACCCTCCACCCTGGACATTAATATCCTATAAGAATCCAAGAGATTGTTATAACCGTTACAAACTCTACAATTATTTTATTGTCTTTCACATTAAAGTACAAGGTCTTAACCTCTTAGCAGGTGTAGTAAGAATGTGATAGTTTAAAAAAACATTTATGAATCATTAATAAAAAAATTGAAAAGTCGGTACATGGTCGACCTCTAGCTGGTCGGGGGATTAGCCGTCTAGGCGTTCATTGGAAGAGGCAAATGTCAAGCGGTGGACTTACACATTGTGATGACGAATGACTAATGAAACTTGGTATAGAATGCAAAAATAGAGGGAAAGATATAAAAACGAAAATAGGCAAACACCTAAGGTTGTGCGCAGTATGTTTGTATGTGAATACTTGTTTTTGTATGCGCGTTAACAAATCGATATTTGTGGCAAATAACGCAAAGGCCAATCGCACAATTAATAGAAGTGAAATGAAACAAACATAAGGAATTAGCATCAATAAGGCCGACCGATCTGACCGCAAGGGAGAATTACTTTCCCTTTTATTGGTGTGAAAGTGTTGATGGCCGGTGAACAAAGGTCTCATCTTAAGCATTTCATCAGACTAATTCTAAATGCAAATACATAGGCAGACAAAATAACATAACATAACAAAAACCACATTACAATATTTGTGGTTTTTCAGTGCCAGTCACAAACGAAGCAGACATTTTTTTCTAGAAAATATCAAATATAAACAAATATCTGATCCTGCAAATACTATTCATCTCAAGTCTTAATAAAAAACGCGTTGTAACGATAAAAAAAGTTTTAAACTTGTATATATTATAACGTCTACGTGTATGGAAATTTGTCAATTCGATAAAAATTCATTTTATGTTGGACAGATGCATGAAATTAACATTGATTATATTGAACAAATTAACATGAGATAATTATGTGATAAAGAGTGTGTTCATCTGTAGCCAACCATACTTACTACTGTGGCTCAGCGGCCCTGGGTTTTGGCCTCCGAAACGAAATGTATGGCTAATCTTGCCTGAGGTATATTTTTTTTATAATATGGTTGATAGCCCGATAATACTTAGAATATATTTACAAACTTATCCATTATCCATCGCAACATTTAGTTCTATAACCGTCCACTCCTTAATTGTTTCCAATGCCAGGACGGTTCATTTTTCTCTACTCGCATCCAACTTGGTTGGTAAGGATCGTCTTCGGTCGACGTAATCTCTGTCCGCTCTGTCGTTGTTAAAGATTACCCGTGTGCATGCTGTTATCATATTCGTTTGTGAATTCCCTTGCGTTAGGTCACAGGCTTCGTTTGTTTGTTAGTGTTAATAGTTCGATCTCATCTCCATCAGACACATTAATGTTCTCGCTAGGCCGCGGGTAAATTGCACACGCGATCCGCCCAGAAACACTCGCCCAACTGCCAACTCGGTCAATGCAACTGCAATCGACTAGTAGTTATCGCAACAGTTTATTTATCTTTATAAATATCTAGTATGCACTCTACAAACGATTAAATATGGGTGATAGACTAGAATATGACAAGCTGCGAAATCAAAGATAAGACAGTAGTACCCATCTACTGAGACGTACCATTTATTTATTTAATTCGAATATTTTTTTTTTCAACATTTTAAAGACGATCTCCGTGCCGTAGCCGGTCCGTGTTGGATGCGAGCGGCAAGGGATCGGTCGTCTTGGCGTTCATTGAGGGAGGCCTATGTTCAGCGATGCACCGATATACAATTAAAAAACTCAACTCTCGTACAGTCTCGTGAACAAGATACTCGTAGATATTGTTGAAATATCGAGCTCCGCGAAATAAAAAGATGTACATGGTAATATCCCGTTTGCAAATATTATTTGTATGCCAATTTTCACAAGATGTTTACTAACCTTACCGAAAACAAGCTGTAACCTTGTAAAAATGGATTGCACGGATTTAGAAAAACCTATTTCTGCATGAATGAACGAATGAATATTTATCAGGGATACGGTCAAACTCGAATTTAGAACTTGAAGAACCAGTCTCAACTGAATCAGTTCTTATTATTCTTCTATAGAAGAGGAGGCAAACGGGTTCACCAGATATTAAGTCATATCATCAATGGACACCAGCTACACCAGAGGATAAGCTTTTCCTTCAAAATGACCACGAAATTGCGTATTGCTAGAATGTCGATGCAAGTATTCCAATACTCGCCGAGACAATAAGTGCCATCAAATTTAAACACGTAAATATAAAAAACAATTAAACATTTCTTTAGAAAACGAGAAAAACATATCGAGACATCCAAATAAGACTCTATTATTTTCATAGAGTATCGTAATACCTGTTATCTCATGTGTTTTCGTAAACTCGAGTTGACGTCTACATACTCGTTAAAATCAGGTTTTAAATTATGTATCACCTTAAAGGTAAATTGGCAAATGTAGGCGTGGGCGGGGCCCAAGGTCCATCCGTTACTACTTCACTTATTTTTAAATTGTAAATACAAACAAAATTATTTCGTATATGTACCAAATACATTTATAAAATGCTAAATTAACACAGCTTTATACATGCCATATTTTATGTAAATCTTTACATTATAGTTATTATAATTGTGATACAAAAACATATTATGAAAACAATTTTGTAATAAGTAATTAATGTTTAAAGTTGAACTTGATAAATTTTTTCTATTTTTGTACTGTTACTATTTATAAATGAAAAAAATAAGAAGATTGAAATAGTGTTTTTATTAAAAGGTTTTAGTGGTAAGGTAAGTTGGTTCATTGATATTAATTGGTAGGGAAGATTGGTTGCAATTAGTGGTGTTTTTATCATTTTTAAGGGAACCCTTTAGAATCCTGAAATATTTGGCAATTATATTTCTCTATTTTTGTCTAGTAACACTAGCTGTCCCAACAGATTTCGTTCTGACACAAGTACGTCTGTTAAAATAGTTTAAAAAAACTAAAAACACGCTTTTTATAGAAACCCAAACTAAAAAATAGAAAATAAATTTTAATAAATTTAAATTAAGGATAGTGTTAAAAATTTCAATAACTATAAATTAATAATAGTGTAAATAAAAAAAATATTTTATTTAAAAAAAAGCGTGGGGCGCATGGTGTCAATATAGTTATAAATATTTTATTGACAGATATGAGTAGAGTGATTATCATTTTGATAATATCTTAAAAAGCACCCCACGCTTTTTTTAAAATAAAATATTTTTTTTATTTACACTATTATTAATTTATAATTATTGAAATTTTTAACACTATTCTTAATTTAAATTTATTAAAATTTATTTTCTATTTTTTAGTTTGGGTTTCTATAAAAAGCGTGTTTTTAGTTTTTTTAAACTATTATTTATTTTAAATAAAATATTTTTTTTATTTGCACTATTATTAATTTATAGTTATTGAAATTTTTAACACTATTCTTAATTTAAATTTATTAAAATTTATTTTCTATTTTTTAGTTTGGGTTTCTATAAAAAGCGTGTTTTTAGTTTTTTTAAACTATTATTTATTTTTTACTTTTTAGTTTTAACAATACGGGGAATCAGAGTTCGATTTCGGAGAGGGAGCCTGAGAAACGGCTACCAGAACCAAGGAAGGCCGCAGGCGCGCAGATTACCCACGGAGAGTTACATACTGACATACTGACATACTGACAAACTGACAAACTGACAAACTGACAAACTGACAAACTGACAAACTGACAAACTGACAAACTGACATACAAGTGAAGCTAATAAAAAGCGTGTAAAAATAGGGATTGGAGGGTGAAAATTAAGGGTTTTATGGATTTTGAAATGCTGCATCGTAAAAAAATAAACATACAATTTTACCTATCTAAAAATAAATTAAGGGGTTGGTTACCCTTAACATATAGGGGGATGAAAATTAGATATTGTCCGGTTCGCAGACCTAACCGATATGCACATAAATTTTCATAAGTCTAGCCGTTTTGGAGGAGTTTAATTACAAATGTGACACGAGAAATTATTATATTAGAAGAAGAGGTTACAAACATCTGTACACGATGGCTAGAACGAAGTAATCCCCTGAGATCCTCTTAAAAGAAGAACGAAACTTAAAAAAACCTAACAGACCTCTGTTTATATTATAAGGTACCAAGTACCAACCTTATAGGCTAGTAAAAAAGGACAAAACAACAGAAACTGGCCAATCGACAACAATTAGACACTTAACAAAAGTATGATGAGCGCCTTTCAGACTCGGCCTATAAAACTCTTAATTAACGTCTTTGATATTTTTTCTTTGTTTGTGCCGTAAAACCTGGCGTTTTGCCATTTTCGAGATTCTAGGTCAACGGGAACTACCATACCTAGAGGTTTTCAACCCAAAACTTATGGGATCCTTACGGATACCGAGAATTGTCAATTTTTGTTAAAAACTAAGGTAAATTATGAACAAGTTTTAACAAAAATCGAAATTTGATATCAGGACCTTGATTTTTATACACCTAAAGGGAATATAGACCTTAGTATCTGATAATGTTCTCGTACAGATCGTTTTTTTACGCTTCGAGGAACGAACTGCTAACTATATTCTAATGAATACGACGTTAACATGTTACTATGGCAAAATTTTCTAGTCTGTATTTTTGTACAGTTTAGTAAATTCGTGGATTTAACAAATTCTTGTGAAGTACAACATCGTAATACACGTTGTCTATTTGAAATAATACCACATTATATTAGAAATATCGAATTCAATTTTTTGACTTTCATTTATTAATAAGAAATATTTCATTGTCATCATTATTAGACAAGGGACGATTTTACCAACAAGGACCGGCCACTGCACAGAGATCATCTGCCCACAGTGGCCGACCAACGATTCGCCTAAATTGAAGTGGCTTACACTCCTGAACCTTATGGGCCCACCCTTAGGCTATGTGAAAATATTGCTAAGCTTCCTGAATGCTGCTCATCATAATTTAATCATCCTATCGGCTCTGGAAGTTATGCGGATCTGGCTGCAAAATATTTCCAAGATAGACATACTTTGTAGTTTGCAGTTATGCCGTCGACGTTAACCGATAAAGGGAGATATGGTTCTTTGAGCATAAAATTCATCTTAAGAGCTACATGTCGGGACGTTTAGACTCTGCAGCATCTTCTTCAAGCTCTCCAGCGACTCTCTTTATAACGATATCGTCGGCGAACTGAAGAAATATATTTAATGATGTGTTTTTAATTTTTACTGTCCCCCAAACGCAATTAAAAAATCTGGCTTAAATTTATCAGTAATAAATACATTTTGTTTATTTATGTCTCGATTGCTTTAATATACATCAACATACCGTATGACAATATTTATCATATGTTTGTAATTTATAGGTAGATAGTAGTCCACTAGTTGAGGGGGTCATGTTTGAGCAGATGTTATCGTGCGATGTTCAGTGACAAATATCGTCCGGCAAATCCGAGGTCACACACGAGGTAAACGATGAAAAAAACATCAACATTTGTAATTGTTTCGCGAAATATTTATCATCTTTCTTAACATAAATAATGCGTATTTGGTAAAATTCTTATATAGTTTTGACCTTTTTCTATTGATTTTTGGAATATTTTGTATTCATCATCATATTTTTCACGGCCTATCCTTCATTCTACATTGATTGTGTAAGAGAATACAGCATATTTAGTGTTTCAAAAACATCTCAAGCTAGTAAAGTTTATCAGCCATATAGATCTATCTCGTCTATTGTAGCTAGCACACGATAATTTTTATCATAGATTCGATTATATAAGTGATAAGGTCTTTACACGTTTCTTCAATTAATTCCAACAACTATGAAAACATTGCAGACGTGAATTTATAAATCAATAACTTTCAACAATGCACCAACGTATCTCTATAGGAGATAGAGATCACTAGATATCGAGTGTTTTTAACTAAGAACTTTCAACAACGATATATTCCACCATCCGGAGATCGCACTTGGGTGTCAATCGACTTACCCGATAAAGTTTTTGATGAAGCAGTAGACCGCGAATAGGGTGGCATCGTTGAGCCCCAGCTCAGGTTTGATGCTGGGCAGCAGGGGCGGCGCCTCCCGCGAGGAGCGCACCTCCGGCGTCGCCGCGCTCATGGCGGGCGGGCCGCGCGGGCGATGATGAGGGCTCAGCTCGCCCGCCGACCGCCGCACACACCACCACCCCCGTCCGGTGCTCGGCACGACAGAGCCGACTCGTATAGTATCGATCGCGGCGTCGCGCTTGCGTACACCACACTCGGCTCGCCTCAGACGTCCAGCATGAGGAACGCGAGGTAGATCATGAGTAAGAACCACGGACAGAATAGGTACATGCAAATGGACATCGTTCGGGTGTTCAGTGATCGTGCCACGTGCTGTGGCGCGTGTGTCTGTAGCCGCGGCGGCACTCTGACTGGACGCGCTCGCGCCGGCCGCGTGCTGCTCGGTGGCCGCTCACCGCTACTATCTATACATATATCCGGGGACCCGAGCACGCACGGCTTACACCTTCATTTACATGCTGGAAGCCCGACAGCCACACCACCACTATAAACTATGTTACCGACTTTCTTCGATGATGAGAAAAGATGGCCTTAACAAGAAAGTTTGATGACAGCCAGCATTTGGAGGTCCTTTCTCATTACCATACCTTACTCCTTACGATTAACAATTAACGTAAAATTAAAAAAAAAAATCAAATCATATGCCACGTAAAATAATAATATGCAAGCCTATTTTTAAACACGAGTTTTACCTTCCGTTATGATAACACATAATTAAAACAGTACATTAAACGATGTAATTAACTTTAAATTAAAGCAATAAACAATGGTAAGCGCGGGTTGACCTCTGTAAAACATGAAGCCGTTATGTACCTTCAATTAACTTCCTACGTGGCGTGTGCGTCAAACTCATAATCATGTGCCGGTACAATGCGATCGATAATCATAGAAGCATGTGTTTACCAGATCCCCTAAAGTGGAGTTGGTGTCAACGTCCTCCGGCGTTCCAACTAGTAATCACGACAAAAACTCCATCCATCGGAGTCGCGACTCGCGCAGTGACGCACAACACTTTTTGCTGCGGCCATAAGTAATGTACAGAATTTATACAATTATCTAGAATTTTCCATGAAATCCTGTTGCGGCTTATTGAATGCAATAATCGTAATTTACCTGCAATTAATGATTGCGTGATTTATGATGGTCTAGTTGATAAAGGTTCGGTTCTGGAATTATGAGGCCTGAGTTCGAGCCTAATAAGTTCCTCGGAAATACTTTCGCAGTATATATATTTCGCCTACTTTTTGTTATTTGCTATTATTCTATCGATTTAGGTGGTTAAAGCCAACGTTAAGGCCAACGAGGAGGCCGAGTAAACGACACAGCTGATCGCAAGTGGTATTCTAGACACTCTCGCAAGTGGTGTGTTTGAATACTAAATATAGCTTAAGTGGTGGCTATCTTAATCTTTTCATTACTTCATAGTAAAAAGATTTAACTCAAACAAACAAGGCTTCAACAATCTCACCAATAATTAAGAAATGTATATTATAGATTCTCGAATATTGGAATCCGATCCTGACTTTTATCAAATTCCACATCTGACTAAAAGCCATAAAAAAATAAAGCCATTATTACCATTACAATTTATGATATCTAAATCGATTAATAAATTCAAATTTTTATATGAAATCGAATCTGGAATCCAAAACAAAAAATACCAAAAAAATACAATGCAATTTAATCGAAGTCAAAATAGAGCGCCAACATGCAATTCCGAGAATACAGCGGCACGCGGAAGATGCTACAGATGAACGTAGCAAATATTACATGTGACGCCGATCTTATTGTCCAACAACGATGGCAACAAGACAACAAGACAACCCGCTTCTCAGAAGACCGTTGACTTCCTGACAGAGTCCTCGGGGATTTCTCGGTAATGATATATTTAATACGAGCAATTAGGTGCGGGATCATTAAGGAAGGAATGCAATCTATAATCCGACGTTTTTCTAGCAATATATGGGTGCAGGAACAAATCAAGAAATATATTATTGTACTAGCTCTAAACTTCACCATTGGATCTATCCTCGACGAGCCACTGCTAACACAAAAATATACTGACAAAATACCGTCTTTCCGAAAACTCCAGAACTCTTCATTAGCCCATTAAATATTTTCTTCAGCTTGCGTTTAGCGCACGCAATTGAACAACCTCTTTATTTCTTTTTTATGGCATTTTATCACAACACAATTATTATCAACCTATTTCTATCTACTGCTGGAAGAAAATCCCCTTCAATGTACGACAAGTCATAGTTTATTTTTTTCAAATTAGTACCAACAAAGTATCTTTTTGAACGTCTTTGAGCCTATCACCGGTTCCAAGGTAAGACAACTGAGAGAACCGGCGAAACAATTTCAGTGGAACTAATATTTTTAAATATTCCATTACAAATTTTACATGTTGTTACCCTGAAATGCCTTGGAGGAACGCTCTATCTTTACCACCGAAACATTATTTAAGAACTTTTAAATTTTTTGACGGAGAGATTTAAATACTTTCAGGGATCTTATTGTAAAACGCATATGGTTGCCTTTAAAATAATTGCTTGCTTTATTGAGTCTAATCACTGGTATATTATTATCTACCCTGTGTGTATTCTGTACATTCTTAATATGTGTAATTTTTTAATAGTTAGTAAAGTACAGCCACTGCACGGAGATTACGGTCCCATCATGAGCCATCTGCTCACCTACCTACCAATTGAGCTTAAAGGCCATCAGACCTTCTTCTTCTCTACTACTTGGTAGCGACCTAGCCTCCATCTTCCAGAACGTCGGCCTCCAATCTCAATCATTTAAGTACATTGTATAAGATGTATTTTTTCTATGACACAAGTCGCTATCGTAATAAAAATACAATGCTTTATATAAGATAGGTAACATTTGCCCAGTCATGGTATTGTGAAAAAACCGTGCAAACATCATTACGACTCCGGTACCACATAGAGCAGAACGAATTTTAAGTTTCATTGTATTATTCACTTTGCATATAATATATACGTAAGAGAATATAATTATATCTTAGGCTTATCTATATCATTTTTAGACCTTTTTTCTCTCAAAAATTATTAAACTTTTGGCGATTGTAGCGTAAAATAATCTAATTTTATATCATGTTTAGTCTACATCTACACTAATATTATAAAGAGGAAAACTTTGTTTGTTTTTTTTTCAACCGATTTCAAAAATTTTTTGACCGATTTCAAAAATTCTTTCACCATTCGAAAGCTACATTATCCACGAGTAACATAGGTTACATTTTATTCTGAAAAAATAAAAATAGGGTTCTGTAAGATATTTGGGTTTTTCGGACACAAGGTGTAAAAAATCAACCAGAATAGTTACTTATTTTGCGTACTAAGCTCCCGTTGTAAATCTTAGTTAACGCAGGCGAAGCTGCGGGCAACAGCTAGTAATAGATAAGGCCACTTGGATAACTTTATACGAATAATAATATTTCCCTTTTCTGTATTTTCAAGCCTGGATAAGTTAACTAAAGCAACTTTAAAGAACTTGAAGATAACCATGTTAGCTATCATAATTCATATTACAATGATAATGCATAACGTAACATAGGAGAACTTGTGTGCCCGATAAGGCTCGGCGCAAACGGGCCACCGACCACAGCCACTGGTGGCCAGCGACAGCGACTTAACACATTTTTTCATATATTTTGTATAGACGCGCCGCACACGTGTAGCCGGTGGCGGCCACTCGCTACAGCAGTGTCCGCGACTCGCCACTTGTGGTCGCCGACACCCGCCACCGTCGCACTGCTCCACCCCCCGCGCAGTTAACCGTTAGACGTTCTACGTATTGCACGCGTCACCATGGAGCACGACGCCTCAGTGGATATTGATAGATTCATATCGGAAATTCATTCACGTCCCGCTATTTGGGATTTACATTCTGATATATATAGCAATAGAAATGAGAAAGTAAAAGCCTGGGAAGAGATTTGTGAATTATTTATTAAGAATTTCAAGGACAAAAGTAATAAAGAAAAAAGCGCCGCTGGTAAGTTGACATTTTCAATAATTTGTGTCGTGTTTATTCATATTCTGTTTTCTTGCCATGGTATTGATCCTTCATTCATAAAGTAATCTTTTAATATGTCTCGTGTAGTACATGATCGTAAAGTTGGTGTACCTGTATCTTCTACATTTTCGAATCCGACTACATTCAGCGTGTGTTTGAAATTGTAACCATCTCTTTTACGAACAAAGTTGTGCAAAATGCAACACGTTTTTACGATGTCTTCTGAGAATTCAATAGATGTATTTAATGGGCGATGAAGTATTCTCCATTTGTTGGAAAGTATACCAAATGCACATTCTATGCAGCGCCTAGCACGACTTAGTCTATAATTAAATATTTTTTTATCTGAAGACAAATGTCTTCCAGCATAAGGTCTCAACATGTGTTCGGATAAACCAAATGCTTCATCACCAACAAATGAATAATTTAATGCTTGACGGTTACCAACTGGTCTTTCTGGAGGTATATTAATAGATTTGTCTTCAATCCTTTTAAATAATTCACTCTCTTTAAATATTGTTGAATCCGATGCTTTGCCATAACAACCAACATCCACGAATGTGAAAAGGTAATTAGAGTCACAAACCGCCAAAAGTACCATCGAAAAGTAATTCTTATAGTTGTAGTATAAGGATCCGCTGTCAAATGGGTGAACAATTCTTATATGTTTCCCATCGATAGCACCTAAGCAGTTAGGGAAATTAGTGTTTTCTAGAAACCCGCTAGCTATTTCGTTCCACATATCCTTCGTTGGTTCTGGTATACATATTGCTTTTAACCTATTCCAAATTAGTTGGCACGTTTCTTTGACTATCATTCTCGCTGTAGATGCACCACGATTGTAAGTCGTTTCAAAATCTCCAAATGAACATCCGGTACCAAGGTACCTGAAACAAATAGCAACTTCTATGTTAAATACAGTATTGTTGAATAATAATATAATTTGTTACAGCTGCCACATTGCAACGAAAGTGGAAGAGTCTCCGCGATAGTTTCAACAGAGAAATTGGGAAGCAAAAGAAGAGCGGATCTGGAGCATCAGGCAGGAAAGAATATATATATTTTAATCAATTGTCTTTTTTGAAACGTCTTAAAAACGTGAGACCTACAAAGGATGAAGAGATTAACGAAAATGATTCAGGACTAGAACAACAAACGGAACAAAATGAAGAAGAAACTTGTTCTATGAGCAGTTCCAAGAGAAGGGCAACGAAAAGGAGGATTGATAAATCAGAAAACGAAATATTGAAACAACTATCGGACAATATAAAAAATAAATGTGTAAGACCTGAACATGTGGATCCTGACAAAGATTTCTTGATGTCAGTCTTGCCGGATATTAGAAAAATTCATGATGATTTTAAAATTGATTTCAAGGGTGAAATGTTACAGCTGATTAAGAAGTACAAAATGTATGAACCTATTCATAATTACAGATCTTACTCATCACCATCTTATGTATATTCTTCACAAAACACAAATGCTTATACAATAAACCAAGCTACTACATCGACTTCGATGTCTTCTCCATCGGCATTGTCAAATTATTCAAACCATTCTATTGATAATAGTTCTATAATAGAAGAAATGTTTGGTACCGAATCATAGAGAATTATAAATTCACGATGATTTAAAAATTGATTACAAGGGCGACTTGTCACAGTTAAAGTTTAAAATTACGGATCTTACTCATCATAATAAATGTTAAAATATTAAATGTGTTTTACTTATTTAAACCTATTTAAATATTAAATGTGTTTTACTTACCTTAACGTGATTGCGAGTCTCTCTGCAGGGCTGATGCTTTGCCGCATACTGGTATTTTGCCGTATTAATCCATCTTGTAACACCAACAGCAGTTCTTGAAATGTAGTCAAACTCATTCGAAAATGTCTAAAAAACTTTTTTGGATATTTTTGTAGATTATCGAAATGCAAGTTATGTTTTACTGTAGGACCAGTTAAAATTGGATGTATCCAATATAGGCGGCGATGGCGTTGTCTACGTCGTCTGCGTATTAACAATAGCGCGAGCAAACATTCCGTGTCGGAGTCCATCGTAAGACTGCGCAGCAGAGAGTGGGTTAAACGTGTGGCGGCTTCTGAACACCGGTGGCTGTCGCTCGCTTCTGACACTGCAAATGTGGCGGTATGGTAGCGCGCGACAGCCACCGGTGGCTGTGGTCGGTGGCCCGTTTGCGCCGAGCCTAAGATAAAAAAGACGGACAGCATGTAGAACACGCCATCTTTCTTTAGGTCACTCGTTAAGGGAGAGGTCATCATCATCATCAGCCTTTATACGTCCACTACTGAACATAGGCCTCCCTCGATATTAAATATGGACCATATATATTTTGTAGTCTTATTCTATCAACAGTTCAGGACTGTGAGGATTTATCTGCAATATATTAGATCGTATAAGTCAATCTCTTCAAGTCAAAAATTCTCCTTAATCGTTTTATTTTTATTAATCTCTCTCTCAATTCGGCTTAGCGTTTAAAATGGCAACGTCCTATAGATTGTGTTACTATAAAACTTAGTTTGGTACAAATACATAATTATCTCTTTTATCATTGTCAGAGGGAAAGCTCGTGATTATGATATCAAATGATAAGGATCGAAGCCATATTTGGGAGCGATCTGCGATACACCGGCTACCGTATTTACGCAAGTCGCCCGCTGGCGCTGAGTACCGGCGCACGCGCAGACTGTCGCAACCATCATTACTCTCACCACGAGCGCTACCACACTTGGCCGATTAATATTATAACTCGATTTTATTTGTTAAAATCGTTCTCCATAATGACATATTACTCAAGTCCTTGTCCAGATTGTTAGAGATGGCATCATCATTAGGTCGTTATTACCAATTGCTGAACATAGGCCTTCAATTGTTACTGCCTTCCTTTGCCCCTTGCTAGTTTCAACCATGTTTTACTTGCCAGCTTTAAATAACCCATACTAATACTGTAACTATAAATGTGATTTTTTACGATTAATTAATCTCAATCTCTCTTCCAATGAAATATAATATTGTATCTTTAACGCGTGCGATGCTACGTTATCATCGAGTGATTTATCTTAAAAAAATGTGGTGTCGTGGGACACCAGGTAGGAACGAAGTTCCTTCGGCTAAAAAGAAAGGTATTATACACTACTCGCTTGTGTATGCGACTGTCGCGCCTGCGCACGTCTCATTTAACGGTTTTATTCCACGCATTTTTTCTTACGGTTTTACTATCACATTTTTTTCAGTTCGATCGCGCAGCAAAATCCCTATCTCCTCCAAGCCTGCCGTAAGGAACTTCGTTCCAATAAAAAAAATCTATGCGTCTAGCAATTAATAAAAAATAAGATTACATTCATGTCGAACATAGAATATATTATAGTCAAATATTTAATTTTAAGTTAAAAATAAGTAGACCTTTAATAAAAATGTATACACAGAACATTATTCGGTGAGATAGATCTAGATTCTAGGTTCATATTATCTAGATCGAAGCTGAAATGGTTTACCGAAAGGTCAGGTAGAGATTACGCGAAATCGACAAATGGATACCGAAATAGAAATACCATACAATGTAATAACTTCCTAAATATCAAATATAATAATGGTGATAGCAAATAGGTAAAATCGATTTCTTATAATATATTATATAAAAAATCGACTATTCGATTTGATCTTAAAGAGGATGAAAAATATGAATTGCTTGTTATGTTGGCCATATTGTTTTTAAACCATTTTCAATGTTTTTCTATTCCGCTACCAACCATTTCACGTCATATATTTATTCGCTACTTATCCTGAGACAGACGTCTCGTTGTCAGTCATTACAATGCCTACCTTGACCTTATCTCCGAAACACAGAAAAGCTCTATGACGGAAAAATAACTAAGAATGGGTGGTTTTTATTTTTGCGTATAGATGCTCCTTACTTGCTTCTTCTAGTGATGACAGTGCTGATGTAGTATTAGCAGAATGTGCAAGCAACTGAAAAGTAAATGCGATAAGGTTTGACACGTTATCACAGGAGCCGCGCCGACCGTGTCTCGTTACCAACATGGAATTGTTTGCGGCGTGGAATCTACACCTGGGCTGGTCACTTCTACGGACATAATCGTAGTATTGTAGAGTCGATTAGAAAGGCGATGTTTCTCAAGCCAGATATTTCGACGGAGCTTTCGACTGCGCAAATGAGGATCTATCATGAAATGCCTTTATACCTTTTTAGATAATTTGATGCAGAATCTAGGGAGAGATTTCTGATGGTAGTAGAGAGTATCTCTACTCTCTAGCATCTATTAGCGGAAATGCCCGATCCAAGAGTCTCGGCAGCGGCCGTACGGCTAAGAAAGTTTCATTATACGTGTATAATAAAGCCGAAGATTACTTTATACTTGTGTAATATTTGAGCGTGTTAATCTCCGGGAAGACTAGCCACATTGATAACGTTTTTTTTTCGCATTTGCCAATTCAATAATAATTAAGATGGGTTATTATTATTAAGTTTTAATTACACCGTTTTAAAATTTTTAGTTTCTGAGATTATCAAAATATGAATTTGTGTTTCTCGTGGTTTATCATGAAAGCAAAATTAAACATTGACATTTATTTACTTGTGGTATTGTGGTATGTGGTATATTTTTCATGAATCACCATTTCGTGGTTCTTAGATGTTACGCACATCCATAATATTTATTGGAATTCGGCGAAAAAAAAATTTAACAAGTCTTAACACCTCATTTGAAAGATGACTCCATTGTATTGTATTCTTATCTCAACGACAGCTCCCTGACGACATAGGTAAATAAACATGAGTGTTACTTCACGCGCCCTAGCGTGAGTGTGTGACTGTGTCGCAAGCTCCGTAACCTGTTTCTTCATTAGCTTGCTCATATACGCTAGTACACTTAACTATTTTCGTAAAATGGACATAAAACATAATTCAAGAAAGTAACGTGTTTTGTATATTATTTTTACACACATTGATATAAAAAATATAAATATTTTTTAAATAAATAGTACATACCACGGTAACGTAGTCTTGTAGATGACATGGCATGACTAAACATCAGTGATTATATGTTAAGACAAATGGCCATTCATTTGGACAATTTGTCCTAGTAATATATCATAATGCTAATTTATAATAATTAAGGTTACTGCATTGTTTAAGATACCTGTAGGTGCAACTGAAATACAGTCTAATCATTATTCCATTTCACTGTGGAATATGTCGAAATATTAGGTATTATAATTATTATACAAAAACATTATTTGTGGCACTCAAAGATGAAGAGGAACACATCAGAGCCCCACATAAAGACACGAGAGTGGACAGGGAGAGTTGGAAACGATAAAATTGCTCTCGATAAAAGAATAACTTACGCAATTTTACTGGAAGTGTTATCAGAGTTATTCGCACAAGTGTGTACTTATTCCAGGAAAATATAAAACTCCGAGTAGACGGAATATAATTATGCATGTGTATTTTATACTGAGATTCGAAGAAAATATTGATAAAGATAAAATTAAAGTTCATACGGTGACATAGTGTACAAGGTAAAAATAAACAATCAGGACGAACGTATAACAAACCGATTATTACCACTCAATGCTTAAAATTTATATATCATAAGAAATCGGACATTCATAAACGAAAGAAGAAAAACACAAGCTTTAAAATCCAAACATCCTTACTATCCTTACTAATATAATAAATCTGAAAGCGTGGATGTTTGTTACGGTTTCACGCGAAATACCTTTTATAAAAAAGGGATTTTTTTGCTAACGTTGTCTTTTATTAACAAACTATGTAGTTCCATTTGGATAAATATTTTAGAAAAACAAAAGATTAATATACAAATATAATTAATTGATAACAATATATTCATAATCAACATCATGACTATCGGAATAGTTCGATGTTATTTCCTTTAATTATTTTTTGCGGTTGTTAAAGGAGAGGCTGGAGGCAGGTAGTACTGGAATACGAGTACAGACTGCAGTAGAATAAACAATAAGTAGATTAGCTCTGTCCGTGGGCGCAGTTCTCACGCCGTTTGCGTTGCATACAGATACTGTAATTCATCAGTATTGAATACCACACATATTGACAATAATTAATTTAGGCAATCAAGATAGCAGACAAGTGTTTCAAGTGTTGGGAATATATTGTTAACTAGCAGCGATTCGTGGTTTCACCTGTGAACTTTCCATTCCCTTGGGTGTGCAGTAGTGCTATTCTGTAAAAAACCATTTCGATATCGAGCTTCACCCGAGTGATAGAGCTCACTTTACACTCACTTCGAAAGTGAACTTTATTGATATAGATAGATAGACGATGCGATGGCCCAGTGCGGGATGGTGAACTTCACATACCCTTAAAGACTTTCAAGCTCATCAGGCATGCAGGTTTCCTCACGATGTTTTTCTTCACCGGTGAGCGAGCGATAGCCTCGTGTTTAGGGTGCGCTTATAAATTTAAAGTGCCATTTCGAGGCACACACGGATGGTCAGGATCGAAACCCGGAACCTTTTGCATAAGAGGCCGAGTCCACCCACCACTGGAAAATCGTCGCATATTTTTCAAATTTGTATGTTCGTCGCAAATTCGTATCATATTGAACCATATATTTGATTAACAAACAATCTGTTAAACATATATGAGATACATACCTCCTTCTTAATAACTATTACTATTTCCCTACCTAAGATTTATCCATCATCATCATAATTATAATAAAGCCCGATCGCTGAAATTTTAAAGTGTTAAAATCTAGTTTGACGAGCTTGCACGTCCGTACGTATGTAGAGCAACGTAAATCTGTTGAAGTAATGGCGAGCTACCAGGTACCTGCCAGTAGCCACCTAGAGCGACTGACCTACATCCGCAAATTAACAACACGCTTCAAGTGCCTAGTTTCTGTGAAAAAATAAGAGGCGTGTTGTTACAGTGCCTCGCTACTACGAAGCCAGTGTTCAAGGTTTTTGGGGAGCGATACGAGGTAAATATGACCGATTTCGCTAACGAAAACATAATCGTTATTTGAATATTTTACTCGATTTATACTCGATGCAAATCTTGTGAAGTAAAAGGAGAGGATTTAAATTTAGGTCATTAAAATAACGATCTTTTAATCCGCAAGAAACTACGAACATACAGTTGCCTATATAAATTTCAATTAATGTATCAATTTCAAAGTACAGTCACCTTTTTTTTTGATGACGCAGTGGAAATACTTTTCGGACCATACCAGGGCCTTGGATACGCGCTGGCGTGTGTGGGGACTCGCATTGGGTACACTACCCCACTCCATTACTATATATCGCTCCGTGAGCTTTCAGCTGCTATCTGAGGGACCCGGATCGCAACGGGAAAAAAGTACAGTCACTTGGCACTACTTTATTTAACACGTTTCGGCGGCCCGTCTCTATGTCCGTTTGTCTGTCCAACTGGCTTAAAAAATGTATCAGCAATCAAGATTTCTGACCACAAAAACATGCATATGAACATTAGGTGTTACGATGTGTAAATTCCAGAATCGTCTTTAGAATGAATGTCATGTAACTAGAATTAGACTTTAAAAACGATTATGTATGTACAAATGAGCAAGCAAAATAGCTGTCGTCAATAAATTATAATATTTTTTGCGTATGTTGTAATAAACATATTGCTATGCTTTGGTTAAACTATGCTTATGTAGCAATACAGTTAATAAGAGACTATTAACGTGGCCAACACGATTTTGATATTTGATGTACGTTTCATATGCAAATATAATTTTCGCAAGAATGACAAACATTTAGATTCTATCAAAAAGTAATTAGCAATGTTTTGTAACAGTCGTGTCACATCTCATTTGGCCGCTCTCCGTTTGTGAGAATTCCTTAACCATTGAGAAACAGAATACACATTATAAATCGAATACTCAAAGACTCCGATGAATTATATAATTACTAGGATTTTTAAAATTATCTTCGACACCGTCACCATGAATCTTTTCTATCATTTCTGTATCCCGCAGGAGACCCTAGCCCAATCATTCTCGGTCGTGTCCACTACGTCCGTATTCTATTGGTTTACCGGCCACCGGTTCATAATCTTTATTTGCTAACCGATCTACGGCGGCTTTCAATATGTCCTATGTATCCTAAAATTGTCTTATCTATCTTGAAATTTTGACACATTTTCTTACAAAATCTGTCAAAATTTTAAGATCGATAAGGAAATAAGATAATAGGATATTGAAAGCCGCCATTAATCTGAGTCAAAATGTAAGCACAGATTATTGGACTGATCGGACTTTAAGTTCTTCCTCAATCGTACGATGTTGCAGAAATTAAATATAATATTATCACGACGGTAAACTGCTGGTCTGAGAAAACGCATCTTGCGCAACTTATGAAAGCAAATGATATCTAAAGCAGATTCCTCGTAATCAGAGCAACTGGCTCCAAAAATAAAACTGTAGCATATTCATCACGAGAACGATGGACGGTCGAATGGTTCTCGTATAAAACTTAAATGTAATTGACGGACGGAACAAAACGCACGGCACGGGAATACGTCGGAATGTTTGCGGGGATTTTTTCTTCTTTTCCGTCGCGACTTTCGCTTAGTACAGAATTGGTTATAGATCTAAATTTGTCATGTCAGGGGCCTTCTAATGTTTCTGATGAACTTGTTCGCGACGATAAAGGAATAAAGTTATAATACATAGAGAATTCTGTAAGCTATATTTCGCGTCAAACTTAAAATATTTCAATACGGTACGATAACGCATACGGGTTATTTTGTCAGGACGATTGTATGTTCAAGACTATTAACGATGGGAATAATTTATTTTACATTTCATTTAGGGCCTGTTTCACAATCTAAAGATAAGTGCCGAATAGGGCATGAAGGGAATGCAGGAATAGGCAACATATTTGACAGATAGAGTATGGAGTATCTGTCAAATATGTTGCCGATAGCCTATTCGGCACTTATCTTGAGATTGTGAAACAGGCCCTTAGCATCTTGATATTCCCTATAAAACTCAACTATTCGGTATAACTAGATTGGTCATGTAAGCGGTGTTATTACCTAGAGCAGAATCAATGGTCTCATAGTTGGTAAAATAGACTTGACTTTATAAACATTTTATTTATTACAAATTTAAAACGGGATATTTGCCATATTTTTCATTTTTATTTCGACGAGCTCGATATTTGGAAACTGTCTACGAATGCCTCGTTCACACATCTAGTATCGTTTATTATCATGGGTAACATTAACGATTTAACACATCTATTTCACCTGTTCAATGAAAAATATCAATTGAAATAAATTCAATCCAAAATTAAATGGCGAATCCCTTGTGGCTTCTCAAGAAAATTACAACCGAAATTGTTTTTGGCACGAAGCGATCCGACAATTATACAATCAAACGAATTATCGTGAAGTGTTTTCCGCTTCGACGTTCACCAACAGGATAATTATCAAAGACAATAAGGAAAATTGTCTTAAAATACAAAAAAATGCACTTGATAATTATTATTTTTATATTAATTTCAATAAGTTCATAAACCGAGACTATGATTATATGATAATGATTATATTTGGAAATAGACGACACAATTATTTTTATTAAGGATGAAATCAAAAATATATTATCAAGGCAATTTTATTTCGCCAAAACTATTTTGCCACCATAGTTATACAATATAACCAAACCAAAGTTAATATAGCTATATGCAGTGTAATCAGCAGTGTAATAAAGCTACTTTTTGTCCTGAAAGCCTTACAACCATTTTAGCGAGACGTAAGCTCGCACAGCTAATAAGTTTCTTATTGACATTAAGATTTGACTCAAACACGAATCACAAGCTAATAGATGCTTTATTTGGTTAAAAGCCTTTCATAATCACGTCCCAGGGCGGTTATCATCTACTGCGATACCATCATATCGCAAAAGGAGCGGAGCGTGATCAAGAGGATGACGTCACGTCCGTTGCGCTCCGTCGACCTAGGCCGTAGTGCGAAGGGGGCACAATGTTCACCTTTCGCCTCCTGCCTAACGGGACTCGGGGTAGCGTTTGGGTGCCCCGGAGAAAAGAGCCGGCGTCGGCGAGGGTACTCCAGGTTGTCGGGGCTCTCCCATACTGGTGTCCCGTGTTAGTCAGATCCAAGAGTGAGAGAGGAGAGAGTGGCTGAAGCCAACTTGCAATGGTTTAAGTGCGGTATACTGGCGCCGTGGGCTTAGACGGGAGGGTGCCGGGAGTCCCACATATCCCCGGGTATGCCCTATTCCCGGGTGGATGCACCTAGTATTTTCATAGCAAAAAATTAAACTAATTTAATTTTTATTTGAATTTAATTCTTATTCAAGGACTTCAAACAGTATGCAACAGTTTCTCATGAGTAGATACTATTCTTGTATAGGATCAGAGCACGGGCGGGTAACAGGAGGACACGCGGTAATCCGAGCTATTAGAACGGACGTCAGTCTGATAGCCAGCCACGTAACGGGCCCTTTGATCAGCGCCGGACGAGCAAAACGAAGACCACTTTCGTCGCTAAAATTATCTTCGAATACTTTGAAAAATGATAACAATATAATTTAAATACAGGAATACCTACATTAAAAGATTCATATAATGAAAGATTAAAAATAGTGAAATCAAAACAAAATAATTAACTGAAAGACAGTCTTCAATGTATTAAAGAGCTTCCTCCTTTCTTCATCATTATCGATAAGTTCTCTGTTCTTTTTATGTAAAAAAGGAGGTAACCGAGCAGTCTGATACTCGGTGAGACCCATAGTCATTTGCACAACCAAATGTAAATGCAGATTGCTCTCATTTTACCAATCCGGTTGCAAAGCAGCATGGCACTACCTCTTACCAAAATAAAGTATAGGGTGGTATTTTTATATATACCTACTTATATGATGGATGAATTAACACATTAACAATAATCTCAGAACATCAATGTTCCAAAGACAAATTACAAACAAACAAACAAACGAGTGCTTTCCAAGAACATCGGTATAAAAGAGCATTTGAGAAGCGTAACTGAAAACTGTGAAAGGAAGCAGAGATCAAAATAAGTTCGTCTGGGACGGATTTAATAAATCACTTCCTGCGGTCTCCTGGACGGGGATAGCTTGTAGTAATAAAGAATATGGTGGTGTTTAAAAGTAATACGATTTAACTTAATTTGAGACCGGCGGAAGAGGTGCGTATTTTGCTAAGCAATACCATGTACACTCATTATAATGAAACAACACGTAAACATAAGAAAACAATAGCAAATGTACACTGTACAGGATAGATCCTTTAATCTTAAAGATTTTTTTTTGATTGTATTGATGGTGGTTGTTGGGTACTGGCAGTTGGCACCGAGTGGACGGATAGGTAACGCATGTGAGTCGCACATGCTAATTTGTGTTGATGGACGACGTTGACCACTTAACATCAGGTGGCGCGTCTGTTAACTTCCTATCTAACTAACATAATAAGTCTTTTTTCCTAAACACATGAAAATCTCGCATTGCAAACATGTGTAGATGATCAGAATTTTCAAGTATCGAACTCAGTACCAATAGACGTTCCATACTTTTATGAAAATTTGTGATAAATAAAAAAAAGTAAAAGTAAAGTATCAACCCTTACATGTCCCACTGCTGGGCACGGGTCTCCTCCTCGAAATCAAGCGAGGAGGGTAATGGGCCAATAGTCCACCGCGCTGGCCCAGTGCGGATTGGTGAACTTCACATACCTTCAAAGACTTTCAATCTCATCAGGCATGCAGGTTTCCTCACGATGTTTTCCTTCACCGGTGAGCGAACGATGGTCTCGTGTGCACTTAGAAATTTAGAAAAACCCATTTCAAGGCACACACGGACGGGTCAGGATCGAACTCGGAACCCCTCGCGTAAGCGGCCGAGTCCGTCCACCACTGGACCACCGTCGCTCTCCAAATATATATAAAAATATAACGATAAATAAAAACGTTTAAAAAAAATAGTGCTTTCCGTGTTTCGTTGTTGACGACTTCCTCAGTAAGTAGAAAGCAGGAATTTCACTTTGAACATACCTGGAACAAATTAAAAACTTAATTAGTAAAGTAACAACAGTTGAAAATACAGGTAGTTTTATGCATACAAATAAAACAAATCTTGAAATTTAACAAGTAAATTTTGAGATATAAATAACAAGTTTCTAATGCGCTTATTCAAGCAGTGTTAATAATGGGGACGTTATCGGTATGAAGGTTGATTATAATAATTATTTCAAAAATGAAATAGGTCCAATCAATTACAATGTACAAAATATTGAGAAAGTTATTGCATTACTAATCGCCGCATAAAATATGCGTGTACGTGAGGATTGTTTTTTCAAATTGCCCATCATATTTATTATTTGTGATTTTTAAACATCACGTTTACAATTTACACAATTATTATTAATCGAAGCGGTTTCAAAAAGATAGGCCCGTTAGTCACACAACAGACAATGATTACATTGAAAATCACCTAGGATTATTTTGGAGGAATCATAAATCTATATAAATACAATAATAGCAAACGGTCCGAAGCTAGTAATAAAAAAAAAACAAACGTTACCTATCCTTTTCGCTATTAAAAGTGTTTGATTGACATGTATCTAATTTAAATACAAATAACACCCCGCTGATTATGATACAACAATTTGAATAAATCAAACGCAAACAACATAATCTCAAGGAAACGGTGCTACGAGTGATTAAACAGTTGTTAAGCGGAGGAAACTATATTTTCCATTTGTGAGCCGTTTGTGTGTAACTTATTTAAATCATATGTAGATCTATGACCGGACTTACAATTTTGTGATCCCTACTCTGTTCCAACAATCCATACATCCCTTAATAAATCTGTCTCATCAAGCGTGAACATTCTGTTAATACAGAAGGCATAGTTTTCCATTTTTGTATATGATTACAATCTCGACTGATTAAATTCTCGACTGTATAATAAACTTATATAATACATAGATTGTACCTGAAGGGACACGAAATATACAGAAGTTGAAAGAATAATTCCAAATAAGAAATGTACAGAACAAATTTGTTAAAAAAAAGCATGTTATAAAATATTTCGTATGTAAACCACCACATAGCACCTTAAAAGCAATCAATTGTATAGAAACCAGAGTTTGTTAAACTGGCAGTTTAAAAAATCAAACACGAGGAGTTTCTTGTCCATTCTTCTCGTCGAGGTAATCCTTTGGGAATGGATTTTGAATCAGGAGATTTTTATCTTACATACAAAAGTATTTTTTGAGACCTATTTGATTACATGTTTTTGATTTTGCATTTGAAGTCAGAATCAATCCATTTGTTACGAGACTCTCAGTACGCAAGTCATAATTCGCATTTTCAGTTCTCATTTTCCGACTTGCGATCGATTTAATTTCAATTGTAGCATTGTACTCCAGCGCATTCATATACTGCAATTACTAAACGCCGCTTCCAGGCGTGAACCTCATTGGCTTATCTTTTTTTTTTTTTTTTTTTTTTTTTTTTTTTTTTCGGGGTGTAAAATCCTCATGGACTATCCCTCCGCTTTGGCTGAGCGAAGGGGGTGTGCAGGACTTTAACCTGCTAAAAGCACCCCGGTGTTCCTCGTCTGACCTAAAGGCGGGGTACGGGGTACGCACTCTTGCATTCACCAGATCCCCCGCCTGCAGTCCTTGACCTGTCAATGGCAGGTCCCTTCACAGTTTGTACTCTACTGAGTTCCCCTGAGAGGCGCACGCGGAACACAGCGCGCCACCTTCTCGAGCCTGTTTGGTGTTGAGGCGACGGACCGCCCTACATCCGACGCCTACAGGCCAGCTATTTACGGCGGCCGGAGGTCGTTATGCGCTCTTCTCCGGCGCCTAGTACGTCTTCTGCGAGAGGGATTCGATGTAAGAGCTTCTCTTTCCCTTTCTGCTACCTCTTTTGCGTGCATCACGTATTCGCAGTATGTAGCGACGGCATTCCACATTGTTTCACTCTGAACCATTGCCTGAACGAAGTTTGAGAGTGAGAGGTCACCAACTGCAGCGTTAAGTTCACGGCGAACTTCTGCCCAGGCCGGACACTCCGCTAATGTATGCTGCACTGTATCTTCAGGGCAGCCCTCACAGTGGTGGCAACCTGGCGATTGCTCCCTACCAATTCGATGCAGATACTTACCAAAACAACCGTGTCCTGTAAGTATCTGCGTCAGACGGAATGTTAGGATTCCGTTTTGGCGCCCTAACCAGTCTTTCATGACCGGTCTTACCGCCGCTATAGTATCATATCCCGCACTGGGGTTGCCTAAGCGGTCCTCCCATTCCACCATCAAGGTTGCTTGGAGTTCAGAGCGACGATGTGCCAGTTCTTGCGGCAGCGGCAGTTCGCCCTGACTTCGCATTTCCCTGTTCCAATGGTAAATGGAAACAAGAACGTTCGCTTCCAGATCCCACGGTGGACATCCAGCAAGAAGGGTTGCCGCTTCAAATGAGATCGTGCGATAACCTCGTATGATCCTGACAGCCATTGCTCGTTGCGGTCGCCGTAGCATAGCGACGTTGCGGGATGTCAGTTTATCCGCCCAAACAGGTGCACCATAGAGGGCCATAGATCGCACGACACCCGTGTAAAGTTTCCTCCGGGAGGCTGTTGGGCCGCCGATGTTAGGTAGCAGCCGGGCTAATGCGCCTGCAGTTCCCATTAACTTGGGGAGTAGCCGCTTGAAATGCTCCCTAAAATTCCAGCGGCTGTCAAGTACAAGTCCCAGATATTTTAATGTTGCCTCGACGCAGATGTGAACGCCATCAACCACTATTTCAGAGCCCACAGGTGGTTCACGTCGAGGACCATGAAAACATATGGCCTCTGACTTGTTTAGTGCTACCTCAAGCCCCAAACGTCGAATTCTCCCTACGACCTGTGCAACTCCAGCAGTTGCCAGCATTGTCGCTTGTTGGTGTGACTTCCCACGTGCAGTGACAAGCGTATCGTCAGCGTAACATACGACGTCAACGCCACGTGGAAGTGCCCCCCGCAGCACCCAGTCATAACCTATGTTCCACAAGAGTGGTCCTAAGACAGACCCCTGTGGAACGCCGCACGTCATCTCTCGCCGATGCCATCCGTTGCGACTCGGGTATACAACTGCTCTGTTCCGAAGGTAAGAATTTATAACTTGTCGGAGGTAGTTAGGCACGCGATGGTAGCGCAATGCTTCCTTGATACAGCTCCAAGGTAAAGTATTAAAAGCATTAGCAATATCTAGAGACACTGCCAACACAACCTCACCTCGAGCAACCGCTTCATCTGAAATAGATCTAACGCGCATAATGGCATCTATTGTGGAGCGCCCGCTACGAAACCCAAACTGATTGTCCGCCAGATCCGGCCCTTCTCTCTGTAGGTGTTGTACGAGGCGATCCGAGATGATCCTCTCGAAGAGTTTTCCCACCTCGTCCAACAAAACAATGGGTCGGTATGCAGCTGGTGAGTCCATCGGACGCCCTTCCTTCTTTATGAGAACTAGTTTACCAATTTTCCACCGCGACGGAAATTGGCCCCGCTCAAAGCATGCGTTAAAAAGATTCAACAAACGGATCTCTAGAGCCTCTGCCGCCAAAACCAGGGCACGGCCAGGTACACCATCGGGTCCAGGGGCAGTGTTTTTGGCTTTTATTTTCTGCAACGCTCATTGGCTTATCTGCCGTTTGGGTGATTTAATTGATGACTTAGAACTTAAAAATCAATAATTAAAAAGTTATTTAGTAGTATTAATATATTGACCTAATATTATGTACGAGTTGGAATTTAAAAAATATACTCTGGAAAGACATTAGACCAGATGCTACTTGGATGATCTAACTTTTGTACCATAGTCATGTAATCTAATTATCAGAATATATATTTTTTATGATTGTTGGATAGGCAAATTGGCAAACGTGTCACCTGATTGAAAGTGGTCGACGTCGCCCATCAATATAAACTAATTTATTTGGAACTATGCCAGGCAACTCGTTTGTTTTGCTTATTCTGAGACTTACGATTCGTCACGTCTTAAGTCTTGGTGCCAGTAATTATACTACCTGTCTTGTCCTCCTCTTCGAAGAACAGCGAAGCTGTATCACGGGAGGAACAAGCAGGATTGTGGTAGTCGTTCAGCCGGGAGCAAGAATAATACAACTGTAGGATTAAATTTAGAACTCGAAACTCTAAAGCAGCGCTACAAAATTTAGTAGCACTAGCGCCTTGATAATATATTATTTGTTTCACAATGAGGTGTAATCACTTAAATAAATATACTAAACATTTCCTGTTTTATACTTATATATAAACAAGGTATTTAAATAAATAAAGAATAAACATTAATTTTATGCATAGACAATAACGAAAAAAATCTATGACGCAAATTCGGTTTGTGTGAGATTTTTGATTTGCAAATGGCCGAAAAAGACGTATGTTAGCAATTCATATATTTTTTAATATAATATAATATATTCAATATTATTAAATAAATAAGTATATTCAATAACATTTACACTAATTAAATGAATAATACAATTATTATAAAATACTACACAGTCATTTTAAAAAAAACTTAACCAAACCAGCGTTTGAAATCGTATAATCGTAATACCAAGATGAATCCAATCATCCATCTAGAAAGAACCATCGCTAGCGTAAGAATATAGCGTATGTAGCGTAGAATATAAAAGATTTCAATTATCAAAGTATTCATTCAGACATACTAATTAGTATAAAATAATGCCCGCATCCAATAATGATTTTTAATGAAGACGGGCAAAGCAATTTGGTTTTGAACGCATCGAAAAAAGGAACAAAGCGACGTTTAAGACAGTCGACGTCTGAGTAATTTCAATAATTTTCGTGATGGATACAGTTCCCCAAATAACGCTCGTGGCGCAGTAAGAATTACTTTAATAAACGTCTGTGGCGATTTCAGTTCTGTTATTCGCATACGTGCCAAATTGCAAAACAACCGGTCCGTGTATGATGCCTATAAAGTTATTCCATAATCGCGCGCAATCGACGGCCTCCAGTTGTAGGTAGTTGGAATAAATTGATTCGACAGCTTCAATCACGTGAGCTTAACCTTGAAACTACATTATATCGATAGTGAAGCTTTATGTCCCATTTAATATATAATACGTATAGATACATTAATCATGTCTCTTAAGCTTCTGTCTAAGGTCTATGTTCAGCAGTGGACGGATAAAGGGTGATGATGATAAAGCTTCTGTCTATATTCCTGGACAATGACAAACATACATTCGATACACCAAAAGTAACACATTTTATATACATAATTTCAATGTTTCGTTTTCCTTTGAAACATTTAAGTTATTTTAAAAAAATATCCTCAAGTTACTGTCGACGAATCGCTGCGAGCAGAGCATCATTAAAGGAGAGCTGACATCATCGCTCGTCTCGAACATTGTTGTTATGCGAGGCACCGAACGAAAGCCTCTACGGTATCGCTTATCGTAAACTTTGAAAGAATATTAAACGTAAGACGCAATAGAATATTCAAAGTCAAAATTTCGAAGTTCATTGCCATTAGGTGATACAATTCATACTTTATTCTCATTAATATACGATCAGATTTGCACGCACCGTATTAAGCGTGCGGTGAATGGTCTACTAGCTGATAATCCGATCTATTATATAGCTGTATGAGCAACCATAAGAAATCTTACTCCACGTGAGGAATACGTAAAACAGAGCTAGAAAAAGTTGTTAGATAACCTGAATATGAGGAACAAAATAAAAAAATAACAACAATATTCCTAAGAAATACAAACAAGTAACGCAAATTAAAATAAAATCATTCATCTTTAAAAAATAAAAACGTTCGCCATCAAAATTACATACAAGCAACTTGTTTATCATGTTTCGTTCCGCCGATGAAATTACCAGTAAAAAATACGACAAAAAGTCCGTAATGAATTTGCATGTTCGAGATAGCGGCCATGGGAGCGATTTAGTAATTTTTTTGCCAACATAATGCGACGTGGTGTTTTAGTAAAGTTTAATACAATCAGTGGGGACAGCAGAGATAAACACAGGCTTAAAATTAATTTAACATTGGTCATTGAACTATGTGTAATAACTTTTTTGGACTAACGGGTGTCGTATAGAATTGAGACGTAGTGTTACTCAACCAGCAACTGGATACGAATATATTAAAGATATGGCATATAATGAGAATTTAATTACAGAAATACTTCTGTCTTGAAAATAATAATATCTATCTGTCCTGTTTAATCAACGTAAAGTGGGATATAAAACCATTATGTAACAATACTAAAACCGTTTCATTGACAAACAATTCCGTCTCTCAAGTTTCGGCTTTGATAAATTTTTAAACCTGATATGACATCTTATGAACCTGTTCAAGAATTCAGGTCAATTTAGTTGTAACGTTAACTGTAGTTTTCGTCTACGAAATTATCAAATCTTCTTTACCGGTTCATTTTAATAAATCTTCTAAATTCGCTGTGCAAATATTATGATAAGTTTATCCAAATTGGCAACGGTAAATTTAGATGAATGAACACTGAGAATAACTTCAGCGTTAAATTAAATACTATTAAATTTGTTCTCATTTTAAGGTTAACTATTTACACCCGCAATTTTGTAGCCAACGTTTACATTTCATGTAGTTAGCAAAGCGTCGACTCTCTCAGCAGTCGGTTAATCAACTTGAGGATCGTGACTTCCATCATGCATGTCCATGTGTGTCGTCGATGACTACTCTCCACCATCTTCGATTTTCGGTTTCGTGAAATGTCCTAAATCAAAATGACCAGAATTTCCAGTAGCTGTGCGATCTGGTTGGACCATTTCGACTGGATTTCGACTATTGTCTTGCTGTGACGATCAATATTTCTTTATTGTTTTTTGTTTGGTTGTTTTAGCTATCATCATCACTATCATAATCATCTCAGCCTTTATCCGTCCACTGCTTAAATAGGCCTACCCCAATGAACGCTAAGACGACCGATCCCTTGATACTCACTTCCAACACGGATCGGCCACAACGAGGAGATCGTCTTTCCACGTGGTTAATGGCCGACCAACACTTCGTACCTAATACCCGCGAATATCAACTCACGTTATATAACATTTTATAGATTAATAAAATAATGCAATGATTCATATCTCTATCGCAGACTTTTAATATTTTATCCCTCGCACCTATCTTTAAAGAAACACCCACACCTTAACAGAAAAGGCATACCTACACTACTGTAATTACTACAATTTGTATACAATTTACATTTTAATTCGAGTTGCAACAAAACATTATAATAGTAGGTACTATAAGAACATTGAAAGTATGAACATTTACGTACAAAATAACTTGTTGAAAATAATACACGGTTGAGAAACGCTGCTCAGCGAATTCGTCTGCACGTAGTCGACTCATATTATTTTCTAGAAACAGATTCGTTGTGATTCAGAATGAAGGGCAGACGAGGCGGTGTATTTAATTATTTTCACAAAGGAATAAAGGAAATGATGGAGATCCGTCCATGACTTCTACCGTTACACACACTAACATAAAAATATAGTCTAATCAAAGTTAGTATTTGATAAGCTTTGTTGAATTAAGAAATTTCTTTTATTAATCCTGTGGTAAGATCACGAAGACGTATTAGTTGCATTCAACAGATGGCACTTACACAGTTTCATGTGTAGTTATATTTAGTTCACTTTTGTTCTGTAGCAATAGCATTCCGCAGGTGTTATACCATACATTAGGAACCTCAATACAACTTCAAGACAAATTGTATTTATTATCACGGAGCAGTCGTGACTTGTACTGTCTTAATACCTGTTTTAAAGACACTCGTGGGCGTTTGTTTCTTAACGCTTCTCGCAGGTTATTTATTATTCGCTAATATGAGGTTATTAGTCATAATCGTAAAGTATTTAGCCATGATGGCGTAGATTGCAAAAGCATAGTAGTAACAGAACTATTATTTGTAAACAGTAAATTCTAAATTTATGTACTTTAAAATTAATCGAAGAAATATTTCTTATCCAATGCTACTCGCATTAGATAAATCTGTAATGCAACTAATCTAATCAAACCAAACTTTCACGGTTAACTCCTACATCAGCTTTTATCCGACTACAGCTTAACATCGGCCTACGTTAATGAACGCCAAAACGTCAGATCCCTTGCTACTTACATCTAACGAGGACTTCAGAAGTTTTGTGAGTCAAATGGCTAAGGGCCACCAGAAATAACAGATTGTCTTTGAAGACATACAAAGAAAACTCATTCTAAGATTGGAGCTTAAAAATATTCAATGGACATTATCAACGTCTGAAAATAAATTTTTGGCAGGAAGTCATCCGTCACAGTACAGCTACTGACGTTGAGAGCATTCTGAGAACACAGACACATTTATAAGATGTATACTGAAGTAATTATGATCCGGTGAGGCGAAGTCAAAACAATAAAGATAATTTACGACACAAACTCTGACCATAGATAACAGACACTAACACGCATAAAATCGATGACATTGTAATGAAAAGCAATAATAAAGTGATTATAAATACGTCTCATTAGGATAATAAAATAGATAGTCTTAAGTACAGAGTTAGTTTGATGGGACTATAAATTTAAAAACAAAACGTAAGACCACCGCAATGGCAGACGAGGGGCAGGATCCACGCGGTGTCGTGACCATTATAAATAAATTTCGGTAGTCTTATTTATTGTAGCGTACGACATGAATTCAAAATGTTATTTTAAGATAAGCAAACAACGCTGCACCCACTATGTTCAAATACATTTTATGTTACAAAAATCTGTCATAGAACAAGAGAGTCTTGAGAGTTGAGAGTTTGGACATTATAATTATACTCACAGACAATAAACGGTTATGTACTTTTTTGGAATAATTGAACGTTCAAGGCAATTTATCACTTACTACCTACACTACCACTACAAACTTACACCAAATATCTCAATCATTAAGAAAAGGTTCTACTGCGGAAAATATTTTGTTGTGCGCTGAAAGTGGAGTTATAGAGTTAAAAACGATAGTCAAATATGACAACATGATGAATAACTAAAAGAATACCAATACTATTCCAAGCAATCATATTAAATAATCGAATTTAAAAAGTAAATTAAATGATAAAATCAAGGAAAACACTTAAAGCGCCAAAAGCTTATATTATGTATATTCCGGCCGTCTATACGAACCCTTAACTCCCAGACAATTTGATGCCCCTCACATACGAGTCATCTTGGCAATACATTATCTCCCAATAAGATGTTGATGTATATCTTGGCACTCATTAAACTTTACTTTTGAAGTGTTAAATTCCTCATAAATACTACAAAATTAGACTACTGTATTTCGAACATGCGAATTCCAATCCAACTAAAGACACTATATGTATCTCGAATAAGATTAAGAATATCGTGCACTCTTTTCGAAACGGTAATACATGACCCTGATAGTAATAACGATACTCAACCATTATTTGTACCACGGGACCAGGTACAATGCGAGTTGCGAAGGAAAATATGTCCAGCGCCCGTGACCTAGGGTTTCGTATGCGGCGGGCCGTCCGAGAACACCAGACAGCCTGTCGCCAGCAACGCGAGAAGGAGACGCCGATAGAGATAAACGGTGTAACGAGCAGGACGGATAGCTACAACGCGAATATAAAAAGCGAGCCGTGGTGCGTGACGTAATTCGAGCGAGTAGAAACAAAAGAAACATTATGATGCCAGATGGCTATGATAAGTGTGCTTGAATTTTTAAATAAGCCATAATTGCATGGTCTATTTGGCAAAAACAATGGTACGTGCGTTTTGGGAGATTGTTTCCTCTTGAAATTATTCCTCTATAAATTCGAATAATGAAATAAATAATTGATGGTTTAATAGTGTACTTCATTTGCTTAATGTCAATTCATGTCATATAAAAGTAATCAGCATAATTATGGTTGATTACAAACAAAATACTCTTAATTTAGCAAAGAAAACAGGTTTCCGTATACAGATACTTGAAACTGATTATATGTAATGACAATAACGAAAAACACGATTCTTAATCTATATATCTAAAGTTTCCTTCGATAACAATGTTACGTAAATACACGATAAAGACTATCGGGTTATCGTCCAGAGTATAAACAAATAAATACTCCTGGCACATATCACGCTCGGCTCGGCTGATCATATTAATTTTTCGTTTGCGTGCGAAAAATGTGTGCTCCAACATTTTGGCTGACGTTCAAATTCTTGACAAGTTTGAAAACTGACACAAATAGATATAAGTGCAATAATAGTCTTAACTCACGAAATCTGGCTCGTATGGTATACTGCATGGTAAGCTGTACCCGATTTTATGTAAACTTCAACATATACCTAGAATTGAATTAAGTTCTAATAATCTGGGCCAACAGACAGGTGTATGTTTTTCTTAGAATCGTCTCGCAATTTAGCATCGAACTTTACTATTTTGTTCGACTGCAATTATTTCATTCGCAACTAAAAATGAATAAATAATTTAAATTCTGAGAACAATAACATAAGAGCTGTCTAACTGTAGATTTGAGGTATGCCTTTGGATGGTTCAAGCACGCTGTACTGGGGCGTAAAGAAAATGAAGGCTTGATTAAAAGCAAGATATGGAAGATTAAAAGAACCACTTGGACGTAATTTCGAGAGTGAATTAAATATTATAATATTCCATGATTGTTTGATTATAATAGAAGCCAAATACCATTTAATTTTGCTAATGTAATAGTTTTTTCGATGTTATTATAATTTGATAAGAGTTTTGGAGACTATTTGGAATTGAGTTATGAGAATTTGAATTTTGAAAAAAAGAAACTAGTTTTATAACTCTTCTTCTACTGTAGGTTTCAGTATTCTATAGAATTTGTTCATTGTTTTATATCTTTTATAATTGTTTGTCCTACAAATGATAAGCCAGTTAGATAATCGCATAGTGCGCAGGGAAATCGTTTAAGTGCATGCTCACATGTGAGTTTTAACGTATTTTATATAAGAATAGTTTCTTACTAACGTATATCTCAGTTATTTTTGTGTCAACTTTCATTATTACAATAATACTGAATTAATACAATAAAGTTGAGCACTCGAAAGCTGGATCTTGTTTGATATAAAATCACTCAAAGTCGAAACGAGACGATTGTGAAACACCTTGACATTATTTTTCTTATATAAAAAATAAATGTAAAATAGATGTTATTTATAAAATAAACAAGTTGAGTTGTACCGGTTATGCTAATAAAGAAATTATATTTCAAATGGTAAACAACGTGAATTTAAATCTCAAATTTCAGTGCTACCCAATGGAGATTTGTAATGCAAATGACGTGATAAAAAATGCTTCTGATTGGTTAAAATATGAGACCAGTACTCAACGAAATTCATATGCGAACCAACAGGATCATTGGATGACATCATCGTTTTCGGATTAGACGGTTGCAGTTTTTTAATTTAGACATTATGATAATGTATTTAGAAAGTAGTTATCATAAGATGGAGAATGTATGCAGTAAATAAATTAGTAGATGTCCAATCAATTGAAGAAATTCCCCATACTTAATTAACTGGTCGTTATTGATTTTTTTTTTTCAATAAATTCTGTCATAATTACCAACACTATAAACGTTTGATATATTTAATCGTATACAATCCGGTAGCAATAAACCTTGTCTCTAATTCACAACTATTCTGGGAAGATTTAATACTAAATACTGTTTTCTTTAGGCGAAATTATAGATGCCTACAGGTGTTTTCATATAGTCGAGTAAATCTTAAGTTGATGAATCATGATCAACCACTAGCCTTTATCCGTCTATTACTGAACACAGACCTCCTTCAATAAACGCTAAGACAGGCGATCACTCACAACCAACACGGACCGACCACAGCACGGTTATCATTTTCCCATCCAGTAAATGGGCGACGTAAATTCAAACAGATATAAAAAGACTTCATCTACCTAAATGCAACCTCCACCCTGGAAACTTATTGACTCAACGGGCAGTCGTTCTCTTGAGTGTGTGACCAGCCCACTGGCACTTGAGCTTATTCTTCGCGTGATATCGGTAACTTAAGTTGGTGAATATGAGGTTAAATTTAATAGAAAGTCTCTCATTATAATTTTGTTGGGTGTAAGTACTTTAATGACCGCTATTGATCTATCTTACAATAACCTTTAACGTGATTCATACATCCCGTTTATATCCTAGATCTTGATTCAAATATTTACTTCATATTTCCGGTCGTAGCAAACATATAATTTTACCGTAGCTCCATAATAATAAACTCGCAATTCGTGACATCCATCGGTACACGTTCAAATCAACAATAGAGCATGTGGATATTCTCTATAACAATGTACTTTTTGGTATATAAGAGAGGATGATTGCTGGTCCGGACGCGACTGGCAAGGGAACGGTCGTCTTGGGCTTCATGTTCGACAATAAACGGATAAAGGCCGATGATGATGAGAGAATAATAGGTAATTACTAACAAAGTGTAATTATTTTAAATGGGAATGTTGAAATAAATGGATGAGTGTTAGTTGAACAGTAAATTGATATTGTTTAATGGAGTAAAACATAGCGTTAATATGATATAGTCATCGAAACCTTACAGCTGGTAATGCTTACCTCTATGTGGGTTAAATACGCGTAATGCCTCAGGAATCGAAGTAATTGGGTTTCCTTGTACACTTCGAGTCGACTTCGAATTATAAAACGCCTTCATGTACATAACATGCACGCGAATATATGAATATAATTTATGTAATTATAAAAAAAATAAAATAAATAACGCTAGCATTACTGTAGCAGTATTATTAGATTATGATTGTGGGAGTTATGATATTTTTTCTTAGGAAACCTTTTTGCTCCAGACTTTCTTGAAATAACATTACAAAAAGAGTATTTTTTACGACCGAAGAAAAATAAGGCCTTATTGATACACCAATTTTAATGTCTCACTTATATAACAAAATAAGCTGTTGCCCGCGTTAACATTTTTTTTTCAAAAAAGTATCATGCTACTTATAATACCTCTAAAAGAACCTGACACTTACCTCATTTTTACAGCATTCTTAACTATAAAAATCAAATAAGAATAACGAGCAAATATAACAAAACCAAAGAACTTGGTCCTTGAAACAAAAGACGAGCCTAAATATAAACGAAACACAATAAAATGATACGCAAGTAAACAAAGTTGATAATGAATGAAGGGCACATTCTGTTATCGACAATTGCACAACAAGCGTGAGCTGGCGTAAACAAATTTGTTAGCAACAATTATAAAAGGGCGGGTAAACAGCTGCCGAACGAGGACAAGCGGAACGCTAGGATGGCCGATAAACGTGCCCGTAAATGTACTTATAGCAGCGAGGTGGAACATAGTGCAATGGTATAATATAAAGAAAATCTTCATTGTTTTTTAAAGTTTTATAGTCCCAATATTTCAAAAACTTTACGGTAAGGCACAGTCGAGTCACGATATAGTTCGAGAGGGAGAGAACAGCTAGCTAAAGGTATAAAGTATCCGAGATGTCGTACATTAATTAGTATTTACATATATAAATAAGTAGTAATCGAAAAATATCGTGATTGTCTTTAATATTTTCAATAACTCTAGACCAACTGTTAACAAAAGAATCTCCAAAATTAAATCGATAACGATCCATTGCCGAAGAAACGCAAAACTATTGCAAAGAATTGCGAACTTCCTCGTTATTTGTCGATTAAAAAGAAAAAAATAACTAAGTAGGTTTATGGGACGGTAAATATTATTCTCTCTTAAAAAATGCATTATGCAATTATTATTGTGATACCTTACTGACATACTCTAGTTTCGTCTGAATTTAGGTCTTAAGTAGAATGGGGCTAAAGGATTAATTTGTTGGTTCTTTGAATTTTTTTTTGTTTAGTTGATGGTTAGGTGTTTGACGGTGTACGATAGTAGCTAGTAAGAAATTTGTCAGAAAGACTTTGAACAACTTAAGCCGTATACGATTTAGGGATTAAAGTGGTGGTATCTCATTTGATGAGTTTAATTTATATCTCTGATTACCAATCGTTTCTTTGTATATTCAGTGTGAATATAATATTTAGCAGTTGTTGGATATATACCACAACAATTATAACACATATTCACATGGACTCTACATACTGAAACTGGTAACTAATCCAGTTCATTATGCATCCTGAAGTAGGAGTTTCTTTTAATAAACGCCAAGACTTAGATTCCCTGTTCGGCACATCTGGCTAACACCGGTCACAGTCAAAACTATTGTCTTTTTATCTGAGTTGGATAAAGAAACTGGCAAACAAGCCACCTCTTGGTAAATCACCAGCGTCGCTTATAAACAAAAACGAGTCCACAAGTAGAACCATTTATGAGTCGTCCATCCTGAGACTTGAAATAGACCTAGAACTTGGCGCTACTGAGTCTTTTGCTTTTCATAGCAAAGCTATTTTACGTGAGGCATTAGCGATAGGGTATTTCTAATGTAGTCTGGCGGCCTAACCGCATCCCATCTACCAGCGAAAAACCTTTTAATTTCTGCGTTTTGTTTGTATAAAAAGTATTGATATTTTTCTGTTAACGTGTCGTAGCCGAAGCAATTAAACACTATCGCCACTTACGATAATATTGACGCACAGTGACTGTTACGAGGCTCTGCGGATTTGCTGACGTACATCATCGCATCACAATATCCGCGTGTGCAGCGACCTACGACCCGTGTGATGATGGCTGATGTGATTATAATGACATATCACTGATGACCTCTTGTGTTAATTTTCCTATGTAAGCAGATTCTAGACGTTTCGACATCTGTTAATCTTTACTAATAAGCTGAAGAGTTAATTTGAACGCTCTTATCTCTAAGTCTACCCGCAAATTTGATAAATTATTTTTGTATTGGTTTCTTTCTTCTTTTTCAAATTAGAGACGGGATGAAGCCGAGGAGAACTATAAGTATTCAGTGTTGCCTTTCTAAATAAGTAGCGTGGGCCAATTATAATAGGAACCGAGTTGTTTGTATGCCAGTTAGTCAATACACTAACATAAAAAAATATGACTTACACGTGTGCGATTAAAAAATAAACAATTCCCTCCCTAGTGACATCATCGGCCATGTTATCGTGGTTACACATTTTTTATCAATGTCAATATATTATACAGTAAACATCTCGACTACGCCTTAAGTTAGCACTGTTATTGGGTTCATTTTATCATATTACCTCACACATATTAAAATTACATTTATAATTAGCAAAAATATTATAATCACAGTCTATCCGTCCACTGCTGAATACAAGCCTCCTTTAATAAATGCCGGGACATCCGATCCGATTAAAAATAATCCTTTCTGTAGAGGGATTCCACCGTAGGTACTGTTTATATCAACCGTTAACCAGTTATTTTTAAATATTTCAATGTATTTTTATGTAAAGAAGAATGGGCAAACGGACAGTCGGTTCACCTGGGGGAAAATGAAAAGCATCATCCATAGACACCGGCTGCTCCCGGTACAGGGCCGCTCCCCATCCTATGGTGCTCCATAGGATGGGGAGGTGCGTTGCTGAATTTTCAAATAAGTCTTTTCTTGAAAGTAACTAAGTCATATCGGTTCATATCGAGGGTAGCAGCTGATTCCATATATCAATCGTTTTATATAGTAAAGAGTTGTTGTGTGTTATTAAAAAATTTAGGACTTAGAAAGAACGCAAAACCGAAGCAAAGAGCTAGTAATAAATAAAAGTAATTTATGTCCTAAGGCGAGCTTCTGGGTACCGTACACGAGGTTTAACGGTAACAATCACAATCACAGTGCAAAACATCTTTATCAGCGTCTGCAAACACAGGCCGAGTGTAAACAGTTCAGATAAGACGGATGGGTTTAACAAAGATGGCTGCTGCAGGTTTATCGTGAGGCGACCTCTTTATTAATTAGCGCAAGCAATCCTCTACGGCCGATGGTATGGCGGAAACTTAGTTACGGGTTCGAATCGCGCCGGGGCAGATTTATTTGATGAATATAAATGTCTCGGGATAGGCAATACATAATTGAGTTGCCTGGGCCAGTTCCAGATAAACTAGTTCATGTGCGACATCGACCACTTACTAGCAGCTAGCACGTCTGCCAGTTTACCCATTCAACTAACATTAAAAGAAACATCGCGAGGAAACCTGCATGCCTGGTGATACCTAAAACGCCTTCGTCGTGCATTAGGTCAGTGCGTCAACGTCAACTGTGACCTACAACTCCCCAGATTTCAGAGAAAAAAATGTTCCTTTATGACTTTGGTATTGTATCAACATTATGTATACAATAGGAATGATAACATCATTGTCATCATCAGCCTCTATTCTTCCACTGCTGAGCATTCACACTCGCGTCCAGCAAAGACGGGCCACTGCGCGGAGATCGTCTTTCCATCTGGTCAATGGTGGGACATTCGTCTCCCTAAATCTCCCAAATGATATACACGATCAAAATACTCAAACAAGGCGTAAAATAAAATAACTTATTTATTCTAGAATGCGATCATTTACTAAAAAAGCTTTTATTACATTACAATATTTTGCACGGATACAATATAACACAAGATAATATCTTAATTACATACTTCTAAGGCAAATATTTAGTGAGGCATTGATATAAAACCAGCTAAGTGCCTACAATTCGTATTCGTATACCGATGGTTAGGGTTCAAACCCGACGCCATGAACATGGCGGGGGGCAACCCCCCAAATTATAACGTCATAGGATGATCCAACCGGATCACCCCATTTCCGATGACGCATAACGGTCACTAGGACCATTAATTAGCATAGATCCAACCGAAAAAAAAAAAACCGATGGTTAGGTTAGTATCATGTGATAAGCGTTCCGTATATTTGTGTGGAACCCCGAAAGTTTAACCTCAAACCTATCCAGCAACATAATACCGTCAAAGTGTGTATGACAACATGATAGATTATGATAGATTGATGGTAAATGTTATGATAAAGTCACGCTCATGAAAACTGTGCTATTTCAATATCAGCAGCAAAATAAAAGCATGACTGAGACAGTCGTATCCCGGCGATGATGATTATTTTAGCATCATGATTTTGAGATGACCTTCCTAAAACACTATATATCTTCCCTGATTATTATCGAAATCCTATTAGTAAATAGACATAAAATTATAATTATTGATAGTTATCTTTTTCATTACTCAAATTGGCATCCATGTTGGTTCACATCACAGGAAATTAAAAAAAAAAAAACACCTCACGTAAATTATGGACGCCCCCTAATAGGCAAATCTTACATTATATTTTTTTTAATTTATTTATTTTTATAGATAGAGATTGAAGAACAAATGAGTTGTTTACGAGTGAACATGCCAGTTTAAAACCTTATATAGATTTGGTATGACAAACACGCACGCACGCATGTAAAAGGATGTACAAACAAATATGGAATAAATAAACGTGACTTACGATAGTGGCGTTATCTAATATATAAAATTCTCGTGTCACAGTTTTCGTTGCCATACTCCTCCGAAACGGCTTGACCGATTTTGATGAAATTTTTTGTGCTCATCCGGTATCTATGAGAATCGGCCAACATCTATTTTTCATCCCCCTAAATGTTAGGGGTAGTCCACCCCAAAATTTTTTTTTTATTGAAATTGTTTGTTTTTATTTTTTTATGATACAGCATACAAAAATACATACAACCCTAAATTTTCACCCTTCTACGATCAACCCCTATTTTGTAATTGCAATTTTAATATTTGCAGAACGAAGTCTGTCGGGACAGCTAGTCTTATATAATAAAATATTAACAATAACAAATTCCAAACTACCAGCATAAAAGCGACTTCCCACTGTATGTTGTTTCTGAGAGAACATAGGGTCCGGCACGCTTTGTATCGTTACATCGAAGGTCGATGTTTAAACAGTCACCATTATTGTAATTAATATAAAAATAATAATTTATAATTTAATCATTTGATGTCCTTCAGCTATTTTCTTTATTCCTTATAGCAGTTTCAGTTTTTACTTATTATAAATTAAAATCGAGCTCGAGGGTTGAAACCACTACTACTTGACAGAAGGTACAATTCAAGTTAATGTTCTGTTTATTTTTGTATTAAAATTAGTGTTCTGTATCAATGAAGGTATGGTGGGTTATTATTAGTAATTACTATTGTTGTAAAATATTAAAGTATGTGTTGAAGTAAGCTACCTCATATTTGAAGAAAAAAAAACTTTAGTGCACCCGTAAAATTCACCAGAAAGAATGCACCGTGGAAACCCACCTCTCGCTAAACTCAATGTCAGTAATGTCAAGGTACATCATGAGCAAAAACAATGAGTGACTCACACCACATAATAGCGATGGAGGATCGATCAAACCAGAGATACGAAGATGGATCAATTGTCTATTGTCAAGCGTTTGAAATTAGAATCGATGGAACAAAGGTGACATTCATTTGTATAAGCTTCTATAATGACGGCCAAATTAGATGTGTGTTAGGCGAAGCTCGATGTAGCCTTCGGTAGGTCAGATACCCCAAAGTATAAATAGGGATATTACAAAAATTAGACCGATGACTCATAAAAGGAGTGATATTTGACTGACTATCCCTCATCGCAGCCCTTTAAATTATCAGATATTTTGACGTTTAACACACCAAGTTGATTCAAAATTTGTTTGTCGTTATGAAGCTTTGGAGGCGAAGACACAATCCAGACATGACAGACTAATTCTTTTCAAAAAAAATTCTGCTGGTCTGCATGGAAAACGTGCACAAACACGTTATTTTGAAGTTACAAAGAGCCGTACGTTGGGAATTCTGTGATTCACGTATGCTGCGTGGATCAGAGAATATTTGTTGTGAAGGTGTTGCCGACGTCAAACGGATGATATTGTTTGATTCGCGACTTATCAAGTCAGTAGAATCGGAGGGATATAATGTAAATAGACGTGTTCTTGGCAATAATGAGCAGGTGCATTTTGCCACGCCTTGAGAGCTTAGACCGAGTACTGCACAAGAATGTGTCTCGGTCTTCTTGAATGCGACCATGTCTTCAGGACATTCTGAACCTATCAGCGATAAATTCTTCGTGACCGAGCTGCAGCTACATCAGTATGCTTTCGTTTGCCCACGTGAGTGCGAGAAGATGTAACATAATATACTTTGTTGGAGACCAATCGTTAGACATTATATGTTGCAATATAGCGGCCTTTGATTTTAGCGGAAGAATTGATAACAAATCTTATCTATATGACCCCGAGCATGTTTCTTAGAATACAGAATTTTTGTTATTTTTCGTAGTCTAATCAGGGCGACCTTCTAGATAATGCACAACCTGAATAATGAAGACGTAGACCTAATTTGTATTAACCAACTGATCCTTGAGGCCTATGTTCAGAGCACGGACGGAAAAAGGCTGATAATGATGATGATGATGCTGAAGTGAGCGTATCCGTTTTCTAGTTTTCAACAGTTCATGAAATTAAAACAGTGAAGTTTGCTATAAAGTAAGCGACACGTATTATTCAGAATTTCATATACATATTGTTAGGAGAGAAGTGTTTCGTTGTTAAGTTCGAATGAGATGCAGCGATCGAGGTGTCCCTTTCGCTCATGTGACGTCACGACATCACCCAATGGTCAGACGTTGCGTGCAGGAGGGGATGCCACTGGTCCGCAACGGAAGATCGAACTAAAAATATATATACATAAGTAATATGGAAATTTTAAAATTCTAGTAAGTGCCAAAAGAATATGGTCCGGTTCAGGTGTCGTTTGGCGTGGTGCCCACGCGTGGCGTAAACAATCTATTTCTGAATCGAAGTTAATTCGCCACCTATTTATACGTTTAACATTGTCACTTCCTTATAATGAATTTTAACATTTGTCAAATAATATCGACACGCCAATTATTGTGAGAAATATTTTGGTCGTTTGCATCACATGCGGCGTGCATAGAGGACATTGCTGTCGTGTTCAAGTCTTCCGTCAAGCAGTGCTGCCAAGTTCCGAACAGATATGTATCTGCTAATACTAGAAATCGCCTGGCGAGTGAGTGAGTGAGTCTATTAGCTGTTCACCGTTTTTCTTTTCTGATGGTTGAGACAGGCAAACTGCTAGAGGCTGACTTCTGATTCGTTTCCCGTGCATGAAAACATTCGCACTTCTTTAAACACCCAGGGTGTCTGTACTCTGTTTGCGTTTAAAGCTCCTGCCTTTAGTTGCGTCAATTTCTTTTGTACTCTCTGCAGCCTGAATGCCTAGATGGTTTTAAACTTGGGAGGTATAGCTCGATTCGTCTTAATTGTGAGCGACAATGGATAAATTAGAGCAAAAAATATTTGTCGTATTTGATTTTTTAAATATTTCTCGTGTTTATCTAAGCTTACCTACAGTTTAGATTGTACGAGAACTCGACCTAACCTATAGTGTATAGGTCAAGCATAGCTGATACGATCATCAATCAACGTAATCAGTAATTTAAATGACGCTGATTACCCTCGGACCCCGTGTTTAATATCTGCTTGAGGTCACTTCGATGACAGCTCGTATCGGGGAAAAGCACGGACAGACGTCCTTAATCGTTGCTAAATTATCACCATCATCATCATCATCATAACTCGCCTCCATCCGACAGATTCACTTCCACTTCTGTATTATGGAAATAGTCTTAAATAATACTGTGTACTGTAATATGTTTGGATGTAGACCGTGTGGGATACGAGTGGCAAAAAACCGGTCATCTTGACGTTCATTAAGGGAGGCATTTGTTAAGCAGTAGCCGAATGTTAATGATGAGAATAAAACCTAAATATGAGGCCTATTTATTAGATATAAATTGTATTATATGTGAAACGTTTTTCTGTTTTGAGTGACTCATCCAGTCATTCAAGCCCCCGATTTGCTGAAAGTACGATGTTATTGTTAAGAACACATATGTATCTGCGGTGGTTATCATTCGCCAACTGATTTATTAGCATGATGTCACCGGTTTGCAATATTAGCAATGTGACTAAACCAAGTCAAATATTTATGCAAGTTATCAGCTACGGTTTGGGCGAAATCGTACGATCTCATCACAGATTAAACACTGGTGACTAAATCGTTGGACGTGGAGTAACGAAGCCGGTGTGGATGACCGTGTGTTTGTCTAACACGAAGGCTGATAATTTGGATGCAAGTCTTCGTACACTCAATGAGTTTATACGATATCAATAAAGGGGTAAAATGAGGTTTCAATAAGAAGTATCTTTTAAAAATAAGTCATTAGTGTCCGCATTCACATTAGCATATAATCACTGAGCGGCACTTGCGAGACCCGAGTACACCAGCTTGATAAAAATGTATACGGATGATGTCAGTGTCTTATGCGATGCTTATCTTATAAAAATTATAACCTGACTATGCAAACAATTAATTCCTTTTTTAAAAGTCGATTGAAATGAAGTTGTTGTGGTAGTTGTAAGACACCCGAATTATAAAGACACATAATATTATTTATGTATACAAATTACAGCCAGACTGCTAGAATTATACTACCTACTATCTTTTAGGTGTGTTGCCATCATCAGCCTTTATCGGTCCACTGCTGAACATAAACAAGGTAATGAATGCCAAGACGACATATCCCTTGCTACTCGCTTCAAACACGGACCTGCCAATGCACGGGTATTGTCTTCCCACCTCGTTGATGGCCCACTTTTTCAACAATTCGTATACCTGAACGTGGCCTGCAGTCACTATTAGCTATGTCGCAAATGCACGCGAGAAAACAAGCTGTATCTGAGCTTTTGCGGTTTATTAGTTTAGCTCTCATTTCTACATCATTTAAATCTGCGGCAATGGCCTTGTATATATTAGTCATTATTATATTTAGAACTGAACAGTTTCACAGGCACCATTAGTATAGTATCATATAGAACACTGACCGTGTACATACCTCCGCTTCGAGAAAGATGTCACCCGTTTACAATTCATTGCCTTACCTGCGAAAGAGAAAATAAATATTTAATGCTTGTGTTGGCAAACACAACTGTGGACTTAGTGTCTACAGTTAATTAATATGCAAATGTAGTCTGTGTGTTCGTGTGAATACGAGATTATGAAACGTAATCATGGGTAATGCGACCTCTCTGAATGAAATTATTTCATCAAATTATTTTCCATTGACGTATAGGCAATATCTCTGACACAGCGGCATGGTATCTACGAATAACTTTTAAAAGCGGGAGACATATAGACAAGATCAATGAATAGAAGCTGCAATTAAAATAGATTTAATAATCTACTGTTTTCTTTGTCTATTTTTATCAGTCAGTAGGATCGGGTAGGTTGAGAATCCTTGGAGCAGTCGAACAATCGGCGACTACCAGACAGCGACGACGACGAAAAAAAATGATTGCATCTTCTACCTTGAACCTAGTCTTCAAGTTGTACAATTATTTTCTATTTAGGTATAGACAGAACATCCAATACACTACAACATTTATCTTCTCTAAACATCTGGCGTCATTTTTGGCTACAGTCCACAGATCAAAGACATTATCACCAATGAAATAGAGCATGGCTTCTCAAAGTGGGGTACGCGAACCCCTAGGGGTTCGCCCTTCGGCGGCAGGGGGTTCGCGACAAGATATACGTAATGGTGGCTTGATAACTGACACTCACGCGAAGTGGTTGATACCCAGTCAGGATTAGAGTTATTTTATGTTATATGGCCATTTGCGAGAACGAGCACACCCGTCATATTAATATTCAAAATATATTTCTATTGGCACTTTATTTAAGGTACCCCATATTCAAATAAAAACCTTATTTCTTCAACAGTCAATTGGGGGTATACACATACAAATATTAGATAGTTGGTTTCGCTGTGATCTGAAAATTTTAACAGGAGTTCGTGAAGCCCAAAGTTTGAGAAACCCTGAAATAGAGAAATCGATGTCAAATACAAATATTGTACTAGTTACATACGGAGTATAGTACAAAAGCGAAGGTTGCAATCGAGTATAACATAATAGTTGTGAGTTACTGTGACAACTGACAGCGTTAAATAATCCCACAGACGACATTGAGTCTCGGCGTGTACATTGTTAATTGTTTGTGTATGTGTTACTGGTATTGACTATTATGATAATTTTCCACGGCGATTGTTGGACACATGCGAATAGAACATTCTAGTAATCTAGATAATTGTACGAGAGCTGGACATGGAGTCGGATCTTACTATACAAATTCATTCAGAACATAGTCATGCATGTATATAAATCAGTTCAGAACATAGTGATAAATTTTCTAATGATACTCTATTTTAGTGATGATCATTTGTTCTGTGGCTGGGTTATCTATAATATGTTTGTTTTAAGAAACATAAACGTATGTACAGTTGTATGGTTGCCATAAGAATAGGCTCCGCCTAGTTTAGGATCACCGCTTGTGAAGGAATATGTCCTAACATATTATTATTATTTTTAATAAATGAATATATCTACATATATTATTCAATACAGACGGTTTTCAAACATTTCCTATTAAATATATTTATATATACTATTCTATACAATTCAATGAGTACATATAGGTATACTTTACAGTGGGTAACGTCAAGGTGACCGTTTCGGAAACATGTATACTATAAATATAGTACAAGTTAATGCTATGTTTTTAGGAAATGTGTTTTTAGCGAGTTGCTTCAAGCTTTTGATAACGATAAACAATATAGATATAGTTTAAGAGTATAAGGAACATACATGTATCAGTCTTGTCATAAACATTGGCACGCAGGAAGCGGGAAACCGAAAACTTAATTCTTTGATATTTGATACATTTCCGCAATAAAAAGCGTTCTTTTTGTGGTCATAAATAATGCGAAATGTCAAAATTGATACACTTCCTTTTGTTCCGTTTCAGCCGCTTAAAGCAGGGAAAAGTTTTCCTGTAAGTAATAAAATTTACAATCGTTTAATTTATTGTTGATTAATTTTTAGCTTCCGTGGCAAAAATGCTTCGTAAGTACGAAAAAAGAAAACGTTTTATACAATTGAATATATGTTTAAAAATATTATATATACAGAATAGGTCTATTTGTTAAAAATCTTCTGTAGTATCCAATAAAAAAGAAAAAATAAAAATACCGAAAGCGGATCTGACTTCTTCACCGCATCTTTTTTTTTCTTACATTAAACTCCGTGCCGTGCATAACCGTCTATTAAATCATACTCAAGACCAACCCATTAACAGACCCGCCACTCCGGGCTAAGCTTGAACAATATAAGCTGGCTATAATCTATTTCAATATCCACGTTTACCTAACTGTTAGCCTTGAGCCACGCCGGCATTGTTCCGCACCGTTACGAGCCTCCGTCCATCAGATATAACACCCACTGACGGATGCTAACGGTACACCATCGTCATGTACATTTTGCCTACCACCGGGATTAAATTGATAAATTTTATCATTATAGTACAATTCATCGTCGGCAGTGATTGTAGTTAGATAATGATTGATTTAAAAACTCATGTGTGAGATTATCTTAACATGAAACATCTCATCGTACGGTGACAAAAAGAAACACCCACAGCTGATGTAGTAATAGCAGTGCGGATAATTTAAACCGATACAAAAGGCTCACGTCAAAATTCAACGTTGTGATTCATAGAATATAGTAGGCAAAGAGTAGGACCATGTTTTAGGGTGAATATAACGTATTTATTAGGACACAAACCCGACGTAATGAACATGGCGGGGGGCAACCCCCCAAATTTTTAACGTCATAGGATGATCCAACCGGATCACCCCATTTCCGATGACGCATAACGGTCACTAGGACCATTAGCATAGATCCAACCAAAAAAACCAAAAAACCAAAGGCGCTTTGATATACAAATATTATTGTAATTATTTAAATTAAAATTTTCTTCTTGTTTAATCGAACAAGACTTCAAAAAATCGTACGAACAGAAACCTACGTTGTGACTTGTGACCTACAAAGTGACGTGAAACGGCCGTGAACAAGACAAACGACCACCACCTCAATACGTAAGTTAATTACGTTTAATTTGGAATCCTTTCTTGATAATTTCGCGTCTATTTGAACGGGTCAATGCGAGATGCCTTCAATTACACGCATGATCAACTCGTCCACAGCCGTCACTCAAGCTCAATTGCTTCACAGAAACACGCCCATATCAGCCACAATTTCAGCCAATAAGGAAAACCTATTAAACAATATAAGAAGTTTCTGGAAAGATGTGTTTAATTTGCTTCATTGAAACCGCTTTTGTTGAGAAGAAGCTAACAACAAAGAATATCAGATTTCCACATATCAAAAAAATTACAAATAAAACGACGACGAATTAATGACGATCATCAGTGCCACGATTCAGTGCAAATGTTGAAACACTTCCTCATCAGCGTATCATCACCTCTGGTTATAATTACCCTGTATCCAGCCACGTTGCAGGCAACGGATTAGGACAGAAATAGTGCTCAATCATTACATGCCCGTTCATTCAACAATGACGACACTTGGCAACGAATGCACACATCTTGGCAAAAAGAGGTGCGCCCTCGTTTGTGCGACCAATTGTTTCTTACAAACACATGATACAAATCACATATACAGTTTTATTAACGTACCTGCACACGATAAACGGCATTCTTTAGAAGCTGAGTTCGTGATATGAGATAGATTTCAAATTCGATATTACTTTCTGCAATTGTTGTAGTTGAGCTCAGCTGAACTCAAGTGTGTGAGGAAAACATAATTGAAACATCGATCGAAGCGATGAAATGACAACAGATATGTATTTTTCATGAGTGATTATAGGTAGGTACTACTTTTTGTAACTCCACACTAGAAGGCGGCACGGAGCTAAATTTAGAGGGATAGGTTTCGGGTAGCTACTGATGTAACATTGGTATCTAGAACATGGGATTACCGAGTTTTTTTCAGGTCTATATCTTAAGGTTATCAACAGCTAGATCAATCTATAAACATTTTATTTTGACGCAAGTAAAATTGTTACTATTGTACTATGGCAATCATTATCCTCCTTACGCTTCTTTCATCTAAGTTCATTGACTTGTTTTCTGCTAGCTTTTGATCTGTCCATTACTCATGTCAGTCTCTTTTCAGCCAACTCTATCATGTTACTTATTATTACTGTCATTCATACTTTATTACTGTCGTTAATTTTATACCATTTTTTTTCGTACCCAAGAAATCTATTTGTTAACCTCGGTCTCCCTTGAAGTTTTGCAACGCCATCTAGTGGTGAGTTACAAAAATGAAGAAGCGTTAAAAATCCTTGTCCATAAAAAAACTACATAGAAGTTGCCACTATAAATAGCTGATCAAACGTCATTTGAGTTATGCTATGTATAAACAAGAAATATTCTGCTAACGTGCGACAATTGCAAATATATTTTATACACATAAATTATGAAAATGTATAGTTACACCGATAGATTACTGGAATGGCAATTATAAAAATCTCCACTCGCAACAATTTCATATTGACGTTAGACTCGCACAAGAACTGTGGTGCATTTTTATAATAAACTATGTAAGCTATTTTATAACAGAGTTATTAAAGTTAATAATATTCCAATCTAAAAAACCAACTGTAATCTAGGTATGAATATGTTTCTTATGGAATAGATCATAAGATTTTATTATATTTTTGTTATTATTTTTTTGTTAGTTGGATATTAGATAGGTAAACTGGCAGATGTGCGATTTGATGGTCAGTAGACAGCGTCGCCCATTATCATAACGACTGAGCCACGCAACTCATTAAATTGCTGTCGATCCTGAGAAGTCAGATGTTAAGCTTGAGAAACCAACATCATAGTGGTAACGTAGACGAGAACGCAATACAGGCTATCCCTACTCCCCCTAGTTAAAAACCCGTGTATTACAAACGCAAGCAGCGGTTACAGCGGTTTGACCAGAAAACGCAACTCTTATAATGAAAATAGGATTATTGTAGCAAAATAAGACAACAAAGGGTAGATGAAGTTTAAACAGTGGACACATATTTCATCTTCCTTCTCGAAGGGCATTCCGAGTAATATAATATTTATACCTACCCGCATACGTAATAGATGTATAAATTAATTACAATTAGCATCTAAGGCCGAGATGTGTTGCAATAGGTGGGCAATAAATCAATACATCATCAACGATTGTCTAAACTCTAACGTCTACATAATATTCCCATCGTAGGTATAACTGACACAAGGACGACAAGTTCCGATCATTTATATTAAACATAATGATTGCTCTAAGCTAGAATTGTTTCAAACTAAAGTCATTTATCAAAATAGAATGCTATTGCTTACCACAGAATAGAATATCGTATCGCTCTTTCATTTACTTTAAATATTAAAGAATAAAAAACAATATCGATGACTCTGGAGACTCCAAAGCAATCGTTCAGATTAATACTTGCAGTGGAATTTCATTCACATTGAATGAAAATGTTCAATACACCTACTCTTTGATTTCTAAAAATCTTCACTAGCTCGATTTTCAGAAATTCCCTGCCTCGTAAATTGCTGTTTGAACGCAAATCGCTAAGTCCTTGTCTTTAATATGGGGACGGAGCATTCTCATTTCAAATTCCTACAATACACATTTCAGTTACAAGTCTTTTGGTGCTTCTATAGGAAGTGAATCACCAGATAAATAACATTCAAGCGTTAAGATTGCTACAGTTTAAGTAAAGAGCTTTTTGTTAGGGGCTTTTTCACAATCTCCAGTTAAGTTCCCAATAGGCTATCGGCAACATATTTGACAGATACTCCATACTCTATCTGGCCCTAAGACTTGCAGAAAAGAGTTCATTCCTAACGTTTCAGGAGCTGCACTTCTTATCCTGCAGATTTCTTCTCCAGGACTCAAGATATTTTCAGATTTTTGTGAAATGTCGTCAATATCAGCCAAAGTATATAGCAATTTTATTACGCATGTTGTGAATGCTTGTCATTAGCCAGGTTTGACCTTTTAATTTATGTGCGAAGGCTGGCGAGAAAACTGGATATCGTACGATTTTACGTTAATAATTCACTAAAATAACTTTCGGAGGTTGTTTCGATTTTGTTTTTGTATCCTTATCGTTCACAATTTGTAAATATAAAGGATCCTCACAATAAGCAAGATTTTAAAAAGTTTGAAGTCATAAAAAACGGAATATATTTGAGAGAATATTGATAAGAAATCGTTTCTTTTATGATATAAATGTTATCATTTGCTTGCAATTTATTTCGTTACTATAGGAAATCAGAACACAATATGTGTAAGTGTTAAAAGTTTCGACTAATAATCTCCGTGCAATGGTTTTGAGTCCGGAAGAGAAAACTTGAAGATCCTGTATTGCTGACTAATATAAAGACCAAGGGTAACATCTAACGTGGCCGTATAATACACGATAACCTTTTGCCATCCTGTATTAGAAATGCCATTTTAAATTGCATACGAGGTATAATTTTAACTATATTTTTTATAAAACATGGAGCATGTTGTGGATTATTGTTTTTTATTTAGATTATTCTATATAATAAAATAATATATAGTAGATAAACTAGATAGAGCCTATCAAGAAGCCTTATGTTTTCCCACAGATCAGGAACCGACACTGAAACGTGTGAAGGTTGAGTTACAAACATAAGCAATCAGACGGAATTAGACACAAAACCTTGGTCTCATCTCAACATTACAAAATTGACCGAGAAATTAAATATATTCTCTTGTCTGTTTACTCGATTGTTATTCATTAATCAAGTTTATAACGGACGGACAATATATTGTACCGCCTTGAATGTCAAAAATATCCAAATAATTCAATATAAACTAAATTGCAATATTAATACGATCATTAAGATTTGATTATGTTGATCAAAAGAGCGCGATTGACCTTCTACTTCATTTTTTTTTATCCCGTAGGTAGGTACATCAACTGTTGAAACTCTGTAGACTATTCATGATTTAATTTCGGCAAAAGTTCCCGTAAGTAGAATATACACTTAGTAATTGTTGGACATACACATATTATACTGAATAGAGATAAATACGGTGATAGCTTCACCATCTCCCCTTGGCGGGATCACAGCCCATCACCACCGCGGTAACCCCATCACCATCATAACGTCAAAATCATTATAAATAAACAAACCGACAACTTTCTCCGCAAATCATCTTGTCAGCGAAATGTCGACAATGAATCGGTAATAGGAGTTTACGGACTGCGGTTTACTAATTTATCACGTATGCGGTTTCTGCAATAAGGGGACAGAGTTATGAACATTTCTAAAGCGGAATTGATCATTGTACTTCCATGTTCACTATTTTGTACTCGGATAGGCAACTAATGTTAAGTAGTTGGCAGTAAGTAGTCCTAAGATATTTGTATCAATAATTACATTGCTTGTCCTACCCATCTCTACGAAACATAGCCATTAGCCAAGTTGTTTAACAGGAGAAACAAGCAGAGAGGTGGTCAACGCAGAGCCATTATCCACGCCCGACAGTCGTCAAGGTAAACGCTTGGAACGTTTGGCCGTGACATCGAATGCACGGAATTCGAGATATAAACGTCTATACATAAAGTATCGTATGTTCCATAAACATAAAGTGTGTGGAACAAAGATCACGCGTTCCATAAGGTATATTATACATATATAATAGAATTATGTTAGCGGTTTACTGGAATAGTTTCTTAAGTTTTGCAGATATTTCAACTATGACCTTATAAAAATATCGTTCTATTATTTTTGTTTCTATTATATATACATTCTACCTCGCTATAGCGTTATAGCGAGGTAGAATGTTTATAATGAATTAAATAGAGTTATAACAGTTTTATAAACCATAATTACGATACTTAAAATCATGTTTTTCTCTATACTTACTATGTATGTATTAATTGTTTCTACCATATTTACAATTTTTTTGACGAATTGAATTAAATGTCTTTTATTCAATTAGTAAACTCTAAATATCATTTATATAATAATTTAATTGTTGTACTTATTATCAATTATAATAAAAAAGAAAACTATTCCCATCAAAATTATATAATTTAAGGTCGGTAAACGGTCGTCGCTAATTAATCGGAAAATCAGATATAACAGTGTATGTACTAATTAAATATGTATAAGAGAAAATTCTGGAACATTCCATAGTTCCCTCGTTGCTATTACACACCTTATCCTTTCCGCATGCGTTCCAGAACTCCCTGTCCTTGACAATGACGCAATCCCGTCGTCCTTGCACGCTCGGCCGCGTATCCTACGGTTACAACTAGTTAACAAGTTGAGATATGTTACGTAACACAATGCCCACACAGACAAAGTACCATTGTTTACGCGGTACAAGTTTTTAATGAGCTTCGATCGGTTGCTATGTAACTTGTAATGCGGAATTAAATGCTATCACCATGATCGGGACGTGGGCAAGTTGTTTTGTTTATTCAATAATGGTTATAACCGCATGAGTTTGTCCTATTGGATGTCGGTTTTTTCCGCACTATTGGAAGACTATCTTACTGCTTATTTTTTCCGTGAAACAGATTTGCTGTTACAGAACGAAGAGCCAAGCTACCAGTGGAATTATCAGCATCGAGACTTATCTCACGTCTCTGTATTATCATCTCATGACCGAGATCCTTGGGAGTCTCGGGACTCGTTGATGCGCGACTTGACAGCACACCCTCCATCTGACTTGCCATCAGATGGAGGGTGTGCTAGTTAGCTTGTCCAAATATCAATATATGCTAACCATTAAAACAAATATGTCCTACTAGCTGTTGCCCGCGGTTTCGCCCGCGTTAGCAAATAAATTTCTTTTTTTTTAAAGTATCCTATGTTACTTCTAGTACCTCCCAGAATATGTGTACAAAGTTTCGTGATGATTTGTGGAGTAGTTTTGCGTGAAAGCGTAACAAACATCCACGCTTTCACATTTATAATATTATAGTAAGGATTTTTCTCGTTAGTTTTCTTTGGTCCATCATTAGTCTAATCCCCATAAGTTCCTTAAAATTACTCGGTTGTGTTGTGATTTGTGCTACACTAATAAAACCTGTCTAACACGAGAACGAGCTGTTAATTAAATTCAACCTGGGCATGCATTAAAATCAATGCCATAATGACAGTTTAAAATGACTCTTAAATTATAAAAGAAGCGTTTTTGTTGTATTTTAATTAGAAAATATTATATATAAATTATAATATACTGGTATGCGTGTTTGGTGGATTATAAGTTAAGGGCATGTTTCACAATCTCCCGTTAAGTTCCCTATAGGCTATAGGGAACATATTTGACAGATAGAGTATGGAGTATCTGTCAAACATCTGTCAAATATGTTGCCTATAGCCTATAGGGAACTTAACGGGAGATTGTGAAACAGGCCCTAAATAAAATATACTTTATCACTGGGTTTTTGAGTTTGATGCTTTTTTAAAAATTAGGTATATTCTTTTTTCAATTAATTAACTACTTGTATATCGTTTGGTTGATGAAGGAAATCATCATTAGAAAGGCGATTTCAATAAGATGAAGTCTCAAATCCTGTTAATTCATAAATGGTATAATGGTATTGCTCTTAAACTGATGCTTTAAAACCTTGACAGATTTTCGGAATCTTTACAGATAAGGTGGAGGGAGTTAAGCCCTATCTTGCAGGTCTACAAGATTAAACTGTAATGATAATAACAAAACCACAAGCCCTTTCTACAAACTTAGGTAAAATCAACGCATAATATTGCAACTTTTTTTAATATGAATATTCTCATTATTTCATGTAACTGGCGAGATTGATTTCCCCGTTCCCCAATATATTTTCGGTGTGTCGAGAGTCACGAGCGCTTCTAACACCCTGTTCGGATCGTTTATTCGTGACTTCAGAACTCTCTTTAGAAATAACAAGTGAAGATAACAATGTATTCTTGTAAAATATTGTTCTCATTACGGTGCAAACATATCAACCTTTTAAAAGTGGCTCGACTGAACCTTTCGTCGTATACTTTCATTAGCATGATTTTTTAAAGAGATTATTTAAGAGAAAATAGTTTAAGAAACATCGTGTAAATCACAAAATATGTTAAAATAAGAATGGAATTAAAGAGACACAAATTTTGTCCTCAACTGGTCACACTAAAACGGAATTTTACATTTACCACGCTTATTACAATGTGAGTTTTGCCATCTTAATCGAATATTAGTTACTGACTCAAAATTAAAACTACGTTTAAACGACTTCATCATGTAAATTTTATTTTACCAAATATATTTTATCATAAATTAAAGAAAAAAGAAAAAAAAAAACATTTTAACTACACTACAAATATGATAAATAATGCTAGTAAAGTAATTCATTGTTGAATTAGAATAAAATGTGTATCTTTGCGCAACCCCAAGGGTCGCTGGTTCAAATTCCGTCATAGATAATTTGAATGATGAATAATGTCCTTCCTTCCATCTTCACCTAAAATTCGTTCAGCCACAAGTTTCACAAGGCGAAGGTGGTGTAATTGTTGGTTAATATTTATGATTATTATTATTAAATTAATTAAAACAATAAATGAAATATCGAAAAGATTAATTTGAACATAAACAGAGCATCGTTTATATATGTTTGTACAGGAAGAAAATATTGTGTTTCAAGTAAAGCGGTGGTCGCGTATTGTATAGGTTTATGAATATAATATTACATGACGAGGAGTATTATGTTAAAATTCCATGAAACACGACCCACTCTACACTACAATAAGCGTGTGTGTTTAGTATAAATAGCAATTGTGGTACATAGCCCCACACATTGCACGACAGCTTTATTTCAATCTAAAATATTTTTGCATATCACCCGTCAGTATCATTATTACTTCTACTTATTTTGTCAACCAAAGCTATGAGTTATTTAACAGGAGTTTGTATTCAACATATTTTGATACTAATTATTGCTGCTGGCTGCAACAGCTTTCCAATAATCTTCAGAAGACCACAAATAAATTGGGAGTTATTTTCTCATCCAACTGTGTTCTATACTTCCTGATAATTTTTACAAATAGTTCTAAAAATGACACTTGAAAATTTAACAAAATGATCTATCTGCTGACTTCACACGTATCTGGCAAACCCTTTTCACCAGGTGCTATGCGTGAAGTTAGCAGATCATTTCATAAAATACCAGCAGCAGTACGATGGATTGGTGGTGTGGTGTGTGGCTGGCGCTGTTGGCAGAGTCACTGTGCGTGTTCCACAAGTAATTAAAACACAATTCGGGCGACGTTAACAAGTTACCTCACGCCCAGGTAATGGTGTAATTAATCTTAATAAATCAGATTTCGCACGGACCTACTTTACCAAGAATAGATTCATTTAAATTTTAAATCAACTTCAAGTTTGTTTTAATCGCATCATGACTTAATAAATGGCTCTTCAGATATATTTGTACAAGCTTCATGAGTTTATTATGTAGAGTATATACCAATTTTGTCTTTGTCATCATGTCATCTAATATATTATTGTATATAAAATTCCCGTGTCACAAATCACAATGTTCGTTACCATACTCCTACGTAACGGCTCGACCGATTTTTATAAAATTTTGTGTGCATATCAGGTAGGTCTGAGAATCGTCTAACATCTATTTTTCACCCCCCTAAATGATAAGGGTGACCCAACCCAAAACATATTTTTTTAAGTTATTGACATTTTTATTTTTTTATGATACAGCATACAAAAATACATACACCCCTAAACTTCCACCCCTCTACGATCAATAGAGATGTTAAAAGGCTCGAGTCTCCTGTGAAGGCTTAAGCCCAGTCTCGAGCGCTACTTCCGAGGCTCGAGCCGCGACTCGGGCTCTTTTTAAAGGCTCACTACACAACATTGTGCTCCAAAATAAATCTTATAAATATGTTATTAAAATAATGTATTTTTATTAACTGATGATTACAAACTGATGATTACAACTTACAATGATTTGGCACAACTTGCCGTTCTATTAGACCCGCGACTTAATAAAAATTATTTCATAGCAAAGAACAACACCCAACCATTACTCAACTTAAAAACCCTTTATGACAAGTTCAAAGATCAAAATATACAAGAATTGAGAAAAGACAATTTGTCAACAGATAATTATGAAAACAGTAGCTGTAATGAAGTTAACCCAGTTAAAAAAAAGTTTATTTGCATCCGTGTACATGTACAAGCAACCAGAGAATATAAATATGGCCAATGAAGTGGATAGATACATAAATATGCCTATTGAGCCTGAAAACACAAATGTATTAATATGGTGGAAAAAACAAAAAGAATTGCTTAAAGTATTTAAAACGGGATATTTACCATGTTTTTTAATATTGTTTTGCGGAGCTCGATATTTCTCCATTTCTTCCAGTCTCGTGAACATAACATTCGTAGACAATGTCGAAATATCGAGCTCCGCAAAACAATATTAAAAAACATGGTAAATATCCCGTTTTAAATACTTTAAATGAAAAAGAATTGCCTTTGTCAACCTTGGCTCAAATAGCATTTGAAGTTTTGTCTATACCAGCGACAAGCGTACCCAGTGAACAAGCCTTTTCGAAGTCAGGTAATTTAATAACAAGAAAAGGAACCAGGCTGAGCAACAAAAATCAGGCATCAAATCCAGGGATCAATGTGCTTATCGTCATGGTTGAAAATCGAATAATCATTCATTACATGATAAAGTTTCCTTATTTTCTATCTTTTTATTTCACTTTATACGTAATTAGCACATTAAATAAAGTATTTGTTTTTAATATTATCAGGTATGTATATAAATATTGATCGAGCTTCGACTCGAACCCTTTATTTAAGACTCTTGGGCCTTTAAAACTTGCGAGCCCTCAGGGCTCAGATTTAGGGTTTTGAAGACTCAGTAGCTTCGACTCGGAGCTTCTCATAAGAAAGATGCACTTCGAAATATTCTAGTCTAAATATTAATGAAAACGTTTATCTTAAAAACGCGCATTTTATGCTAGTTAGTAAACTTGCAGACTAGTCATAAGATGGTTAGCATCACCCATTAATTTAATAATATACCATGTATCTATTTTTTTTAGTAGCTATTTTAAAGGGACTATGCAAAAATTAGGCCCTACGTTATTAGGAAAATAAAGTGTTAACCCTTACATGTCCCACTGCTGGGCACGGGTGTTTCCTCTAAATCAGGCGAGGAGGGCGTTGCACCGTAATTCACTGATGCGCTGGCTCAATGCGTGTTGGTGTACTTTACACACTTTCAGACTTTTAAGGCCAGTATATTCGGGCGTTTTATGCATTGAGCGCAATCGCCCTGCCCGCACGACGAGGTACGCGTAGTCTCCAAACAAATGAACTTTCTTGAACCCGGCGTGAACTTATTGTCCGTCCTAGTATAATTTTAAACGTATGGCAACTTACTAGGTTTTTTTTTTACTTTAGTTTATTTCATAAGAATTACATTATATAAAGAGCGTTTTATGGTTTTGTTATCGATCCTGAACACACATGATCATTTTCTATTTTAATAATTACTTACTAAGTTTTTGTATTAAAATGGATACGTTACGTGAGTATTTAATCTTGAACATAAATACATATTTCCCTTCGCAGACTTTCTGAAGGCATATTTAGGATACTATTATTGCTTTCATATTTTCATTTTCATATTCATACCGTATTTGTGTCAATAACTTACAAATTATTGCATTATAATTGCCAATTTTTAAAGTATTAAATTGATATAGTATATATATATGCCATCGCGGACTTTTTTGGAGACCTTTTTAAGATACACATTTCCCCCATACATTATTTTGTTATATCTTAAAGGGTTTAGGCAGCGTTTTCGTTGAAAACTCCCGGGCGGCCTATTTTTTTCCGACACGTCCAACAATTATTGTTATATTTTAGCCAAGGCTTATAAAATTTTAATAAATTATATACAAAAACCTTCCTCTTGAATTGTCCTATCTATTAAAAAAACCGCATTAAAATCCGTTGCGTAGTTTTGAAGATTTAACGTACAAACGGGTACAGGGACGGAGAAAGCGACTTTGTTTCATAATATGTTTAAATGGATATAGCATGATATTGCTAAGAGATAGACATATGCCATCGTGGACTTTTTTGTAGACCTATTTAAGCTTCACAATTCCACCATACATTTTTTTGTTGTATCTCAAAGGGTTTAGGCAGCGTTTTCGTTGAAAACTCCCAGGCGGCCTATTTTTTTCCGACACGTCCAACAATTATTGTTATATTTTAGCCAAGGCTTATGACATTTTAATAAATTATATACAAAAACCTTACTCTTGAATTGTTCTATCTATTAAAAAAACCGCATCAAAATCCGTTGCGTAGTTTTGAAGATTTAAGCGTACAAACGGATACAGGGACTGAGAAAGCGACTTTGTTCCGTAATGTTTAAATGGATATAGCATGATATCGCTAAGAGATAGACATATGCCATCGTGGACTTTTTTGTAGACCTATTTAAGCTACACAATTCCACCATACATTTTTTGTTGTATCTCAAATGGTTTAGGCAGCGTTTTCGTTGAAAACTCCCAGGCGGCCTATTTTTTTCCGACACGTCCAACAATTATTGTTATATTTTAGCCAAGGCTTATGACATTTTAATAAATTATATACAAAAACCTTACTCTTGAATTGTTCTATCTATTAAAAAAACCGCATCAAAATCCGTTGCGTAGTTTTGAAGATTTAAGCGTACAAACGGATACAGGGACTGAGAAAGCGACTTTGTTCCGTAATGTTTAAATGGATATAGCATGATATCGCTAAGAGATAGACATATGCCATCGTGGACTTTTTTGTAGACCTATTTAAGCTACACAATTCCACCATACATTTTTTTGTTGTATCTCAAATGGTTTAGGCAGCGTTTTCGTTGAAAACTCCCAGGCGGCCTATTTTTTTCCGACACGTCAAACAATTATTGTTATATTTTAGCCAAGGCTTATGACATTTTAATAAATTATATACAAAAACCTTACTCTTGAATTGTTCTATCTATTAAAAAAACCGCATCAAAATCCGTTGCGTAGTTTTGAAGATTTAAGCGTACAAACGGATACAGGGACGGAGAAAGCGACTTTGTTCCGTAATGTTTAAATGGATATAGCATGATATCGCTAAGAGATAGACATATGCCATCGTGGACTTTTTTGTAGACCTATTTAAGCTACACAATTCCACCATACATTTTTTTGTTGTATCTCAAATGGTTTAGGCAGCGTTTTCGTTGAAAACTCCCAGGCGGCCTATTTTTTTCCGACACGTCCAACAATTATTGTTATATTTTAGCCAAGGCTTATGACATTTTAATAAATTATATACAAAAACCTTACTCTTGAATTGTTCTATCTATTAAAAAAACCGCATCAAAATCCGTTGCGTAGTTTTGAAGATTTAAGCGTACAAACGGATACAGGGACTGAGAAAGCGACTTTGTTCCGTAATGTTTAAATGGATATAGCATGATATCGCTAAGAGATAGACATATGCCATCGTGGACTTTTTTGTAGACCTATTTAAGCTACACAATTCCACCATACATTTTTTTGTTGTATCTCAAATGGTTTAGGCAGCGTTTTCGTTGAAAACTCCCAGGCGGCCTATTTTTTTCCGACACGTCCAACAATTATTGTTATATTTTAGCCAAGGCTTATGACATTTTAATAAATTATATACAAAAACCTTACTCTTGAATTGTTCTATCTATTAAAAAAACCGCATCAAAATCCGTTGCGTAGTTTTGAAGATTTAAGCGTACAAACGGATACAGGGACTGAGAAAGCGACTTTGTTCCGTAATGTTTAAATGGATATAGCATGATATCGCTAAGAGATAGACATATGCCATCGTGGACTTTTTTGTAGACCTATTTAAGCTACACAATTCCACCATACATTTTTTTGTTGTATCTCAAATGGTTTAGGCAGCGTTTTCGTTGAAAACTCCCAGGCGGCCTATTTTTTTCCGACACGTCAAACAATTATTGTTATATTTTAGCCAAGGCTTATGACATTTTAATAAATTATATACAAAAACCTTACTCTTGAATTGTTCTATCTATTAAAAAAACCGCATCAAAATCCGTTGCGTAGTTTTGAAGATTTAAGCGTACAAACGGATACAGGGACGGAGAAAGCGACTTTGTTCCGTAATGTTTAAATGGATATAGCATGATATCGCTAAGAGATAGACATATGCCATCGTGGACTTTTTTGTAGACCTATTTAAGCTACACAATTCCACCATACATTTTTTTGTTGTATCTCAAATGGTTTAGGCAGCGTTTTCGTTGAAAACTCCCAGGCGGCCTATTTTTTTCCGACACGTCCAACAATTATTGTTATATTTTAGCCAAGGCTTATGACATTTTAATAAATTATATACAAAAACCTTACTCTTGAATTGTTCTATCTATTAAAAAAACCGCATCAAAATCCGTTGCGTAGTTTTGAAGATTTAAGCGTACAAACGGATACAGGGACGGAGAAAGCGACTTTGTTTCGTAATATGTTTAAATGGATATAGCATGATATCGCTAAGAGATAGACATATGCCATCGTGGACTTTTTTGTAGACCTATTTAAGCTGCACAATTCTACCATACATTTTTTTGTTGTATCTCAAAGGGTTTAGGCAGCGTTTTCGTTGAAAACTCCCAGGCGGCCTATTTTTTTCCGATACGTCCAACAATTATTGTTATATCTTAGCCAATATATATATAAAAACTTAATAAATTATACACAAAAACCTTCCTCCTAAATTGTCCTATCTATTTAAAAAAACCGCATCTAAATCCGTTGCGTAGTTTTAAAGATTTAAGCGTACAAACGGTTACAGGGACGGAGAAAACGACTTTGTTTTATAGTAGTAGTAGTAGCTAACATGCGTACCCGGGATATTCTTCTGTGCATTATTAATAATAATAATAATATCTATGGACGCTTTTTACACCACGTCAATCTAGTCCCGTGGTAAGTACTCGAAGAGACTTGTGTTACGGGTACCAGACAACGGAAATACAATATATTTAATACGTTTTATATTAATACTTATACCTATTTAAGATTTTGATTATATAATACACATATTTAATACACAACCATGACCCAGGAACACAGAAACTTTTTTGTTCCCTGGCGGGATTCGAACCCGCGACCTCCGGCTTGAACGCCAACGCGCTAACCATTGAGCCACAGAGGTCATATTACAAACAGACACACAAATCATTGTAAATAAAATAAGTGTTAATTATCACCTCCATCACCATTCATCACCACCACCACCACCATCATTATTCTCGTCAGCGTCATCACCACCATCATTATAATCATCAACTTCATCATCATCACTATTACAATTTACACCCCCCTCCCCCACCACTACCACCACCACCATCATTATTCTCGTCAGAGACATCACCACCATCATTATAATCATCAACTTCATCATCATCACTATTACAATTTACACCCCCCTCCCTCACCACCACCACCACCACCATCATTATTTTCGTCAGAGACATCACCACCATCATTATAATCATCAACTTCATCATCATCACTATTACAATTTACACCCCCCTCCCTCACCACCACCACCACCACCATCATTATTCTCGTCAGAGACATCACCACCATCATTATTCTCGTCAGCGTCATCACCACCATCATTATAATCATCAACTTCATCATCATCACTATTACAATTTACACCCCCCTCCCTCACCACCACCACCACCACCATCATTATTCTCGTCAGAGACATCACCACCATCATTATAATCATCAACTTCATCATCATCACTATTACAATTTACACCCCCCTCCCTCACCACCACCACCACCACCATCATTATTCTCGTCAGCGTCATCACCACCATCATTGTAATCATCAACTTCATCATCATCACTATTACAATTTACACCCCCCTCCCCCAACACCACCACCACCACCACCATCTTTATTCTCGTCAGCGTCATCACCACCATCATTATAATCATCAACTTCATCATCATCACTATTACAATTTACACCCCCCTCCCTCACCACCACCACCACCACCATCATTATTCTCGTCAGCGTCATCACCACCATCATTGTAATCATCAACTTCATCATCATCACTATTACAATTTACACCCCCTTCCCCCAACACCACCACCACCACCACCATCATTATTCTCGTCAGCGTCATCACCACCATCATTGTAATCATCAACTTCATCATCATCACTATTACAATTTACACCCCCCTTCCCCACCACCACCACCACCATCATCATCATCACCACCACCACAATCACCGCGATCATCATCATCACCACCATTTAGAATTTAAAATTAATATTTTTATAATAAAGATGCGAGTAGCAAGGGATCGGCCGTCTTGGCGTTCATTGAGGGAGGCCTATGTTCAGCAGTTGATGGATAAAGGCTGATGATGATGATGAATTAGTAACATTAAATCGATATTAAAATAAAATTGAGGAAAAAACACGCTGATGATCATGATTACGACAAAAATGAGAAAAAAATATTAAAACTAAATATTGTTCAAATTTTTATTTTTATTTCCTATGTACACTATCATATCAGGCACCGGCTTATATATTCCACACGTTGTTTTAACGATCTATAGCGGGGGAGAGCCGCCAGGCAGCAGCGAAACATAGGTCCTACTTTGTTAACGCCTCGCAGGCAACTAAATTGAGGCCGCGCTGGGGACTAGTCGAGTTTTTCACATTATTTGATATTGAGAAAAATAAAAACATTTATTTAAAGAAGTAAGATCAGAATAAAATTCTAAATGTTATTACCTATTTTTTCATATAAATTTTGTAACTTAAAATCTCACATTCTTCAATTACAACTAGAAAAATAATCAAAAACATCTTGTGTTTGTGATTTTTTTTTATCGAGGCAAGTTACAATGATCGTGTTTTGAATAGGTTAATAAAAAAGAATGTATACTAAACTACAACATATATTTTTAACGGATCAAAAAAACCAACATTACTATGTTTACGACTTAAACAAAAACAGGCGCTTTGGGATATACTGGCCTTAATCTCATCAGGCACGCGGGTTTGTTCACGATATGTTCCTTCACCGATATATCCTTTTTATAAAGGATACTATCATTTATATACAATGTAAATAAAATCTTTACACGGTACCCTAAATAGGGTGTAATGAACTATTGCATAATAAACATCACTCATAGCAATATTTTTTGCAACACGAAATACTATTTACCATAACTGTAAAATGATTGAGTGATAACTTCTTACAACCCACCTGGTAAGGAGGTAATTTGGCACCGCCTCAACAGATGATTGACAGTAGAGTTTAGGCGATAAATCGCGAGTGGCAAATCTTTGAGGTCGCCCGCAACGAGGCTTTCACCGGGCATCGAACCCATCGATCGAACGTTGCTAGGCAGAACATAACGGAGCGAAGCCTCATTGACGAAGAAATTGCGACTTACTAGCCATTATTAAAATCAGTTCGTCTTTTAATCATACTCGCTCTAATGCGCATTACGCAAAGGTTCAATATCCCGAAATGATTTCTTTTAGTATTCATTCAAATGATTATTGAATCGAAGTCGTGTCAAATTTTAAGGAATCGCTAGTCTCATATTATTCACACTGAACAAGAGAGTTCTTTTGCTACCGTTTCAGCTGTCACCCGGGGTTACATTAAAGGCATATTACTCTAACAGTACACATTTCTAGAGGATGCTGAAATCCTAGCTAATGTGATAAATATGGATGAATGACGTGTCTTTTCAAATAGTACTCTAACATGGTTCGATGAATTGATTGACGGTGATTCAAATTATTTTCTACGCTCGGAGATCGGAATATAAACACATCATTAACCTGGTTATATTTAATCAAAATTATCTAAAAATTTGTTCTCTTTCAGACTTTAGACTCTCTTAGCTATAGGAAAGCAAATAATAATCATAAATATACATGACGTTAATTTGTCTCTTATTTCTTTCTTGTTATTTTTTAAAAAGATATAAGATACAGTATTTGGGTCTATTTATGGCATTTGGCAGCTTCACCGTAAAAGAACAACTGAGAGCGAGGCGACGACTGACAAATTGACGCAATCAAGTTTTCTTGCTGTCAAAATTATCAAGATGCTCATTAAATTAGCTTAGATATATTTTTCATAAAAAAAAAACAACAATAACAATTAACAACCAGCCCCTAGCGAATATTTCCCGGTGTTTAACTCACCCTCCACACAACAAGGCACTCTGGGGAGTGTAAACTACAATAGTTCTCCTCCCCACCGCTATGCTATATTAAAAGTTATATCAGAAACACACAGGCACCTTGCTAGTAATATTCGTGTTTAGATTTATATTGTTATACATGTAAGTGAACAAGACAAAAATATTTACTGAGTTGTTAATTTTGATTCTGGAGTTCGATATTTCATCTTTCTATTTTGTACTTGTATTGAGGGGGTGAAATTTTGTATGGCACTTTTTTATGGGACACACGATTTCAGGAAACAAACTCGGTTTCGGATTTCTAAATTTGCTTGAACTGTGAGGTGTAACCTCACACAAGCTTCAATTAAAGCTAGGCGTCCCAGTCATGCTTCTGCGGAATTTGGATGCTTCGACATTATGTATGACGAGACTTCATATCAGACTACTTGGCCGCAATATCATTAGCACCACTATCTTAACAGCGTAGAAAAGGGTAAAAATGTAATGAACCCACGAATCCCAATAATTCCCATAGACCTCCCGTTCCAGTTTAAAAGGCTACAATTTCCTCTTAAGCTTAATTTCGCAATGACCATTAACAAAGCGCAACGACAGACATTACAGGTGACTGGGGAGAACTTAGAAAAGCCGTGCTTTCCTATGGACAATTGTATGTGGCATGTTCGCGTGTGAATTAAAATAATATTCTGTTTCGAATTCTCTTCTGATTTCAAAATCAGGAAAGGGGAACCGTGCGACCCCAAATTTAACGTGAGCGAAGCCGAGGGCAAAAGCTAGTAAATATATAATACAACAACTTTTGGACGGATTACTTGTCTACCAGTAACTATTAATATTACACACGCTGTTAAGTATCCGAAACGTCCGGAATCTTAAAACCCTTATGTCGCTATAAATTTTTATTGTACTTAGTTAAAGGGTACATCGCCATATAATTAGCAATACCCCGAGGCTAAACACATTTCCCTCTAAACCACTGCAACTCCTTACGCTCGATATTTAATTGGCGCATCCGTGCGGGCTCACAATCGGCTACAGTTGCGAGCTTTGCACTAAAATAAACATTTATGGTAAATAAGTAGGAATGTAATACTTATATAATGTTTTTAAGTTAATTAGTTTTATATTTATTGATCATCTCAACATAATTTTACGGCTCCATTAAAACTATCATAAATCACATTAGCTTATTATTGGTATTTTAAAAACGTAAAGATTTTATTACTCGTGCTCCTAAATGATCCTTTTAATTTTGTCCAATTAAAGTTGGTCTGACAGATTTTAAAACCTCATATTCAATTTAACCTCAGCGATAATCAGGATGAATTTAAATTTTAAACAAAAAAAAAAATACAAAAGGTACCAATGCCAATTCAAATCGTCCGATCGCAATATCAATCCCTGCACAATTCGGTACCCATGCGATCTCCTTGCCATGACATCTAAATGCTCATGTCAACAACCTTCGCAAAAAAACTCTACATCTTGGCTTGTTCTATTCTCGGAGCATGACATAAGCGCTCTCATCCACGGAGCCGAATTATGAGCGCGATCATAAAAGGAACAGCAAACAACGCTTGGTATTAAAATGCTGCATCAAAAGAAACATCACAATTTTATAACATCGCAAGATATATATTTTTTTGATTTTAAGATACCTTTGATGGTTACTAGTATTTAGTTTAGGTAGTGTTCGAATTTTACTAAGCAAGTTGAAAAGGATTTCTAATGATCCTATAATTTTGTTATATTCTTAAGTCCGCCCACTATGCAACTAAAGCCTTTTCCATATCTTTACTAACATGCATATACATAGTCTATCCGTTATTTGCTTAAAATATATTCACAAAAGATTAATATTTTGATCTGATCAAATGCAAATATAAACACTAGAAGATGCGTGTTAAAAGACATCTAGAATTGCAAACAAAAAGAAAATACTAAATCTAAAATCGAATTCTCTAACATCAGAACTCTCAAGCCTACTTTGTAGTGACGTTACAAAGTAAGCACAATTAATCCTTACATCTCCAGTGTGATGTTTGCCTCCTTTAATTAAATATCCGGGAGATTAAAATAGTCTAAATGTACGTGAGATCAAATTTACAGAGTTGAATTACCTACAAAACTATATTAGGCACTTCATGAGTTAATTTTTTTGCTTGGCATTTAACCAAAATATATTAATGATTGTCTTATTTTAACACAAATAAGTCGGTTTATTCTGCAATTGGGTTTTTATAAATGTCATTGATCTTTTACAGTTCTAAGTTTTATTCATCTGGGACGTAGTTCTCCAAGGCGCTTTAAACAACATAAGGTTTACTTGCGAAAAAATATTATTTCGTATCCTACAAATAGGAATTACTACCTCCTACAAAGGACTGGAACATTCGAAAATAATAATGGCTGGTTCAGCTCGTATTTTATATAACTATGGCGGCACATAAGCTATTAATCTTGGAACACACTTGCAACTATGTAAGGTACTTTGGCACCACTAGCCCCATCACTTATCGACTTAATGAAGTGAACATGGAACCGTTGATTGACACGATGACATCTTTCTGAGAAGCATCTCGGATAATGGTGTTCATTTAAAATAATCAACTTTATGAGCTATTTTTAGGTCGTCGTCATCGTCGACTTTTGTTTTGCTGGATAAAGGACCTACTCGGTAAATGTTAAAAACAACTTTGAACACATGACGTCCATCGAATTAGATGTGCCATGTGTGGCAGTAGCTAGTCAGTTGCAAATTCTTGCAGATAAAGACCAATTTTTTAGTATTTTTACCTATGTGCGTTGGTGCATTAGTAATTAAGATATTAGCACCTGTGATTCGCTTGCTTATCGAGTTTTACCCTAAGTTCTTTATGACAGACTTGCATCACTATTTAGCTGACAATTTAAAAGTACTTTGTCTAACAGCCAGCTATTACTAAGAAACAATTAATATTTATAACATACATAACGAATTAATCTACTTATTTCACTACGCTAGTAACTCAAATATGTGTAAATTGTTTTCAATTCTTTATATTCAAGCCAGATACTTTTTTTAACCATCAGTAAATGATGTCATGACCCCGCTTATTTTTTCCGCCAAATCTAGTTCTATTAAGAGCAAAAGTTTGCCGATAATATTTCGACTACGTCCAGCACATCTTTTGGTATACGTAGGCAACATTTAAGCTGGTCATCTAGTAATTGATTCCACACGTCACCAGGGTTAGTTTCTGGTGGACTTATTAAGGACCCTAGATTGACCTTAATATAGCCACTAGATTTCTTCTCCTAGTTCACCCATCTCTACTGCATGGTCACAGTATCTCATAGATGTTTGCATAAAGCTATACGGATCTTGTTCAATCCTGACATAATGTTAACCGTTTTTTATACCACAAATTGCCAATATTATCAAAAAAAAAAAAAAAACTACTACGCAAATACAAAATATTTCTGATCGTTTTAGTACATTTTAGGCACCTCACGGCCGCCGCGAATAACAATCATTAGTGCTGATATCTGAAAATGGCGATCATTTGTTCTTATGTCATACATACATCATCTCGGACACAAAAACAACAATAATCACGTATATAATACAATTAACATACAGAAACATCGAAGCGAAATTATAAGCCGGACACAATAATCGAAAATAGTCAAGTATAAGCAGGCGACATGCAAAACTGAAATATGCGGAAAAAAAAACACCGACGAATATAAACCAAAAGCAACAATAAAAAGTGTAGCACCAACACCTGTACATTTGACAATAACGCATACTAGCTTCGTTTTGTATTTACAATATTATATACATACATATAGGTAAATATATTTACAATATTATGTCCCACTCAATATTTGTGAAAAAGAAATTAGAGAGAGCACATCATTTGATTTTCCGGAGGGAAATCTAAGAAAACTGGATTTTTTCATACGATTGAGGATATAGAGCCAAGTGCACGCTAAGTGTATGTTGTTGTTGTTTTTAATATATTTCTTTTGGTCAAATGACTCGCAAAAAGTAATAATATTAAAACCGATCGATTACCAAAGATTTAAAATAAGCATAGAATATTAGCAAAGTTGATAGCACGTTTTTACGTGTGGAAGGCTTGCGCTGTGCTGCACTCTCGACTGAATGGACACCACCATCTTGCTGGTATCCCTAAAAAAGAGCTAGATAGGCAGTGTAATAACTGTCACAGAGACTCAACATATAACTGTCTCAGGATATATCCAGGTAAACTAGATTATGTTCGAGGACGAGGTCGACCACCTACCATAAGGTGGCAGTTTGCCTATGCAAATAACATAAAAAAGCATACTCATTACTTAACATTGCTAAAGTTACAAGCATTAGGGTAACCACCTCCTTGTCAAATTTCGAGTAGAAACAGCAGTGGGACATAATATATTGTTTGGTTTTTTACTTTACTTTTCTTTACAAGCACAAAATTTGCATACACAAAAACAAAGCTAGTATTCTATAAACGAAAAACATGATAGTGAAGCCAAACGCTCCTAGCACGGTGCTACCTGGTATGCTGCCTTTCGGAGGGGGGAGGCGACGGCGCCCGAGACGTTCCTGTAGAGTCTCTCGCCTCCGCGGTGGATGGACTGCCGCTGCCGCTGCCACCCAGCGCCAACGCCAAGCCGCTGATGCTGCCGACACACCACCACGTCACCACAACCCTAACCACTAGCAACGATTGCCGGGCTTACCTGCTCCAATATATCTTGACACCATAATATCTTTAAGCTCTTAAAAAAAAAAATATACTGACACGATTGCCTATACCCCTTGCTTTTAAATACAAATGGGTGTATCAAATATAGGCTCCCCCGGCAACAAGGTTCATACCTACTTATGTATATTAGACGCGTTTACCGCGCGATCAAATACTCAACCATTTACCGCGCGTAATCGATACACGGCTCTACAAAACACACTCCTACTTTCTAGTCGGTTAAGCTGATGATTATGAGTCAATGAAACATTGGAGCAAGTAAGGTGATGACACTAGTCACTATTCTATACCTATTATCTAAACTATATTATGTAGCGTCAGGTTTTTTTCTATCACATGTTATCCCGCCAAGTCAAATCCTGTGTCCTGTTATGTACAGTAATAGCCGAGCGAAGCAGATCATTCTCAGCGGAGTGAAGAGGTACAAGCGGTGTTAGTTAGTGGCAAGGCGTTTAGGGTGTCGTCATTATTAGGTATGCAAGCAAGCGATGTATCGTTTGTTTATCATGCAAAATAAACAAAAGTAACTGTAAAATAAATTGATGTGTTAGATAAACAATACTGGGGTTCTTTTTGAATATAATGATGATATAAATCAGGTTGGCTTCGACTTAAATAGACGTTGGCAGGAGCGATTCAGATGCCAATCAATACTCCAATGATAAGGGCTGGAGGAAGCCGTCGAAGTTACCTTAGGCTAAGAACACACGCGTGAAAATTCGCTGGGGATATTTCCGCGTGGCGCTTTGGACGATACTATTCGTCTCAACATTAGCTAAATCGTGTCCAGTTCGCCTTTATAGCGTTTTTGCCATGAGCAGGACTGGTACCGATATAGGATCTGTACGCCTAAAGTCTTACAACTTGTCACAGGGCTTAGATTCATATCGACTAGGTTAAGCTGTGGGTAATTTTGCAAATCTATTTCTTTATAGAGATGCGAGGCGAATGGACAACGCCCAAGGACTTCTTCCAAAATCTATCTATCTATACTGACTGATCCAAATTGAAAGAGATATCTAAATAATTAATAGTTAACGAACTATTAATAAGTAAGTACAGTGTGAGCGATGGGTGGCTAATAATTAATATAAAAATCGCAACGTAAAGCCGTCAGTGTGACCCCGCCACTAGTGAAGTGGGCAAGAATACATCGTACATGTCAATGAACTAGACACTAGAATTTGTGTTAATGAACTAGAGTCGCGAGTACTGGTAATTATTAATACTAGTAATAATGTTAGCCGTAATGATATTAGTGATAAATGAAACTAAACAAACGTTTCGCTATAATCACTTTAAATGATTTATGTCTATACACACACACTAGAATTCACACACTATTGAGAATTGCTCTATCTGTATATGTTGTGTCAATGGGCAGGCAGAATAGTACATTTATTTTCGTTTATCGTAATTTACTAATATTTTTCCCCACCTTCGACGCATAACCTATTAAAACTATGGCCTAAAGCGACCTTATTATTAATGTGTTTGAATATATTATATAATGTAGGTTTTTTGCTATCTCCTAGTGGTCAGGTAAATAACTAACATAAGCGAATGTAAAAAGATGTTTCTTCTATGCGAAAAATTTCTCGTGCTCACCGCAGGGCATTACCTAGATTGATAGACGTCCGTTATGTTTTTAATAAAGCCACATCTATTAAAATAAAATTACTTTTTATTAAGTTATTAAACCCTATAAAATCCGTAGCTGTTACAATATTAATGAGTGAAATTCGAAAGCGGTGTCTGAAGTGGTGGTAAATATCTATTCTAAACAAAATCCATATCATTGATTGTATAAATATATTTCTCCTATACAGTGCCCATAAATTTTTATTATATTGGTTTTATAGAAGGGGGGAGGGGTACGGGGTGTAGATAGCGGTCGGTCCATCTATACACGATATATATACACCCGCTACACCAGAGGGTTAGCCAGTACGTTGCCGACCTTTCAAATGTTAAATCTCGTGATCTCACTGGGCGGCGAGGCTTTGACCCCAGCGGGCGAATCACTCCTCATCATGATGACGAAACGAATATTGTTATTCGCGTTTAAATCTTTGTACCGTGACCCGACATTAAATTATACCTACTCCAGAGGTAAATTATTGGGATTTTACGAGATATTAAACTATGCTTATATTATGAAGAGTTGATGTTTGTGGAGTTGCAAAGGAATGGGCTGGGCGTCTGAAGGTCAAATTTGCTGAAGAAAACGAATAGAGGTTGATGATGAAGAAGTATCTGATTTTAATAAATGTCACATAATTCAACATTATTACTGTGTGTCTGACATTTAGGTGGTACAAAGTAATCCATTACAATAAACGAGTTCAACTAGGAACAAAAAAGTAAAAGTAGTAAATTATAAACCATTATTATGTCCGACTACTAGGCACAGGTCCTCGAATTTAGGCGAGGAGAGTATTGGACCATAGTTTACCGATGCGCTGGTCCAATAATGCGGGTTGGTGAAACTTCAAGCGAGGGATGGTCTCATTGTTTAGGTGCACTTAGAAAAATGAAATTTAAAAAGAAATGCCTATTTCAAGACACCACAAGAGGTGAGAATCACATCTGGACCTCTTATTCAAGAACTCGATATCTGCTAGACCATCGGCCAGTTATTCATTCCTTGCCTATTTTGGGACGTAAGTTATGGCTGTGTGTCAATAATTACACTGCTTATCCTGACACATAGCATAGCTGTTTCTTTGAAGAAATAAGTAGGACGGTAAGATCGAAAACTGGAGTAATAATATTGTTTCGTGTGTTCAAAGCTGAGTTTTATGATTCTAGCATCCTGTGAATCGTTTTTGGGTTTTCAAAATAAATAAACGCATCTCCGAATCGAGACCACAAACACGCTTACAACCGCACATAGTAGAGCGTGTGGTTGATGGCTGAGAAAAAAAAAACAAACAATAACGTATTGTTAAATCAGTTGCGATTCCATTATGTAAGTGTTACTAGTCAGCTTGTAACATCTTACCACTTTTAAGTATATATATTTTTATATGTAAATTTATAGGTAAAGACAGTATGGAACAAAATTTTGCGACTTTGTCGTTGAATCCATACCTACAGAGGTAAGAGATAGTATATTAATATAGTTTTAATTGCAATAATTGGGATTATACACATACGCTTTCTTCGACAATTACATGCTTAAAACAACAATGCGACATTAACATTACATAAGACACCTTAAAACAGAAATGTAAGACGATAGGCCCATGAGACAGCGGGTACAACGAGCATTACAATACACAGACAAACATATAACCGAAAAGGTTGAATAACAACATATGCCCATAAAGTAAAATAAAAAAGCCCAAACACCCAAAGGTCCAAAAAACCAAAATCATATCAATATAGCCTAAAAGGCCAAAGGCCACATTAAAAAGACAGACACAACCTTCATTTAAGACTTTAGTTCCGGCGGACGCAAGGTCAACCGCGCGAAGGTTAAGAAAGTGAAAAGATAATATCTGTAATTACAAAAACTAATTATCACTAGTGCAAACGACATGTCTGGGAGCCTTGACACTTGAATACCAGTCTAGATTTTTCGGTTTATATGAACTAACTATCATCATCATCAGACTATGATTACAGATAATGTAAGTCAACAGTTAAAGTAAAAGTAAAAACGTAAGTGAAGGCAAACGGTCAGAAAACGTTTCGTAGTTGAAAGACTGTTTTGGATGAAATGGTGAAGAAAGATTCGGACAAGTGCCATACCCTTAGGGGTGTTGGTCCATCCTAAACCTCCCGCGTAACAGTTATGCTGTGCTTCTTTAGGAAAGGAGGGATAAGAAGTGCAATTAATTAAACCAAGACTTACTATTAGGCAATGCGTAGTTGAGTTGCCTAGGATTGTCATTTGTCCCGTTTGTTCAGTTGTTGTTTAGTACAGTTATTCGAGCGACGTTATCACTTGTCATCAAGTGCCTTTTCTATATATTTACCAGTTCAGTAGACTATCTTGAGAACATTTAAAAGGAAAACGAATGTGATTGATGTGTGTAATATGTATGCAAACCCTTTTAAGAAATAACGTCAGTCATGTGGCATGTTACAGGCGGGTTGGGCGCGGGATGATGTAATGACATTGATCCAAATAATACATCTGTCTGTCGATGTGTCAGTCGTCACCTCGACTCGCATTGGACTTTTAATCGCGGTAGAGCTGCCAAACGCCGTAAATAGACGCAAATGTTGAATTATTCCAAATTATGTTTTCTAGCAGTATGTCGAGTAATGTCTGATATTTTTTTTATAACTTCTTATTGACTATTTTTTTTACTTATTTCAAGTGTACAAGTTGTTACCTACGAAATAAAGATATTTTTGATTTGATTTGGTTTGTCAGCGATAAGCAGATTAACAAACAAGTTGACTCGCTATTGCTTATCATTTCTACACACTGAACCATAAGGTATATTAAATCGTTCATTATACAATTCTAATAGTATGATAACAATACGTTAACACCTGTACCATGATATATTATATATATTTTTATCAATATGTATATGGTAATCAAATATATTTAGTAACAAAAGTGCTGGGGACTCCTGTCCTGGAAGTTCTGGGTGTTATGAGGCGGTATCCAAGCATTGTGCTCTCTCACCGTAACAGGTAGTCATGGAAAATCAGTCGATATATCTTCGGATTGCTCTTTTGGTTCTGAGTGACATACCTATTTGCGATTCTGCAGCACGCATACTCTTCTTTAATGCGATATTATTAATGATGTAAAGATATTTTACTGGTTAGCTTTCTTTTTTATTTCCCTCTTTATTAATTTGTATGTGTAATGTGGAATTGTGAATTAAAAAGTTTATCTATCTATCTATTCATGAGCTCAGTCACGGGAATTGGGAACATATTTTATCATTCATATAAAAGATCTTGTCACACACATACATACGTCATACCAATATATCATTTTGGGATTCGAAACCGCGTCTCTAAAACTACCAATCAACCACCTGAGTGATTTATATGCGCAACAAGGAAACACCGATGTGAATTCTCTATAAACGCTTGCATGTGTTCAATTATAAAAAAAAAAACTGTGTTCTCATGATGAGTGCGATAAAAGTGCATGTGTCAGAGGTCGCGTGAGTCAGGCGAGGCACTGGCACGCCAACACCACATAAACCTCGATGGTGTGATGTCACCAGTACAGGGTAGCGCTATGGTTTCATGGGAATGCATTATAAAACCATTTGGAGCATCAACTCGTTTTGTTTTAATAATCCTAATATTGCAAGCTAACTTATTTCCATTAAACAATTTTGCTTAGCAGCAGCAGTTTGCTTTTGACGGCATAGCCAGAAGTTATGTTTATCATTAGGAAAAGAATTCCCAGGGAGGTAGGTCATTATGTTGGTGAATTTTGTTGCCAGTAATTACGCTATAAGTGGCGAAACACAAGAGTTCTTACTAGATGGATAGGAATTGCTTAAGGATGGAAGTACTCATGCAGAGGGCAGGGTCAGAAATGAAATAATGAAAAATTCTCCTCCGGGTCCAAATTAACGAAACAGATACCATTGGGAAACCCATTGCATAACCCTTGTATTAACCCTTCTCGCATTTTTATTAAGAGATTGTGATGATGTAATATTAATTAAAACTATTGCAAACGTATTACGCAAGTACAATGACAGAGCCCTTTCGAAGCTATTATTATGATGAAAGGGCTTTATAACATACCCGGCGTTAATTCAGTACAGTGTATTGTCGCTTACATCACCTAAACAAATTGCTTTAGAAGGTATCTGGATAAGTTTTGAAATAATAGTTATAGGTTAACGCGTTGCTCGTACAAATTGCCCGTAGAGTGTGCAAAATTCACGCTTGGTGTAAAGCGGTCTTAGTTTTAGTTAATCAAAGCAAAATACACAAATATTGCATATTGCACTGTTCCTTTGTTTATTTGAATCGATTATTTAAAAAAATACTTAATTTATATTTACCGTAATAAAAATATATAAAAATCGACTCGATGACCAGTCTAGAGTACTAGGAAGACATAAAAGTACGCCATTCAAACTATTAATATTTTAGTTCGAGATAATAACGAGATTAACGTTATTTGTATACAACAATTACGTCAATTCCTTACATAAGGACTTTGACTTTTATTACGTAAAAAATATAATTACAAATACACAGTATCATCTACCATTATTAGCAGCTGTATCGCGTCTACTGCGGGAGATAGATCTCTTTACATGAAATGAAAAATTTAGACATATTACAGAAGAGAATCCTTTTTCACGACACAATCACGTGAAATACCAAAATAACAACAAGCGCCCGAATCGATGGCTATCAATAGACACACCATGCTTCGCTGGACATTCGTTTGGCAAAAGACCAAATCTAGGAGGGCTTTACTATACAACGTAAAATTATCTTAGACGTACATTTGATATTTCCTAATTGGATATTTAGTGTTGGCATTAAACCTAATTAGTATTTCTTATTGCGATAAATAATGGTCATTAAACGTTAGCGTATTGTTGGACTGTTACAGAACTTTCTAGGCTACTTTGAAACAACCATCGCTTGACATTTAAATACTAAATATGAATTATGAGGGTAGGTCAACCTCCAACTAAAAAGAACATCGATTTTCATGCAGTCCTAGATGGATATGAGTGGCGGAGAGTGGCCGTCTCGGCGTTAATTGAATAAGGCTTATATCCGGCAGCGGATGGTACAATTATGATGGAATATTATAATCAAAAACATGTTATACGATACGTGTAGAAGAAGTGTTGGTTAGCCATTAACCAGACGGAAGACGATCTCCATTCAGTAGATGGTCCGTATTGGAAGCGTGTGGCGAGGGATCAGCTGTATTGGCGTTCATTGAGAGAGGCCTATGTTCAGCTTGGACGCAAACATTTTCTTTTATAAAATTAATTTTCTATAAAAGACATTAATACAGATATTAATATAGACACTTGATTTGCTATATATCTATTATCTATAATATGTACACAAAACATGTGTTGAATTAAACGTAAACTACGTCCCAAAATAGCTCGTCGAATCATACAAAATATGTATGCATTTGGGAACCTTTGCAAGGACGTTCATAAAGTCTTTCCGAATAACTTATCATTGAAAGGGATGGCTCGTGCCGGGCTTGGTTTTCTTTGGCGTCTACTTCTATAGCTACACTGCTGTTTTAATCCGTGCAACAACCTTGTTGTATTTCGACAAGGACTGCAGCACGGGCAATGTAATTATTAGCACTGAGATTTATCTGGCATCTCAATATAGACAACGCATTAACGAGTTGTCCAGGCTAGTGTTGTGGGAGCTTGTTTATTTTCATGGGCAACATTGACTTGTAATCATCGGGTGGCCCGCCCGCAATGTTTAAGTGTCCCAGTCTTAAAAAAATCTGTGGTTCGAATTTTAAAACGCCTTTCCACCATTCCACTTATCTACTTCTACGTCATAAACCACATCCAACATGGACGTGTATCAGACGTCTAGTGAACTAACAAGAATCAATTAACGCGTTAGAACCTCTGCTCGATGCAGTGGCACACATGCCTGGTTTAGTTCGAGAGGTTACGGATTCGATTTCTGGGTCATAGTAATTTTGCAATACTTTTTATCGAAGGTGTTCGGTTGGAGATTATGTACTCTCGTTCGTGGATGATATGTGGAATCGAGTGTTAAGGTCAACTGTGTCAGGCCATAACGTTAAAGTTAGTAAATCCGTGATCTGTAGGACTTGGAGACTATGTGGTTCGTGGTTCTGGGAGACAGTGCTAACAAATGCCTATATAAAATCCTACTAATATTATAAACGCGAGTAAGTATGGATGTTTGTAACTGTTTCATGTAAAAACTACTGAATGGATTTTAATGAAATTACAATAATATAGCTTACTAGCTGTTACCCGCAGCTTCGCCCGCGTGAACTTAGATTTACAGATTTATCATGTCCGATGATGGTCATTTTCTATTTTAATAATTACTAAGTTTTTGTATTAAAATGGATATATATATATGTTATCTTGAACATAAAGATATATCCCTTCGCAGACTTTCTGTAGGCATATTTAAGAATCTATTATTATATTAGATTATTAATATGTCTGATCTAAGATTATTATACATATTATAATATTCCACCATACAGAGTTGATACACTACGGCCTGAGACATCAGAGAACCGCCTGTTCGGTACACGGCAACACCATTTACTTTCTTGCGTATTATTTCGATTTTGCCATATCTCTTAAAGTATTCATTTAATTTGCATAATGTAAAAGGGAAAAATAATATTCATGAAGTGCTCAAACTAATTAACTAATTTAAAATGATAAGGATTCATACCGTATTTGTGTAAATAACTTTCAAATTATCGCGTTATAATTGCTCATTTTTTAAAGTATTAAATGGATATAGTATGATATCCCTAAGAGATAGACATATGCCATCGCGGACTTTTTTGTAGACCTATTCAAGATGCATAATTCCACCATACATTATTTTGTTATATCTCAAAGGGTTTAGGCAGAGTTTTTGTTGAAAACTCCCAGACGGCCTATTTTTTCCGACCCCTCCAACAATTATTGTTATATCTTAGCTAATGTATATAAAAACCTAATAAACTATAAACAGAAACCTTCCCCTTGAATTGAACTATCCATTAAAAAAAACCGCATCAAAATCCGTTGCGTAGTTTGAAAGATTTAAGCGTACAAAGGGATATAGGGACAGAAAAAGCGACTTTGTTTTATAATATGTAGTGATGATACATCAGAATAACACATAGGCTATAATTTATACCCGTACTCCCACGGGAATGGTAATCACTCGCGTAAAACCGCGGGGCGCTCCTAGTATTATAACAATATTGTAAAGCTCCATTTACAGAATTTGAATTGTGTTTATAATTGATATAAACAGATTATTTTATTACAAATTAAAATGATAGTTGTAGCAAGTAAGTAGGTATTCTTTAATACGATACGTATAATTAAATACTAACTATACTAATTAACCTAATTGCTGTATGAGGTTTCATGTTAGGAACTTCACAGATCATCATTATCTGCTTTCTTTAAAGTTGATGTTTACATTATCTAATGTTTTCGGTATCTATCGTCACATCACCTTCGCGTTGCTCATAAAACAGAATTCCTTCATGAATCGATGGATCGTAAACACGGACATAAATTCAAGACCACTTAAAAACCAATTCAAAGCACATAATCACCGATTAGACGACGTCACATACACTGGCGTCGATAGATATGCAAATAGAACTAGATTTACATACTAAAACAATGTTATCGATTCGATGACTCATCGTTCGACCCAGTTCCCACTGTGGTATCGCCTGGAAATATCGCTCATTATCATCAACAACCCTACTCTATTTGCAGTAGCGTAGTATTTAAGTTAAACATCTGAGGCCGTATTCACTATTTGGTGCCTACCTTTAAGCCTTCAGGGAGATATAGCCTAAGGCGTTTGAAACTACATTTGAATAGTTATTAATACCATACCTAACTGAGAGTAAATTTCTTAATTTCAAAGTATATTTTGAGGACTAGGGGGTAACACAGTTTTTTTTCTTATGAAAGCAGATAACGCTAATTCTATCTTTATGCCATTTTTTATAACGGCAGTAACGCTTACGCTTACTCTATGTTAAAAAACTTGTTACTGTTGTGAAATTTTTCGTTTATTTATAAAATTATAAATATTTATATTATTTTTTTAATCCTATGAATAGTTTCGGAATTACCCTCCTATATACCCTCCGACTAATAGTTTAACTTGATCCGCCAATGACTCGTCGACCATGTTGGATTTAACTAGCCAAACACCTACTCTCCAGAGTAGCGCGCGCGATATACCGCGCCCCCCTTTCGAATTTTACTAGGTGAGCCATCTGCTCACCTACCTACCGATTGAGCTCAAAGGCCATCAGACCTAAAAGTAGTAAAAAAGACCTTTCGAAAAAAATAACCCTCCGATATTCAAAAGCTAAATCTTTACGAATATTAGTGACATATATGTTAATATATCCACAACTTTATAGACGAAGTACATTAAGTGATAGGACCCACAGTCTGACACGACTGTGTGGAAAGAACAAACATCGCAACTAGATGAGCACGACTTGTTGCATCAGCCCTCAACATAACACACATACAGCTACTCACTTGGGAATCGCTACATTAAAGACGAATTACGATAATTATATTAGTTAACATCATAACTGGCAAATATTATAGACTATTCTACACTAGACTTATGTATTACATATTTATGTTTTTTAAATTTACAACAAAACAAAGAAATGCCAGATCGATGAATTTTCTAATATCATAAGAACTGAAAGTGAACTCTCCATGAGATGTCTTTGGTCCAAGTTAGATATGGACGAGGAAACATTTTTGGCGTTCACTGAAACTAACCCACTTCCAAGACGAAAAGCTCATCGTAAGCTTTTGGAGGCTCAAAACGACAGTAAATTCCAACCTAGTCCCGAAGCAAAACATCACCAGGACCTTACACAACAACAGTTCTCAGTGAGACCAGCCCAAAGCCCACAATGTCGGCTCACATCACACGATAACCTCGCAGTGCCAACAACCCGTAGGTCCAGGGTAAATCATACAAATTACAAACAGTCATTATAGGCGCGTGCGCAACACTACAACTTTATACTCTCAGACGTACGCATTAGACACATACGTTTCGTGTGATAAAAAGAACAATCGTCCTTTATTATTGACTCGTGACAACTTTGACCCGATTTCTTTGAAAGTGACAAAAACAAAGAGCCATTTTATCGTCAAACATTGGAGCTAATAAACGTTGTGGCAATGTATTTTTTTTTTTGATTATACTTACGTATGGAATAACTATAGGCATTGTACTCCACTCCACACTCAATATCTTGTCTATGAACTGTCAAAGAGCTACTCTTTATTGCGTTACGTGACCGCATGATGGTGTCAGTATAATTTTAGGGTGGCCTTGCAACTTGACAGAGAAACTCATCTTTACTAGGTTTTAGGTCTGCCGTCTTCTCACTGCCTGTCACTAAATATAAAAAGCGGATTCAACGTCGATATAACATATGACGGTGATACCTGAGGGACGGGGTCGTCATAAAGAGTGACATCCCTTAACCTTTATATTCTGAATAGAACACCTAGATGCCCAAACAAAATTATCTGTTTGAATATCGAACAAAAGCTCACAATTCTATTTTAAAACCGATGTACAAAAAACGTATAAAAAACAAATTCCAGTACAATTATAAGTGCGTGTTAATATAAATGTGGTGGTATGTGGCACCGGGCCAGGCCAGGAGGGTGACAGCCGACAACCTCCAGTTAATGTTGCACGTCATACGCGTCGTGTCGAGGTGGACATTTCATTATCATACATATGTGTTGATCAGTATTAATCCTTAACGGATAACTTAAATCCGATTTAACTCGGAGTGAGAGTTTCGATATGCAAGTGTTTAGATAATATTTAAACAGTGTTTATTTTGTTGCCAATTATTTCATTCAAAAGCAAACTTGTAGTTTATGTTACTCTGTCAAACGATAAACTTTTTCGTATAAGTTTAAGCCTCTGGTTATGAGGATGTTATTGGGGGTCGATAGTCGCAAGACTTCGGCTGTTCGTTTGCCCTCCTATGCTATAAAAAAAAGACAAACGACAGTAGTAACGACGTAGATTGTTAATCTTTGTTAAACGTAATCGCTGGTAATCGAATACAATCGTTACGTACTTAGCCTTAAAGCTCCGCGTTATTGTTATAAACTTGCCGCATGGAAAATTTTACACTGATAAAGTTAACATAACGTTTTTTATTTGTTTAAACATTTTATTGGACTCGTTTGTTGTGCGTAATCGGTGACATTCGACGGATAGAAGCTGGCTTTAAGGACAAGAAAGCAGCACCGAACTTTCGCCGATGTGGGAAACGGATATTTCAATCCTGCTAATAATTTCCGCTAAAAACTTATCTTGTTCCGTATTCCGGGATATTGCAAACGACACTACCTATATTACAATAATTGTGAATGATACATTTAGACTAATTTAGCTGGAGAGTTCCATTTCACTATTAGAGAAACAGTCCTAATAGACTACAGCCATATTTTCCAAAAGCCAGTCAGTTTTCATTATCAGTATCTTTATATAAATATACCATGCTGTTTATCCACAATAAATTCTTAATTTACATTCGCATTTTATAAGAAACATTTGCACAGTGTGCAGTTTAGTGCAATTTGAGATAGTTTTAAATATGACACAGGACGGATTTGTCTGTAGGAGGACGATGTTTAACAGGTATACTAATAAAACAGATTCTAAAATTACAAGACTAATATCCTGAATAACAATTACTCCTACTATCCGTGCCTGCTAAGCCCGTATTACTAATTTACGTAGATTTTAGTAATTTCATTAGAAGAATATGTAATTCTAAAATAGAACATCCGTATGCAAATACCGTTATTCTTATAGTTCTAGAATCTCCGGTCGATACTAATTCGGGATCGATCCTGTTTATTTTATCGGATCGCCGTTCTCGCCTTGACCGCTGCTCCGTGCAATAAACTAATGAATTTTAACCTTACAACCCTTGAATATTTTATGGCACATTTGTTAAACAAGACATGAATAAGATGCCACTTTACTCATTGTTGGCATGTAAAAATAATAAATCTAGCATTTATAGCTCGTACCACTACATGACATAAACTTCTTTTAACGAATAATTATAACACCATAACTTAGATCATTAATATGTCTAGATGGAGTGTCGCCCTACAATCAAAACAGAAAGAACTGGCCGACATTTTCAAAACATGTGTTCGTTATATAATAGTGATACCAGCTACTACAGTTCTCCCATAATCATCCTTTTTAATCATGTTACACTTCAACACAAACCTTCATTATAAATAAAACAATAATGCGTAGCAATTCATGCGTATTCTGTGACAGCGGGACGGATACTGAACACGGAGAAAGCATTTAGAGGCTCACAGTTGGAGGCTGTTTTTTTGGACGTGTTTTTCGCGCGACACTCTATCTAGACATATTATTGATCTAAGCACCATAACAGATGAAATCTGTGGCGATGCTACATAAAACAAATGACGATCAATCAAACGTCGCTGTTTTTTATCGACCTCATATTTACAATCAATTTCATACATTCTGTAAACAACTTTCTTCATAGAGACTTGCACTTTAATGAAGTAGGTACTAATTATTAATTAAAAATTATTTCTCGACCAATATTGTTTTTCATTACATTGCATACAATTTACTACTCTAGTATGTACACAAAACATACGGTAGCCACATAAAATCTATTTCCATCTCGCGGTTATGACGTTATAAATCTTGTGCGACGGTAACGTTCCTGAGTGTTGCCATCAACAGGCAATCGCCATTAAAATTTTATCGACACTATTAGACTGTAAAGGATGGACTTTTATTCTAGACAGGTAAATGAGTTATATAGTTTAGCTTTAATGAATTGAAGATCCTATTCGTCTTCTATCCGATATTTATCCTCCAGTTTCCTGAGTTTAATTAGACCAAGTTTTGTATCGACGGTACGAAGATTAAGACTAATTTCTGAAATATGATCGTCTCAACATAAATCTCTTATAGCTTCATGTTTATGTTCATGGCTGTAAGTCTCTAATCTGTATCACAAAGAATTGTGCAATCATTTTAGCATAGTGATACATTCCTTAAATAATCAAAGCTTTCTAGAAACTAAAGAATCTTTACATATTGTAAAGATTCTTTAGTTACCTTTACACATAAACCATAATAATTATAGCAGCACACTTTTTCCCCCTCATATCACATTTGCCAATTAACAGTAACTTAATAACCTACGTCAATACAGTTTACTACAATTATAACACAAACGACAAATAACATCCATCTACACAAACACACAAATTAATTTGTCTGTGATTTGCATCTGTCAGTTATTACGAGTGGCGATAACGAGATGAGTAACAGATGAAAACATCACCACCCACGGCGATACAGCTGACGAATAGCGGCCCTGGAATACTCTCCTATCCTTGAGTTTTTCGCACGCTCTCAAAATACATTTTCAACTGAACACACACAACATATCGTTTAATATAAATTATTTTGCTGCTAAATATATTTTTCCGTAGGCAGTATGCGCTGTGCTGCGCTACCATCTAGTTTCTTCATTTCATTTCTTGCGCGAAGCATCTCTGCTGTACAACACAACAGAGTTGCCGGGAATAACCGCAAAACTTTTAACTAACCCTACTTCTTGCGTTTTGACGCTATGGGCTCTACTATTACTTTTCTATTTGTACATTTGAATGTATTATATAAACAAAAATAACCTTCAAATGATATGGGGACAAAAAAGCAGTTTGCGGATTCGGTTATGACTACGACAGAGAGGTTATACTCGGGGAATCTAACTATACTTAGAATCAGGTGATTGTGGAACGACGTAATATTCCCCATATGCTGTTTCCAGTCGTGTTAAATTTTGTTGGATTTTCTTTTTGAAACTAGATGTTATTTCGCTTTTGGTTGTTTCTTAGAAGGTATGTTTTATTTTATTGAAGTGCTATTTGTAGTTCGTTTTATACAACATTATAGGTCACGGTTTAAGGTGATATCATGAGATTGCCTACTATTATATATCAAACCCCAATAAGTGTGACACTCTCTGACAAACTACAGATTTACCTAGTACTAGTTAGTACGTACACTCACACGTTTGCTCAAAATGCGTAGTCTAACGCATTTTGCAGAATCAGTTATCTACATATTTACCGTGCAAGTTTATATATAAAATCACTTTTGAAATTTTTTCAACAATCTGAGAGAAAGATGAGGCAGACTTTCATGATCTCTGCGTAGTGACAATGACGCGAGTCGGAAAGCAGCCGTCTCAGCGTTCACTGAAAGAGGCCTATGTCTGTAGTGACTCCATGATTATGAGGACGGGTCTATCTTTAATACACAGACGATCGATACATGACAAACGTAGTACGTTCGAGTGAACGTGGTACGGGGGCAGTGTCGTCGTGATGCGTGGTGTGAAGGACGAGCGATGAACCTTTACGCGATTAAGGGCCGGGGTCAGGGGTGAACGTGTTGTAGGACGCACTGCACGTAACGGGATCGATACACTGACAATAGCTAGATCGCTTTCGAGTTAAAAGGTAAAATTTTAACCGTGTCTATTGCCAGTCAGATTTGGTAATTGACTAGCGGCGGCTTTCAATATCCTACCTATCTTAAAATTTTCTTATCTATCTTGAAACTTTGACACATTTTCTTACAAAATCTGTCAAAATTTTAAGATCGATAAGAAAATTTTAAGATAGATAGGATATGAAAACCGCCGTAGATCGCCCAGCGAACTTTGACCCTAATTAAGAAAAAAGTGTAATAGTTGAATAATATTTATTTATCTATTATAGATTATATGATTTGTATTTCGTAGGTACGTGGATGAGAAGACAAATATTAAGAACATTTTTAAATAAAGCAATAAAACTATGTTGTAGTAGGTACCTCTAGGTATGCTGGCAATATTTTTAAAAGGTCCAATCTGTATTAGTTTAGAAATGATAATTTTTATCTATACTATGGATAAAAATTATCATTTCTAAACTAATATAGATTCTATAGCGTCAAAATGGTAATGGCAACAAATTTGAAAATTTAATACCTTTGTAGGTATCATCATTTTCCGGTCGACATGATAATGAATTATTGTGAAATACGTTCCCATAACACCAGTATGGTCTTTTATATTCATAATATATTTGAAATCGTAACAGTAACAATAAATATTTCTGAGTGCCCAGCCTGGCCGTTATAAGGGTCTGTATTAATTGTGTATTTAGGTAGTAATTGTTTTATAGTTAACAATCTGGACGTTGGATCTAGCTTGCGCAAAATAGCTCAAGATACTATAAACATTTATTGGTTTTTAGCATTAAGATATCATAAATACGTTTAGGTAGACGAAGTGTTGGTCGGCCATTAACCAGGTGAGAAGACGATCTCTGTACAGTGATGGTCAGTGTTGGATGCGAGTGGCAGAGGATCGGTCGTCTTGGCGTTCATTGAGGGAGGCCTATGTTTAGCAGTGGACGGATAAAGGCTGATGATGATGATGAAATACATTTCACCTTCCTTCTTATCATTCTCTCGCAGACGACAAAGCCGCAAATCGTATTCAAACCTCTCAAGTTGGATCAAAGTTAAACGAGCCAAATTTCATCAAAATCGGTTCAGTAGTTTAATGATTCATCGCTGACAAACAACGTGGCACATTTTTATATATATAAATATATAATACCTCCATAACATTAGAGACTAAAATGAATCCTGTATCGAACTGTTTGTTTTAACTTTATCGAAATTGTCTCCAATCTAGATAAACTTACAAGCGAACGTTATGTTTCATTTGCATAGGCAATTTGTTGGTACGATAACAAGATTGTATTTAAGATAACAACTGATCTGATAAACAAGCTCGATATCAGATAGAATAGAAATCGGATCGATTGCAACTAGTGTACACTACAACTAGACAATACGACATTTGACTCTATTACATGATTCATGAGAAATGCACTGATATACATTATAATTGTCCACTGTATTAATGAACGCCCGCCTTCCTTGTCATTACATATCCTATTTATACCGGGGTAGCAGGTTCGCATCCCTTCGAGGGCAGACTTTATAATAATAATATGATTTGATTGTTTCTAAATCAAGTTCTCTCTTTCTGTCTTAACTCAGCACAAGTTGTTAAGGCATAAGAATTTTAATATTTTCAACATCACTAAACTAGTAATCATTCTCTAATAACGCAGGAATTTATTAGCTGAGTCAACGACTTGCTTTTCAGTTCCATTTCTTTAAACAACCTTATGTAAAACACAAAACACACAAAGAAAATCCACAAACGCCCCGTTAAACTCCACGTAAGCCCATCAAAGCCCACGATTCCAAGGTCGCTGAAAACAAAAGATCGACCGTCCGTTGACCCCCTGATGGTCTGAACGTATGATTGATGTTCAGCGACCCAACATGGCGGAGGGTCAAAGCCCGCGAATTAGGGAACCATCGTTTTCGGCTATTCGTTGATTGACGATGTTATCTTTACTAATGTAGCGATGTTGCCATTTTGTTTTGATCACGTCCTTTGAAACTCACGTTTGAAAACTGCTAAAGGCCTAGCTGCCGGTTGGTGTTAAACACTACATTTACTATTCTACTTGGTCTCGAAGGAAGGATATTATAATCAGTGAAATTCGCGTAAACATAGGAAAACAATATTCTACTTATGTTTTTGACTAATAACTAGATATTGCGGTGCATGCTGCACGAAAAAGATGACGTCATGTAGAGTTCCGAAAGCGAGAGCACGATCGACAGAGAGACATTGGTTGGCTCTAGCTATCGGCTCAGTTCGGTTCATGCAGCACGCATGTAATGTTTGACGTTGTCACGTTAAACCACCGTCCGTAAACCGACTTTTCAGACAAGCAATTTTTTACAAAACAAGACAGTGCACGGCACAGATAGCGCGGCACCAAAACAACAGATTGAATTCATTTTAGCGTTCACCAGTAAAGTGTTAGCGGTTCATAATGAAAGCGGCGTTAAATACTTAAGGATCCCCAAAACTTCAGTCCACTTAAGAGTTTAATATTTCATGAACAAAACCAGTACCGAAAACTTGTCTGTTCGTCGAACTTAAGCTCGATAACGTGTAACGTGTATATATTATTGAAGTTTATTTGATTGTATGAACAATGCAATTAAAATTAACATTTTGGACGGTTGGACTTTAACTAGGTGGGACAATGATCTCCGTGCAGGTAATCAATAATGCGAGTGTCGGTTTTAACGTTCATTGAAAGAGGCCAATGGCCCTGGGGGGAAAAATGAAAATATGAATACAATATCCGAGTATGCATTTACGTTTCACAACATTAATACAGCTTTATCGGCGGTTCCCACAGCGGTATCGAACATCCTGCTTGTATCTGGACGCAGGCTTTAGGCTATAATTATACAGACCTACATTTAGCGGAGATAAATTTATTAGATAGTCTATCAATACAAGTCAATTTGTTTGACACCGATTCAAATGATCCTTCATAATTCAGTCATCATTACCAGTAACCATTTCTAACTGAATATTAACCAAGGAACGGAAAAAGATGACAGAAATAAATATACATTCGTCGTATTCATTCTTTAAAAGAAGCCTTATCCAGCAATGTCCAGGAAGGTTGCGTGAGACTCCTGAGACGCAAAGAGCCAGATTTCGATGCCATAAATCAACCCCTCTTTTTCGTCAACAGTTAAACTGTCGCAAGTGTTTTTTTTTTTTCGAAAGGTCTAGTACTTTTAGGCCTGACGGCCTTTAAGCTCAATCGGTAGGTAAGTGAGTAGATGGCTCACATAGTAAAATTCGAAAGGGGGGCGCCCTCCTCCACGCCCCGCAGCTGGCGCGGTATATCGCGCGCGCTACTCTGGAGAGTAGGTGTTTGGCTAGTCCAATCCAATTCGGTCGATGAGTCATTAGCGGATGAAGTTAAACTATTAGTCGGAGGGCATGGTGGTTCTTGTGCAAAAGCGTCTACTTTATTTTAAGCTTACCGCTACTATACTTATGGCCTGTTTCACCACTTCCTGATAAGTGCCGAATAGGCTATCCACCAGATATCCAACAGATAGAGTATGGAGTATCTGTCAAATATGTTGTGGATAGCCTATCCGGCACTTATCAGGAAGTGGTGAAACAGGCACTTAGCATAATATTTTGTAGATGTCATTTAAAGAACATATCTATTGTACCAATATATTATGCTATCCGTTCATCTTATAGTATTGCGATAGTTTGGAGCTGTGTACAAACAAGTCGTTAATAGCGGTCATTAGCTCGCCGTAAACTGTAACTGTCGTCGCACATTTCGCGGGAGACTGCGAACTGCGCTAAACGAACTCTATTCCGCATTGCTACTGTTAACGGCTTTTATGGGGCATACACGTTGTATACTAAAGGATTTAAACAATAGTTGTTCTTCTGTCATAGATCTTTGAATTGAAAATAATAATAATAATAATTAAGAGGGGCTCCCATACAAAAATCTTGATATTTTAGCCCTTTTTCAGAGTGGTAGCCCACTCGTCGAGCTAGATCTCAAGAACCGTAATAGCTAGACAGTTGAAATTTGCATAGATTATGTATTTTTATTATGGCTACAACAAATACTAAAATCAAAATAATAATAATAAAAGTGCGTCCGACTCGCACTTGGCCGGTTTTTTCTAATAGTGGTCGTCGTTCTATTAGCCAATAGACGTCCATAGCTATCTTATAGCCTATCTTAAATATCTCCAACCTGACCGCTGCTGTGTTGCCCGCAATACAGCGACTGAGATTCTACTCAATCCTTTTAGATTCCTTACAAGATCGTCGCCGAGATGCCTTTCCGCGCTACGCCATCTCTTCACTCAAAGAACTTTACGTCCTGTTTGTATATATATCTTTATCAAACGTTCCTACAGTATTCATTCTTGTTAACTCAACGGTGGGAAGCTTATATTTAAAGATTATTAAAAATTTGCAACCGCTTTATTCCTTATTTTAAAGACTTTAAAAATGCGTTAATGTATGTTACATCAAATCCTACCTTCTTTATTCTCTTAGGGATGAATGATATGTCATATGCGACACATAATACGATAACACACTTAAACATATCCTACATTAACGAATAAACTGCGTATGACGCACAAAACGGCGAAACAATCTCAAAGTAACCATTTAAGTAACATTAAACGTACAATATTGCCGCATCAGTGCATTTTATGATGCGTTGTCCGTCGTTACTCAGGTGCATCATGCGTTTATTACCCCGGTAACAAGCATTACCTCGTTTATTTTACCGCGGTAAACATTACCTCCATTACCGGGCTACAAATTGTTAGCTCCATTCATACGTCGGGCGTATTTGTGGGTATTTAATAGTATTTATTTGTTTTGATAATGAAAGTTGAAAGTTTAACTTATTTTCATACCAGTAAATACTAATGCCATAGTGCGGTTACGGCTTTAAAATTGAATTTGATTGAGTACTCCAATTTTGAAAAAAATACAATTTATTGAGTTTATTTACTTGTAAAAAAATTGATACTAACATCCCCATTGCAAAGAATTTCAGGTCTAATCTTGCCAAAATCACAATGATGATATTATATATATATATATATATATATATATATATATATATATACATATATATATATAATATAGTAAAAAGTTAACAATAACTATTTATTACTTGACTTCTAAACTTTAAAGCACAAATACAACTTTACGTGCGTCCATTTCTAGTTATGGAAAGAAAATTTTGTTGCACTCACAGTGCCTCGGGACGGGACTCCCATACAAAAATTGAACTTAGAATGGATTGGTGGTGTGTGCTCAACACAATATTCAGATGTAGTTATTGACTATGGTCGACCCGGCTTTGATGGGCTTAACAATAAAAAGACAAACAGGCGCGAAGCGCGGAGGGTTCCGAAAATGCGAATACGATATTTACAAATTGATGGATTTTCTTTACTTACGTTGTGAATTGTGAGATGTAAATGATATGTCATAAAATTTTCGAAGAAAAAGGAGTACTTATATATTTTGGGTTGATGGACTGATAACGGAGTTATCTTATAAAAAACCGACTCCTTAAAGTTGTTTTGAAAAGGCCTAATCCTAGAAGTTGTAAGTTTACTCAGCAAAGTACCCACTCGATATCATGCGAGTATTCTGTACATAGCTTTCTAAACGCGCCAAAGCCTCACAAGTCATAACCTTATAGTGACCAATGACTGTCACTAAGAGGATTACATTTATAAAACATAATCATTTATATGAGAAAGTGGTCAAACCGCAAAATGCAATGCAATAAAACGTTTAAAGTTTAAACGAACATTTCTTTAATAGTACCTAATAAGATATATTATTTACACAGACATTAGTATCTCCATAGTGGTTTATCTTTGAATTTACCAGTTGGCGGTGGCAGAGCCGTGCGCTCCACTGTGCATTGTGCTCCAAGCTTCCGTAGTGCCATGCTGCTTTGCAGCCTCTCGCTCACATAATACCGGCGTAAAGTGACAGTTATGCTGTCGCGTTTCGTGCGGTTTGTGAGTTTTCGGTGGCCCATTGGGGGATAGGAAAAAGGATGGCAGCGCAACGCATAGCCTATATGGTTGTGTGGACGTTTATGGGCGTCGATAGTCGCCAAAAGGCTTCGACTGTTCATTTGCCCTCAACAGTACAGTTATTACAGATAGTGGTATGTTATGCTGTCGTGGATTCAAATCCTGTTTCGAACTCTTGGTACCAGGTCATATTTCACCATCACCAACCGACTTCTGGTCTATATCTCTTCTCTAGTCTTCTTCTGGTCTATAATCTTTTAATCATGGATCGGATCGGCGAATTGGACACCATCATCATCATCATCACTTCTTTCCGTCAACTGCTGAACTATTTAATTATCACCAAGACGGTTGATCAGAGTCCATCAAAATACGTTCCGCAATATTTTTATATTGGTTTTATAAATTATATTACATTTTTATAGTATTTAGAATTTGTATGGTAAGCTTGTAAGCTTACCATATGTGTCATGTAACATACTAGATCCGTTTCCGTCATCCGATTTCTCGTATGTATCGAACGCAGTGCGTAATTGGATTAAGACGAGTTCCTGAATTCACGAGACAAAATTATGTTCCTTGCGTATCATTATGTGTGTTGTTATCATAATGTCATATATTTTTTTAAAATTTGCGATTGATATTGCCGAAACCTTTAAGTCATATTTTGTCTTGGCTGTCCCCACGTGGCGGGAGTATTTGAAGGATTCTTCTGCATGTTTTACAAGTATTATTAATATCTACACAGTTGTCGCTTCTTTATTACTCGCGAACATGAAACACAACATTGGAAACGGATCACACGAGGTGACATTGCTATTTATAATTTTAACGACGGCACGAGATTTTGTATAATTTTATGATTATATATATATAATTATTTAAACTATATATACTATAAATTATTTGACCGAGCGTAGCTCGAAGTAAACCTTTAATTATAACAATTTAAAATCACCATTAGGACAGCAATAACTCATAACCTAGTGCTGGGAAATAGGCATCACCTTTTCAAATATCGAAGAGTATTCGATCAGTTGTTTCAGTCAAAACTTGTGATTATAATCACTAAACGATGACTTGAGAACTATATAAATCGCGATAAAGTCCAAACTACGGAACCGATTTGGATATAATTTTGCACCGTGCGAAGATTGCGTTGAGGTGATTGTAGGTGGCGCTGATGTCGACGTCTGCTTGGATCATTATTCATTAGTAAGTAAGTAAAAAAATAATATATACGTGTGATTCCTGCTCGTTATCGTTTGGTTTAGTGTGCCTTTATCAACCAAAGCGCTTCAGAGACAATTAATTACTCCGATGCGGATATGAATTTATGGAATTTGGCTTCTAAATTCTAATGCAACTGCCGTTTTTTTTGCAAATACAGGTCTCATTCAATTAACACTAAGACGGCCTATCCTACACGATTCGAGTATGAACAACGGCTACTGGACGAAGATCGCCCTCCACCCTAAGTATATTGACGAACCTCAGACTTCTTGAGCTTAAAACCCTTCGTCGTACGAGTCCACGGTTATTTTAACATGCTTATCTTTCTAAATTGTAATATCGAATATTTCATTATTTTACAGGCGACTTATTTAAAAATCATAGATAAAAAGCAACGTTTAGTACCTACGCTTTGTAAAACGATCTGTATATTTTGTACCACCATTTGGATGTTCTCGGTCATTAATTAACCTTTGCCGAATATTTTTTGCCATTGAAAAACGAACCAACTTGTCAACATGTCAAACAGTTAACATTTTTTGTTTGTATTTGAACGTACAAACGAAATGTTCACATTGATTTCTTGACTTTGATGATTGAGCTGAAATTTTGTACACGTAGACGACTACATTGTTCTTTCTGATTTTTTTTCGTTAAAAATACTCCAAATTATTCTTTTCATCGTCACTTGAAGGTGCATTAACACCAAAAGCATCTTATTGTTTCTGCAAGTAGGTATATATACCTACTTGTAATCTAAATTCACTCGGAAAGAACCTGAAACATCTGCCCAACGCTTCAGACCTATGGGATATTTAGTTGCATAAATGCCCCCCCCCCCCCACACACACGTGTCCATTTCATCGGAATAGGAAAAGTTTTAAACAGTTTTAATAGGTCTTGATTGTTAAACAAGCTCGGGAAAACATACGAGCGAATTCGTGGATCAGGCGATCGTGTGTGAATCATCATGCATGTTATTCGGGACAGGATGATTCGTCATTATTTTAATCATCGTCAGAGGGCAAGATAATTTTCTTTAAGTCCTCTAAAGAAACTTAAATCTTAAGAAAAATGGGTACAGATTTGTTGAGACGATAATGGTGTCACACCATTCTTATCGATGAAATTAATCTATCGATAATTTTAATTCTAACATGTATTAATACATTTTCTACTACTGCGATATGTGACAGGCTCGTTCTCACAGCGATGCGCCCTTAACCGTGACTTTATCGTGAGCTAATTTGGGATACAGATTATCGCAAGCTCAATAATTGTGTATTGATTCGATTATTATCGAGCGACACAAGTTGTCCGGGGGACAGCAAACGTTAAATTTGATTAATTGTGACAAGTTGTCGACATCCCTATCTAGTTGGCCAAGCCAGCACGTTATCTCTAACTACACCTTTAGGAAGACAATGTCGTTGTTTGACAACGAAGTTGTCTTTGACCTATATGGCGGGAATGGCGGCATTGTTCGTCTAGTCATAAACGCAATACATGAACCCATCGACCACACAACCCATAGACTCCTAATGTTTGATTTTAAGTATTAAATGCATTCTGGCAACTAGCTGAGGTGAGACGAAAGGGGTTGCAATGCTGTGATTAGCTAATTCAAGGTCATACATAGATAAATTTCGCAACGGGAAAGAATGAGACGACACAATAGTTTGAGTACATTGTTAACGGCTTACATCGGAACTATTAGTCATATGTGTCGCCAGAACCCGTTCCCCTGTTATTAGGAGTCTATGGGTTATGTGGTCGATGCATGAACCCTATGGGGAACAGTGGTTGGAAAGGGGTGATATTAATGAGCTAGACAGTTTCTTCTCCCTAAACTACTCTCGCAGATGAGGTTTTTGTCGTTGATGATGATAATCGCCTCCCCGTCCCAAATACCTCGCGTGCGCTCAACATGTCTGTATGATATAATATGTCTGGGTAACCAGTTCACATGTAGAAACCCGTTGGGTGCATCACGATACGCGTATCACTTACTAATTAGTATGACGTGATATGATCATCACGTGCGAGCGTTCTCATCATTGCGATGATCCGGAGGAAATACTAGACATACGCACAGTTTCATCTTGTGACACACTGCGGAAATAGTCACTCCTTTAAATAGGCATATCTTAGTTCGAGAATTTGCCTTGGAAATATGCAGGTACAATATATTTTAATTATAGAATACGAATATATTCTACGGCGCTATAAGTTACGAAATACACCAAATTGTTTTTATTTAAAGTGTAAAATAAAATTAATCTAAAATTTGGCGTAGCTTCGTGGGCCTCGTTTCGACATTATGATCATCAGCCTTCCACTGCTGACATAGGCCTCCCTCAATGAACATCAAGACGTCTGATCTCTTGACACTTACATCCAACGCGTTTCGACATGTCGGACCGATATGGAATGTTTTTAGAATATTTCTCTCTTTGGTGCCCTTATAGGACGGAGTGCTATATCAATGATATGACTGGTAAAGTGGTAGCTGATGTTGAAAACCCTGAGTCCTTTGCTATCTTATCAAAAATATGAATTATATACCTTGAACTACAGAATAACCAAAATCCATTTATACTTAAGAACAGTACACACCCATAGAACTATACTCTAAGCGTCTTTGACTGGGGCATGATTTATCATCATTATAATTATGAAACCGTAGACCGCATATCATGCGAAGGTCACGCCTGTCATTGTTCTTAGCGCATTAGTCATTAAATGCGGTCCAGCGCGGGCCAGTATCATAGGCCTCACTCGGCAAAACACTTACTTATAGAATATCACACAAAAACATGCGTCACAACTCACTACAGTGAATGGAAAACTTGTTTTGTAACACAAAGAAAAACAGAGATAAGAAAAAACACCACTGGGTCTTCACAAATAAACACATGCTGGGATTTTAGCAAAAGTAGGCTGGAAAGTTGAACTAAAAAGGTTTTAGTGGTAAGCGCTCAACGACGCCCGTGACAAACGAGTTCATATTTAATCTATGGAACATTAGATGGCCGACCTAGTATACAACCACTGCCCCAGAAGAGATCAAATCTCTTGGTGCCAAAAAAGTCCTAGAGTTCATAGAAACAACAGGACTTGGACCAGAGCTGTAAATAGTAGCGATCACAATAGATCAACGTAGATGTGATACGAAGGCAGGCCTTGCCTGGAACAGCCACTCTTGGAATAATAGTATACCACTGCCTATTCCCTCTTTTCTAAACACAATAAAGTATAACATCCGTATTCAAGAAGCGTACTTGGCTAAGTAATGTAACAATACTATGCATAGAACGCTTCTAGTGTCTATAGTCGGGTTTTATATGCGTTTAACAGACGCGTAGTGACGGATTTCATTTAAGTATTGTCTATGAATTGGTTTGAATGACCCTATGCGTTCGGGAGTACTGTGACACTTCATAGTATTGTTTGTGAATACGGGCGTAAGCCAGGCCAATCTATATAATCTAATAATAACAACAATAACTAACAATTTCAATTTATTATAGGCACACGTAAAGATAAAAATGTAGCGGATCATAATCTTATTCAATAAAATAAACCTGTAATCTACACGTGGGTTAATATAGTTGTTTTCAAGTATGTAATATTAATAATTTATTATATGTATACAATAAATTTATATATAGGGTTGTATACATATAAAATTAATTTATATGTATACAACCCTACTGTTAAGATGCCTGAAGACGGTCCGAAAGGACTGAAACGTCGCAAACTAACAAATGTTTTTTTAATTGACATCTTTCTCTCCACTTCCCTGCGAATTTTGAATAGTCTATACTAATAATTTCCTTGTCAAAATACTCTCGAAAATACCACGCGAAACAAGAGTATGACCATGACGCCATCTATAGCTTATCTTAGCTTAATGGCTCTTTCTTTTCACTTCTCATACATTAATTACCGATTTCAACTCTTAACCCATAACCTCAACGATTTCACATATACTACCTACAATAGCCGGTATCCCACTCGTCCTTCATGCTTCTCGTTTCACAATCCCTTAACTGACAAACCCGAAACGCCTTAATAATATATAGGCTAAACTATCAATCAGAATAATAACAGCGATTAGCGTTTAACACGCAACATTCCCCGCAATCGGTCATAATGGCGCGTGCGCACAGGAGGCAGCCACCGTCGTAACCGGCGGTTAGGAATTGCAACAAGCCCTAGATGTAGGTTGTATCGTATTGACCTTAACGCGACTTGGGCACTAAGAAATGAATATTAATTTGCAGAAAACATCGACGAAGAAAATGCCTTGCTGATGCACAGCTTATAATGTCCAATAATGCTTTAAGTAAGTGTGAACTGCATAGTGTGAAGAGTGTTATTGGAACCAGTCGATGTTAGATCCGAGACCAAAAACGTTTGTACAAGGGAAAAGACTACACCAAACAACAACTAATATCGTGTGCTCCGTACTGTACTAGCAGGTAAAGCAGTACGTTTGTCCAGTAAGATATTTCTCTTGTAAGATAAATAAAAATTTTCATCGTAAATAAACCTTTCCCAAGTCCATTTACTTAAATTACCTGAGGATAGTTGTGCAAGTAAGAAGACTTCTTAGAAAATAGACAAATCGGTAATTCGTTCGGGACCCATTTCTTTAAATAAATGTATCCAAAAGAAAACATGTTATATAGCACTCAAAATAGTTCTTTTCTATTTCACACGCTGGGAGTCCTAATTTTTATGAGAGTTTGGTAAACAGATGAGGTTACAGAAAAATCCTCCATCAGTCGTAGTTGGGTTAAAAAACATAAAATGCCAGTGGCGTGGCCTCCACAAAATTATTATCATAGTGCTACGGACTATATTGTCCGCAGCTCAGGCAAGTTTAATTAATTCACAGCCACATTCAGAATAATGATTATTTTAAAAACCTTTCTTTTCACACCAAATACTCCATCTTCATTCTCATTACAATTCGATCAGCATGTTCGCAGTTACCTATATATTATACTACTGATTGTGCGTAAATAGCTTAAACTTAGGCACAATAACGACCTAGATGTGAACTCGAGATAAAACCTACCCAACTTTCATAAGCAAAGGCCTTGTAGGGGCGGTCCCAGTAAATGAGCAGGCGTCCGACTCATATTTCACGGCGCAACCATTCAACGCTAGATGAAAGTCCACCGAGCCTCGACTATTCACATAAGTTCAGTCCTAGATTTATGCAGTGCCATCTAGCGGCGAGTAGCGGAGAAAATAGCTACAGTCACATTTTCGTTTCAAGCCAATTTTGCTGAATTATTATTCAAGGTGTGTATCTGATTTTGTATAAATCCTTGTTATCAACGAAATTTAACACACATACCAATCTAAAATATTAATTATTAATACATTACAACTATTAACTAATATGACACTGAGGTACTGAGGAGGAACTGAGGTAATCATCTAAATCAGTGTTTCCCAAACTCTTTTGTTTCATAGACCCCTTTCAACATTTTCCGCATCAGGTGGACCCCTTGCCGACCTATTTTTTGCTCGTTTAAAGATGTTTCATTACTTATAATAGTAAAATTCATCTTGGTTAAATGGCTCATATTGGTTCTTCACTATGGAAACCAAACTAATTTTCTTAATTATCATGGACCCCTTACGATTGTGGACCCCTATTTTTTGTGACGCTCATCGTGGACCCCCTTCGAGTCTTCCGTGGAACTTTGGGGGTCCACCTGGACCACTTTGGGAATCACTGATCTAAACTATATACCCGATTTGAAAAATACATTCACCAGTATAATGCTTCATCTCTGAGTGTATAATAATCCCTCAAATTGGCATCCATGTTGTATTTAACTATTTTTATTTTAAAACTAATAATAATCATCAGCTCGTCTAAAACCTCATCGTCTGTTTTGCTGATGAGTAGTGATATGAGCATTGTGATTGAATGATTCTCTACACCCCAGTCACCCAGCTCCGCGGCAGTGTAAATGCAGCATAAGTAATCATAAGTTAACGCGAGCGAAGCGTCAAGCGGTGGATAAACCTAGCATACAGAATAACATATCGAACGCGTCTTACCCGTACTTACACGAACTTACGTGGACTTACGCAACACGTTATGACTTACGATTCCGGGATAGACATATTATAATTTATATGTAATTTCACGCTCCACTTACACATCCTAGTGGCGCGGACTATCATTTCGTCATATGAGACGGTTTTGATGGATAGTTGTAACAATTGGTGCGGAGAAAAAATAGAGATCCTGTTGTCTGTTACGTTGAATAACTGGGAGACCTGTCCTAAGTGGGTTTATCGCATTATTGAATTATTATTATTCATCATCAGAAATAAAATATATTTTTAGCTAGCAACAGCGCCACATACAGAGATTAGAATATTCTCTCAAGTTAGTATTGAAGTGTTAATTTAAATTGTGACAAGCATTTAGGAGTACATTGCAGACAAATAACGTGACGCGACTTTTATATTATAAATAACTGTTGCACACACAAACACATAGACAGTTCATCACGATAATTTTTTAGTAAAAACGTTATTTTGGTATTCGTATGTATGTAATAAAAAATATTATTTTAATATTACAAACAGACACTCCAATTTTATTTATCAGTACAGATTACTATGCTTTATTTAGGAACTTCGCGTTGAATCTACCCTAAATTTTCGAAATTAAAATTTCGCCAGTGGACGGATACGGCCTGATAATTAAAAAAACACTTTCAGATTTAGATCCATCTCCGTCATCTCCGATCATCATCCGTCAGTGAAAGTCCGTTGATAGAAAATAGGCAGTACGTACAGTACAGTTTTTCATCGCTTACGAAAAAAGAGGGATTTCTAAAATGACAATAATATAAAAAAAATATGAAAAAAAAGCAGAAACTAATAAATATATTACTAAAGTAGCGCCATCTATAAATAAAACAGAGAACTATTATAATTTATTTGAGTGCCATCTTGTAGGAGTTTAACAAACTAATGTAACAGCGCGGTATAAGAGGTTGCTACTTTTATAACCTCCATTACTAAGTAGTTTTAATTCAGAAGTTAGATGGCGCTTTTTCATAAATATATTGTTTTAAAATAATCTTATAAGTTTGAAGAATGTGTAAATTGATAGGATATACAAAATTAATATTAAATTTTAAACAGATTTTTCAATAATTAAAATAATTGTTATTAATTACCAATTTTCCGGAAAATAAAAAATAATATTTCAAAATTAAAATCGTATTGCAGTTTGGACATTTGGGCCCAGGGTTTTAAATTTTAGGTATATCAAAAAATAGTTATCAATTCGGCTGTAAATATAATTTTAAAACGAAAAAAGAGACGCCCGAACAGGGACTTGAACCCTGGACCCTTGGATTAAAAGTCCAATGCTCTACCGACTGAGCTATCCGGGCCTGCACAATATTGTTGTATTGTTACAATATACCTAGAAATACGTAAGTTGAAATAAAATTAGCATACACAATTTGTCTCATAAAAATTATTTCAAAAATTGGATGTTACGAATGGCCGCGAATACTAACATTTTGTTCAAATTTATGGTGTGAAGATTATATTTCATTCACCAATTGATAATTTTGAAATCTTTAGATATTTAGAAAATAGTCCTGATGAACTGACCAATAAAGATTTACAAAATATCTATAGGTATATACATAATATATCTCCGTATAATCTAGTAACGCCATCTATTTACGCATCTTTGCAATATTCTCTCGACAGATGGAGCCACCTACCACGTTTATTAAGACATTCCAAACTATATCACCAATTTATGCATATTGCTATGAATAATCGTCATAATATGAGTATATAGAGAGAGTAATAATAGGTTTTAATGTTTGATGGTTGAAAACAACAAAAAAATAACTAAATAAAATGGTAGCCTTGCCATAAACCATGTAGACCTTCAACCCCTTGGGACTGTCTGCCGCTCCTAGACGGTAGACGCCTTGGCGGGAACACAGCTAGAATGTGTTAACACCATTCAAATCATTATTAAAAAAAAAACGAATTGAATGATGTTATGAAAAGGGAAAATGTCAATAGCCTTAAATAGGTCGATGAGTTTTATCTGAAAACAGTGTTCAGAATAAAAATATATTAAAAAGACATTTATTACTCTAGCAACACAAACGGGCCGAGCGTAGCCAGGAGTTTAGTTTTGTACCGTAAGAACATTAATTAATAAGTTAATTATCTATAAAGACATAATAACACCCCTAGAATATATTTTATAATCTTGTAAATAATAAATATATTATGTAGTTATAGTAAATACTACTTGGTGTATACTCAAATGCAAGCAGCGCGTAAGTTTCACATACCAAGCGATAGATGGCTCTGTTTTGAACATACCATAGAGCCATTATCGTGAAAAGCCTAGGGGTGCGGTCTAGAGTTCAACTTTTAGTCGAGCATTAATTTCATACAGACATACTTGTCGAAACGTCCTTGTTACGCCCGTAAATATATGCGATAGCGATAGTATAAAATATAAAATGCTGCTTAATGAATCGATTCAATGGAGGTGCTATAAAAATAAATCAACGAATATTTTTTAAGCGAGAATAATTAGCGCGAGGCAGTAAATTTTTCCTTTATTTTTCACAAACTAGTGGACGAATGTTAATTTATTTTATTGTTATCGATGTTGTGTTAAATAAACTATTTGTATGAGTGAAAATTGTTGAATGCATTTTCGGCAAATATTTTGAATATCAACTCTCACAGTTGTTTGTTTGTATTGTTTCCTTTTAAATAAACAATATTAATAGTAGATATGAATAATGTTTTACTATGAGTGGAGCTATGAGGCCCGAATCAAATGCATGGATTATAATCATCGTTATCATCATGATTCGTGATATGTTTTTCATCATATCTCTAGTGTGATATTATTTCTATAACATCATCAAATATAATATGATTACCTATCATACGAACGTAGGTATAATTAAAGACAAACCAAAATGAACTGATAATGAACATTTCTTTTACGTTTCAACATTTTCCGATTTATTCTTTATCGTTAGACATTTTCATTTTATATCCTCGATCTACACATTCGATTTTTACGAAGTCTGACCTAGAAATTCCTAGCTAAGCCTGAAATCCAATTAAATGTACGTCCTCTGGCTCGACGTTATTATATACTACCTCAAATTCTAGAATAAATCTAGCTTTTGATGCACACTCAATTAATAAAAATACAATGTGACCGTCTTAAGTGTGTTGTGTATTGGTTGTTTCACCCAAGCTATAAGACGATATCGTCATGAAGCAGCATTTTAGTGACTCACAGTGCGCGTCTCGGACTGCCATAGTACCTGTAACAAACGCAAGGTTGTATTAGTATGATAATATACATTAGTAACTTACTGCGTCGTAGACTAGAACTTTAGGAACATTTGCACTTGGCCAAGAAGAATACAAAAAAAATACAAATTCGGCATATCGTCGCGGATTCCATTTTCGAGATTCGAAAACGAAGTTGCAGAATAGCCCTACTGGCTCGCTATCTTATTAAAAAAATGCGTCAACATTTTATGTTCGTAACATTGGTTCGCTAGCCTGTTCATATAATCATGGATGGAGGAGATCTCATTTCAAATGTTAAACGTTAAAAAAAAAAAACATCTTTTAGACATCTGGACACTGGATACATATCTACCGGACGTTAGACTATACTCGATAACAATCAAAAAAACAATAAAACAACGAAACTGAATAGTCGCCGCGCAGATAACCATAACATCCGGCCGCAGCTCAGATTATCAACTAGCTGACATTTGCCATTCTTACGCCAAATACACACAAGGGTTTGGCCACAGATTCGCTCGTACTTCCAAGTTCTTTTTCTTCTCTTTGTAAGAGTTAGTGCCATGCTTATGCGGTTATCCTCTGGTTGTGTCTGAAAAGACTGCCGACTATCCGTTTGTACTATGCTACAAAAATATCAGCCTTTTACACATATACCTCAAAAATGTGCGTAATAGAACTTTGCTTACTTATATCAGTTACATTTTTCAAAATATCAATGAAATGAATGTAGAAAATATTAAATGATTTATCTACTTCTTACGTGAGATAAAAATCGTACGCCGTTGTGCGTGAATTTGACATTTAGAAGGATATACATACAACCGTTTTAAATATTTTTTTTAAATATTATATAGCATCGTAGTATATATAATACGATGTAGCAACTGTATTGTGATACAAAATTCTAAGAAAAAATTTCGAAAGACATTTCAATGATCTTATTTCGACATTTTGAGAAACAAACTAAATATAGGTCGTGCAGTAACAATTTTTTTAACGAAACACGTATTTTTCGTAGAACTCATGTTTTGGGTTCAGTAAGAGAGGTTATTAGTGGCAGGGACTTTTCTTTTGTATCTTTTGCACTAAGTAGTAGTAAGGACTTAGTTTATGGTAAATTTAAGAGGTAAAATATCTTAAGGATATAAACACGATTGTATAAATATAAATAAGTTTATAGCTCACATTGCATACAATGTAACTTTGAATAAAAATCCGTCAGCTTTGATGTTTTGATTCTATGAAAATTAATGGCAGTATTATAATGGGATAAAAAGCCACTAATTCGCATGCGCTGCGAAAACCATTACCAATATTTTTAATAATGTTCTATAATATACTAATAGTACTCAATAGTAGGTACCTACTCATGGTAAGTAAAGCCAAAATAATTCTTTTTATTTTAATTTTTTTGTGCAAAATATTATGGGTGGAATCACTATTGGTGGAATTGGTATAAATATATAGTAAAGTATCAACCCTTATATGTCCCACTGCTGGGCACGGGTCTCCTTCCTCGAAATCAGGCGAGGAGGATAATGGGCCAATAGTCCACCGCGCTGGCCCAGTGCGGATTGGTGAACTTCACATACCTTCAAAGACTTTCAATCGACGATGGTCTCGTGTGCACTTAGAAATTAAAAAAAACCCATTTCAAGGCACACACGGACGGGTCAGGATCGAACCCGGAACCCCTCGCGTAAGAGGCCGAGTCCGTCTACCACTGGACCACCGGCGCTCTATATAGTAATTTATATTAATTTTAATTATTTTATAAATAATTTTGATTACCAACGTGTAAATTCCACTTTAAACTATTCGGACAGATTTCGCTTCGAAGTTATGACAGGTATAAAAAAAATCAATTATGGAAGAGTCACGATTTGAAACAAATTGTATATGTATTGTGTATATATAAATAAACACATTATTTGAACTACCGATGATCGAACGTTAACGATGAAAATTTATTGTGTACCAGACTTCCAGAAAAGGTGGATAGGTGATCCTAACGAAATCCTAGGGGTAGGGGAATTACGCGGATGAAACGGCAGTGACGGGTACAAACATTCTCTAAGTAAAGTTTAGTCTCTGCTAAGGGCATGTTTCACAATCTCCAGTTAAGTTCCCAATAGGCTATCGGCAACATATTTGACAGATAGAGTATGGAGTATCTGTCAAATATGTTGCCGCTAGCCTATTCGGAACTTATCTGGAGATTGTGAAACAGGCCCTAATACTAATTTACGTAATTACTATAAATAGCTAAATAACGCAATCCACTAAGCCCCGGAAAGCTTCGATTTTTTTAACATTGGACGCCATTTAGGTACAGTACCATACTTTAAACGAGCTGCATACAATAGTACAATACGATTATGTTTATCATAATTATTATAACACAATAATGATAATTTTAAAGTTAAGGTTCATTTATAATCATTAGAGTGACGCGTTATCTACGTAATGAATAGGTATTAAATGGCGCTTGCTTAGGGTTGCCGACGCGCAGAAACATAAGACGCTTCAACAGAGTTCAATCTACAGGACCAAAAAAAAAACGGATTTTATTGCGGTTAAGGATTTTCGCCTATTTAAATCTTGATTAGAGTAATATACAGTATACTATTTACTATAAGTGTATTATTTCGTATTTAACAAGAGTGGACCCCAAAGACGTCGTCATGTACCACTGTTTTTCACAATTCTGTCCACTTTGCAGTGGACAGAATTGTGAATCTAAACCTCCCTCGTATTCACTTGTAAACACACAAAATATTTCATCAAAATCTGTCAAGCCGTTAAGGGGTTCAGTGACATACATACCTATCAATAAAAAAGATGGTGCTGGTTATTATTTTAAAAAAAAAAACTTGTTCGTTCACATTTTGTTGTTCCATCACATTTCGGGTGGAGGCATAGACAACAGCTGTACAGATGAAGCCACAGCGAAAGTGAAACTACTAAAAACTGCATTCATACACAATCGCTTGTACAAGTCAATAGAAACAACAAAACCAAATGACCTCGGTTCGTGGGTCTTTCCTTAATCATCAATTTCTAGAGCTAGAAAAGATCGAAAAACGACGGAGTCGAATCAATTACAAAGTAACAAGCTAGCCGATGGTGTTACACATTACCTATAGAAGCATATTTTGACAATGTTTCATTAAATATAAGCGTTGCTACGAATATCTTTTATGGCATCTCCATAGCAACGCATAAGACGAGGCATTCGAAATTTTTGGTGAAATTTTAGTATATTATTTCATTCATGTTGGTCATAATATATAATTTAATGAGATGAGATAGGAAAACATGATGAGTAAAAATTTGAAAAATAGATTTTTATTCCAAAGACTTTTAATTTTTATTCCAAAGAATTTTAAATTTTTTTGCTAAATATTCCGAACCTATTGTATTTATACTGCGACATTTTCACAAAAGATAGTAATGCAACTTATCTGGCTAATTGACAAAAAACAGGTTATTTACTCGCGTAATTAATTTTACACTTTCGGGACTTGTACCGCATACACCTTCGTGCTCATTAGCAGCGTCGCTGGATTTCGCCTTTTTCAGCACGGAAGTAAATTAAGCGAGATGTTAAATGGTCAGAGCGAGCGTGGGAGTCTTAAGCTTTGCTTTGCAAGAAAATTCAAATATTTTCTTAAATTGCTTGACAAACGTGCGTAGCCGTTTAGGCGCACCTTTGTACTTCACCATGTTGTAATTGTAAAAAAGTACGTATAATCAAAGATTTAAATCGTTAGATATGCCCTCGCCGTCAAAAAGTGTGGACATTGAAATTGGTTATGCGACGGTATTGAGACAACGGTGTCGCCTCTGTTTATTACACAAATTGTGTACTACTACTTTCTCAGTCGCACTAATTGCAAATGAGTTAGCTCACTCTTTTGAGGTTGGACACATTTTGGAGCGGTCCTACTATGGCAGGGGCGTATCTACCGATTTAAATCTTTGCGTATAATAGAAACCACATAGACTTGACGGATCGTTTAACATTCAATTAGATGTGACCAAGATTTTGCAATCGTGCAAGTTGATGCTTGTGTTATGGTGTAGGCTTAGCCGTTTGAGCGTTAATTGAAATATACCTACCTAAGTTCAATAGATAGAAAATGATAATTAACGAAATTTCTATAATTTTAATTTCAACTCTCGGCAACCCTACACGACTCTATACGGCATGTGAATGAACTGCGCGATTCGTGTCGCAACACGCCCGACAGAGTGTTTTTCCTGTAGGCTGTGAACTGCGAATCAGCGACGAAGGCGATGGCGTACTTGACATAGAAATAAACGAGCGTTGAAATCTGTACGCTTTTATGGATGTTTTTTACTAAACGTTAATATTGGCATACGATTATTTTATAGGTAATTGGCAAGTATAAGTACGTACTACATAGTAAACCTGAGAAAAGCGTAAGCGTAAGATAATGCATTAAAGTTTACGCTATTCTTATAATTAGTACAAAATAACTTAACGAAAAAAACGTGCCCATTATCCTACCTAGCCACATATTACATATTTAAAAAAATCCGTATCCGAACCCCCAACCTATCTCAAGTATGAATACTTCATTACATACTTGTAGCGCCTCTAAACGGACCATAATTATTTAATATCATTATATAGAACACCTCATAGTGCCTCATATTACGGTCGTGTTGACTAGTGTTTTCGATCAGGCCAGTAATTGGTACATTAAGTCATTATTTCAATAGGCACCGTCAATAATACGAGAAGACAGGATAAAACCTAGACACGTAGTAGGTATACCGGTTTGATAATGGAAGGAAATTATAAAGATCATAATATTATATAAATATTTTTTTATAAAGTAAAATTAGAGAGGAAAGATTTTTTATTACTAAAATAAAAAATACTCAACCAAGGAAAAGAGCATCGAGTCATTGATAGGTACTAAATATACCTATTAATATAAATATTAATATAAACATGATAAAGATAAGAATCTAAAACTTGATAAGACTAGTTGAAACGCCATTAGCTCTACGAATGTCCACATGACCGGCTCATGCCCAATTCAACTGGTTTTAATCACTACCACCGACCTCGGTTGTGATGTTGACCTCCGTATACTTACATATTTATATATGCGTCACAATAGAACGTGTGGCTCAAACGCACGTGGACGATTAATTCATTATTATATATTATAAGTAATATAAATATAATTATAATATATTGTATATACTACAGCTAACCAGTGAAAATGTTGAGGGGTATTGTTCTCGAAAACCAACAATTTATAATTACTATATAACTGGAATATGAAAACTAGGTATCGTCAAAACAACCAAAATTACCATATACGAGCATTATTACATGGAAACATTGTCAAAAATCTGTAGTACCAGCATTCACTCAATTGTATTTCGAGACAGATACCTTATTTCTATTACACGTCACATTATAAAGATAAAAGAACATTATTTGTAGAAATTCTTTCCGCAAATTTTTCGTCACAAGCGTGTACGAGAAAACGCAAATGTTACGTAAATCAATTTTCGTCACATTCAACTTGCACGCTTGAATTGTTGACTTTGACGAAATGTTGCGTATTTGCGGCAGTTATAAATAAATTATATGAAAATATTTCTTATAAGGCCCTATGGCATCGTCAAAATAAGCTTAATAAAATAGTTTTTAGAGAAATATAATAATATAAAGAGCATCGATAAGAATATTAGTCTGGATCATATTTACATACATTTTCGAAAAAAATCTATCACATTATTGTATTATTTGTAAAGGAATCTTGATAAAATAATAGGAGTGATGTATTACATGAATGAAATTGGTATTTGCAAAAAATATCGAATAATATGCTCGAACGAAACACGTATTTCTCCGAAGAGTGACGGTAACTTCCGAATGCAAATCGTCCCGCAATTTATTTTCTTCAAACCATAAAATATTAAAGTCAAATAAGATGTCTATTCACTGCGCATTAATACATTCATTTGATAGAAATAATAATAAACAATAAAGAAATACCCTGTTCATACAAGTTTCTAGCGCCTATTTCGCAATGCGAACTTTAATTTCGCCATATTCATCATGGAAAAGTTCCCTTGATACATTTTCGGGCAAAAAATAGGCGTGAGTTTGGTCCGACAATCGTTTTGACGTGTCCGAACTAAGTTTTGGTATTAACTACCCGTTATGAAATACGGTACATCTGTCAATAGTAAACAACGCCAATAAGTTACTGCGAGCCATAATCCAGAATACAGTAGGGACTGTAACGCTAAAGACAATTCAGAAGATGTTCACGTTATGAAGAGTTTAAGAATAGATGAAGACATGCATCAGAGAAACAATCCATCAATCATTAGATAATCTAGGCGGATGTTCTATTTCGATGCACGGGTTCAATTGGAAGATGCACCGCTATCATCACGAACTGTAAACACACCCATAAATAGGTCACCGGTAAATAGGACCAAGGACGAGCCATTTGCTATTGTTATTGAATTCACATCGACCATGTTGCTAGTAGCAGGGAGTCTATACAGTGTTAATTGAAAGATACATATCCAGGAGTGTCGGTGTAAGATAGTAAATAGGTAATAATGATGATGAAGATGGTGTTGAAATTCGCAGACAGCAGCTCTTTAATAATCCCCTTATAATATAGTGAATTTTATTCTAAGGCGATGTACAGTATTTATTTTTCTTATCAGTAGATAGAGAATGGGATAAATCTCAGGAGATAATACACTTATAACCATCATCATTTCTTTGTAACAATATTTAAAAGCTAGTCCCAATTTGTCAATAGAATTTAATAAAAGATTCTTCCTAACGTCACCTACATAACTTTCTGGACCTCACTACCCCCTACAGATGGATTGCTAATACATGTTTAAAGTTTTACAGAATAACATAAAACTTACGTTAGTAAAAAAAAACCTGTCAGTTATTAAACATGATATTTCGAATAAAGATATTTAAATACTCGGCGTAGCCCCAGGATCTGTTATGGGACCGGTTTATTATATAATACATAGAAATAGCATGCTCGAGGTTGTCTAACGTTGATAAAAATCAAGTTTGACGATGACATGTGAATTACGTGGCGAAATACTTTGATGACACGAATTACATTATCAGATATCCTTAATTTCAACGAAAGTGACGTATTGTAAAATAAATATTGTAAATATACATTTCATAATGTATACTATATAAGTAAAAACTTAAGGTGAAATTGTAACATTGAGGATTTATTTTTATTTTCCTTCAAATGTTTTAATTTTGAGGTAAATTCAAGGTAACATTTTTCTCTTAAAACAGAAACAACTAATTAAGTTTTTACCATGAATTCCAATTCTTTTCTAAATCAATTCCATTCAACCGGTTGCTTCTGAAAAATAATGGCGAAACTAACTCAGTGGTTATTAATCTTTTTAATATTCTTTACAAAACTTTACATTTTGTTATCTTGAATGTCCTAGGAGCTCTCCCGCCCCAGTTGTTAAAATTGGTTGTATCTTTTTTAAATCTTCTCTACAATTTGTTTCATGTTCGTCATAAAAGTTCAAAGTGCCTACTTATTATGTTCTTAATATAAACTCTATTGCTAATCTCACACCTCCTCATGCCCACTCAGCATATATTTATAGCATTTTAATAAACTATATAATATTTGTAATCAACTATTTTTAACAAAATAGTAGGTATATTAACTACACGAGCATAAAATACAGGAAGCAATTTTGCGCATTGCATTTGTCCATTGGAATTCACGCAAGTGTTTAAGTTTGGGCAACGTAATTATACGGTTAAGTGATTACTTTTTGTCCACAAAAAAACAAACTTCGGAAACATAAAGTGTGATATGTTTCCTTATTATATATTGGGAAATTGAGAAAAGCTTTACCACTTGTCTATAACTAAAATTATGAACACAAATTAATTCCCAATGCCAAAAGGGTATACATATTGTTTGCTAAAAATCTAACCAGTAACCTAAACTAGTCCTTATAAGGAGAAAGATTCACTGCTATTTCACCTTCTTCTTCAACTTCCGCGCAAAATTTCAAGTTTTAAGTACAGTAGGTTAGTGTTGTTAGGCTAGTTGTGCGTTTATATGTAAGTCAGTCAGTCAAGTTTGCTTTTATATGTTACGTAGATAGATTATCTCCGTGGATATTATTAAGCTGTTCCCGAACCCCGTTGAACATAATATTATGCCTCTATTAATGAACGCAAGGGTTGCTTATTACTAACACGCAACTAGTACAGGTCATCGTAAGATTGAGTTTCCATATAGTTGGCGATAGATCTGTTTTTTTAAACCTGGCCACTACTCCAAAACCGAAAAGAGCTCTATCAATATTCTCAATAGTAATTCATGTGATTGGAAAGCATGGAGGCATGGCATGGAGCATATGCATAATAATGCATATAGCATAGGCATGGAGCATATGCATAATAATGCATATTTTAAAAAATACTTGTGCTATTTTTAGATGAGATTGTTATTACATGCCTTCATCCCAATCAACAATTATAGAATTTCATCTAAGGGGGAGAGATATATAAAGTAGCGGACGCTACATGATTGTATAGGAAATAGAAAAACGACGGTATCCGCTCGTGTTACAAAATAGTCTCCTACACGAATATTATTTACACACTAATATAATAAGACGACTAGTTTGAGTAAAAGGTAGTGCCATTGCTGCATTGCAGCCGAATTGGGCCGACATGAACTCTCGCTGCCACTGAACCGGCGTAAAGTGACAGCTACGCTGTTGCGTTTCGTGTGGTTTGTGAGTTTCCAGGGGGATACGGAAAGTATCCATGAGCATTGAGCGTCGGTTAAGTCGGTATCGGGTACCGCACTTCAACAATACATACTTTACCTGACTACAACATTTATAGACCAATATGTAGTCAATTTGTTTTAGTGGACATGATTAAAGTTCCGTGTGGGATTAAATCAAAACATTTGCAAAAAAAAACCTACGATATTGGTTAACAAATTGTTACAAAAATATACACGCAAGAACGGTAACTGCGCAGTAAATTTGATTTTTAAATGAATAATGTTGATCGTAACCTACAAAAATCATCCTCATCATTATCCTGATAATGTAAGACAATCAAATAAATAAATTAAGTAAAGAATAAAACCAAATAAAATAAAACATATTTCAATGAAAATCAAGTCAAGAAACGCAACATAACTCTAGCAAACTAAAAAATGTTATTTAAAAAGTGGCTAATGGTATCACTAAAAATTACAATTTTTGATTAAATAAAAACGTATCAGTTTCAATTCCAAAATTTTCGCACAAAATGTAGAGTAGAGCAAGCAAAGGCATTTGGTATAATAAAGAGGCTGGGCCCAGCTGGTAGTACTTATTTGATCCTCAAACATCCTTTAACACATTACTCATTACCAGCTCAACACAATACATTCAAAATGGAAACCATTCTAGCCGCGTCCGACGCATAGTAAAACAACGACTCACCCTTGACGATAATGTACCGATGCGAGTGCCTATTTAAATCCATCGTCTACAAACGCGAAACGAGGACTGAATTGCACTGGCATGGTCTTCTGTTTAAATGTCACACAAATCCAAGATACGTGAGTGATATAAAACAAACACGAACAAACGTCTTGTCAAACGTTACATTGGTACTTGTAATAATTAAATGGCAAAGTGATTAGCCACTTGCATCATTATTTTGACGATTACACAATACACCATATCATGTTAAAGTATGGAATTTCTAGCTGTTACCTTCAGCTCCATTTGAGTTTATGTAAGCAGAGCCATCTGCAGCCTACATATAATACAGTGGATACCATAAAACCGTCTTAAACGCAGGATGTTGTGATCGATCAAACGGTGTCGAGTTTTTCCAATTTATTATAATATATGGACCACTATTGTATGTATACTGTAGGTATATAATATGTAGCTTGGGAACTTATATATTCTAGCGAATGACCATCGACTTTCTTGGAACGAAGTTTGGTACTTGTAAGAATTCGCTCAAAATTTATTCATGTTGCTCCGGTTGCAAGTTTAAAAACGAAATACAAAATTATAGTTTAAAAGACGATGAAATAAATGAGACATTGAATATTGATTTTCTAGCTGTAGCATTACAAACACTGTTAGCTTCAATCAAATTAGCATTAGCTGCATTACATTTCGATAGACAACTGTTACAAAAAATATTAAAGCGTTCGAATAAAAACAATAACCGAAACGAAATTATAGTAATAACCGAACAAACAAACAATAATTACAATATTGTTTTCCATCGTGGGCAGGCGCCGGCACCAGTCTCAGGCATAGCGCCATGAGATGAAACGACTGTATGATGTATGCCAATTTTTTGCGACACGCAAGCGGGCGTAACATAACAAAACGTCACTGACTCGTGGACGGACTTACGTGTACGTTTTTGTGTAACATGGACAAAAAAAAAACGACCAAAGATAAAAGTTGTTATGTACATAATAATATAATAAATATGAATAGAAAAAATCTCCTGAAGAAAAAAGAGGAGGGCCTTTTGGTTGAACACCGCGACAACACATTAGCCCAATGAAATTAGAGCAGGTCGCGACATGATATCGGCTTAGGTAATTATAAAAAATTACAATCTCATGTAATTAAGACTGATCATCTAAATATATATAAACTACTCAAAACAAAATAGGGCCCACCTTGTTTATCTGCTATTAAATGAAAATTTTGAGAAATATGTACTTTTTATGGATAGGATTATTTAAAACAAAGTTAATTAAGTAATTTAAACTCAACACCTGTCTTTATTTTGACGAAATTATGCACAATATTCATTTTTTTGATAAATTAACTCTAATAAAGAGCGACGTATAATTTTCTTAGACATTGTTTGATCGCTAAAAATGGGCCAATCAATGGTGTTTATTAACGCGTAGCACCTCCTCTGATCTGTATGCACTCTCTGAGTCTGTCTGGAACACTCTCTATCAGATGGGTTACATTTTCATTAGGTATCCTTTCCCAAATCCGTTTCAAAGCATTTACGAGTTCCAGTTGGCTGTTAACCTCGCTGTAGTTATCTTTAAGACTTCTTTTTGATTGATCCTATAAACGCTCAATCGGATTGAGGTCGGGGTTCATCGCAGGCCATGGCAAAACAGAAACATGCGCATCAGAGAGTACTCGTAGTGTGGTACGGGCTGCATGCGCGCGAGCATTATCTTGCATCAAGATGAAATTATTGCCCACACGCTGTGAAAATGGAATGACATGAGGTCTGATTACCTGCTCGACGTAGCTAGCAGCAGTAACAGAGCCCTCATTTGAAATTACCAGCTCCGTTTTACCCATCAAACTTATCCCACCGCATATCATAACACTTGGTCCTCCAAAACGGTCAGTTCCATGGATGCATGGTTCTGTAAATCGTTCTCCGTGTCTTCTCCACACGCGTACACGTCTATCATCGCTTAAAAACTTAACTTTACACTCATCTGTAAAGAGTACCATCCCCCAGTTGTCCATGGTCCTGTCTAAATACTCACGTGCGAACCTTAAGCGCGCTGCACGATGAGCCGTCGTAACTTTAAGTCGAGTAACACGTCTTCTTGACCATTGTGCATCTTCATGCAGTCTGTTGCGAATGGTTTGGTCACTTACGCGTGTACCAGTAGCTTGCCGTAACCGATTTTGTAAGATGCGGGCGGTAACGGGGCACTCTCGACGTGCATTCAATCGAATATACTGATCTTCCTGGGTGGTTGTGGGTCAATTTCTTCCTGATCCGTGTCTCCTAGCGATACTGCCAGTCTCTTCATATCAATTCCACACATTTTGGATAACCCGTCGTGAAACACCAAGACGCATTGGAACAGATCGATGTGATTCTCCTTCTTGTAACAAAACAACCGCCCTCGTAGCGGTTTCCAGGTCCATATGACGACGAGAACCAGGCATATTGAACGGGATTAATACCGGAACTAAACACAACAGTTGAACAAGATGATTATTAATTGTAACACTTGCGACGAAACTCGAAACACAAATGATTGTGAAATTGTGCATAGGGTGAATTCTAAGCACTTTTAAGTTTTTTGTCTAGCCACTTAAGAAGAACATTCAAATTGCTATTCCTAACATCGATACGAATGCATAAACATGTCACCATTATGTTTAGGCAAGCATTAACTATAAAGTAACATAATTATCAATATTGTAAATAATTCGTAGTGGGCCCTATTTTGGTTTGAGTAGTTTATATATATATATATATATATATATATATATATATATATATATATATATATATATATATATATATATATAGATGATCAGTCAGTAGCGACATGGAACTTTTTAACTGCATGTTATTTATAGCAAACAGAGATGATAGTGATTAATGTGAGTTATTAAATGAATATTCGAAGAACAAACACACGAGTGAGTCTAATAATAATTAATTTTCCGCATTATCTATAAATTTATCACATCATTATTAACGGACTTTGAGACAGGTCAAATTACTATTTATATAAGATGTATAATTGTGAATCATCGAAACAAATCTAGTACGACTGCAGTCTGCACACAAAAAGCTGGAGATAAAGATTTTAGTGGTTCAGATATGTGGCTGCCAAAGTAACGATGAACTAATTAACACATAAAAATAGTGTACTAGTAAATCCTATTGAAATCACTTTAATTGTTTTCGAGGTGTGATGTTACGAACGAACTGGTGTTATCAATACATTTTTTCATACTTTGTATAAGTTAAAATACATTATTGTAATAAAGAGTATGTTGTATAACAAATACCTACATAACATACTCTTTATTCCAATATATAACATGTAATATACAAATAACAAAATATATCGGTGAAAGAAAACATCGTTAGGAAACCTGCATGCCTGATGAGATTGAAAGTCTTTGAAGGTATGTGAAGTTTACCACCCCGCATTGGGCCAGCTCATCAATGAACTATGGCCCATTACCCTCCTCGCCTGATTTCGAGGAGGAGACCCGTGCCCAGCAGTGGGACATACAAGGGTTGATACTTTACTTTACTTTTTATATTTAAGTGTCCATCTTCTTCTTCACATCTTTTTTCCACTTCATATTGCATACCTATAGGCCCGTGAGTGGACAGAATGAGATAATAATAGTGTTTAAACATTAGTTGAAATAAATAACATCGTGTTAGTATAGCACCTGAAGGGAACATCTAAAAAACGTTTTAAAAACCCGGGAGGATCTTGCCAATTGGGTCAGCCGTTTTCACCTCTGTTAGATGCAAGTATATTTCAGAATATCTATACGTTATTAAGCTGCAACGATGTACTAGAGCTATTTGTAATTTTGCATACAAAAAATATATTCAAATATCATAATAATTAATTTATTTTTTCATACATTACACTAATAAATGGATCGATGTAACAAAGACAGCGTGTAGACTTATCCAAAATCTAAGTTGCTAGTATACGAACGAGATTTAATCTTAATCAAGATTTATTCATACGCAATAAGATTTATCTGTTTCGTCTTATATCATCCAATAGACTAGAGGTCAAGGTTTAAAAGGTGTGTCCCAATAATATATTACGTATTTAATACATTTTTTTAATCTTTTTAATTCAGCATTATGCAAGAAATGGCTTGTTTTACGTTAAAGTATATATTTTCTTAGTTGTTTTATCATTAAAAATAATCATCAGACTGGTTGAAAATCACAACAACAAATCATAGCCTAGCCCTAAAAATAAAGCTCGTATTTCATTTTGCATACACTAAAACGACCTCATCCTTCAAAATCACACTGTCCGGTTAGACCGTGAATTGCACTCAGTAATTCTGTAAAAGTACTTGGAGAAGACTACACAACAATATTTGCATTGAAACAAATTTTCAATTAGAAATAGCCCACCGCCAGTCTTATTTGAAATACACTATAAAATGCTTTTAAATTACGATATTTCGCAATTGCAAAATAATAGACATTTGTTTAAAAATGTGCGATGCCAAGAATTACAAAAATCTACGAGTAATATTCTCCTCGAATTCTTTGCTAATTTTAAAGAGAGCAAGGACTTGGCAGCAAGTTGGAAACGCCAGATACAACACGCGCAACTCTCGAGTAACTTAGGTAAGAGGGAGTTCTAAAAAAACAGGAAATATCACTACTGGCCCAGCTGGAAGTGCAGAGAAACGTAACGTTTTTGTTGAACGTACATAATTATATTTAATGTGATGTTTTTTTTTTGTTTATTTTGTAAAAAAATATAGGTGTATATTTGTATACCTACTAAAGACGTAGATACCTGATGAGACATAAATGATATTTAAAGGTTTTTACGCCCTTTGACGTATCTCACATCGCGAAATAACAATAATGAATGAACTTTAATGGTCCATAAATTACAAAAACCTCAAGATCAATGGACGGTTCCTTACATTATCGCATACTCTCACCACTTGTACCGCGTCGTAAGAAAGCAGACATAGAACAGACAGGGTACAATGATCGGGCCAAAAAGTAGGTTAATTGAAGCCACCCAGCCATCGCCGGAGGGTATCCGATCCGATCTCCCAGTTCTAAATTACACTGATGATAATAAACATGTCATATTTTCATGATTGTTAAATAATTATACAGCTTTAATATTTAGTATCAATAATAGTATTTATACGATAAATACTTATGCATAATCATCAACTCTTATATAGCTCCACCGCTAGGAGACCCGTGACCAGCATCACGGGTCTCATCTGAATCATGCCAGGGAGTACATTGTCCATGCACTATACGGTATGCATTGTCCGAATGCGTTTTTTTTATAGCATAGGAGGGCAAACGAACAGTCGAAGCCTTGCGACTATCGACGCCCATTAACATCCTCATAACCAGATGTTATGCAGATGCGATGCCCTCCTTTTCCCTATCCCCCCAATGGGCCACCGGAAACTCGCAAACCGCACGAAACGCGACAGCTTAGCTGTCACTTTACATCGATTTCAAGTTCCTCCCCGGTCGTGCCGGCCCAATTTGGCTGCAAAGCAGAATGGCACTACCTCTTACTACATGCTGGGATGGCAAACTTCTTCTGATCTCATCAGGCGTGCAGGTCTCCTCACGGCGTGTACTAATACTAAGCTCTCGTACGTTTTATTGATCAAGGAGAGCAAAAAATATTTATGAAAGTTGTAAGCTCGGTCGATTAAAGCTTGTTCGTAGCATGATTTATGTCCAACAAGAAGAAAAGATCGCAAAACTTTCTCCGGTCGCACAGTTATAATGGCTAGGTATCCGCACTGCGACACCATCTCACATCGATTTCCGAGACGTCTAGAAATAGGCTCTTTCCTTTCAATTACTCAAGCGAGTCAAGCGTCATGTACGCCGCTATTTTGAAGTACCTAGTAAGAGCTTTTATTCGGAAAATATAGTTAATATATTAAAAGTACGCTACTAAAACAGGAAACTGTACTGAAAACTAGGAAATATGAATGGTTTTGAGAACTTTTTGTTGTTTAAACAAAAACTACGTAGGTACCTTCATGCATAGACATGGTTGGTAACAACTAAATTTTTTAACTGGGAAAGTTTATATTACATAGTACATACTCTCTTTGATTGGAAGTAACAATTATAAGTACTAAGCATAAAATGTCTTAAAGTTATTACAAATTTTTTTTTTTAGATTTTTTAAATTCTCGATTGCTATTAGGAATACAATGAATAGTTCTAACAATATCTATAATTATAGAATTCATTAACAATAATGGAAGTCATTGGCCAACAAACCAACCAGAGTAGTTCTTTGGACCACAAACGAACGAGACATCAAACTCACATTGCTCGTAAATAGTAATAAACACGACGCCTACACCGAAAAGTAAACCAGACCGGAGTTCATCGACATAAGTGAAACTCATTCATCAAAATCACAGTTAGATTCGTAGTATGAGGCGATTGTAATAATGGCCGAGTGACAAGCGGTGACGTCACACGTCTGTCTAAAATTTCTCTCGTTCCAATTTCGGGTAATGGGTCGCTTTTCGACTACATAATTACCGATGGGAAGACAATGCGGCCAAGTGTTCCGGGAAGCGACCAGACGCGGCGCAGACGTGAGTGACGTCACTCAGCGAACGGCCAATTGGGGCAGGCTATGGTGTGAAGTTCGTTCACTTGGGAGAGACAGCTCAATACGAAGTTAGTAGTGTTAGTACAATAGGAGAAAATATTTTATTTAGAATATAGGTACTCTCAAACTACTGATTAGATCTATCACTATTAAGCAGATGTAATACGAGAAAAGTAGATTTTTTATCTATAGTCTATACTAATATACTAAAATTGAAATAAAGGTAATGTTTGTGAGTAATGTAATAATGTGAGTGGTAACGTCGATCAAAATCGATCAAGAAAAATATTTAAAAATTATAGAATATGCAGATATATAATATAACTAGCTGTCCCGACAGACTTCATTCTGCCAATATTAAAATTGCAATTACAAAATAGGGGTTGATCGTAGAAGGGTGAAAATTTAGGGTTGTATGTATTTTTGTATGCTGTATCATAAAAAAATAAAAACAAAAAATTTCGTCCAAAAATTAAAAAAAAAAAATTTAGGGGTGGACTACCCCTAATATTTAGGGGGATGAAAAATAGATGTTGGCCGATTCTCAGACCTACTGAATATGCATATAAAATTTCATAAAGATCGGTCAAGCCGTTTCGGAGGAGTACGGTAACTAACATTGTGACAGGGAAATTTTATATATTAGATAATATATTATAAACTACACAGGACCGGCTAGCTAGTTAACAAATGCTCATTGTTAGTAAGTACCAAACGTTTTACATTTTTGAAGGTGAAAACTTTGAGTATAAAATTGGATCATAGCCGGTACAAAAATTATTGCAACATTAAAAGTGTTTAAGAGCTTGCAATTAACGAAATATTCAGAAATATCTAGAGCATACATTGTTGTACATTAGAGATGTATAAATATATTACAATTAACTTGAATTTGTATTAAAATATGTATTTTCAGTATAAGACTACGTTCATTAAAACGCAGTAACCTCTAAAACTATATTGAGATGATTGGCGTGTCTGTGGCACGCGATTTCGTTTGCGTGATTCTAGATTTATTATCATAGCCTATATTCTGACTACCGGATGCCCTTTGTGAGGCGCGCCCGTCTGCACGGGTACCGTCATTTTGCTTATTGCTTTCAACAATTTTAACGGTCAGTAAAGAAAGGAAAAGTTGGTTTTCCAAGATATACCAACATCTTTTTTTTTTTTTAAGATTACTCCTTGATCTTTTGGGCAACATCGACCATCACCACATATATTGTATACAAGCCACATCTTTGCTTAAAATTGTTGGTTAAGTTGCTTTTGTTCATTTGCTTTGCTTTTGTCCATACAAGCTAACAATGTTTAGAGCCTTTCCAACTGGTGTTCGTCCCTAATTAAATTTAAGTCACCTTCTTCTTCTCTCGCCACCTCATCAACAAATGAAAGTTGGCAGGTAACCTCTGCTTATTTTTACTTATGTGCCGCGAGGCGAAACAGTTCGGCTGCGCTTGTGATGCCTATCTACTTTCTGATGTTACTTTATAAATTTAAATCATAAAATTAGCCAAACTAGTATCGTGATGACAAGCAACTTTGCGTTGACTTTTATCAACGCAGACACCAAAGCGAGCGCCATTGAATCAAGTGGACGCAAGGCCACGGAGTCAACGTACAGGACAGGACGCCACCTGTCTCCGACATAATAATTATTGCGATATCACTCGACAAAATATTTACATACATAGTTGTTGAAACGTCGATAAACATTATGCGGTTCACTGACGGCCGTTTAATTCTGACTATAATATACAAGAGTAATACTCGGTGAATAATAAAATTACTACTACTGTTTTATTAGTACTATGCAGTAGGCATATCAGGTATAAAAAAAGATTAAGAAATTTTAGATAGAATAAGAACCTTTATGCCTGATATCAAGAAGATGAAAAGTAGAATAATATACTAAACTGTAAACAAATAGTACGGTTATTACGGTATTCATATTATATGTAAATTATTTAAATTTAACAAATCCTTCGAAACATAAGTGTACCGAAGTGTTGTTTCTATATAAAGAAAATGTAAAAATAGATTACAAACTATAATATATATTATCGAACAAACATTAGCACGAAGTTTACTTTTAATTCTTAACATAACTCCAAATTGAGCATTCCAAGTCAATCGATTTTAGGCATTTCCTCTGAATTATACGTATCGTAATAAATATTTAGTGTAGATGTAGCAAAATTTAAACACACGAGTAGTACATTAAATAAATTGGTGGAAAACAATTGGCAAGTATCGCTTGCGTCCACACAGAAACAGTTTTAATTCACAGCAGTCGTGTGTTACATTAGAATTTATGTGTACACCAATTTAATATATTTGAACAGCGGCCATAAGCGAATCAATGTACACAGATAAACCATACGACCAAATTCTGTTTCTTTATCTATTGAAATAAATACAACCCGATTCATTACCGTAGTCCGTTTATAACACTTATCACTAAACGATTATTTAACCAATATCGGTGCTTTAAACATTGTCAACAAGACATTCGTAAGCGTGAAAAGATTGAGCGATGAATATTATTTTCAAATATTTTTGTAGCAATACCCATCCAAGTTACTTTAAAATTAGACAGGACCGCAGGACAAAGAACTAATATGAAATCTACCTAAAACTCGCTTACATAGCAGCGACAATTTACACTAAGACAACGACCAATACTGGAATGCTAATACGGCAATCTTAGTCACTGCATGAGTCGTGATGTGAATACATGATCGAGTCTGTAGGCGTACGACGAATTAAATTAAATCCCAAATGGTAAGAGGAAAGTTACTTACAGGGCTTATTGACGTTATCGAGTACATTAATCTCAATAGTATTCTCCGATTGGTATTTATAAATCAATATAAATCACGGGGTTTCAAGAAGAAACGTTTCACTTGCAAAAAGTTAACTAACTGGTCTAAACGTGGATGTAAACCGTAAAAGAATGCGTTTTGTAGATTAGCATGTACAAACTGAATGTCAAACAGTAACATTATAGACGACACGACGATGTTCAATAAACTAGCTGTTTCACCTGCACCATGGCCCGCTTTGACTTCAATTTACAGCCATGTCCAAACTAATAACCTTTTTTTTTATTCTTTGATTTATATCTCAGTGACAACGTTTCATTATACTGGCAGAAGATTTGTATAAATCGAAGGATTATTTTTGATCATCTTCTTCGTCTTCACCTCTATACATCAGTCTCAGTATCAGTCTTGGTTCTACTAACGAGGTCTAATCTATATATTAATTCCATATTCCAGTGCGCAAGTCAGTCATCGCTTACGTAATGACATTTTCTTTAAAATTCGCAATGTTTATACGGTTCGGCCTGGCGTGGGGCCAATGGCGTTTTTAATCGGTCTAATTCATTGAGGAATTGTTTTATTGCCCGCCGAGTGTACATAGACAGGGGCGACCTCACCAAGGTTATGTACGTTTCGTGTGGAAAAATCATCGGCATCACATTCGCCACTATGCCGCCTATCAAGTTGTTGTTTATAATGAAACAACTTTTACGGATTTTATCGCGGTTTATTAAGATTTTAACATAAACATTTATCCCATCGAACATTGGAGAACAACCATTTGTTATCTAATATCTACGCGAATATCTTCTTAAAGAAATTACTTTTACTTATCCTATGATATCATCATCATCATCAGCCTTTATCCGTCCACTGCTGAACATAGGCCTCCCTCAATGAATGCCAAGACGACCGACCCTTGCTAGTCGCATCCAAGCATCCAACGCGGACCTGCCACTGAACGGAGATCGTCTTCCCATCTGGTTAATGGCCGACCAACACTTCGTCTACCTAAACGCGGCCTCCACTCTTGAACCTTAATGGCACATCGGCCATCCGTTCTTCTGAGTGCGTGACCAACCCATTGCCACTTCAACGTGCTTATTTTTCGTGTGATATCGGTAACTTTAGTTCTCTGGCGAAGGTCTCCGTTTAGAAACCTATCTGCCAAAGAAACACCAAGCATAGCACGCTCCATAGCACCTATGACATGGTTTCTGTAAAGTTTCCGTATCGTTAAACAAAACTTAATAAAGCGCGATAAAATAAGAGAAAACTTTGTTTCATCATAACTTTAAATTAATCTTTAGTTTCCCGTTCAGGATATCTATCATTGAACGCCAATACTGATCCACCGCAAACTTTCATCTTCGCAGCGAGGTCAATTCGTCGAGAAAAATATTTGTATCATTGAAATATATTTTCCAGAACTTCAAGTTTTGCAACAATATTATGCAAACTTTAATAAGTCTCGTAAGGGTTATACAACAACCCTTCTTGGTATTTGAAATACATTTTCATGCTAAATTTTCCGTATATCCGAGTCTCTTGAATAAAATAGCAGACCAAAAAGAATTTCATTCAATGTGATGCAGAGCTCTGTGTATCTTAGTAACCCAACTGAATTATACATAGTCCGACAATTATTATAAATACATATGGACAGAGATGGAGCCAGACAAAGAGGTAGAGAGAAAGAGAAGAGTGAGAAACCGGTGGACGATTATGTTGATTAATATAATATTGACGTCGTTTACTTTATCTTATACGCGTGAATGTTTGTGAGTATAAATACATTCCATTCATAAATATATGAAGCTATATTACCATGGCTTATGACGTAGATACAATGATGACGTACAGGACCCAGGCTATTATCATAATGAGAATCATAACTTTTTAATTTTGGACACCACACCGCGCCGGCAAGGTCGTGTGCCTACAAGCGTATACTTAAACTAGATTTTACACGCGGTTTCACTCGCATTGAAACCATTAAATGTATTTTTGATAATAAATATCTATGTTACTTCTAACACCTCCAATAACACGAGTACAAAGTTTCATGATGACCGATTAAGTAGTTTTCGCATTAGAGGGTAACAAACAAACTACATTCTTATTTATAATATTAGTAGCATATTACGTTTCTCTAAAGCAGTGTTTCATATACTATTCTCTGATACGGCCCGCTGAATTTCATATGGTCTCCTTCTTCGTGAGTCACTCAAATTTTGAAACTTCTAAAATATTGGGTGAAATAAAACATGGAAGTATATTTAAATGATTTTTTAGAAGTATGAAGCTGTCAATTTTTAAGTTATGTTCTCGCCTGTTAAGCTTTCCTAGTATTTGTTTAAATTTGTTTAATAAGGTGGTAATGGCACAACCCGTTTTTGAATTGAAACTTCTTTAGAATCGTTGTGATTTCAAACTGGATGCAACGGAAAAAACGACAGGTAAGAGACACAAACACAAAAGAGCGAGAGAGCAAATGTCGGTGTGTATGTATATTGCACACTGTTTAATACTTGCTTGTATTTGAGCATTTAACATGTGTTTCACTTCTATCGTGTGTGAATCACATACACACCTTTTTTTTTCGTGGCCCGGCTGCTCCATAACATTATATTAGTAACGTACATGTACCACAGCAATTATAAGCCACAGCATAAGTCGTAAATAGCACTGGGAGATCCACAAACGGACAGATGTACCAATTGATGTGGATAAGGAGGAGATAAGACAGGCCTGTGTACACGAAGACTAAAGAAAGGGTAAACATGATAAAAGGTAATGAGAATGTGTTAGATCAAACACTTCGCAATCCTTCGCGAAATATGTTTGTGACGGCGTACGTGGTATTTATAGATATTGACAATCGTAAATTGCGCATAACATTGTATCGCAACACATTTTTTAGCATTTTGAAACTTTCAAAGTGACGATAGAGGAAGACTTTTTCAAATCAATACGTACTGCGTGAAAAGCTTACGATTATATATTAACTAGCTTTTACCCGAAGCTTCGCCCGCATTAACTTAAATTTATTTTTAAAAATTTATTGATAAGTAGCTTTTTCTCGCGACTTTGTCCGCGTGTCCTTCAGTTATCAGATCATATTGTATTTTAATAAACCCCCGTTGTAACTGTGATATGCTTCTTCCTTTTATTATCTAATTTTTATTTGTAACCAGGACCGTATGTGTCAAATTTTCGTGCTGCTAAGTCTAATAATGAGTAAATTTCCATACAAACTTTATTCCCCTATTTCACTCATTCCATCTACAGTCAAAATCAAAATCAAATCAAAATCAAAAATATCTTTATTACGTAGGTACAAATTGTACACTTGAAATAAGTCAAAACATAAGTAGTCAATAAGTAGTAATAGTAATAAAAAAAAAAAACTCGTTTGAGATGCAGGATCTAGTCTAGTAGTCTACACATAGATCTAGTAGTCTACACATATAAATCTAATTACGAGTATAGTTATCAAGAACTACGGTATATAGGTATTTTCATACTTCTACGTCCAGAAATGAGAAAATTCCATAAGAACTTCAACCCTTCTGGGGTTGAATATAAACTCTTTTCCAAGATTTTTTATTTAATAATATAGGGATGATTAGATAAAAGAGCAAGAAAATGTAAGCCAATTGGAAGCTTACAGTGAAACCGCATAACAAAAATATAAAGTAGAAAAAAAAAACATATACATATACGGTCGAATAGAGAAACGCCTTCTTCTTTGTAGTCGTTAAAAATGATCATCATCAGTCCGAATACGTCCGAAAAGTACTTTTATATTTGGAAATTAAAAAATTCAATATAAACAATAACCTTACCCTTTCCAAACTATACTTGCCAACTGAATGAGTAACAGAGAAAAAGACGCCTAATTTAATGACACTTGAAGGTGGGGGGGGGGGGGGTAAGGCGGATCGTGTGGATGAGTACTAGAAAATTGAATAAGTAATGTAATACTGTAATAGGTAAGCAATATTGTTTATAATGCGGGTAAAACAAAGTCTGATTAATATTATCATTAAGTGTTATAACCGTATTAATGTACACACATATTTATGCCATCCACTGACCAAAGAAAGCACGAGACATTTTTCCGCCTTGATAACCGTGATCATGAGCCTGTAATCATCCAGCGGCGACCCATTGCCAAACCATCTCGTCATCGAATCTCACTGTCGACCACAGATCAACTTTTTAGTTATACCTACTTCAGTAAGATATTTATCTTAACTTCTTTTGCTTTTCCTTTTCTCAATTAGGGGTCGGATATCAGTTTAACCGGGTGCAGCTGAATACCGGTATTTAAAGTGGAGCGACTGCCTATTAGATTCTTAATCATGATACATTATCATTCCGTCATTAAAGATGATGTTTTCAATCTTTATAAATACTTGATTTTCTTACGTTTATATTAAGCTTATTAAATCCCGGCAGGTTAAAATTATTACTTCGTAATACTAAAGTTGCGATTTTCTTTCCATAAGCTTCTTACAATATTTAGTTTATCGGATTTAAACGAACATATTCATGTCATACATGTATAAGTTTTAAACTTGACATAAAACAGGAATTATTATGAATACAGGAATATTTAGGAATTGACGATCGTATTTGTAAGGTTCTGTATTAAAATAGCAAAACTGAATCAGTATAGCATAAAATCATTAAATTTATTGTTATAAAGTCATAAATAAATAAACTTTAAGTGCGCAAGTCTAACTCACACTTGTTTTTTTCTTGTAAAGCGGCGAGTAAGTACCTCCAGCTTATATTTGGAATGAAAGGCATAATTCCTTAGTCGTGTTTTTTATTTCTCTCCGTATGCAGACGGCGAAATAATTAAATAAATCTTATCACACACACGAAATGTTTCATCGCTTCGAGTCATAAAACAAAGACAGAATCAAAAGTGCGCGGAGAAAGTACTTATGTAAAAATAATAATAGATTGTACAAATGAAAGCTGCAAATGGCTAAAGATCATTACAGTCAGAGACATCATCATTAAACACACGAAGCACAAAACGAGAACATTTCAACAATAAATTTGGAAAAAACGAAGTTGGCCGTTACGCCGTAAAGATGAAAAATATTACACTTTTATTGTTATTTACATAATAAAGTTAGAAATATGTCAGGGAAAAAACCCTTATACATCAAGACCTAGTAGGTAATAGGAATAATAAAAAATAGGTAATCTTTAAAACTACTCATACGACAAAAATCTTCTGCCGGGCAACAGCTAGTCAATGTAAGTAAAAACATTACTATTTACTTTTAATATGACGTATTTTGCACAAGATTCATCAAAATATGTTCATATACGTGAAACTTCTCAGACAGGTGTCCTTAGTATGCGCACGTGCTTCGTACCTAGTGTTTGACGTCATTTGCATGTACCGTAGGTACACCGAATTGACACTATTCCATAACTATGGTAGATATGGAATAGAGTCAACACGGTATCATAAAACACCAATCTGGCTTGATTTGCTCCGGTTGATCAACTTTACTATTATGTACCCAAATCCTATCGGTTTATATTTTAATTTGCATTTGAACACCGTCTTGATATACGTTATTTCCATATCAACCCAACAATCTGATCAGTGATTAACCAACTTAGCTATTGTGTCCTTAATTCAGAAAACTTTTAGGTCATCCTCAATTCGACGATTGTAATCGCGACTGCCACACGTGTCATTAGTTTTTATGTCATATCGGTTATTTTCTAGTCCTGCCCACCAATGAAACACCATAAGATCGACAGCACGCAGTGCAGCTATATTAATCTTGAAGTCAACGACTACTTTTTTATTTAATTAAACTAGCCGTCTATATAAAATATTTTAAAGAAATATTTTTTTTTCCAATGACTACTTGGTTATCGCTTTCCGCAACATAAGTTACTATATATTTTACCATTAAGATACTTATTCAAAAAATCCACGGCTAATTTGGACCAAACAACAACTGTCTTCTGCCATATTTTAGAATAAGAATTTACTAGAAAGTTACACGACATCTTTAATACGAACAGTAGACATACTATGCAAATCGTGAATTTTACGATCGTCTATGAATGTTAAGAAAATGATTAAACACACTTTCGACGCACAGGCGTACGTATACTATAATTACATATTATAATTAATAACGTTGGTGATACGGCATCACGTCTTACATGATGGGCATTTGACGTTGATTTAGGATTACGAAAATATGATTAATACTTGATATTTATGTGCCAGTTGAAACTGGGATGTGCGAAATGAATAATTAATTAATAGTATAAATAATAAGAGAACGTGTTATATTTGAAGAAAAGTATTGATGTGAAACATCTCTCGGTGCGTCTTAGTAATAAATCGATTTAAATAACATGACGGTAAACGGTACGTCGCTGTGTTTGTTTGATTAAATTAATGTCAATTTCAACTACATAATAACTAAGAAAAACCTATCTCAATTTTTCACGGTCTTCACTGAGAGTTCTAGTTTCACCATTGGGCGAGCCAAGGAAAGTAATAATCATAACACAAAAAATACATAATATGCGAATTTATAATAGGTTTTTATCACTAAAATTTACAATTTTGATAATTCAATGACGTGCGTAAAGATTAAGTTATCATTTAAAAAAATATATTATTTTACATTTGTACTATGTATTTATTAAAAAAAATCGTTGGAGACAAAACAATGAAAGCATATTTAAGGGAAAACTATTTTGATAATCTTTTGCAAAAATCGGTAATAATAACCCGTCTAACGATGTACCATGCAAAAACATAAACGAAACGTTCAGAGTAATGCTAGAACTTAGGGTAGGTACTAACGTTTCTCTCTAATTATTTAACAGCATACCTATAAAGATCATAATATAAGTATTCTACGACTCTAAGAATCTAAAATAATAATTTTAAATACAACAAGCGGACCCGATGGACGCTGTCCTATTAAAATATTTTATAACCGAATTGTGAATTTAGACCATTATCAAATTCACAGGAGCAAGACAAAAAAAAATATATCATAATTCGTGCCGTAGGAGTTTAATCTGGACATACAAAAGAATTATTATCACTCATTAACATTTACTATAAACAAATAAAATCAATGAATTGCAAAACGTCAGAATAACAAATCAACGATATGACGTTTCATACAAGTTACAAGAAGGCAATACAAGCGTAAATCGTTATTTACTCTTTTATGCATGGGTCATGTATATAATGTCAAGTTGTATTTATCAGCACCGACTCAATATCATCATCATCATCACTATTAGCCTTTTCCCAGGCCTTCACTAATCCTTCACTACTCGCATCCAATGAAGACTGACTGCACATACATTATGTATATCGGAGTCGCATCTAGTAGGGTGTAAGCGGTCAACCTACCTGTCTTCAATGCAATCAAACGTTTCCAATAGCAATAAACATTCAAAAGCACTTCCTTGAAAGTTGTAAATGTTTAAATGATTTCCATCGAGACATTGGGAATAAAATTTAATTATCAAATAAAAATACAATAATTTGTTTGCGAGAGAAAAGAAGAAAAATTGAATGGAGAGAGGAAAGGGATAACAACTAGAGAACGTTAAACGGGTTCTCAGTAAATTATAAATAGGTCACAGTATTTTTTTACGAATATTTCTTTATACATGAAATCAAATAAAAATATCTTTATGTCGTAGATAACAACATGTATATTTGAAACATGTCAAAAAAGGAGTCAAAAAAGAGTATGTAACAAAAGTGTAGCCAATTTTTCTTAGGGGATCTATCTCAGACTTCAGTGCATTTGAGGGAACTTTAAGACGTGAGACAGGATTTCATATTACTTACATATTTATTCATGTATATGCGTAGTAAGTATATTGTATATGTATTTAATATATAATATGTATTTATCCTTTGTGATTATATCGTCACACTTCTTATTATTTTGCTCGTGCATTCACTGCCAAGTGGGGTCAGTGCACCTCTAGAGGAAGGACAATATACAATAACACTAGCTGCTGCCCGCAGCTACGCCCACGTTTACTTGCATTTACAGCGACATTCGTAAGGATGATGATATTATTATAGCCTACGATACTCAATGATATCGGAGCAAATAATATTCATGATTTTTTTTTCAAACGATATAGTACTTAGGTTCGAAGATTATCTTATGCATCCTAACTTACCAACACTTCTGTTATCTATACTTAATATTATGTGCTACTACTACTTGACCGATTTGAAAAATTCTTTCACTGTTGGGAATCTACACTATCCCGTAAACATAGGCTATATTAAATTTTCAAAAAGTTAGAGAGCCGTTTTAAATATTTTTTAAAAGTTGACGCAGGCGAAGCTGCGTGCAACAGCTAGTATATACATATATTACAAGTTCCCGAACTTTTCAGGGTCTCAAACTCTATTCATGAATACCAAATTTCGTTTAGATGAATCGAGGCATTTTCATTACTTCAAGAAATTTAATAATACTGCCGTCATAACTTATAAGCGAATAGTCCGATATGGATAATTTTAAGAGGAATTTAAACGTATAATATCAAACTTATTTATGAAATAATTTGTATGGATAGGTAGTGTATTGGTATAAATTTGGCCAGTATGTGATTCCACCCATATAAAAAATAGTTTTTTTTTAACAAAATTTAGGTAGGTATTTAGGTTTATTTATTTAGGTATTTTTTTTTAATATTTTTTTAATTTTTTCTATTATAGTTATTACAAAGTAACTATTATACTAAAAACGTCTTGCGCAGGTAATGATTTGTGTAAATATATAGAACATTACATTATTATGTATATTGTTAATTATTTTGGAATACATGACTGAGTCTAAGAAAATAAGTCATTACTTTGATCGGCTACATTTTGATACCTTAGGGGATACATTGTTTCAATTTAGGTAGAAATTTCAAATTAAGAGCAAATACTTATAGTCTATGTTACTCGGGTTTTTTCATATCGATCCAGTAATCTTCAAGTTAAAACATGACAAACAAACAAACAATCAAATATTTCCTTTTTACCATGTCAATAAGCATAACATAAACGCGTTATTACACTTCATGTAGGTATACTAAAAGACCATTTTCCCTAACATAAAAACACATTGTTCAGGGCTTAGTGTTACAATGTAATAGTTTTCAACCTTTTTCATGGCCTAGTGGAAAAAGGTTATTAGTGGTAGTCCAATGTGCAGGGTCTTAAATTGAAGGTGCTCTTGTTCGGTCCACTTACATTGTTAGGTTTTAAAGAAGTTTTATATATATATATATATATATATATATATATATATATATATATATATATATATATATATATATATATATATATATATATATATATATATATATATATATATATATATATATATATATAACCGATAACCCAGTAATATAAGCTATGGCTAATCATCGTATTTTCACAGGAACTGTAATTAAAAAAACTACGAGACGTATTGCAAAATGACAAATCCGAAGAAGTATTTTCGTTAGGTAATTTTGATTGAATTTGTTGTGTGTGTTCAATTTGATTTAAGAATGGTTCGGCCTGATATAAAATGTTTTGCACAAGACGTCTGTCGGTCACGTTAATGGAATAAAAAAAAAACAAATCTCAGATAAAATGTTGTATACAGTACTTATATAGAGTAGTACAGTTAGTTGCTTAAATAAAACTGAACTTGAATATCATAATCTCGAAAATCAAAACATCACTTAGGACAACTAAATAAGATCGGTAGGACTAGTCTTGCAAATATTATGACTTCCCAGGTAGGTAAGTAGGTAGATACCTATGTTAGTAAGATACGGGCGAACGAGGCAGATAGCCCGATAGTAAGTGGTCAGAAACCTGAAACTAGCCTATTCTACTCATTCACGTGTTGCCAATCCTGTGACGTCTGAGATGGTAAGGTTCAGTGCCAGTAATTAGGCCTATCCTGTCCTTTATGACACACATCAAAGCAGTTTACGGGAGAAGTAAGCATGTGGTTGCACTCATTTTTGAAGTGAAAATTATATAGAATCGTTGTGATTTCAAACCGGATGCAACGGAAAAAACGACAGGTAAGAGACACAATCACAAAAGAGCGAGAGAGCAAATGTCGGTGTGTATGTATATTGCACACTGTTTAATACTTGTTTGTATTTGAGCATTTAACATGTGTTTCACTTCTATCGTGTGTGAATGACACACACACCTTTTTTTCCCAAGGACAGTATAACGATCACGATCCTGGGCAGCGACGAGCAGTATCATCTCCGATGCAGTCTCGGCGACTGTCAACACGCCCGCTCAGCGTGACAGTATCGAGAGAATTCCTCCCAATGATACGTCAACATTATGAAACGAGATGAATACCTGGCGCGCCGCCAGATATCGATTGGTCATTCATTGAGAGGTCGAAGGAGGTGCGGACGATAACGGATTGATGATTACACTTTTCCGTGTTGCATAAGCTGGTAAAAAATATTACTTAGTATATTACTAACACAACTCTGCATGTCATCAAACAGCAAGAATTGTTCACATTTTCAATATTTACTCTTGGATTTCTACTCCTTAATGACATTTCACGAAAAAACTATAATGACGGTTGTAAGTCTTTTATTTTATAGATGATAAAGCTGCTGAAATTCTGATCTGATTACAGTACAGGACAGCGTAATAGCTGGCTAGACGCACTATCTTACGTATAATCATAGGCCACAATAAATAGCCCTGGCGGCCTATCCCCAATTGCACTTTTTATGGGCCATACAATACAGACTATCCAACTCATGATTAAGTTGCCTGGGCTAGTCTCATCTGAACTTGTTTAATCACGGTCGACGCTAACCATTCACGAGGTGGCGCGTCTGCCAATTTCCAAGTAACACTAAAAAAGCGTGTATACCTTCTCAGAAATGGCGGTGTTATAATCGCGGGTCGTTAATGATTGTGCGTGTGCGGAGGCCGGAGGCCCCAGAGCCCAGTGAGTGACCTCAGAGATATGGGCTATTTCGAGCGTGCGCGATAATACTAGCGTTGTGTTGGAGGCGCCGGAAGAATACGTGCCGTACAAGCGTACCATCTGTGACATGGCCGCTGTATTTTTTTGATGTTAGACAGTTACTTGTACCTATGTAGAAGTTGTCATTTCATCATCATCATCATCAGCCTTTATCCGTTCACTGCTGAACATAGGCCTCCCTCAATGAACGCCAAGACGACCGATCCCTTGCTATTCGCATCCAACACGGACCTGCCACTGCACGGAGATCGTCTTCCCATCTGGTTAAGTTGTTGCCATTATCATCCATCACATCCTACAAATATCATAAACGCAAAAGTATGAAAATATATGTTTATTGCTCATCATCATCATCATCAGCCTCTATCCGTCCACTGCTGAAGATAGGCCTCCCTCAATGAACGCCAAGACGACCGATCCCTTGCTACTCGCATCCAACGCGGACCTGCCACTGCACGGAGATCGTCTTCCCATCTGGTTAATGGCCGACCAACACTTATTTATTGCTCATTTACTCAAAAACTACTTATTGAATTATAATGAAACTTTACAATATACTATAATTTATTTCCCGCACTCCCATGGGAATGGGATATAGGAAGATGAAACCGCGGAGCGTTGCTAGTCAGTCATAAAAACTTTAGTATTGACGTTATTTATACGTTCTTGGTTGATTTGAGACGAGACTTTGATACACGAGATCCGATTATTACAAGAAATTAATATCAAATAGTAGACTACAGCATTGACAAGTTACGCGAGAAGAATTTATGAATGAACTTAAAATTTATGTATATAAATATAAAATGCTGATTGCGATGCGATTTTAAGTCAACAGTTCTTACTCAAAATGTAGGTCCTGAGTCGAACACGACAACAGCCTTTACTGAATCTAATTCGATGAAAACATGCCATTAACAATAATCCAAAATCTAAAGACAGGTAAGTCGATAACCTAACCTAACCTTCTCATTAATATAATTAAGTTGGAGATTTCATATGTTTTAATGCACAGATACCCAAATCTGACGGCCCGATTTGAAACATTATTTTTGTATTTGATAGCCCAATAGGGATGTTGACACATGTTACAAATTCATGTAAAGTTATGTTTTACATATTAAATACAGTATTTGAAAACCTAAAATAACATTTTAAAAGTATACTTATTCGTCTTAAAATTTAGAAAATTAATTTAAAATGCGTTATTTATCATGCATTATCACGTGACTGAAAACGCCAATAAGGCGATGACGTCACTGAACATTGAGCTAAGTACAAACTCACCTAACATAGCGCGAGCTCTGTATGCGGTATGTGACGTAATGACGCTTGGAACGTTTTAACAGCAATTTTAAAAACTATTTTTCTTTATATAATTTTTTATCAAAATTGGACATATTTCTTTACAAAAATCTTTTTTTCCTGTTTATCTATAGTATATCTATCAAAAAAAATCAATAAAAAAAAAATAGTCAACATCCCTATTGTTGAGCAAGATTATTGCCTACTTGAATGAAAATATACATTTTCAAGTTTAGGGGTGATGAAACCACGAGAAATAATAATAGTGTATGCCATAATCCCGCCTTTACTGCTTAAGTGTAGTAAAATCAAAGGACGATACTCAACTTGGTTAAGTCAAGACTATGTCTTGACTGTGAAAGTAGTCTAATATGTCGCTGATGAGTGACTAAACACACATTCTGTACCAAACCTACAATGTTTAATGAAAACATTAAAACGTACGTACATAAATTCTCCAATACGTCACTCCATCGTTTTGGCAGCTGCGCAATTTTTAAACGTATACATTCTATTATTTTATATCTTGAAAACGTCAAATTGTAATGGAGATTGAGTTATGGGATATCTAATAAAGTATCATTCAAAATAAACCACCCATATGTTTATAAAATATAAATACTTATTGCAAAATCTATTCTGCGGAGGAGGGAGGCAGAATGAATGGAATTGTTGGATAATACAATTAAATAAATTTCAAAATATATTAGTGCATATTGCATAAATACTAAAATTTTTCACAAATATTTAATACATACATAATACTTTTGCAACAAAATCGAAATGTTTTGTAATGAAATACCGTACTGTATGTGAATTCAATGAACCAATAAGTGCGGAAAACATACGCCCCGCTATGACTGTGTCACAAAGCCACATTGGACATGCTAACACATACGTTTATAAAACAATAAAACAAGTTTCGGAACAAATTCAAATAAATACGATTACAAAAATAGAATAAAATGTTAACATTTATAAAACGGACGCGGAAATAGTATAAAACCACACGAGCCATCGCGAGCTATTTTAGACACAAAAGCGTCTATTTTCATTATGTTAATGAAACATTACAGAACTGTAGATGTCAACGCAATACGTAGCTACCGCTGTATCAGCCGTATTAATAATACGAGGGACCCTGGGCCACAAGAGCCCTTAAGTGTGAAAGCAAAATTCTGAATCCAGAATGACATTTAAAGCAAGACATGAACAGATAAAGAAGAAGGTAGATGTCATGTCGTTAATCGTTGGTCGACGAAATGATTAGAAATAACTCCATTGACAAGAGCGGAGACCCATAAATAGAGATGTACACATGGTCCTCGTCAGAACAAGCTACGCCACTGCATCTACATTGCATTCTATCAGGCTCCTCTGAGTGACAAACGCAAGACGTACGAGGCGAGCAGACACGAGTGGTACGGAGATAAGAACCACTTACAATACTAAACGCTAACACGAGACAGAATCAGGAAGAGATAAATCGTCAAGCCAAACGAAATCTTAACCACGTAACGTAGACACAGTTTTCACTTGCATTACTTTGGTCTTTATAAGTGAAAGACGGTCGCGTCCCGTGTCCTTATGATCTTTAGCTTCAGGGGAAATCAGAAAACTGTTGTACATGTGTGGTCTGCAAAGACGGCGCGGAACAAATTAGCATTTGTATTGACATTATGACTCTGAAAGGGACTCGTGCAGTGGTCCATTGCACGGCCACGGACAACTTTGGCGACAGTAGGCGAAATAGAGCAATAAACACTAACGTGTTATTGAACATATAATAATATTTACAGCTATGAGCAAAAACAGTTGTTCGTAAGGGTTTGTACAAACAAGTCATGTTTCAAAACGTAGTGACAATTCATCGATAAAAAACTACATTCCCATACTTTTAGCACGAATAATTTTAATAGTCTTTATTATTTATTACAAGAGTAACAAGAATACACCGTGTAAGACATAATAAATGTAATTTACTGTAACATTATCTGTAAATCTGACAATGACAGCAAAATTTGGATCTCAAGCGCAATCGAGAGCCATATGTCAGTCAAATAATTAGCACCTTGACGAAGCAATGGCCTGTAGGACGAAAATCGTGATAAAAATCGAGAAAGAGAAACGAATACAAAGCTTATGCGAGGATGTTTGAGACGAAAGGTTTGTTATACATAATTTATGTTATACTAATTCGTTCTGATATATTGTTAATTGTATACACCTCAAACAGTTCTCACAAAAGGTATAAAATCATCATCCCTCCAGATTTTAAATTGAAATTGGATATGAAATCATCTTGCGTCTGCGCAGAGTAATTTAGCATTTATCCCATTAGAAAGTCTTAGATTTGGCTGTGAGGTCAACGAACGGCACAGTTCGAGACCCCGCCCTGTAATTGCAAGCGTACAGTGCACCTATATTAATATTACGATTTATATGACGCTAATAAATGTATGGATCATTAAAGTGCGCGTTTTGTTGCATCCAATAATTAACTTTGCCGCTCACGCTTCAGTTTTATTTAATATTGAACGAATTGACTATAAATGGGAGAACGCAGTAATCGAAAGAATGCATGCATGTGACTGTCATATAATATGTCTATTAAAACTTAATTTTAAAGTGACGTAACGACAGCTATGCTGTGGGTGCGTTTTGTGCGGATTGTGAGTTTCCGGTGGCCCCTTGGGAGAAACGGGAAAAGCCTTTGTGCAGATGTCACAGATTAGAAGGAGATGATCATCTGCTCGATTACCTCCTTATGGCAAAAAGAGTGGTATTGGTAGGTACCAAATATGACCAATAGGTACCAGAAAAGATAATGTCTATGAATAAATTTAAGAGTGCTATTAACTTTTTTCGATATATGTATGTCGCAGTCATCTGGTTAAATCAGTCATTTGATTGTATGACTAGCGCATTAATAAAATGACGACATTTCATTGAATCACTAGGCCGAAAGTTGATTGAACAAGCGTCACTCAACGTCCAACTAGATAGCGGATTGTAACATAGCCCTTTGAACATAGCGGACGTAAAATCAGTCAGGTGATTGTAATTTAGTTCATTTTTTTACCACCGCGGCGTTAGTAGTAACCAAAACAAATATGGCGCAAAACAGCTCGCGCAGATAACACTGTCTTGATATTTTTTTGACTAAATTTATTTTAAAGTGACTTATTTGTAATGAAATAGTGTGACAGCATGGATTTACCTATTAATACGCTGCCGCCGTCTACTTAAAAAAAAATATAGATTAAACTAACTGAATACGAACAACATAATCAAGATTAGTTGAATGTTATGGCTCGGTTTATGTGTGAGAATATGGGCTTTGTAAGTTAGTTTTCTTGTTGCCATGAACACAATTACAACTTATTATGATTTTATAATCATGTCCTCATTATTTTTATGTAATGGAACTCGTAAAACTTATGGTCACTCTAAACAAACATTACAAAGTCGGGTATATACGTTCAGTCAAGACGTTGAACGTTACATTCAACAACTTAACGAGTTGTACTTTAGTCATTTAATTAAATGTCGTCATTCGATTAACGCGCTAGTGATACAATCAAATGACTGATTCAACCAGATGACTGCGACATGTATATGTAAACAAATAGCTTATAATATATAAAAGATGCTTCAACTTAGTGTGCAAATATAACATAATTGCCTCTTATTTTTAAATTTCACAGCGTAAATTCAGAACACTTAAAAAAATGAAATTTATAAAAAAGTTATATACTACTCCAATGTAAAACTGTACCAATAAAATAGGTTGTACCCGTAACTTTCATAGCAGACGAGTAAAAAAGTCTAATAAATAAACCATCAGATTGGCGCACTGAGAATTCGGTCAGGAAATCGCAGACGATTTTTTGCTAACGCCTAAAAAGTGGAACAACGGTGAGAGTGATTCGGTTTTTTGTTTCTAATAATAACTGAGACTTTGACTCAGTTTAAAGTATTCAGTAACGATTTTTTATACTTTTGATGTTGCTATACCGCTCCCTGATAATTTAATCCGATACTTCGAAAATTACTAGGGGTGCCTTCAAATCATTTTACAAAAGCTCCGAAAAAATATAACAAAAGTTTTCGAACATGCAAAGTTAGTCTTTGTTTTTTCCTTCTACCATACAACTACTAACTAATTTTTGCTCTTTTCTTTAGTTCCAGAGGGACCGACGCCAACCAAATCTCAGCATACAGGTTCGCCCTTTGATAGGAACTGATTCCTGATTAATGGAAATCTTAGTACCTATAACAAATAAACCCTTACGGATTTTATAACGGTTTATTAAGATTTTTAAATGCCCTACGTTTTGCTAACAGCAACCATGGTCACGGGAGGACTGAAATGCGCTTAAACACTAGGAAATCTTAGCTAAGAACATAACAAAACTTATTCAATGATATGTTACTATCATAAGGAGTCAAGTTGGGCATGTTTAGAGGTTTAATGAAACCGGTGGGCATTGTTATTCATGAGTCAGCCGCGCCCGATCCAATGCATGAGTATACTGCAATCTACTTCAATAGCATTACTAATGGACCGGTATTCGTTGCATTTAAATTATTTAAGGAGACAGCTACGTGGAGTGCAAAAATATGTCGCTTATAATATGGAAGCGACTTCGTTATTCAGCTGAATGTTTCGAGAATGTGGAATCGACGTTTCGGTTCTTTCATCCTACTAATATTATAAATGCGAAAGTTTGTAAGTATGGCTGTTTGTTACTATTTCACGTAAAAACTACTGAATGGATTATTATGAAGCTTTAGTATTATATAGGTTACACATCAGAATAGCACGTAGGCTATAATTTATCCCCGTTGTCCTACGGGAATGGGACTATAATGATGAAAATTTGAAAGGATAGTGCACTGATTATAGGAGAATTGTATGGAGAGATTGATTGCTTAAATTTTTATTACCCTATTTAAATATGATTATTGTTATATTAGCTTTGCACACTCCAAGCTTCTACCTGATCAAATCCACGCAGTTACATCTCACATTTAGACCTCCTCGAAAATAGTTGCTGTTATATCATCGTCTAAGCGTTGGTCCATTGCGCTTTCATGTCGTTAAAAGCCAACGCGATAACATAAACAGCCATTAAAAACGATAGGCTGGCAACAGTGACGAAACGTACGCGTCTGCCAAAATAATTAATAAAGAAATGTATTATATTTTTATGAAACGTTTAATTAATACTCAACCGGAGTTTTATCTCAAACGGTCCATGCACAGTATAAAAATGAAACTACAATAATTAATAAAATGCTACGTCATCGCCAACTGTTAACACTTGCTTATTAAACGCAAGCGCTAAAGATTTTAACTACTAATTATGTATAATATGTATAAGTCCGCTGTGAAGAATGAAAAATTACCTTTAAGCTGGCCTTGGGAGATGGAAATGGATTCGAATATTGTTGGGATAGACGTGGGTTGATCCTCACCTGACACACAGGACTTTGCTTGGGTAAGCATAAAAGTACCTATAGCAGCACCCAACGGTTTCACCCGCGTACTTCCCATTCCCCGAGGGACTACGGGGATAAATTATAGTCTGTGTTCTTCTGATGTGTCATCAACGAATCACTAAAAACTTTTGATATTGTTAATCCGTTGGCTTGATTTTCTCTTATAAACGGTCTACTACAGGCTATACTAAAAAACTACAAGTAAAGAACTCTTCGAAAATTTGCCGAGTGTAATTATGTAGATGTCTATAAGATGCTATCTTTTACAATTTAACAGTGTATATTTTGAGTTATTCTCTCGCGACTTAGTATAGAGATAAAAACGTTTTAATGCTCTCAATAAAAATGTAACATTGAATACTACGGAAATTTTTAAAACAAATACTTTTATAACGCCAAAAATGAACATACATTTTTTCAACAACATCCTTTTTACACAAATAACGTATAACGTATGTGCATTTTGCTATCGTTTTCGACCAGATGAAAAGTACCAGCCATACACAATCTACTTTATGAGTTCAGTGGCAGTACATTTCATGCGAGTGTATTTTATGAAAATGTATATTTTGCAACAGCACGCTAAACTAAAAACAGGTCAAGTATATGAGATTTTAAGCAGAAAAATCTCATTTTATACAGGCCACGAATAGACGAACGACATCCTATTTACCTTTACCTTGTGCCTAATTACTTTCTGTTAAAAAAAAGAACTACGATTTTAACTTTTTTCTTGATGAATTTGAAGAAGCAGAACATAACACTCAATGAATTACTATTATCAAGTCTAGAAACTTGCTTAAGACAGTTTAAATTTCGGGATCAGTTTCTTTGACTATTATTGGATAAAGGGGATATTACGTCCAAAGAGTAAATTAACAGGAGCTAGTAATGATAAAAAGGTACTTATCAAGTGTTGGGGGCTAGATGGAACATATTATTATATTATTATCTTAGCAGTTTATTCTGTTTGCTATTAGTACTTCTAAAATGGTCATTTTTAATCGACCGACCACTAAATTGAAGTCGGTAATAATATGGTTGCCTATTACAAACGCCATATCGTATACCTTTAAACGAGCAATTCTTGTACATCCTTACTTAATATTATAAATGTGAGAACGTGGGTGTTTGTTACGATTTCACGCAAAAACTATCATCATAAATTTTGTACACATATTGTGGATGTACTTTTTATTTAAAATAGGTAATTTTTTTGCTAACGCCGGAGAATCCGCGGGCAACAGCTAGTAATATATAATCTGAATCTCGGACGAGGCTCCAACGATTTTCATGAAATTTAGTATACTTAGAGTTTAGGGAGGCGATTAATCGATCTAGCTAGGATTCATTTTTATAAAATGTCGTTTTATTCGTGTTTTCAATAATCAAGGCTCGGTCACCGGGTACTTGACTACTTATAAGTATCTCTAGAAAGAGGATACTCATCGTCCATTGCTCATTAAGACACACTTAAGGCCAGACGGCCCAGCTCAATTTAGCTGGTCATTACAGCATAATTAAACGCCTACTAATTTTCAGATATTCCAACAAAATAATCACCGTTCATTACAATTTATAGGCTAATACCATCATGGAACCTACCGCGTATTTCTAGAACGTCTAGCTAATATGCTATTGATCGTAATCTGGCTAATTTATAAGCTGGTATCGAACGAGCTTGAACTTTCGTTCACGTAAAGCTTTTTAGTCATGAAAATATCTTTAATTAAGTTACATATTTTTCCTTTGAAAATAAGTAAATTAAAAAATAACTTTTAGGGAATCAAACAAAATCAGATAACATGTTTTTTCTTTGTGTTTTATCATTTAGTGTTAGTAAACTTCATCGCATCACAAGACAGTCAAACAATCATGATATCGAGATATCTTAATCATAAGGTTTAATTTAAAAGAAAACCGATCCCGTTTGCTAACGACTTACCTAGTCATTTAGCATATTCTAGAACCTAAATGGAGATCGCCATCTTGTAACGATATATACAGATCACAGGAACAAGCAATGAGTGAAATTTACGACATGTAATCTTTTATTATACATCAAATGGCTTCGTACGACGCTAACGCATTCCTGAGCGGCTATATAGATTCCTAGCTTCCATATTTTTTGTTCGATCGCTGGCATACGATATTCTCTTTTCTATTGTCTCAATTATGTTTGACAAGAGCGTAAACATTTCTGTTGTTTTCGTTGTCGTTAGTCGCTAAAATATAAGTACAAATAGGCAAACAGAAGATCAATTCAAATAAAGCAATCAAAGTTGTCTGCTGTTGTTATCAGCAGCAATTTGATCATCTTTAGGTACAGTCCAGTATTTTTGGTCTTGGACCTGCTATCTTTGATAGTAACGACATTTTTTAAGAGCAGTATTTTCATAAAATTACGTCAAATGGTCCAATTTCTACAAAAGTCCTATTTCAAATCTATGGACATGGCTCGACTGTCGATGATGATATTAAAAGCAAACATCGACGCTTCTCTTTCTAGTCTTAAAAGAGCAATATAAACTTGAAGTCTGACGTTTTCTTAATATATGAGAGCAGATGGAACAGCCAAAACCTGGAAAGTCTAAAGTCCCTTCTATGGGTACGAGTTAATCATATCGATGCCAATAATTTTTTCGATTTTAAATACCCCTATTTGTGGGAGAAAATGTTCAATAAGATCTTAACGTCATAGGATGATCCAACCGGATCACCCCATTTCCGATGACGCATAACGGTCACTAGGACCATTAGCATAGATCCAACCGAAAAAAAAAAAAAAAAAAAAAAAAAACAATAAGATCGTCGCGAGGGTTGGCCATTTAGTCGGCGTATGTCATTCTAAGTGCCCGTCAAGTCAACGTACCAAAAAGGAACATTCGCGTGGTACCACCTGGCGCGACGCCGTGACCTTGACACGCAAGAGGATGGAAATCTAAGTAATCGATGAGCAGTTTCGTTTATAAATATTTTCATAAGCTCTGTGCGTTACGAAATGGTATGTCGCCGTACAAGCCTTACAAATACAATATATGTCTGGCAGACTATTAATATGAGATTTCTATTACTATGTTTTAATATAAACATTAATCACCATCTTGATTCTTGACTATGACTTATGAGTATGTAGATACAAGTTTTTTGGCATGGTTTAAGTTGATGTGAAAATGAAATGCTGGAAGTTCATATTTACGTCAATAGCAATAAATGTAAATGTTGATAGTATTTTTTCATTCTAATCTAATGACGTTTTAAGTTCTGGAACCAGTGGAAAAGTAAAAAAAAAAACATAAAAATAGAACTATCAGTGAGTAGGTAGGTAACAAAGGCTATAAAATGTTTACTTGTGCAAAGCCGCTATGAACCGTTACTAAGGTATATTTTTATAAGTTTTATTTTTAGAATTTATAATATTAAATAAAAATTAATTAAACACAAACACGAAACACGATTATTTAGCCCTCGTTATCCATATTGCAAATAAGCGCAAAACGGTACAAGATTTGAAATGTGCATTCTGCACGCAAGGCTGCCTTCGCGGTTTATGTAAATCTTCATTGATTGCAAATAGGCAGGGATCTCGCCCGCGAGATAATAAGGTGGCAATCCCATTTATCAATGTCTAACAGACGTTAAACATTAATTTCGATCAAGATACGCAGATAGCGAAAGCACTTAAAATAATAAGTGCCGCCAAGGCGAAGGTTTCTAACCTACTGGGTTACTTATTGCCTTTGCTAAAACCGATTATCTTGTTTTAGTAGAAACTTATTATTAACATTTATTAGTCCCTACTTACTGTACATTTTAATAGGGTCAGCAAAAAAAGTCAAATATCTAATCATATTTCGTTTTAATTTTCACACGATAGATTTTCATACGGCATTGGATTTTGTTGAAATTTACCATTATAACTACATATTTACATATTTTTTTTTGTAAAACTTACTGATGCGATTAAAAAAATTTAGAATATTGTTTTGTCGGGATTTAATTTTTTAATTTTAATAAAATGCAAATAAAACCGGCAGTGCATACATATTATATAGCACAAAAACATAGGACCTTGAAGAAGAAATAAAAAAGCCGAATTGGATCGAATGCAAATTTTCTGCAATCTGAGGATCATTGTTCTTACCATACATGGGATCCAGACATGATTGAATATTTTCGGAAATGTCGTAGCACTATTAAATAACAATTGCACGATTGCGTATATTGTAAAGATACGTCCACGCGCTGGCAGTGTGCCATTCCAGAGACGTTTCCGACAAGCGCCGGTCCATCATTTAGTTGCAGTGACGGCAGAAATGCATTCAGATAGGATACTTTCATATACGTAGTGCGTAGTCCAGCAACATCAACCTGTGCTTATATAAAGTATAAACACTTAAACCACTAAAAGTTCCTAAGAAACGATTCACCATAACGCAAAAAAAACTGCCAAGAAAAGGTAAAAAACTGTCTTATCGTATGAATTATCGTAATCTATTACTTAGATGATTCAAATGATAGAACTCTTTGTTGGTAAGACAGACGAACACACATAACTAGTAATACAAGTTCACCATAAAAAAAATCACCATCTCAAAGTACTTACAGCCTATTTAGCTGTTACATAGTTATATGCTGGTGTTCTACATATTGATTCCTAACCTCACCGCGATTTGCTCTTATTGCTATGACTCATGTTTTCAGAGATTTTATGGCGATTTTTAATCTTTCGTATTTGTACCAGTTACCCTATTATAACAGAAACAATGACGTGAATCTATGGAATATCCTCGGGAGCATTGTACAGTAATATAGTTTCTAGCGCGGATATCGAACCAGAACTGGAAGCATGTTATCGACGCCCACGCATTCCACATTGCTATCTTTACTATACTTACAACCCATTTCTAAAATACACGAGGAGTCCAATGTTTAAACTTTAAATCGTATAAGGTATAAATAACTAGTTATCGCCCTCAGTTTCGTCTATTAATCCGCATTTCCATTGACCAATACATCCTATAGTACCTTCCGCCCGCGTCTTCCCCCATCCTCAAGGAGCACAAGTTTTACAAAAACAGACTTCAATTTAATATTATTATAAAAATATATAATTAAAAGTTAATTTTAAGATAATACTACTGTTATACAAGCGTATAAAATAGGAACCCAGGTTATTATGAATTTTTCTATACAATCCAGTAAGCTGGACATTCCGGTTTTTAATATTGCCGGATTAGTGAGATTCCACTCTACAAGTTAATTTTTATTTGTTTGCATTGTGATTGGTATGGATTATTCGTATTAGTTATGGTATGTGAACCATCTATAAGCGCGTTTTTGAAGTACAACTGATTTAAATGTCTTGGCTGCATTTTTTTTCTGCTCAAAAGCAGAAAAAAAATGCAGTAACTAATAAATTTCTAATAAGTAATGATTGTTTATACTCCTCTGAAACGGCTTAACTGATTTTGATGAAATGTCACTTAAAATTGATTTTTTATCTAATTTGCAAGAAACCAAACTTATTTTATTCATAAAAACATGTTCTTGTAGGACTTTATACTCGTATTGACGTGACGTGAATATTATTGTAAATATATTAAATGCGCCAGAAAACGTAAATTAATTCGCGTGTATATTGGAAAATTAATAAGCTGCCACAGGAAGAAAATTGTATTTAAATATAATAAAAAACACCTGAGATACGAATTGTAAGTTTTATTAAAATCGATATTTACATTTTATCTTTTATATCCTTGTCTACTCTAAGCTCAAATCACTTATCACCAAAAAATCTTCCTTGAGATCTGTAACCATAGTCGAAAGAATAAAGACATCAATTTTTATACCTCAGAGTATGAAAAACCGTAACATGGTTAAGTACCTACACCAAAAAGAGCAAACTTGTTTTTTTATTATATTAAGATAAGAATATTGTTTAATGGCAATGGTGATTAACAAAGTGTTTTTGAATTGGCGGCATGACCCGAAAATGTAATGATTAGCCGAACTATAATATGAAACGCAATATTATGTTATTGCATAAAATATTAATTTGGTCGCTCCGTCCTTGGCGATTTTGATACTAATTTATATTCGCGAAATTACATATTTAATTTGGTAGTAAGTTTTTTTTTCTTTATTAAAAATCAGTGATACAATCTTAAACTATACGTTACAATTTACGACACTTTTCGAAGTTGTCCTCGAGTATCAAAAAAATAAAATACTTTGACTCCTTGAGCTAAAATTCCGTTAAATTGTTCTTAGTCACTTTAAACGAATGCTTTTATACAATACTTAAAAAAATATACTCAAGATTTATAGCATGGATCTGAATCAAAATCCTTTTATTAATAACTTCCTTACAAGCTTTTGAATTTGTAATGTTAACTTATATTCAAACAATGTTCAGCACAAATAGATTGGATTAATAAAAGAAAATAAAACCACATATTAATACTGTTGATATTGGCCGATAATCAGTTTACATTATCAGTTAACGAACCGAGATAAAGATTATTGTAAGTAAACACTATTCTGATTGCTTTGATCAATTTTAACACTTGTATGTGTGAAAAGTATACATGTGTATATGTAGGGTTGTCAGGACTTTATACACCTCAAAGCTCTTATGATACAATTATATATAATATAGTTTACCTGGACTAATATTTATAATTTGAATAGTATTACAAGTCAGCGATCAACAATAAATAGCATAGAACGGCGTAATCAGCCGTAGAAACCTTACGAAAAACGAATGAGTCTGAGTCTATATAAAAAATCAAGCTTGTTATTACCTGACAACCCTAGACACCATGACGTTATTTGCAAAATATTGAAGTTGAAATACAAATAGCATTCCGGACAGACAAAACATAGCAGGTTACAATTAATAACACCCGGGTGCTACCTTTATCAGTTACATCATCTTGGGCAAATGATGCTGTAGAGGCCGAAACTATCCCATACGACTAATGATATTCCTGGGAGAAACGTACTTTTTTTCTCATTAATTACGTAATGAAAATCGAAAGAGCACCTTCGTTACTTTCTGTAGACGGATATCATATATTAATTAATCTACGGAGAGTCATACTAACCCTCAGCGCTTTTTAGCCGAGCGTTAAAACAGCGTTTTGCGAGACAAATGGATACCGATATTAAGAGTATACATTTCTTATTCAATCCAATGTCAATACACAAATAGAACGTTTCTTTAAGTTTTTGATTTTAATATTTACTAGCTGTTACCCGCAGCTTCGCCCGCGTGAACTTAGGTTTACGGATTTATCATGTTTGATGACGATCATTTTCCATTTCAATAATGACTAAGTTTTTGTATTAAAATGGATATAATATGGTATCTTGAATATAAAGACATATATTATATTCCTTCGCAGACTTTCTGCATGCATATTTACTATTTAGGATACTATTACATATATACTCTCAAATCACGGCAACACGGTTTATTTTCTTGCGTATTATTTTGATATTGCCATATCTTCTAAAGTATTCATTTAATTTGCATGATGTAAAGGGTAAAAATAATCTTCATTAAGTGCTCCAGCTAATTAACTAATTTAAAATGATAAGGATTCATACCGTATTTGTGTAAATAACTTTCAAATTATCGCGTTATAATTGCCGATTTATTTGAAGTATTAAATGGTTATAGTATGATATCCCTAAGAGATAGATATATGCCATCGCGGACTTTTTTGTAGACCTATTTAAGACACACAATTCTACCATACATTATTTTGATATATCTCAAAGGGTTTAGGCAGCGTTTTCGTTGGAAACTCCCAGACGGCCAATTTTTTTCCGACACCTCCAACAATTATTGTTATATCTTAGCCAATGTATATAAAAACTTAATAAATTATGTACATAAACCTTCCTCTTGAATTGTCCTATCCATTAAAAAAAACCGCATCAAAATCCGTTGCGTAGTTTTAAAGATTTAAGCGTACAAAGGGATATAGGGACAGAAAAAGCGACTTTGTTTTATAATATGTAGTGATTTATTTGAGAAGCAAACAAATAATATTTTTAAAAATAAATTAGACAAGACAATAAGAATTCGTTGAAAGGCTATTTGATGAAGAATAGATGGAAAGGTAATTTTGAGAAAAAAATTAAAGTAGATAAATCATTAAATTTAAAACACATACTTAATATGTACTTAAACAATATCTACACCACAAATAAAATGCATTACATAGTCGGTAGAAAATAATCAACTGATACAAATTGATATACCAATTACTTGAACACACATACCTAAAAATATACGTTTTAATTGTGTTGAACATTAAAAAAAGAATACTTCGAAACTAAAAAACCTCGGAGGCTTAGATCATATTATTATATTTAAAAATATATTTCTAATATTCTTGCATAGTTATTGTATTCAGAATTATTATTTGAATTTTTGTTTGTATTATTTTTTGTAACTAAAAAAAAAGTTATATAACATGCAAAATTTGAACATTTCTTCATCATCCATTCATTGGAACCGGTGGTAGACTTAAATGTCCTTCAAAAAGATACTTCGATAGTACTATTTTGAATAAAATTTTTGACTTTGACTTTGATCATCATTTATGTTTGTGTAGTATAGATATATATATATCTTAAAATATTTTACTACGACTATGGACCTTGTTATATTCAATGTACATAAGAAAAATCATGAGAATATTTTCGCGAAAAAACTAAAATTTTCAAAAGTCGAAATATTATTTTAACTCTATTACTTACACATATATTATTATTTGTAATAACAATAAAATAAACAGCAATACGCGAAACCATCAGACAAACGACAGTGATTGCATTAGCGAGATCGCTATGCTCGTCTCTAAAAATAACAATTAATAAAGTATATAAATAATTATACTTGTTTCTGTGTAGGTTCACTAATAGTATTTTCATCGAAGATGTTTTTCAAGTTGAAGCGTCAAAATGACGATGCATTATAATTTATATACTTATTTTATTATTACTACAATATTTTTATTTCTTAAATACATTGTTAGAAGTGATCAACCATAAAGTTGGAGCGGGATGGAGCGATCGATGTGTCCTTTTCGGTCTTTTTATTAAAATATTAACATTCGCATTTCTGTCCAGTACACTAATAGCACTGCGTCTTCCAGTACTTCACGTTACAGACTTTACTCTCTCAATTTATGTTAATTAACATTAACAAAGATAGAAGTAATAAGAAAATAAACTTTTAATAATATCAAAGACCGTTAAAAAGTATATTTTATAAACAATAATTGTAACATACTAAATTTTGTCGGAGTTACAAAGAATAACATTTCCCTAATTGACACTTGAAAGTTGAAATATTTAAATTGTATTTTATTTGTAAGAGAGGCGTTTTGGCAAATATATTGAGTTACCGTTAATCTAAAGTATGCTAAAGCGATTATATTTGAAACACAAGACCACTAATTGATTAATAATAATCATTCGACCTGGATATATTTTTACGAAAAGTCGCCGATAATTCTTTCGACATTCTCTTAACGTATTTAGATTTGCCTATCCTGCCAGTACTTAGGACTATTACAATTTATGAGTAAGTATAGAAATATTGTTATTCAAATAGGCTTCGCCATATAACCTCTTAAAAAGATTTAATAATAACAATTTAATACAAAAGTTAAGTAAGTGCAAATTAGTCTCGAGCTCAAACATTTTTCCTTTATTTATTAATACAATTAAATCTGATATTGTAATCATAATATCACATAGAATATCATAATATCATAAAAAATCATCATACATAAAAAATAATCTAAAACAAGGTAAGTATTTGAGGTTAAAGAATTCCAATTGAAGGTTCTATAAGTTGGTAAGGTCGGTGCTAATTAGCGGCGTGGTATCATCGGAATGTAAGATATCCTGCGGTTCATCGCTCCTTAACTAGTTAAATATACACGTAAAATACTTGTTGTATACTTGAAATGTAATTTTGGATTTACAATATAAAGTGTTATACCTTTCTAATAAGTTTTTTTTACTAATCACTTTTTTATACATATAATACATACTAGCTATTGCCCATTGGATTCACTCATATTTGATCTATTTGATCAAAAAATATCCTAGCAAATTAACAGCCTATTCAGAGATTAAATTTGATTATTAGTATCAATTGTATGCATTAATTAAGAATAAATTTAAGCTCAAACTTTTTCTAACTAAATATTCATTAAGCTCTGTATATGTACGTCTAGATAATTTATTAATACCTAATCAGCATATTCTAACGCCAAGATCATCGATTCGCGTCATTTAAGTCCATTTATAGAAGAACCGTAAGATATTGCGCCGTAGCTAGTGATGAGTGAATCTATCAAATAGTTTTGTTTCTGTAAGACCAGCACTAACACCTAATAAAAATAAAATATATCTAAAATATATAAAATATATCTTGAATCGAAACGTTCATAATAATGTGCAGGTTAATTATTCTAATCACCGGAAAAAAGCTTTCGGAACTATGTACACACTAATAAAAAAATAGCCTTAACAAGATTTTCAGACATCCAGCAAAAAATAGGCAAACATAGGCGTGCTAATTACGCTCATGCGAACGAATTTAATAGTTGCCTACATTGAGATTTTGATGAAAACGAATACATTAGCTACGCAAATTGACGACGACGGGAAAACGTCTTGTGGTACCGCACCAATGTCGCGGATATCTATGGAAAACTTGGAATTGTTTGTCCAGAATTGGAGACAATTATAAGAAAAACCCTAAGGCCCACCTGTCGAGAGGATTCACTGAGAATGTGCAGCATCTCCTGCAAACTCTCCAGCGACTCGGCGAATAAAACGATATCGTCGGCGAAATGAAGGTGCGAGAGATACGCGCCGTTAATATTAATTCAGTCCAGTTTAAAGTCTCAAATACATTCTCTGAAGCATCAGTCAATGCTTTCGGGGAAACAAAATCCCCCTGTCCCACTTTTCGATGCAGGTGGAAAGGTTTTGTTTGACCTCCCGGGAATTAAATCGACCTGACATCACTGCAGAGCTTCCAGAACAATCCAGGTTTCAACCGATATAAAAACTTTCTCATAGTCGAGGCCAAAGTGTCGATTTTAGTAGCAAGACGAAGATTAAAATATATCTGACATTTAATAAGCATGTCGTTACTAGGCTGCAGTAGCAGTCTCTTGGTCGCAGTCGCCACATCACTAAATGCAAGTAGGTACTAGAGGCCACACTGACCAGTGTTCAGTGAGATGTAAACTTTTTTGTGACGTCTCTGCGACGCCGTCATGAATCATTGGTCTGTTGCACGATAAACATTATTAAAAAACGTTATTTCACGGCGTCATCAGCTTGCTTAAGAATCATGTATATGAAAAGCCACTAGCCCTGGCTGACAGTTCATATTCCTCCTCCATCTCCTCGAAGTCAGGCGATGAAGGCAATGGGCTATAGTTCACCGATGACTTTTTAATCTCATCATGCAGGCAGGTTTCCTCAGGTTGTTTTCTTTAACCGGTGAGCGAGCGATGGTCACGTGTTTAGGGTGCACTTAGAAATTTTGAAAAACCTATTTCAAGGCACCACTCAGTGAATCAGGATCGAACCCGGAATCTCTCGCTCAAGAGGCCGAGCCTATACCCACTGGACCATCGTCGCTCCTATTCTAAATCTAATGCATGCCCTCTATATGCCCTTTTACCATGGTTATGTATGACTTAGGTTTCTGTGAAGTATCTGACACATTAATAGTGATAAAATCCGTAAAAGTTGTTTCATTATTATATTATTATAGGGTATGTTTAATTTATAGGATCAATAACTCGAGCATTATATATTGCTCATTCAGCTATAAGGAGATAATTGGAGATTTGAGCAAATATCGCCTAGCAGCATCCAACTGAAGTTTTCTCGTGGTATTTTGTGCACTTTCACCGCCGCAAGCACGCCAATGTTGCATTGGTTAGAAACTACACTTAAATCTTTAGCTTGTTTGTGCAAATGAAAATTCCACGTCTTTGGTGCCATATTTAGGATTCCGTGAACTGAACAAAATTTTACAAAACTAACTTTAAAATGTCTTACATTAGGAACTTAAAAAAATATTTTTACAGTAGTAGTATCAGTTGAAAAGAACTTTATTCTATGAACGCGAAAAATATTTCTACTATTAATTTATCTTAAATGCATTCAATATCAAACTTTACATAATTATATTCATAAATAATAAACAGAGAATATGCAGATCGCAAGAAATTTTATAAAGAGTAACAAGTAATTATTGAATTTTAACATCGCCTAATACAATTAAATTTCAAAAGGAAGGCAATGCATCTGCATAATCTCTGGTTGCGTGGATGTTTATGGGCGTCGGTATTCCTCATAAGGTTCTGACTGTTCCGAAGGCTTCAATTGCTCGTTTGTCCTTCTAAGTCATTAAAAATGTACTGTGTGTTAAAAACCCATCTTTGGTTTATACGGACATTTAGATGTATTAAATTTCTTTCAATTAAACACACTAACTAATCATTTTGTTAGGGCCTGTTTCACAATCTCCAGTTAAGTGCCCAATAGGCTATCGGCAACATATTTGACAGATAGAGTATGGAGTATCTATCAAATATCTGTCAAATATGTTGCCGATAGCCTATAAACTGGAGATTGTGAAACAGGCCCTTAATAAAACTTTTATTACATTCAAGCACATGCAAATAATCTTAATCTCATCAATGAAGCTAACCTCATTAAATTGCGTGTAACCTGACGATACGAGAGATTCCGAGAACGAAGCTGGGTATATTTATGGCATAACAATGAACCATTGAAAAAAAGATGATCGTTTTTAAGAAATTTTAACGAACCATAGTCTAAGAACAGGTGAGGCAACATATTAAAAACCTTTTAGTGAATTAAATCAAAAATATCTAGGATAGTTTAAAATATTAGAAAAGTCTTAAAGTATTCTTAAAAGTACCAATTCAAATGCTTCCGTTAAATTAATGAATCTGTCAAAATATTGCTGAATGAAAAGTGCTATTAATCTAGGCCCCGCTGGCACGAACTCTTTTATACCGAAAGTTAAAAAAGCGTTTGAATGAGACAAATGGAAATCCATGTATCTGTTCACACGGTGGCGTTTTTAAAGCGCAACGCTTTTTTAATCGAGCGTTGTTAGATTTTCGACGTTGTGTGTTTGATGCTAAATCGAATTGAGCATGCCAAACTCACAACTCAAGCCAACATCGGGTTTTACCGCGACGTTTTATAAGCGCTCGTGCTAACGGGTGCTTAGTGTTTCAGATTCTTTTTTCTAACGTCATTAGATTAAGCTCATAATTATAATAGAAATCATACAAAATCAGCTTATTGCAATGATACAAGTTACAGATCTAGAAAAAAAAATACATAAAAGAAAATTTTCGTATCAGATTAAATCTTTTAGTGATGCATATCTAGCGAGCGGCGGTATCGAGTTGCGGCCTTCCTATATCGACTCGATTACCGACCGCCGTGACGCGCCTGGCGCCGTCCACCTCGCCGTGACTATAGACATGCACAAAAAATCGCCCATTAAAGCGAGCTTCAAATCTAATTAACTGTTGTATATTATCACGCCTCAATGTTTTTGCACCTCTTGAATTTCAAGTGTATTCGTCACATCATTTTTACCGATGGGAGCAGTGGATATCAATTTTAATTCCTGTAGGGCTATTCTGTAAGGTCGTTTTCGAATCTCGTTAACGGTGATATGACGACTTTGACGAATTATTATTATTTAAAATTCGACTATCTATGTATATTATTAAAGTTCACTTTCAAAGTGACATAAAGTGAGCTCTATCACTCAGGTGAAGCTCGATATCGAAATGGATTTACAGAATAGCCCTACTGACATGCGATGTACATCTCTGCGAATCTCCGAAGAATTCAAAAATTATTTCTGGGTGAACTTGTTTTTCCATCAATCACCACACAATATATGATTTTCCTTACTCGATACAAAAATTCAATTATCATCATATAGAAATCAATATATAAAATCAGAGGCCTTAATATTTGGCAACGGCAATCTAATCACTACACACGTCACCTTATAACTAATAGTGTCAACGGCTGAATCAAGCGTGCAGACGAAAAGAATGCCATTCTTTTTTGGTCGTCTCAATCGGTCGTTGGGCATGAGTCACGCATACCATCCGCACCATGCACTGTACGTGTCAACCACCTATTTATGTCGCAGGACGAAGCGCAAATAAACAGCATCAAAGTTGGATTCCGCTCGGCAGCACGGGCCTAACTTAACGCGAGTAAAACAACCACCATTGTCTACGGATGAGTTATTTCCGCAAATAGACGCAAGTCTTGCAGCTGCATTGGATGTACACCAATGTATTGGGCAGTCTAATACAATCTATTACTAAGTCGCACTATCTAAGATTTAAAAGTCGATATCAAATTCGTTATGACATCACTATGACGTGGTCACCAATTTATTCGCAGTAAATTTGTATATCGAATGAGTTTGATGTCTTGAGAGCACTATGAAATGAATGAATGAAATATTCTTTATTGTGCACTACAAGATAATACAGAGAAAAAAAAACTTTATATATAATAATAAATAAGTAGGGCACAAAGGCTATCTACAATAGATATGATGTTTGAATCAAATACTATCAATCGAATAATAATTACTTCAAAATCTTTTGAAATACGTCTATTGATCCAGAGTGGGCTATCAAATGCTAATATTATTTGCAATTAAGGAATACAATAAAAAAATTTAATCACAGAATTACATAAACTAAAGGAAATTTAAATATAATATAAATTATCAACTCTATAAATTTTGTAACTTCAAAAAAATTAAGTTAATATATACAGAAATGAAAGTATTCTTCTATTAATCAAAATTTGAAATGGTTCTTCTATTAAAATATTTAAATGAATACAAACTTCTGTCTTTGCATTCATTTACATAATATTATAAATATAATAAACTTTTTAATTTTTACTTTTGATGTGTGGTCTAAATAACTATAGATAATAGACTAGTTTTAACTTTCTTTAGATTTTCATGGTTATTCTACACAAATTTACTTACTATAATTACAGTGTTATACAAAAAATATACATACCTACACTCACACATTCCTTCATTCAATCAACTAAATTAACTAAAGTAAAAATGATTATTTAAAAGATAAAATTCGCAATACAATGCAATAATCAAAATTTTCTTAATTTAGATGTTTCTAATTTAGTGTGATTTTGTTTACTTCAAGAAATGAATATGACAGAGCTAAATTATCTAACAGAAACATAAAACTAGTGTTTTAAGCTAATATAAAAATATATTGCTCATCAATACGAATAAAAAAAATGAATCACTGAAATGTATGTACGCCACATAACTTCAGAACCACAGTACCAAATTAGATTTTTTTTTGTTACATCTATATTAATATTATAAAGCGGAAATATTTTATTGATTGTTGGTATTGAATATGCTCCAAAACTACTTGACCGATTTGAAAAATTCTTTCATTGATGAGAAGCTACACTATCCCCAGTAAACATAGGCAGTATTAAATTTTCAAAAAGTTAACGGACCATTTTAAATCTAAGATGACGCAGGTGAAGCTGCATGCAACAGCTAGTTGGTTATAGTCAGGACAAGGTTTCAATAAAAAATTATAATAAGGGGGCATGGGTATGGGTGGGACAATGTTTGCAAGGTTCAGCTTGTGTTATGGAATAAATAGAGTCGATAGAAATAAATAGAATTGAAGTCAAAAAATTTCAAATTAACAGCTTTTCACTAAGTGCATATTATGAGGATAAATTTTTATTATTTTTTGTCTATCTGTCTGTGGTCTGGTCGATTTTGACAGCACTTTCACTTGCATTTGTGATTATAAGTTGTAATTAAGGCTAATAAATATTCATCATTAATCCTGATACAGCTGTAAATGTACTTTACTGTGGATAAAGCTGTAGGCAACATCAATAATAAATTTAAAATATTAAATACTCTTAAAGTAATCTATTCTTTGTTTGATTATGAATAATATCATAAATTTGAGTTTATGACCATAAATTTAAAAAGTATGGAGCAAATATTTAAACACAAATTTGTTTAATGCATGAAATGTGATTATTTCCGGAAAATCTTTTTTAGTAGGGAATTTTCATAAAATTGTTTTAGAGTTTTATTTATTTTAGTTTTTATTTAGTATGTAACATAATAATATATACCTATTTAGAATTTTCCCTTTATTGGAATATTCATACAAAATAATATTGAGATATTTAGAAGTCAATTATTAAATTGTAACATGGAATATTTGCAAACCCTTGATGTTTTAAACATGATAATTTTTAATAAATTAAAAATTTATGTTTCACTTTAGTTTCGATTAGTGTACATGTTCATAAAAGAAGAATAAATAAAAAATGGAAATTTGTAACAAAGTAGAAAGTAGATAGAAAATAGGTACTTTTTAAATAGAAAAAAACTTCATATATTTGCCTTTAATTTACTGGAAATTAAATTAAATTCATTAAGCAAATTTAATAAATAAATAATTTTTCTAGTAAATGTAACAAAATTATTCTTATTTAGCCATTCTTACTATTATTCTTATATTATATATATTTTTTATATGATAATATAAAAAATATATTATTTATATATATTTTTTATATTATCAACAGTTTTTTATCGAAGTTATGAATAATTAAATAAAAAAATTCAAAGTTTTGAATAGAAATGTGACTTACCTTTCATCCTCAGGCTGAGGTGCTGGCTGTGACTCGTCCTTGCCATCTCCCGTGTCACCTGACTGCATCCCATCCGGAGCTACATCTGGGGCACTATCACATGCATTCACATTCACATTGCTCACTGTGCCACTAATCGCGTGAGACACTACCGCACTAACTGGGCTACCGAAACCCTGACTATCGAGACCAGCCTGAGCTGCATTAGTCACATAAGCGGTAGAACTGACCGGCATTGACACTACTGGAGAGTTAGTTCCTGATACTGTAGCTTCCACTGTGGCAACACTACTTTGGGACATAACCGGTACGACACCACCATATGCTAATCCCATATTAGTTTGGGATTGTACTACATTAGCATGAACTCCACTACCCATACCAACTGGCATGGTCTGTTGCATTGACATTGGTATGTTCTGGTGTGCCATCGACACTTGTGGCACTGACTGATTAGGAACATATTGAACACCACCCATTTGACCTTGTCCGCTGACTTGACTTTGAAGCATATTTTGTGGTTGGGCCATATGTGCAGGTATTTGCTGGCCGACATTCGCTTGCTGCATAAATATGGGGTCTGAGCCGGGTATCTGCATGCTGGGCTGATTCCCGTCTAGAGCCATCTGCATATTCTGTTGAGCCATTATCTGTATGTTGCCTTGGGGTACATTGCCTTGTTGTGCAGTCATTGAGTGGACTGGGGCTTGTTGCTGTCCAGCTAAGCTCTGGAGATTCGTTGGCAATGTAGTGCCTTGAGGCTGAGATACCATCGGTTGCAAGTTTGAAGGTAAAGTCGCACCTTGTTGTGATGTTACAATACTAGACAGCACCTCCTGGGGCAAGGTTTGGCCTTGCTGAGACATCTGTGATTGTTGGGTGTGGTATTGAGGAACATTGTGTTGTGGTTGTACCATCGGTTGCTGGGATGATGAAATATTTGCACCTATCATGGACTGTGCATTAGCTTGTTGGTTTACGGCCTGATTGTACTGTGGCTGAGGTACGGCCATGCCCTGTTGTTGCATTTGTGGATGCATCCCTGGGACTACAGACTGTTGGGGTTGAGAGGGCAGCTGATGCATTTGTGGTTGCATCTGTGTCATCTGTTGGTTTGGTGCAGTTAACTGTGTTGGTATTTGCATTTGTTGCATATGATTTGGTATTTGCTGATTCTGTAAAGCCTGCATTTGGGCCTGACTAGACAAATGTTGGAGCTGGGCCTGTTGTGGGCCCATTGGCTGTTGCTGTTGGAGGTGATGGCTTTGACCCATATTAGGTATTTGAGCTTGTTGCATTTGATAGTTTTGCTGTTGTTGTATTTGTGGGTTAGGCTGGCTTTGCATCTGTTGCATCTGAAGTTGCTGCATTTGCGGTTGCTGGCCAGTAACCTGTGTTAATTGGCCTTGATTAGGAATACCTTGCATTTGTGGCATAGGTTGTTGTATTTGCATATTAGTAATCTGTGCTTGTGGCAAATGCTGTTGAATTTGCTGCATTTGTTGGTTTGGTATTTGTTGCATTTGTTGTGGCATTTGCTGGTGCATGGGTATCTGTTGCATTGCTATACCCTGCGACTGCGCAATAACTTGTTGCAGTTGATGTTGAGGAAAGCTTTGAGGGATCTGTTGTACCTGCTGTTGCTGTGTAGGTTGAGGGTGGTTCTGGGCAGCGTTTTGCATCGTAATATGTGTCATACTCTGAGGATGCTGTTGTCCAACCTGTTGGGTTGTTTGAATATTTTGCCCTTGCATAAGTTGAGGATTTTCTAGAGGTGGCGATTGTACTGTAACTGTTTGATTAACAGGCATCTGTTGTTGTACTATGTTAATTGGCTGAGTTAGTGACTGTCCTGGGGAAGCCATTGGAAATTGCTTTTGAACATTCTGCTCAATTTGTTGTACTGGAACACTAGTTGGGTCTTTGGGCCCCTTAGACGACAGATCATTACAAATGTCCTCATATTGATTATCATTTATAACACAACCACTGTCGGGCGCCTGTAAATTATTTTCAGCAACATCCAAGTTGTTATTCAGTGTGATTGGCGCGTTTGGTTGGCTAGTAGTATGGTCGAGATAGTCCATGCACATCCACCTGCCACGGCGGAACGGTTCTGTGCTTTCAATTTTCACCACTTTAAATCTCTCGTTCCTGACATGTTCTTGTATTTCCTTCATACCTTCCTGGGGCTTAGCATTACCGATAAGATTTATAATGCTACCCGATCCGGCGTTAGTGACACTGACATGCATGTCATTCGCTTCTGTATTATTACTATTTGGCACTCCACCTCCTACCTGGTTCGAATTGTTTTCTTGTCCGACAATCGCGAGTCCGTATTGCGAACTAGTTGGAATTACGGGCGCACAAGCTAACGATGTACTTGAGGCGTTATAAAACACATCGTCTTTCGAGAAGGTGTCTTCAGAGTAGCTGGGTGTTTCATTCTCTATGTCAGTTACCCTTGAGATGTCGTCGGTGTGAGATTCATCCAGATCGTCAGCGGAGTCCTCGCCTGCATCAGTGCTCACCCGAGATCCAACAGTGACACTGGTTATCTGAAAGGAAGATATTTTCCTTGGGTTATGGGCGGATTGAAGACTCGTCGGGTGAGTCACTCCCTTTTCCGACTCGTTAAGCCGAAGAGATTCACTCGTAGTACGATGAACAACGTTGTTATACTTGTTTTTTTCGCTAGTTTTATGTGACTTTTGTATCAGATTGTCAGCCATTATGCCGTCCGACTCGAATGACTACCTAATGAAAATTTCACTGTTTATTGGCCTCACAGACATTTGATAGAATTTTAGATCACAAATATATATGCAATAGAAAACATTTTACACTCACAATTTCACAAACACGATAATTTAACTATGAAAGTTCTTAAAATTCATTAGTAAACACACACAGATGTGAACATCTTTCAGACGGCAGCAACATGGCGGCCATTTATGCGCAATGCACTATGGTTGACAATTTGCAGTAGACTAAATTTCATTATAAATTGCATCATTCATCGATAGGTGTCGCTATTAAATATTATTAAAAAATAACAATATCCCAAGAAATGTCAAATTCTCGAAAATATAAAAAATAAACTCTTTACATTATTGAAACAATATTTTTTTGGTATTTATCAACAAATTACATAGAAAATAAATATTATGTGGCAATATTAAACTGCTTTATTTTATCTGTGCAACCGAAGCTACTAATATGGATTGTTAGATGGCGCTAGTTGTATTGATAGTTAGATATTAAAACTAGATGACGCTATAGGTACAAAATAGATTAGCTGGTACGATGTGGAAAATATAAAGTTTATTAAATAGAAACAGGAAAAAAAATTCTTCTGCTTGGGCTTTTACTTATCAATGAACTTTTTCATACTGTAATAAAATTTAAAATAAAAATAGCACTATCACTCAACGAATCAATGGACAGTCTTGGACAAACAAACAAGTGGACGGCGGTTGATAAGCCAAAAAGGATTTGAATTACTCGAATTAGGTAGGCCCAAATTAGGGGTCCGCTTAAACCTTTGACTCAAACTTAAATGCTCCATGATTGTCCGACTTGAAAGTTACTTGCGAGTGACACTTACCTGGGCTTAGATTACGTCGGTTAATATTGAAAATGATAATAATTACGCATGCAAGCAATAGATGAATTCATTTAAATGGATGAATAGATGAATCATAACCGCACAAAATAAAATAACGTAAGTATATTAATATAAATTAAATTGATTTGTAAACTATGTTTGTTTTATTACATTCGACGTAAATAAAAAAGAAATCGAAATCGAAGGAAGTGTCGAATAAAAATGAAAAACTAAGTATGTCATTCAAAGACCTGTTGCGCAGTTAAGTAGGTATATTTTTTTCCATTGTGATTAATAAGTAAAGACACGTCATGTAACATCGCTGTGATATTTATTACTTAATGTATAGAACTGTCGAATTAGTATTTACTAAAATACTATTTAGAAAGTTTTCCTTTGTCGTATGCTGAATATTAAGTTTAGTTTGGTAATGTAAACAGCGCCATCTATAATTTGTGGAAGGAAATTTCGGTTCCATACTATGTATTATCATAAATTACATTTTAGGTGTGTATGAATAATAAAATTATTATTAGTCCTTAGTCTTTACTCCTGATTCCTAATACGACAGGAAAATTATGGCAGCGCTGGCTGAAGGTCCTGTAAGCAACACACAAGGAAATTCTAGACAGAATAGATACCGTACCTACCACCAGTGGCGTAACTATATCGTTCGGGGCAATGATAATTATTATATGTACTTCGGGGCCGTTTGAGTTTACAAATTAACATGTTTAAGATTGATTTCATTATGTTGCGCATGTGCTTGTTTTCTAGAAGAATCTAGAAGGTTGTGTCCGCCATATTACTCGTTGCAAGAAACAATCGGTAAAAATCTTTACCTCGTTTTTTTAGGATTGATATTTTTGGGAAAACCTAGGGAATAGAACAGAACGGAAAACGAGTGAACAGAAGTGTGGATGGATGGAAGAATGGATTTTAATGAAACTTTAGAATCTCACAGGCCAGTATTCTGGTCACACATAGGCTATAATTTATCTCGGTACTCCCACGGGAACAGGAAGTACACGGGAGAAACCGCGGTGCGCTGCTAGTATTAAATAAACCAGATTATTGTGAACTAAACTAAATATAACATACAAGTCTTATTCCTAGTAAAAACAGGGTGCATTATTCTATATCACTATAGCGAAAAAAGATTGTAAATAAAAAAAATAAAAAAAGATAAAAATCAAAAATGTATGTGTAAATAAGGTTCCATATTATATTACAATAATTTTATTAATTTAATTTTCTACGAACCAAAATATGTGTCACGTGTGTTCATTAACAGATCATAAAAATAAAAATTTAGAAATAATAACACCAGCCTTATTATTATATCCGCAAAGAATTGATCTGTCAACATCTAATAAAAATATAATAACAATGATGTATAGAATACATAGTATGTTGTAAGTCTGCTAGACTAGAGCAAATATCTAGATAATAAATACAAAATAACATTCTCTCAGAATTTAGTTTAACTACATAGTCTTAATATCCTAGATACAAATTGCAAAATGCTATATCTTGCTAGAGTAGACAAATATAGATTACGAAATATAGTGCTTTAAACGAAAAATCCTTGATCACCCGACTTGGTATTTGAATTCTATAATGCTACCAATATAGTTAAACTAAGTATAGATTATAAAATATATCTATTAGATTTAAGTTAACGTCTTGTTCACTATCTACGCATACTGCTACTAGACTAAATATAGATGAAATATTGGTCTTCAGAATTTCGCTTACCTACTTTCTTGACGGTGTGCGCTCTAATTCTGTTGGGGACTACGGTTCCCCAGTCATTACCCGCAAGGTCTCGGAATCACCAGCCGATTGGACACCGATCCCCACCACTGCCGACACTTCTTTAACGAGGATAATTCGCTATTATTTGTAAATTGGCGGCCCGCGACGTCCTGCCCGCTTCGCAGTCGGCCGGGAGCGCGGAACCCTCTCGTCTTCCCGCTGCCACCTATCATATACCTAATCCTAATCAAATAGCAGCACACTATAAACAACCTCCGTATAACCGATCCGAGCAGTAGCCGATAAGATATACACAGGCAAACACTGGAATGTGATCGCGCGCGATGACAAGATCGTCGGATAAATTCAAAAAAGTATACATACATAGAGAAGACATGGATGAAGAGGATTCGGGATGTATACGGAGGTTCATTGTAGGGCTGAGGATCAATCCAAATTTGATTATGTTGAAAGTGACATTGTTTGTGATGTACGGAGCCACGGCGTCTCTTCTCCCCTACCTGACGATACACATGCAAAGCATAGGTCTTACGGTTCCTGAAATATCATTTGTGTATCTAGCTCTGCCGTTCACGACGTTCCTGAGTCCACCCATAACTGGTAAGTGAGGAAATATTATTATGACGTGTAAAATCGATGTCCTAAGGCGAATCTATTTTTAGGCTTCCTGGTTGACCGCTTCGGGGAGTACAAGCCGGTTGTGATCACAGCTCTGATCCTCAACGCGGCGTTCCACCACTCGTTGCTATTGATCCCCCACCAGGAGACTCCCGGGGTGATGCCATCAGCGTACGTGATGCGACATCCCATAAAGAACACGGTTGAGGTAATTGTAGAATTGGTGAATTTTGAACACAATCGCTCCTCGTTACACCGTCGTAAACAACTCCTTGTCCTTTGAGAATTTGAGCAAATCGCTCTCATCCGGCCGGTATGATTCCTGTTGACGCAACCCATGATTAGCTGAGAGAATGAAAAATTTACGAATATTAAAAGAACAAGTGGAAAATTATCAAACGCTCTGAGACGGTTTATGTGTATATCATAACGTTTTACATAACATATAATATAATATCAATAGCTTTGTAGGTTAACCTGAATATAAGATAGATAAACTTCTTTTCATCCATTGCAATATAATTAATATAATATACTATAGTAATTTGCAATTAATTGAATCGTAAAAATAACAATAATTTCCAGTAGTGTAACTACAGGGTGGCAAGTCAGCAAAATGCGACGGGCCCCCAGCTGAAAGGGGCACCCAGCTGAAAGGGGCCCCCAGCTGAAAGGGGCCCCAGGTCGGAGAAGAATTCCAACTCCCAACATTTATTATTACACATTTAAAAAAAAAGTGTCTTTCCTAGCATCCGATGAATTTGCCACGGGCTCCGAACGGTATATTTACGCCACTGATAATTTCATAATAAAAGTAGATGCAAAATAGCTGCTATATCATTTAACGCGTATTCGTTGATCTGTTTCATATGTGATATTTCATGGTGTATCATAAAATTTGATGGGTTTTGAAAATTTTGAACACCTTAGAACCAAACTATGTAGAAAATGTAGTGATTACAGATTTAAGATATTTCAATATAGCTGCGTGTGGCCATTTCACACTTATACCCGGCTCCTGTCTTAGTAGTAACTCCTACATTTGTAGTCCTGTTACATTTATTTTCATATCTATGTACTTTTGAATCCTTAATTCAAATGCTTTTTAAAATACAGCAAAATTGCTTTTTTCGCGATAAACATAGAACATCTTCACTCGTATATCAATTTTCAGGTATGGTGGAGCCCTTGTCCAAGCCGGGAATGCCCCGACGAGGACGAGCAGGTAGACTTTATCCTGGACAGATGTGTCGACCACTGCATGCTGTCCCGACCCACGGAGCGGCCGCCGAACGTCCCTGATGATGATGAGACTGATGACATCGACTTCCCCATCGCTCATAAGATTCATCCACCGAACTTGTCGAATAGCAGGTAACTTTTATGATAGTTGGACACTTAGATCATTAATATGTCTAGATAGTGTCGCGCGGAAAAAACGTCCAAAAAATAGCGTCAAATAAATGCTCTGAGGTTGGACAGGCAAATTGGCAGATTCAGACTCGGACAGTCAGGTACCTGATGGTAATTCGTTGACGTCGCTCATGAACAAAACCTAGTTCACTTGTTACTAGCCCATGTAAGACCAGGACCGGAAACTAAATGCGGCCCCGGGAAAAAATGCCCCAATACAAAAATTTTAACAAACTAATAACAATTTTAACAAGCTGAATAGTAAAACAAAACAAAAAAATCATAACTATATTACCTATATAAAATCTTCAAGAAAATAAATTGGTGACATTATTTTGATGATTTATTTTTACTAATAATTACAAATAATTCGAGAATTAAAAGGCTTGAAGGATGAATTAAATTGAAAATTATTAAACTTAATCAAAAGTAATAATTATAATGAAACAACTTTTACGGATTTTATCGCGGTTTATTTAGTTTTTTACAATCCCGACGTTTCGGACACTTTACAGCGACCATGGTCACGGGAGGACTGAGGTGTCAGATGTCCTACTGTTACAAAAGTTATTCGAAACTACCCTATGATACAACAATATTTTTATTTAGTCCTATCTATGCAAAAGGTGCTAACTGAGTCTTTAGTCTGTGACATATTATTATGCTTGGATTTAGATTTTATTATTTTTATTATGGGATCCCAAGCAGATGGTAGTGGCCAGCCATCTTCTCTATTGAAATTAGGATGTTTTTTAATTTCAATAGCCTCGCGAATCATCCTTGGTTGGAATCGGTGTTCTTTTGCGAGGACCTGTGGTTTATCAAATCTGATATAATGCCCGCTCAGTCCTCCCGTGACCATGGTCGCTGTAAAGTGTCCGAAACGTCGGGATTGTAAAAAACTAAATAAACCGCGATAAAATCCGTAAAAGTTGTTTCATTATAATGAGTGAAATTCGCTTAAACATAAGAAAACAAAAGTAATAATGATAAGACTGGTTTTTTTTCTTTCCAAATTTTGCCGCCCTGGGCACTAGCTCCGACCCGCCCTGCCGTTAGTGTTAATTCACATCTGGGTAAGGCTTCCAAATTTTGCCGCCCTAGAAAATTTGCCGCCTTGGGCACTAGCCCCGACTGCCCCTAGTATTAATCCACTGGGTAAGGCATTTAATTATTCAGAGACATAACGCTTTAAGTCGATTAATAACTGCCTAATTACTTAACATAGCTATCATGACATGAATAAATGAATGAAATCTCTTATATGAGCCATCTGCACATCTACAGTTCCGATGAAGCTTAAAGGCCTTAAGGCCAACAGCATAGGTCCATTCGAAAAATAAGGCTTTAAGGCACGGTGCCAGTAATTATACTTCCCGTCTTGTCCATATCCCCAAAACATAGTAAAGTCTTTCACGGGGGAAACAAACAACATGGTAGAACCCATGTTAGCTGGAAGGGAGGTAGATTGCATCTCTTCACCGGTCTTACTCATTATTACGTATTATTAGAAGCTCTACCGCTGGTTCGGTCGCGTTCACTATTCAAGTATAATATTCACATTAGGTCACTATTTGTACGGACTGAAGCACTTCGTTTATTGAATGCAGCCTGTCAGTAGCGTAAGTATACCGTTCGGGGCCCGTGGCAAATTCATCGGATGCTAGGAAAGACACATTTTTTTTTACTGAATGTGTAATAATAAATGTTGATAAAGAAAATGAAGGCAATGCATCTGCATAACTTCTGGTTGTGTGGATGTTAATGGGCGTCGATAGTCGCAAGGCTTCGACTGTTCGTTTGCCCTCCTATGATATAAAAATACAAGCATGTAATGATAACGTAGAATTAGATCACCTAATGGGATGAGAAGCTTTAAAGTATTCGTCCTTTATTACCTTTTTTGGAAATTTATTAGCTTTTCATAATATTACTGTACTAGCAGCGCTCTACGATTTCGCTACTATAAATTATAGCTTATATGTTTTTCTGATGAATGAGATGTATTATTGTAAAGTTTCATTAAAAAGTCGATTTTGCGTAAAAGTAACAAGCAACTACACAAACTTTCGCGTTAATAATATTGGTATACTGATAAGTAGACTGTAGAATAGTCGTATGACCTTTTTCTTAGTAAGAGGTATATTTATTGCTGCACTTCAGCCGAATGAGGCCGAACTTAACTCTCGCTGCCATAATACCGACGTAAAGTGACAGCTATGCAAGTTTTCGTGCGGTTTTTGAGTTTCCAGTGGAGCTGGGAAAAGGACAACGCATCTGCATAAAATTTGGTTGTGTTATGTCTATGGGCGTTGGCAGTCGCAAGGCTTCTACTGTTCGTTTGCCCTCTTATGCTATTAAAAAAAAATGTTTCGGCGTGTAGGTATATACTTGTAATCTAATGAACACAAAGTTCCAACTGATTGGTTGCCTCCTACAATACTTTTTTTTTTCTTAAACACAAACAATGTTGTCTAGAACTCGCGTCAGAATAATTGATTAACTAAATAGGCGTTCATATGACTTGATTTGAACACGAGTTTTGCCAGAAATTGGCTCAGGAAGTACGCGGATGACTGGCAAAATTACTAATGTGGTACTAGTTAAGCTTAAGTAATGCCAACCTTTGCCATGAATTAGGAAATCCTTGTAATGAATGTCGTAATGATCTCAATAATAATAGCTTGAACAATCATTTAATAGAATTTATTGAAGACAAACACCACGGTAATAAGTATGTATAACTTTATACATTGTATTACGTTCAAAATATTTGGTTTCACTGTATTTCTTTTACCGATTTTTATAAGTGGAAGCGTTAAGTTAAGCTGTAGAGCCCCGTTATGATGTTCAATAAGATATTTTGATTTACTTTACACTTTTTGATACTTATTTACTAGTGGACGTGTAGATGATAAATTATTCTTCAGATACCTATTTTTATGCATTGCAGATGCATAAATCTAATATAATTTAAATGTAAAATAAATCTCGTAATCTCGAAAAACAGTCGATGTTTTACAAAAATGAGGAGGTTCTCAATTCGTCTGTATGTTTTTCTTCTACACAAAAGGGATGTTGACAATAGTTGACACGTGTTACAAATTTACATAAAGTTATGTTTTACACATTAAAGACAGTATTTGAAAACCTAAAATAACATTTAAAAAATCTTCTTATTCATTTTAAAATTTAGAAAAATAATTTGAAATGCGTAATTTTTCATGCATTATTACGTGACTGCAAACGCCAATATAAGGCGATGACGTCACTGTCTAGTGAACTAAGTTTAAATTGTCAGAATTCATAATAACGCGAATTCTGCTTATCGGTGTGTGACGTAATCACGGTTACATGACAGCTTGGAGCGTTTTAGCGGCTATTTTAAAAACTATTTTTCTTTACATAATTTTCTGTTAAAATCGGACATATTTCCTAACAATAGTTTTCGTGTTTACCTATGGCCTATGGTATATCTATCAAATAAAATCAATTAAAAATATTAGTCAACATTCCTATTGTTTGATAGCCTTAAAAACATGGTAAGGGTTTGGACTGGGAAGAACGATCCGTTCGTTTTTTATAACTGATAAACGCCAAGAGCATGATCATCATCATCAGCAGCAGTCTCTCTTCATCCAAACCTGAAATTAGGCTTCCTTCAATGAAGTTCATTGGATTGGCTAAATAAAAACAAGTGGTGTTCATTGAATGAACACCACTTGTTTTTATTTAGCCACTGATATTTTAATAGATGGCAATCACGAAATCAATTATAAATTTGGCCAAATACACAAAAATTATCGTGTTTTGTTTGTAAAATCGTTGCGTCATTACAATTGTAACTCTATTTAATGTTTGTGTAAACTGTGATTTAAAAACACACGACTCTTACTGTTAAGCCTACCAAAGCCCTGGGATTTTGCGGTGATAAAAATCTATGCGATGTCTGTATTACCATTGCCGAAAATGTGAATATTTCTAGTTGAAAATTCTTGTGTTAATTTTTGAATGAACGGGTACACCATGTAAACTTATTATCAAAAAAACATGTCAATAATGATACCAAGAAGGGGAAAAATATAGACTCGGGAAGGCGTACGGGTTAAAGATGCAAACTTTATTATCCTGAATATTATATATGAAATTTAACATTACCTAAGTATTTCACCATCATCAGCCTATATCCTTCCGCTATTGAACATATTAGGCCCTTTATATGCTTGACGTTTCTTTTTACCTAAGTGTTATTCTAACAACAGTTAAAAACTTATATCGAATTTATAAACTGTAACTTACATATTTTTTACACAAAATTTTTAAAGTTCAGGCTTACTCCTGTATTAAATGTATCTAATAATTATAAATGTTTGTATAACATAATATAGTTAATTACAAACATTTATAATTATTATATGTATAATATAAACTGGTGGACACATAAACTGCATCAAACTACAAAAACACCTTCAATCGAATTTTACTACGAAATATGAAAACTTTTTACATTTATTTGTATTAGACAATAAAGGCTGGTTTATAAACACAAAAACAAAATCAAATTTAAATATGGAACTGTCACCAAATAAAGAACATATTCCATAAATGAAATCTTGTCAATTTGCTAAAGATTAACTCGTTGTTACGCTAATGTTTTAATTGATGGTTGTTTATTTTTTGTTTTGTTACATGTTGAATTATCGATATTAATTGTTTAATTGCTAGTCTATTTTCATTTTAAACACGATTTTCTCTGACGAATATGGATGTATCGTCTGAAAAAGCTGCACAAATTGTTGCTCTAGTGCAGCAAGGCCTAGACCAAAGAACAATTGCTGCAGATTTAAATATAAACCAGTCTTCGGTTTCTCGAGTTTACAGAAGGTTTATGGAGACAGGTTCATTCGAAAGAAGACGTGGAACCGGCAGAACTCGTGTGACAACGACTCGTGACGACAGGTTTATTGTGACGACTTCCTTGCGAAATCGGTTTTTAACGTCTAAAAGTATTAAAAATGAGCTCCACCAGGTACGTGACGTAGCAGTTAGTGCACGAACCATAAGAAGAAGGTTAAAAGAGCGTGGTATCATACCTTTTAGACCCGCAAATGGACCAAAATTATCTGCAGCTCACAGGCAAGCTCGACTAAGATTTGCTCGTGAACATTTAAATTGGACTGAAGAGCAATGGGCTTCCGTGTTATTCACTGACGAGTGTAGGACTTGTTTATTCGGTGCTGATGGTCGCAGACTAGTCTACCGTAGACGAGGAGAGCGATATTCGCAAAATTGCATTGAGGAAAGGGTTCCATTTGGAGGCGGGTCTTGTATGGTTTGGGGCGGCATATCGATGTATGCTCATACCGAACTTGTCTTTATTGACCCAAACACACATGGCCGAGGTAACAGTAGCTTAACATCTCATCGCTATATAACAGAGATATTAGACCCTCATGTGGTACCTTTTAGCGGATTTATTGGCGAAAATTTCATTCTGATGCAGGATAATGCTCGGCCGCACGCAGCAAGACAAGTTCAGCAATACTTAACTGAGGTTGAGATTCGTTCCATGGATTGGCCAGCGCGTAGCCCGGACCTCAATCCGATAGAACACGTGTGGGACAATCTAAAAAGAGCTGTATTTCGGAGAAATCCGGTCCCAACATCGCTTGCGGAGCTCAGAGTTGCATTGTCACAAGAATGGGACAATACTCCGCAAGATCTTTTAAAAACACTGATTAGGTCGATGCGAAACCGACTTGAATCAGTTATTAGGGCAAGAGGAGGTAATACACCTTATTAAAAACAAAAAAACTTAACTTACTACTGTAAAATTTTTATAATAAAACTATTCTTGTTCTATTCACTGTTTCATTCCAAAAAGCTGCAAAAGGAGTAAATTAAATTTTTTACTGAGAAAAGTTGACCTATACGTACAAGAATTGATTTTTTTTTTCAGATTAAGAACCAATCTTAACACTATTGTTAAAATAAATTAAATTAGTATGCAATTTCACTAATTATATTTCATTGAAAGTTAACATGAACTATGATGCAGTTTTTGTGTCCACCAGTGTATTTTTTCAATGCTGAATGAATGTTCAGATGCGAAAAAAGTATATTTTTATGTGTAAAGATATTTAATTGATGAATTAGTACACAAAATTGCAATAAAATAATTATGGAATCTGGCTTGACCTTTTACCCAAAATGACCAGTAATAGAGTAGACCAAATTATTTGGGATATTCAATGTAAATAAGTAATAAAAAATGTAATTGTTTTAGTTACCTAAACATGACCGATGAAGACTACAATGACTCTGCATTCTTTCAAATCGAAGTCCACGACGACCTCGGAGAACCGAAGGAGCAGCTCGGGATAGAGATGGAGCGGGTAAGAGTTTTATAATATAAAACCGGCCAAGTGCGAGTCGGACTCGCGCACAAGCCTACATGGGTACCATCTTGTTTCTGCCAGTAAAAAGGTTTGCACAAAAGGGCAGAACAGGCAGCTTAACTGGCACAAAGACTAACATCTTATGTTTCATGATTTGCCTGGGCTAGTCTCAGGTTAACTAGCTTATGTTCATGTTTTTTTAATCTGTGTTTTTTTTATGAAGTTCTGTTTTTGTATTAAAATGATCAAACTTTACACATAATGTATTAACTTTTCATATGCCATAAGTACCCACTCTTTTAGGCTAATTACGGGAAGGAATCCCATGTGGTGTATCTGGATCGTCACCACTGACCACACCATACGAACATAGCCTCATAGAACATTTCAAGTCTGATAAAAAACAAAACAATGATATATTTTTTTTTGTTTATTTTAGGACGACAACGACACAGTGACAGATTTCAGGTCAAGATTTGGTGAAAAACTCCTGATAGCGCAGGGGGTGAATATAACGGCTCTGGACAAGGAAGACCTGAGGTGCGGTGGACTCGTGATGCTCCACAACATGACGAAACTATCCATGGAGCGACTGGAAACACTTTCTGCTGATTGTATGGTCCAAAAGTGTGATTTCAGGTGTGATTTTATATTAAGTCACTAACTTTAAAATCTATCAGTATCACTGTAATAAACCCGAAAAGTTTATTTGTTTTCTTAATCGCGTTTATCTTATTTTTCATTTGTCATCCTAATTACAGAAGTTTATTTAGTTTAGTAATTTATTTTAGTGCGTCCCAAATGACGAGGAACAGGTACTAAAGTATACGCTAAAAATATGCAATCCAATTCTTGTAAACATAAAAAAACATGAAATACCTTTTTTGATTTTTACTTATTCCATTTGTTTTACTATTATTGTACAAATAATACAACAATCGTAACATTTCTTCTTATCTTGCTTTATTAAACACACGTTTCAAAAGTAACAAAAGTATTTTCTTTTGTGTTAACAAAAACATTTTTGTACCCTAGGAGAGGCGGTCCAGAAATCTGTCCCCCGGACTACAAGGAAAGTGACGACAAGACGTTCTACATTTATTTCTTCTTGCGTTTCATGGGAACGATCATGCTCTCAGCCGGGGTGACTATCATGGATCCAATCGCACTCATGATGATACAGAAGTACGGTGGAGATTTCGGCAGAGAGAGACTGTTCTCCAGCATTGGAATGGCAATTTTCTCTCCTATCACTGGCATGCTCATAGATATGAGGAGTAAACAAGTTGGTACGTAGTAGCGTTTTGTAATCGTTATCAATGTCAATAACATATACAAATATTGAGATCGGTTTGTTACAGGATACACCGACTATTCGGCTGCATTCTACACGTATGATGCTCTTCTCCTCATCTCAGCCATCACAGTGGCTGTCATGCCCCTTGGAGCTAAGCTGCCAGCTGATAATTTACTTACTGATCTAGTGAACATCATAAAAATGCCACATATTATCATTTTCATATTCTTCCTGTTCGCGTTGGGAAACTTTTGGGGCTTTATTGAGTCCTACCTGTTTCTTTATTTGAAGGAGTTGGGTGCACCAAATTTCTTATTAGGTAAGATTTAGGAAGTATTGTTATACTTATAAATAATGACAATTATTTATCTAATTAGAATTTGGTACTCCAGAGCGGAATTTGCTAAGGCTTTTTTAACAAGGCTATTTCTCTGAATAATTAGATACCTAAAATTTTATAAGCTAAATATAAACAGTATTGTATAGTTTGCAATATTTCTTTTTGCAAACAATAAAATTAAACCCTTTTTGCCTTCCTTCTTGAAATTAACCCCATTGTTAACCCAAAATTCCGATTAAGTATAGTAGTAATAGTTTTTTGTGTTACTCCTTACTCCTCCTATTTACTACATTTGGTATTAGTACTTATACATTGTAAGTCCGATTGTAATCTATTAGTGCTTGTAATGTCCAGGAATAACCGTGACCGTGGGCACTCTGAGCAGCATCCCGTTCCTGTACGGCGCAGACGCGATCACCTCCCGCATCGGACACGTCAACGTCATCATCGTGGCATTCTTCTCCCACGCCGCCAGGCTCGTTGGCTACTCGTTCATCGAGTGAGTATACATGACCTACCATTTTTATCCAGACACGCGAAAGCGTTTCAAGCCAAGTTATAGTAACAGAACTGCCGAGCGCACCGTGTGTATTACACGAACCATTTGGCGCTGCTTTTTACCTCTATTGTTTTCTCAAGAAATATTAAACGTCACGTTTGTCATTAGTATCCTGATAGTTTCTGCTGTTAAAAACCATTGCGGTGTTTCAACGTTGTGTGCTACAACATATTGAATGAGTTTGCTGATTCATACATGGTAATCAGTAAAAAGATTTAATACTAAGTTATCGTGCTTATCAACCGTATTACGTGTTCTACTTCATACACTTTCAGTCATATTATCTTTAAAAAAATCTAGTCTGGTCCAATTACTTGAAATAATTACAATATTAGTAGATAGCATGTACTCAATTATGAATGTACACAAACGCATAACGTTTACAAACAGTCACATCTATAAAATTTACTGCGGAGCCTGATAAAACAATAGTCAGTTCTGTACTTATCTGATAAGGGTCAATATACTTGTTTAACATACAAAGGTAACAAAGGAATCGGAGAAACTCATCACCTTACCGGTGGGAGAGAAGATCTGTGCCGTGCTCAGCTGTATGTATATCATCATCTTACTTGTTTCTCCTGTGAAACAGCTTTGCTGTATATCGAAGAGCAGGGCAAGATACACAGTGTAATTCTTTGCACAGAGACTTAACATATTATGTCTAAAAATAGGTTATATCATCAATGAGTTTATATATATTTAATTTAAAATAAAAAGTAACTTTTCCAAATGCATAAAAATATAAAGTCAATGTTTGAATCACAGATATTTGAAATAAGTTTTTAATATTTATCTGTTCCTGATATTTCTATGGTTTGAATGATCTAACAGAAATCAGGGCTTATTACACTATGAAAGCAACAGGAAAAGTTATTACATATTGTATAATATGCAAATTTTGAAGGCAGAGATTCATCCAAACAAATCGTTTTATAATACAATAATAATATCTATGGGCCATAGTGCCTGAAAATAAATGATTTTTTTATTATTATTATAAATGTCCAAATAACTTGAAAAGGTAAAATCGGCACACAATATACGTGGTAGATAAAAAAATATCTAAAGTAGGCATTAGCAATGATACAGTAAATAACCAAGGCGAAATACAACACAATGTCAAGATGAACACGAGGACAGAGTAGGCGTTATAATTCTAAGCCCCAGTGGTACTTCCTACATTACATCAAACATTATATTATTGTTATGAGATGTATCTTTGTAAAATCTGTGAAGGATCTTCTCCTTTTAGAGCGGACGTTAATAACGGCAATATCTCCAATTTTAGTTCATAATCTTTCTTTAATAATTTCTCTTTAATGAACTAAAAATTATTAAAACAATGTAATTTTAAATCGTAGTGAACTATCTATGCAATCCTCTTTCTCGGTAATTAATACATTATTAATGGTCATGAATAAAGATTAATTAATATTCACAAATTATACAACTCATAGAATATACCGATTAGACTTAGGAAAAGCATAAGTAGGTAATATGTATTTGAAAATGGCGGCAAAAAAATATTTACTTGATAATACCCTGGATCAGCAACATTTATTAACATCCTCTACACTGTGGTGGTAAGTACCACTTGGAGTGACTGTTATCTCCCTTAACAGAAAGGAAATACCGTCAGGGGGGTTACCGATGTGAAACATCTTTGTTGTGTGACATGTCACATGACAACGTCAGGACATTTGCCGTCTCGACATTTGAGACAATTTTACTGTATCTGATATAGTTGGTGTAACTATCACATTATTTAAATTAGGAACTCGTGGTGGTGTTTCCCGTTCGAGGCCATGGAGTCCCTGTCAGTTCACTTGATGTGGGTGGCTGCGGCGACGTATTGCGCAATGCTGGCTCCGAAAAATTTATTGGCAACACTCATTGGGGTGCTTGGAATGGCGCATTTTAGTTTGGGTAAGTCTCGTAACACTGTTTTTCTAATGTTTACAGAAATATTACTAAAATATACTAATAGTTTAAACTCGCTTATCTATCAGAAACGGAATTGAATTTGAAAAACTCTTACAACTAACAGCTAAGTTAAAGCAAAAACTACATATATTTAATTAGATGTTTTTTTGTGGGCGGATGAGTTTTTGAACTGTTTGTAATAATATACAACACTTTTGCGAAACATTTCAAGAATTTTTTATTGAAATTTTGGAACCTTTATATCAATGATGACAAATACATAAACCATTAAATGAAGTCAAATAAGATGATCGGAAAAGTCTTATAGTTATCGAGCGTAATTTATCAATAACACAATGTTAACATCCACTGTGGTATAAATAATGATCAAAGATGCATCTTATTGCTATAAATAGATAGTATGCAATGTCAGAACAGAAAATATTTGTTTTCTATATATAGACGCTTCATTGATAGCGGGTTAGATATACGATTACACACACAATGAAATAATAAGTATTATGTATTTGTTTTCAAATGAAGAAACAGGATTTTTAATTTATCTGTAAACTATTTCTATTAAGCAATAAGAACCTGGTTGACCGAGCATTTGCTCGGTACCCTAAGTGATAAAATACGATAAAATTTTCCTTCCAAAAAAAATGATCGTAAAAAAAGGAAAAAAAAAATCGGACTGGTGATTCGAATCAGGCTCGTTCGGACTTAACTGCCTAATTTCACCAATAAGCTACCATGACATATTATTTGACAGCGGTATTTACGTTCGTATTCTAATCATATTTTATCGATGCCTCAAAACACGGATAAAAAACGTTTTCTAAAAATGTAACCTAGCTAGATCGATTTATCGCCGTTTTTTAACACATGTAAACAAAATGTAATTAATGTATAAAAGAGCCGTTTCCGAGATCCCGATTCTATATATATATATATATATATATATATATATATATATATATATATATATATATATATATATATATATATATATATATATATATATATATATATATATATATATATATATATATATATATATATATATATATATATATACAAGAATTGCTCGTTTAAAGATTTAAGATGTTAAATCGCATACATACTCGAGATGTACGTAAATTAACTGTAAAAATAGGTATAAAATAAAATGTATATTATTTTTATTATAATATTTTAATCATAGTTATAACGGTTAATTGGTGGAATTCTGCATTTTTATAAAAAATACTTTAAACTCCCCACAAGTAAAATCACATCAACCTCAAACACGTTACAAAACAGAGGGCTAAAATGAGACCTTGCAGCACGCCAGTGGTAGAATTATAATTCTACCTATATTATTATACCATTTACTATTATAACGAGAGTATAATATCGTTATTCATCTGGCTAAATCCATATTGGATATGTTTCTTCCTTACCAAAATTGAAAAATCCTACCAACTTCTGCTCTTGCATAATTCATAAAACATGCCAAACGTAAAAAAAAACAAGATATATAATATGCGTTATTTATTAAATACATATACATGATTTACTCGTAAAAGCTATTCATGGCATATTGAGTCAAAGAGAACTCTGGGCAATTAATGGATATGGTGTGATGATAGCAAATTTAGTAAATCATCATAGCGAAGCCTGAAAAAATTTCATGACATATATGAAATGGTGTTTTCCTTTGGCATTGTTCGCGTGATTGTGTACTACAAAATTAACACCACGCGAAGGATGAAAGCCACGTTAAAGACTGTTCGTGTTTCAAAAACCGTATTCGTCCAGGCGTAAAATCAGATCTGGAAATCATTATGAGTGTAGTAGCAGCTATTTTCTCAAATTTAAAACTTTTTAAATCATGATTTAAACGTTTGTTACTTTTACTTCTTCGTTTGCGTTTTCTATACTCAATCGTAAAGGTGTGAAAATTTAGTGAATTTCCTATTCTTAACAGTTTAAATGACTTTTAAACATATATTAAATTCAGGGCCGTCTCTAGCCCATGTGGCGCCCGTGTGCAAGCATTACCCTAGCGCCCCCTAGCAACGGCGCGGTCAAAATGAAATGGGTACAAAGTACAAGTACAGTTTGCCCGGCCGCTTAAGGGTGAGGACTCCATATTAGTATGGACCATTTATCCTGGAGCGCCGAGTGGGGCTCCGTTGTGAGAGGCGATCGGCGCCCCTAGGACCGAGGCGCCCGTGTGCAACGCACACCCTGCACCTAAGGGAAAGATGCCCCTGATTAAATTGATTAAGAATCCTAGTATACAATGTGATAATGTGATTGTGCAGATTCAAAAACTTCCCATATTTTAGGTAGAGGTAGTGGAAGTTTTGGCGGTGGTCTCCTCATTGCTTCGTTGGGGACCAGGGAGGCCTTCCGTTACATGGGGCTCATCGCCTTCCTCGGTGGTATCCTGTATGGTCTACTACACTATTTCTGGCTTCGAAAAATTACAATGAAAGGAATTCACGAAGTATGCGAACCGGACACAGGTACGATATATTTTAAATTTCATTAGATGCAAGGGACCGAAAATGACTGGAAAGAGCCATCACCTGTATTTGATCACTTTATACTTTATAATCTATACTTACTAATAGTATAAAGAGGAAAGATTTGTACCTATTTTTGTATGTTTGTATGTTTGTAATGAATAGGCTCAAAAAGTACTGGACCGATTTCAAAAATTCTTTCACCATTCGTACCATACTTTCAAAACGTGAAATAACTTTCATGCTTGACAAGTTTCAAGTGCTTGACTGCATGTGTCTATTATTCTAGTTATAGCTGATATAATATTTTTAAAGTTCACTATTAACCCAGAGTAGTTTTAGAGAAGAGACCCATGGCTACATGAAGTTCTGATCATAGATTACTTGGTTTCGATCTTGATAAATTAGTTCAAATTATACTTTTTACAGAGAGTGGAGAAGGCGACAAATTGAACGGAGAGCCGCTACGGAAAGACGCTGAAACGATGGTGTCGTTGGAAAGACTGCACATGATCACACGATTCAACCCTCTTGGATCCTTACACTCTCTGTCTAGAGGATCTCGAGCTAGGGTAAGTACTGACATGTACACTGGAAATTGAATTCCTATGATATTTAGGGACAAGGGTATTACTATTTTTATATTCTTCTTAGTTCCACTGGTTATCTTATAATTAGTTTCTACTTTATATTTCTGGGATATTCATTCTAATATTAAAGTGTCCTTAAATGAATTGAACAAAAGACAGCGATTATTTTCGACTGCCATAAACATTTTGATAGCTTCAATATTTGGGGTTATTTTGAAATAATCGTGAACCGTGGCTGGAATTCCTCTAAACCAAGCTAATTTCAATAGCAGTTTATTATTTTTATTGTACTGCCTGCCAATGCAGTATAATATATATCAGTATATAACATATCAGTAATTATTCCAGCTCTCTCAAGGCGACATAAATGAACTATGTCGCAGTCGCAGCGGCAGTAACAGCCAAAGACGGTGCAGCAACATCGAGATATCGCCAAAGACTCCTCAGACCCAGATATCCGCGTCCAAAGTGGACATGTTGAGGTCAGCCCTGGAGATGAGCCATCAACAAGGGAAGAGTCATATATCAAATCCTGTACTGTCTAGTCCAAATAAGCCTGTACATCCGTACAAAGTAAGTTTTTCGCCATTTTAGATCGAGCAATGGAATAGGTTGAAATCGATATGACGTGTGCGACCTAAATAGAATTTAGGTTATATTTTCTTAACGATTTTACTGGTCAGGCAAATAGAATCTACAAAGTTTTTTTAAATATACATGACCTATTGCCTCTAACCACAGTACCTCAAAGTGTTAACGTAGTCTTGAACTGAAAAGCGCCATCTATTAAGAACTGTACTAACTTGTAACACAGCTAGCTTAGTAAAACGAATGAAGTCACCATTTGGTGACTCGGCATTTACCGATGACTCAATCCTCTACGAATTAGAAGAGTGAAATTGTTGACTGTATTCAAAATATATTTTATTATTAAAATAACGTAACATTCACTAAAAAAGATTGGCGAAAATGAAATTTAAAAGTAGAAATTACATTTGAATTAAATTTAACTTATTCTCAAAATTTGAACTCACATCCATTTTTTGTAACAGTATCATAATTTCAACAATCTCTTCGACTGGGAGCGTGGCGTCTCCTGTAATCCGGCTACTCGGAGGTCGGGTACGGAGGATGGTTTGAGGTCGGGAGTCCTGTTGCTGTGTGGCCCATGTTGACTGGACGTCCACACTAAGCCTGGTATTAATATGGACCGCCCGGAGGAGTCTGGGGGGTGCAGGTTAACTAAGGAGAGGCAAACCGGGCCAGGGGGGAAACCCAGCAGCCAAAAGTCTCCGTATCGGGCAGTAGTGGGATAGCGGCCGGGAGTGGGTGCGCAGTAACAGCCCGACCAACACAATCAGACCCGTTCCTTTTGCATCAAAACTTCTTGTTCTTTTTGCACCAAGAGTCTGTGATCACTGATCGGTCTCGTTAATCATGATACCAGTTAAGTGACCGAAGTCGAGACATGGCGCGCGGTAACAGTTCCTTTTCATTGCGGTAACAGTGCATTTATCATTATTTTCCTTAGATCAACAGATCTAAGGATCTAAGATTTATTTTCTATACTATTATTGTACCTTTACATTATTCGATTAAATTTAAATGGTATTCAATATTTCTTCCTTTTTTTCTATTCTTGTTTGTTTTCTTCTTTAACTATTCATGTCTAATTCAATAGGTTATTTTAAAGACATCGTGATTATCAATAAATTAAAGTTAAAGTACACAAATTTTAATAATGTTGCTTATTACCATTGACAACATACTCCTTTTTAGTTAATTTGTGACCAATCAGTAAATAAGTGTTAACCGTTAAATCCCTTAGGTACATCCAGAAACGATTTAAATATTTGCTTACACCTGGTTGATAGGAAGTAGGTATAGCTTTTTTAGTTGGTAACGCATATGAACACATAAACCCACATTTGAGCAGATACCTGTATCAGAATTCTGATAACTTTCCATTCTTATACATTTGTACATATTGAATAAATAAATATCCGTCATAAAAACCAAATACCTTCAGAGATTTATGCTCTTTAAACAACCAACAACGTATGGTACTTATGTGAAATTTATTACTTTGGTAATGTTATCTTCATATTTTTATTGATAAGGTTGCTTTTTATAGTTTCGCCACAATAAGCCTATGTGGAAATATGCATTTAAATGACTTGACACTTTCATTACTCTATTTGTATATTCTCTACTCTGTAACTGATTGAATGTATATACCGTCGGTCTTTGATGGAAATTCATGTAATAGTCACTACAATAAAACTTTTTTTACACTTTTTCCACTATTTATTTTATATTATTACAGTTACAAATTAAACGATCTGTTTTGACAAAGCCATCATCAGATGATGACTTTGTTTTATTGTAGTGGCTATTTTCTACCCGTCTATTTTCTGTGAGACATGATAATATCAATTGAGTTATAATTGATGAACTATCTTGTTGCTGAGCCAGATAGAGCACCATTTGTAATCCATCATTTTAATTAAAATTCTTATTATTAATAATAGCAAAGCAAAGTATGGTATTCATTGTTTAACATTAATTTTGTCTCCCCTATTATGTTTGTAAGCAGCACAGGTAAATAATCTAGGCTTTAGACCTATCATAGGTAATTGTATCAACCCTTATATGTCCCACTGCTGGGCACGGGTTTCCTCCTCGAAATCAGGCGAGGAGTGTAATGGGCCATAGTTCACCGATGCACTGGCCCAATGCGGGTTGGTAAACTTCAAATTCAAAGACTTTAGGTTAGGAATAGGTAATTACTAATTCCTATTTTGTCATTATTATTTAATATTCTATCCAAGTGTTGGGGGTTAAGATTTTTATAGCATATAAAAATAACAAATATCTGGGCAATCTGACCTCCGACTCCACTCGACACACACTCGACGTGATGACAGTCCTGGGGCTATTCTGTCCGGATGCAGAAGCCGTTCCAAGATGCTAATGACGATCTTGGCTTTCATTGAGAGGAGCTGATGATGTTGAAGTATAATAATGCGTGTCCGTGTACCTACATTATTCGTGTCTATTGTCTAATAAGGGATCTTGAAATACGTATATTATACGTTTTCTTGAATTACTTACTGACCTACTTACATTGTACTCATTGTTTCAGCTAGCGAACAGTGCCCCTAAGTTGACACAACGCAATAATATATCACAACCAGCGCTAGTCGAGCTGGACCGTCGACGGGATTCCATACCGGAGGAGGCCGAAGAAGACCGGTTAGCTGTGGTCAAACCGGCGAAGACCAAAAGTGACCACCTCCCGCCACCACCAACATACGACGAGGCAACGAGGGAAAAGCGAAAAAGTTGGCACTCCGATGATAGTACTCCCACTTAAATGAATCAATTATTTAATATGCATAGGTATGCTGTTATACTGAAAAGGGAATTTGCTTTTTGTGTAAAAACGCAAGATACTTTTAATTGGCTCTCCAAAAATCTGCTTCTAAATATTTTAAAATCTTAATATTATAGTTCGCATGTTAAGCACGCATAATTTTAAGTTCTTTTGTACATAATTTAAAATAAATAAACTAAAAAGATACTTCTTTTTAATATTGATTCCTAAATTGTATGTATAAAAATATCTCTGAAATATAGATTAAATTAAATCTTCAATCGGCCATTGCTTGAAATTTAATTTAAAAAAAACAATTATTTTATTTAAATTTCATGTAGATATAATATGAACCAACATGAAATATGACCAACCTAATATAGGTATTACATATTTCAATAATATGGGATGGTACTTGTGCAAATATTTACCTATAATAAAATTTATTGAATAAGAGAGTTAGTTAAAAACAGAAAAGGATAATAATATTACATTTTTTCTCGTTAATTTTTCTTTTCAATTTAATTTTTTAAATTTATCTATAAAAAGACAGATAAAGCAATTTCTGTTATGAGTTATTCAAGTTGTGTTATGTGGTCGGTGCAATAAGTAAAAGAAAGGTAAGGTATCAACTCATACGTCCACCGCTGGGCACGAGACTCCTCTAGTCCTCTTCGAAATCAGGCGAAGCCCAATGCGGGTTGGTGAACTTCCCACACCTTCAAAAACTCTTAATATCATCAGGCATGCAGGTTTCCTCACGATGTTTTCCTTCACCGGTGAGCCAGCGATGGTCTCATCTTTAGGTGCACTTAGAAATTTAGGAAAATCTATTTCATGGCACCACAGGGTCAGGATCGTAACCAGACCCTGTCGCCCAAGAGGCCGAGCCAACACTCTATCATCATCGCTCTAAAAGCGAGCAATAAACCTATTTTTTAACGTTCACTAATGTAATTGTATCAATGCATCTATACTTACCTTAATCAGTAATCTAATAAAAATATTATTATATTGATTAAATATAATCAAATTTTTCAAAACATTTATTTATTACAAAATAAGTTACAGAAAATTTTTCATTTTCGATATTTAAATACACACTATAAATTATCAAAAATTTTGTTGTGAGGATAATATAATTTAACACGCAAAGCTGGGAAGAAACAAGACGAAGGTTAATTGTTTTACTGTTTATATTAAATGCAAAAATAATGTAAATAAATATGTTGCCAAAAACATGTGATCTAGAAACAAGGCATGCGCCTCATGCGTCGTTTCTTTATCACATGATATTATGTAGGTTTTACACTTTAATTATAAAAGTCGCATGTAAATAGACTTAATGAAATTTTTAAATAGTGCACATTTGAGAAACTTTTACTAAGAATTATTAGGCATTATTTTTAGTGCTCTAATTATAATATGACATGTCACATGACGTATACATACAAAATACATATTATATAAGAATTAATAACCTATGTAAGTTATGTTTTACACATGATGAAAGAATAAATAGTATAGACTTGGAATAAACTTGTCATATGAACATGATAAATTTGCAAATATTTTATAAGCACTTATTATGACCATGAATACAGAAATAAAAAACACTTAAATCTCTAGAAAACGATTACAGCGCACTTGACCTACAAGTGCTTCTTTACTATGACAATACAATCAATAAATAAAACATGAACGAAAATTTTGAATTTGGTATATCTTGTAAGAAACAATAGAGACCGTAATTCACGTATTGAATTTAAGAATTTTATAAAGTAACCAAATTGATAAGACCATACAATAATCTCGTAAGTTATAGAATATAATTGTTTTATATCAAACAACCAAAAGAATTAATAAATATTCCTGTAAGCAAAAAAGTTGAAATCTATATCTAAGTTGATAAGCATCTAAGTAGGCAATACTAAAGACTACTTAGTTAAAAGAAGTAATATGTAATAATTTATCATGTTATATAAAGCAGACTAATTATTATAGTCATCCTCTGGACAGTTCGTCTGATCTGTTCTCATGAAGTAGGAGCGGTTGATGCCGTTTCTGTCAGCTGCAGCATATGCCTTCTCTAACGTTGATAGTGGCGGGTTCCTCTCCCTTGTAAGTATCCACGCGTTACCTGCAGTTATTATAACAAACCAATGAATACGGTTGAATTTTTAAATTGTATCATACAGGGTTAAGGCGGTGTGTATAGTGGAAAAGGTCTCAATTAAACAGTTTTTTAAGGAAATCTATGTATAAAAAATATATGTTAACATTGATCATATGTGTATGTTGCCTTCAAGACGCATTTTTGAAAAAAAATCTCAATAGCAAAAAAAAAAAATAACTATTCAAATTTACATTCCACCTTAATATATTTACCATACTTTTTACAATTTGCAAATAAATCTTAATGAAATTCATAACGGTGATATAAAATATGATAAAAAGAAGAACTATTGTTTTTATTTATACATTTTAATATGTTTGTTAGGAATAATATTTTTTTTTCGATTCGAATAAAATATCGTACCATCTTGGCGTCTTTACGTTTGTCTGTCATTTTTAAGTAGAGTGACAATGATTCCCGAGAGCGAATCGTCCCGGCATTCATGTGCAACTTTCGGACTCTTTCAAATACATTTAGAAGTTCTCTGTCTATTTACAGCGCTTTAATCACTTTTTACTAGAGATCCTTAGAAAATACTGGCTTAGAGGCTGCATATTTAAATGTGCTAAAGTGTCCTCCACGCAGTTCCTTAGAGTGAATTTTATTTTTTTCTTTCCGGGAACCGCTTTCTTTAGAGGAGGCAATGGGAGTGATGCGCTGCGTTCTGAGAACCTTCCATGTAATCTTAATTTCAAATATTTAGACGAAAAAAATCATAATTATACTTAGCAAAGTAACACTTTAATGAGTTATTTGGCACAATAAGTGCTTGTAATAATAATATGTTGGGACAACTCACACACGGCCATCTGATTCCAAACTAGGCAAAGCCTGTTCTTATGGTAACCAAACAACTGATACATTACTTATATATTTCTAAATATATACATAATATTATAGATAAATTACGCCCAGACACAGAACAAATGATCATGCTCATCACACCAACATTTGTCCTGGGTGGGAATTGAACCCACGACCTTCTGGTTTAGCAGTCAGGGTCGCTAACCACTAGACTAACAGGTCAATCAATGACCTGATTATTTTACTGATGTGGGCGAAGATGACCACTTCACCATCTCAAGTAGGTACATATATAAATATGGAGGATACATACGCGTGTGGACAAGTCCCAGATCAAAGCAGCTCCACACGAGAGCGTAGTTGTCGTAGTCTGTGTCGACGATCCAGTACGGAGCCGCAATGTTTACAGGCAGCGACGGGAACCGCACCGACAGCTTCCCCTCGTCTGACCTGCTCACTTGCGTCGCTTCTCCCAGTATCCCAGTCTTTACGCCGGTACTAAAAATAAAATAAAGTATATTTAGTTGGTTGGTTCAGTTGGGGAGCGACGATGGTTCAATGGAGGATGGACTCGGCCTCTTATGCGAGAGGTTCCGGGTTCGATCTTGACCCACCCGTGTATGACTTGAAATCGGTTTCTCTAAACTTCTAAGTGTACCTAAACACGAGACCATCGCTCGTTCACCGATGAAGTAAAACATCTTGAGGAACAAGGTTGAGTCCTCCCGTGACCATGGTTGCTGTAAAGTGTCCGAAACGTCGGGATTGTAAAAAACTAAATAAACCGCGATAAAATCCGTAAAAGTTGTTTCATTATAATGAGTGAAATTCGCGTAAACATAAGAAAACAATATCTTGAGGAAACCTACATGCTTGGTGAGATTAAAAGTCTTTGAAGGTATGTGAAGTTCACTAACCCGCATTGGGCCAGCGCATCGGTGAACTATGGCCCATTACCCTCGTCGCTTGATTTCGAGGAGGAGACCAGTGCCCAGCAGTAGGACATATAAGGGTTGATACTTTTTTATATTTAGTTGGAATTTTAGTCTCTGATTTTTTTATAGAAGAGGATTTAAACGGACAGTCGGCTGATCTGGTAGTAAGCGATCAGCGATATTCGTACACGACCCCTATAGGCTAACAGTAAGCCAGGCCAGGCCTTCTTTAAATAATAAATCTGTAAGTTTATCCGTGTATGCCCCCTATATAGGTAAGAACGATTTCAGACTTTGAAACTCGGGTCGCGGCTTTGGTAGAAAACAGGTAGTAAAGGTGAGTAAAATTGTCTCTCAAATTCGTTGTAGTATAAAGCTTAGTTTTCATATTTTTTACTAGTGATAACTAGTGAAACACAGCCAGACATTTATAATTACAGTCAAAACCACGTGCCAGACACCCTTAAGGTGGAGTTAATTTTAATTAAACTTATGTTAACTATATTTATACTTCGAGAACTATAAAATTATGTTTTTTCAGTAGCCAGACAGTTTCGATAGTTCCCTTATCTTGCCAGCCACATAACGGTGTATTGTTGGTAGGCTAAGATAGGCCAGTTTTTCTATTTAAGTTTAGAATGAAAATTTATCATAAGTTAATTTTCATTCTAAGCAAATAATAAATAACTATATTAACCCGTCCGTGAGCGGTGACATCTAATAAGCTCGCTGAAGTCGTCGCCCTACAACCGGTTAGTACTTGTTGTACTGTTTTATTTTGCTAGGCACATACTTGTACAAAACCTGTATGTATATAATATTTTTCTCACGACGTTTAGCTATTTTCGTATTGTCTTTTTGCTACGATAGAAAAAACCGCGCCAGTGACTAGCGCGTTGAGGGCTCCGTAAAAAAATATGGTAATATTATAACAGCAAAAAATTTTTGTGATGACATTAAATTAACGGGCTTTAGCAGCAAAATCGAATCGGACGCTTGATTGCATGCATTCTTATATTTTATTCAATCTTTTGTTTCAAATTTCTATTGATAAAACATTTTATCATCATTTATACATGTTGCGGGACCTAACTTTTGTCGTGACAACGTCTAATAACTCGATATTACGGGCAGCATGCACGAAAAAGATGACGTCATGTAGCGTTCCGAAAGCGAGAGCGCGGCACGAACGAGAGAGAGGCATGATCGGCTCAGTTTGGTTCGTGTTGCATGTTTGACGTCGTCACGTCAAACTACCGTCCGTAAACCGACTTTACAGACAACCAATTGTTTTGCTTAGTTTAATGATTCTTTATCAATGGGAAATACCCTTATAGGTTTTATTTTGACAGACATACTAACGGAGGTACGGACGTACAACGGAATGTATCCTATAAGATCCTAATTATTATTTCGACGAACGGTACCCTAACGATGACTATAGTATAAATTAATCTCGGTTAGTCATATTGTCTTCTGAATGTCTTCTGTCTGTTGAGTTCATCAATGCCACTTTTTTATCTTGATGACGTTTGTACAACCACGCTTTACTAGTGAAAGTCGTTGACAGTGTGTCATGTTCACCCGCCAGTGAACTATGGTTTAGTAACCTACACGCGTGGCAGCCTGATGGACATCAAATATGCTCAATATTTTAATACATGTTTGGATCTCTAGGGCTATTCTGTAAAAACCATTTCACTCACTTTACGCTCACTTTGAAAGTGAACTTTATTGATATAAAAAGATAGTCGAGTTTTAAAGAATACAAATTCGTCATATCACCGCGGATTCCGCTGTCAAGATTCTATAACGACCTTACAGAATAAGCACTACTCATCGACTCTCTCGATCGATTTCTTGACCCGTCTTTAATATCATTCTTCCTTGATCATATACACCGGCTTAACATCTCTTAAACAACGTTCGCTTCATTTTTTGCTCTCGGCTAAGAAAGCACCTTCTTGCTTGTTTCTTTTACTAGCTTTGATTTGTTTCTGAGAGAAGGGCAAGATTGGCAGTGTAATTACTGGCAACGTCGGAGGCAAGATTTTAAGTCGATGCCAGAAAGTAATTCACTGTCTATGAAAATAAACGACGGATGGTAGTTCCGTGCAGACGATGGCACGTCAGAGAACATCTTTCCCCCCGGTCACCTTTACCTTCACCAGATGGCTCGTGTGCTCCTTTGCCTGTCCAAGTAAAATATTAATGAAAACCTTAATATAATATAACTCACAAGCTGCTGTATTGTCTGTTGGTGACTCCAATCACCCCGTTGTCCTTCAGGTCGTAGGTAGCGGTGATGCAGCGTCCGCCCAGCTCGAACACGGCAAAGTATTTCTCGTTCTCATACCATCTGCCCAGGTACTGGAAATCATTTTCAAAATTAAAAGACTTAATCTGTATTCGTAACGGAATTATTATTTATTTTCTGCCACAAGAAATATAGGGATTAAATTAAAACTTAGAAATTTTCTGGACTGACAAGTAAACCTAATACTTTAAGTATTTTAAAAACCCTCCTCGCCTGATTTCGAGGAGGAGACCCGTGCCCAGCAGTGGGACATATAAGGGTTGATACTTACTTTAAAAAAATAGGAAATACATTTAAAAGAATTTTGATAATTATTTCAAACCAGGAGCGCCCCGCGGTTTCAGCCGCTTTCTACCAGTCCTTTAAGAGTACGGATATACATTATAGCCTATGTGTTATTCTGATGATATGATTGTAGAGTCTCATCAAAATCCGTTTAGTAGTTTTTGCGTGAAAGAGTACAAAACGCACATCCATTCATTCTTACAAACTTTCGCGTGTATGATACCAGTGGGTAGTAGAATAAAAGAAATAGCTTTGTATTTGATATAGACCTAAAATCTGTTTCTTCACTTATTGGATCATCTCTACTAGTACCAAGTTCACAGTGGAGACGATGCAGGTCTTGAGAAAATACCAATTCTGGTACTCATGAGAGACCTAATAGATAAATCCGGGTATACTGGTGAGTTTGACGCACAGTTTGACGCAATTGTTGAAAAAACCAATGTTTTTAGATATGCAAATTTAGAAGCCCGTGCTAATAAAACTAACACTACTAAAATACTTGAAGTATCAATTCATGACATTTTACTATAAAGGAATGATGCATTCAAATTAGTACTGTAAATATTGCATGCAAGGTTTTTACTGTATTCATGGAAGCGAACTTCAAATCTGTTTAGGAAAATACGAAATGTTAAATTTTAATTTAAATAGATATTAGATTTCACATTACATTACGCTCCCTGCAATAATACTTTTGTTTGTTTTTTTTTATCCGAGGCATGAAATGACTAACACTAATGTCATACAAAATAACTACGAAAAAGCTATTCTGGCAAATCCTAGAGGAAGCTATATTTTAAAAGAAGAAGAAGAAGAAGAAGCTTAATCTTATAAATACAGGGGTCTAGGATCCGAATATGATTTTGTCCCATTCGGTGTCGAGACCCTTGGTCCGTAAGGTCTTAGCGCTTTAAGGCTTTTCAAAGAAATAACAAAAAGGCTAGTCGACATTACAGGAGACTAAAGACCTGGCAGCTACCTCGGGCAAAGAATTAGTCTAGTCAAAGGGGGAACGCTGCCAGTATCTTCGGAACCTTGCCTAAAGGGACTCTTTTTAATAATAATATATATTAGTTATTATATTATATTTTATAAGTAAGTTAATATATAATTTGTATATGTTATCCTTTATAGTTATAACTACATATTATGAGCTTGGAATGCAAACCTATGATTATCGTGATAGGAGAATAAAGCTTTTTTGCTGCTTGTAAAAGGCAGTGCCATGCTGCTTTGCAGCCAAATTGGGCCAGCACGACCACGGAGGAACCTCTCGCTCACATGAAATTGGCGTAAAGTGACAGCTAAACTGTCGCGTAACGTGCGGCGGTGTGAGTTTCCGGTGGCCTATTGGGGGGAGGGGGGCTATAGGGAAAAGGAGGGCAACGCATTTACATAACCTCTGGTTTTGTGGATCTTAATGGGCGTCGATACTCGCAAGGCTTCGACTGGTTGTTTGCCCTCCTATAATATAAAAAAAAACCTACCCTAAAATCTACTCTAATCTAAAAAGTCTACCCAGTATAACCGAAACATGAGTGACTGTGACCAGTGGCTCGTTTGCCAGTTTACGCACCTAACCTAACCTAACTATTTAATCACCGTACTTTAGAAGCATTTGTAGCTGTATATGGTATTTGTAACATTTGTATCTGTATATGAAGAATCGAAAGTGCCGTTGGCTTACCCGATCTGGCTTGAAGTCTGTCATGGCAGAGACGTCAGGGCAGGAGCCCGGGAACAGGATCTGAGCATTACATTGTAGTAATATGAAACCGCACAGGAACACAGCAATCTCTCTGAGGACTGACATCTGGAAAAATATATTATTTATGACAATAATTACACACAGGCGTTCCATTTGGAAGCTTAGGCCAAATAAGAAGAATTCGACTGTTCGTTTGCCCTTCTATGCTATAAAAAAAAAAAAAAAAAAAAAACTATTTGGTAGTATTATATAGGTAAGAATATTTTATATCTTATACCTTTAAACGAGCAATTCTTGTATATATATATAGAATCGGGATCTCGGAAACGGCTCCAACGATTTTCATGAAATTTTGTATACATGTGTTAAAAACAGCGATAAATCGATCTAGCTAGGATACATTTTTAGAAAACTTTTTTTTATCCGTGTTTTGAGGCATCGATAAAATATGATTAGAATACGAAGGTAAATTTCGCTGTCAAATAATGTCATGGTAGCTTAGTGGTGAAATTAGGCAGTTAAGTTCGAACGAGCCTGGTTCGAATCTCCAGTCCGATTTTTTTTCCTTTTTTTTAAGATCATTTTTTTTGGAAGAAAAATTTTATCGTATTTTATCACTTACACAGCAAATGCTCGGTCAACCAGGTACTGGTTCTATAAAGTAATACCCTACATGCTTTTCAGTGCTACCGACGCTTTTGGTATCCATTTGCCATCGGTTGCTTTTAATCTTTGGCCTCACCTCGCAGTCCCTTTTCACTTGGTTTGAAATGTAAGTCGTTATCTTTGGTTTTTAGTATCTAATTTTTTAACATTTCATCATATAAATATATTCACCACAATATAAATATTTATTTAGAATTTATTATTTCTAACTTCTAATTTTTAATTTCATATCTTGTACAACTTAGCAATTTGTAACAAATATTAAGTATTTTCAAAAAGGTTTTTTTTACTGTAAAAATATTTGCTTACTTTATCTATTTAAGTACATATTAGTAAAAGGAACCTCCATTATGAGACAAACATAGGGCTGTGACAATGAGTTTATTAATATGAACAACAATATAATTTTTTGTGTGCAAATTCATAGATACTTTCTAAGAAATTTCTTATGGTAGGATTGACCAGAAAAGTCAACGTTTTAGTAGATAGAGTTTACAATGAGTTGTCCCGAAAAATGAAATGAATGAAAGAATGAAATTTTACCGAAAGGGGCAAGGCGAATCTCTGGCATCAAAAAAAGTTATGTTTATGTAGTTATTAGTTATGTATTAATGCCTATAGTGTTGTTGTCCTACTTGAAATAAATAAATACCATTATTCCAAGAGCAATTTAATCGCAGCTGATAATACTTCAGACGAGTTGCAACGTTTGATCACAAAATAAAATAATGAAGTTTTAATTAGGAAAAAACGTAAGGTTTTTATGTTTGACATCCTTGATATTAACACGAGTAATATTACGTCATCTTTTTGGATAAGGAAGTTTATTTGAAAACTATATTTCCGTGTGGCGTGCAATTTATTCATCATCAGAAATATGTCTTCATGTTTCTTCAATATACTTATTTTTAAGAACAGTAATATCTTTTCCTCCTATACTCATCTGTTGAAACGAGTTTTCTGGCAAGTGCGTAATTCGTAAAACTAGTATTTTTTTTAGCTAAAGAGTATAAAATTTAGCCAGAAATAAAAAAAACGCAACTCGTACGTTAAAAAACATATCGTAGGCCATTAAATATGTTTGATTAATATATACACGTATTATTTAATTTGATAAATGTCCCATAATTTGATTAATTGGACATTTATCAAATTATTTAATTATTTATAATAATTAGATAATTTATGAATGGAATCATAATATTTGCCTACTCGTAGCGCTACAATGAGCTAAAGCAATAATTAAATATAAAAAAAAATCAACATTAATATTTTGTTTCCAATTCAATTAACAACTAACCTATTATTCTTTTATAAAATCGAATAATGACTGTGCTGTGAATTTATTGTATTTTTTACGTAGCCTCATAATCTAATTACATATAATAAAATATAATAATCTAATAATAGTAAATAATCTGAAATTAAAATACTTTAAAAAATATATATGTCATAATTACTAAAATATATTATTAAAAGGCGTCCCTTTAGGCAAAGTTCCGAAGATACTGGCAGCGTTCCCCCTTTGTATAACTAGAATTCTTTGTCCGAGGTAGCTGCCAGCTCTTCGGTATTCTGTAATGTCGACAAAGCTTTTTGATATATTTATTTGCTTTTTCTTAATTAATTTTTCCACCTAAAATATCCCCTTTTAAACGACTTCATTTAAATCATAATACACATTTCATAAACGATGTTTGAAAATGATAATAACAAGAAACAATCGAAAAGCGCACTGAAAAGACATTTTCACTTTCAATTAATTAAAAGAGTGGTTAGCACCTAATTTGTGAAGGAAAAGAGTAGGGCCATAGGTCCAGGCTTGCATAATGAGGACATTAACCAGCTATGACGGACGATGTCCGAACAATTAGTCACATTATTATTACATTTAATCTAATTTAGTATCGTTTTAAAATAAATATACATCATGAAAACGTTAACTTAGTTTTGTGAACCGATGAGAACTTGAACAGTTAATAGAAGACATAATATATTATACTTCATAATATTATATTATCATCAACATTATTATTCTTATAATGAAACAACTTTTACGGATTTTATCGCGGTTTATTTAGTTTTTTTATAAAGTTGTTTGATTATAATGAGTGAAATTCGCGTAAACATAAGAAAACATTATTATTATCCTCTTTACGCACATAATGGTTACTAAAAATATATCAATATGTGCCCTGCGATTTCAGCCGCGTATTTCCTATTCTCGGGGGAAACGGGAATTAAATTTGCGTTATTTTGCATTTGCATTGCATTATATTGCATATGCGTTATTCTGATCTGTAAGCTATGTTTCATTAAAATCCGTTCAGTAGTTATTGCGTGAATGAGTAACAAACATACATACATATTTTTAACAAACATTTACCAGGATAAGAAAATCAATACCGGTGAAGGAAAACATCGTGAGGAAACCTGAATGCTTTATGAGATTTTAGTCTTTGAGGGTGTGTGACGTTCAATAAACCATATTCGGTAATTTCAACGGAAAACTATCAACAAGCATCCTTACCTTTCGAGGAGACCGAGTGCCAACTGTTAAAAGTAAGGCTTTTAATGATAATTATTAATTAAATCCTACTAATATTATAAACGCGACAGTTTGTAAGTGTAGATGTTTGTTACTCTTTCACGTAAAAACTGTAGAATGGATTTTAATGAAACTTTACAACAATATAGCTTATACATCTGAATAACACATAGGATATAGTTCATCCCCACGGGAATGGGAATTACGCAGGTGAAACCGCAGGGCGCTACTAGTACTTAATAACTGTACAAAGGCATATTAATTATTTATTAGAACTTCGAAACACACCAAACTTTATTAAGTTAAGCATCACTAACTTGTATTAGCAAAACACCGCTAATATCACCGCATTTCAAGTTTTTGTTGTGTATTTTATAATCCTTTTTCTATCGAGAACTCGTTGACCGCTACATACGGTACCTGCAGCGGTATACACACCTGTATCCAGGAATACTCATCTTAGACCGTACGTCTTTGAATAGAAATTACCTAACTGTACTACGGTACTTACATGACCTAAGAAAATTGTTGTAAGTACTATATTTGCTTTAAGAACTTGCAATCTAAAATCAAATGTAATAATTGAGAGCGCTTGACTGATTTTGATAAATCTTGCAATGTGGTAGGTATAGGTAATAACCCTGATAGGTTGTTGCCTGAAAAAGTCAACATTATTTTTAATTTCTATTGTATCTATTATAAGTAAGTCTATTGAACGATAGATTGAGTTAAGAACTGATTTAAAGCTAAACCAGCCAAAGGAACCGGCGAAAACAACTCAGTAGTACTATAAACAAATAGCGCCCCGCGGTTTCACACGCGTACTTCCCATTCCTGTTAGAGTACAGGGATAAATTATAGCCTATGTATTATTCTGATGTATAGGCAATATTATTGTTAAGTTTTATGAAAATTCATTCAGTAGTTTTTACGTGAAATATTAACAAACATTCATCTATCCATACATCCATACTTAAAATCTTTCGCATTTATAATATTAGTGGTATATTAGGACGTCTTTGCTGCGTTCGCATTTCTGTAGATGACGTATTTAACAGATTTGTTAATAATCTTTAAACATGTCTAAAAACTAAATTAATTATCATAACATATATAATCATACATATGTATAAACATATAATAATTCCTAGAATTGAGCTTCTCAGTTTTTTCGTCGGTTAAAAACGTCTACATGATAATTAACGTGAAGTTAAGGAAACGAACGATATTATTGCATAACGTTATAATCGTTTTTTTGCAATAATTTTAACTGCTAAAATAATTTCATGAGCGCCAAGACGGTCGATCACTAGCTACTCGCATCCACTATGGACCGGTCACTGCATCATCTTCTCCTGAGTGTGTGACCAGTGTGTGTGTGCGTTGATTTAAGAAGACCTATGTTCAGAAGACGGATAAAGGCTGATGAGTATGACAATGAAGATGTAATTATATTATCTATGTATCACTAACAGCTCCTACAGATTTAGTTCTACCAAAATACCTACTAATATCGCTGTTAGAAAATAGGAGTTGATCGCAAAATAAAGTTGAAATATTGTCAAAGAAATTATAGTTAGGGTTTTACCCTTGTCATTTAGAGTACTCAATACCTATGCATATAGGATTTAAAAAAAATCAGTTCAAAATTTCGAAGGAGTTGCCCTGCCTTTATATGTAACGTCTAGTAATACTAGAATACTATGTCGTGTAGAGCTGTCTGTCATTTATGATCACAATATCCTATGGACCCAGACCCTAAAGAAAAGGAACTCCCACTACGGCTCGTCCACCATTTTATACTTTATAATTCTAATTTCTATACTTAATAATATGTTATTTTCTTATGTTTACGCGAATTTCACTCATTATAATCCGTAAAAGTTGTTTTATTATAATAATATGTTACTTTAAAATTATGATAATAATAACTCACACACGGCCATCTGATCCCAAACTAGACAAAGCCTGTTCTTATGGTAACCAGACTACTGATACATTACTTATATATTTCTAAATATATACATATTATAGATAAATTACGCCCAGACACAGAACAAATGAATATGCTCATCACACAAACATTTGTCCTGGGTGGGAATCGAACCTACGACCTTCTGGTTTAGCAGTCAGGGTCACTAACCACTAGAGTCTAGACCAACAGGCCAGTCTCTTTCAGTTTTAGCTTTTTACCACAATTTTAAATCTTCAGGTTAGGACATCCCCTCTTGGTAAATGGGCCGTTATGTTAATATTTCGAGTCTGCATAATAAGTCCTTCTTAGCCCTCTTAGCACTTGAACTGGAGATAATACAATATGAATTTCATTCGATGATTTAAAGAAATACTATATAAGAGGCGTCGTGGCATCACGTAAAATATTGCGGGTCCCCTCACGAAGAGGCCTTATGGTGTAATTACGAAACTGACAAAAACGTTGCATATTTACCAACATTTACAAAATTTTCTTAACATTCTGACTGCCATGGTGACGTTTACTCTTTTTTGTAACTAAATCTATTTTTTATCTATTCACAAAATAAGAAGAACTTCTGAATCGAACACTACTCCCTAAACTCTTATTGACCAAACCAGTGGTGTGGGTCATGCAGCTCTTTATACCTGTCTGTACTCTGTACAAATAATATACATGGGTTAAAAACGGCGATAAATCGATCTAGCTAGGATACATTGTTAGAAAACTTTTATTTATCCGTGTTTTGAAGCAACGATAAAATATGATAGCTTCGTGGAGAAATTAGACAATTATGAACTAAAAGGAGCCTGGTTCGTATCTCCAGTCTGATCACTTTTTTGTCTTTTTTTTTCAAGTTCATTTTTTTTAAAGACAAACTTTATCATATTATTACTAAGGGTATATAAAACAAAATAAAAAACCGAGCAAAAAACTCGGTCAACCAGGTACTGTATATATTATGTATTTCCGCTCGTGAAAAATGTTTACAACTTTTTACATATTTCATCGACTTTTACATCACCGTTGCGACGAATAGTATGAAACCACGAATCATCACGAACAATTTAGGCTACCTTGAAAATAAACCACAAAAAAAATGTTACGTCATTCCATAAAAAACATTTTTTACCTTCACACACGTAATTTCCGTAAATGTGATCGTTATGGTAAATCATCAATAAATATTTGGCATTATTTTTTCATTTACGATTATAAAAGTAATAATATATAGCTGACGTAACGCTGGCGAATGTTCTGGAATATAGGGGTAAATTATTTCTGGAGGAACCCTAATAACCTAGAGTAATGGAACACTACCTTATTTACTAACCTACCAAAAGTCGGAGAAATGCGACCACTAACCTATGATACGTGTCGGTCGTGCCGGCTCAATTTGGCTGTAAAGCCGCATGGCGTTACATCTTACCAAATTAATATACGAGTATATACTTTTAATATTTCATACTCTGTTTAAAAAGTAAAGGTAAAATGTCAACCCAAATATATACGTCTCCTCGAAAACAGGCGATGAGGGTATCGGGTCATAGTTCACCGATGCGCTGGCCCAATGCGATGGTGAATTTCACATACCTTCAAAGACTTTTTAATGTCATCAGGCATGCCTTACGATGTTTTCCTTCACCGGTGAGTGACTGATGGTCTCGTGTTGTAGGTGCGCTTAGAAATTAGAAAAACTCATTCCAAGGCACTACAAGGCGTCAGGGTGGACCCTCTTGCTTAATAGGCCGAGTCCAATTTGGATTATTATTATAAATTTTACAATTAACTATATCTATACGTTATTAACTGGTAGTAACAAGCTGACTTAATAATTATGTTTCAGCGATGGCAACTCTAGAAACACTTATATTTGTCTATATTCTGTTTAAATCATATGTTACCACTGAACATTAAGTTACGAATTCAACTAATTTATCCGGCCTTGAATCTAACATTATGATAATAGCTGTAACCCGTAGCTTGGCCTGCTCTAGCTTCGATTTATAGCCATACCTATTGTTTATTTCACGGGACTCTATTTTGGTCTAAAATAAATGTATCCTAAGTAACTCCTTATAAAATCATCTACGAGTGATAGTCTCATCAAAATGAGTCTAGCCGTTACATAGATTAGCCGGAAAAATCAGACAATTATTAAAAAAAGGTTTTTTTAAATGTAAGCGCTTTGATTGCATTTATTATAAACTTATTTTTTGTAAAGAGAGTATAATACTTTTCATTCATTTTTCCACCAACAATAAGCAAAACAAACTATTATTTAAAAACGTTGTAAGAGAATACCATTAAAAGAATGTATTAATAATTTTAAGTAACGATAGTAAATAACACTTAGTCTGTTTTTCTGGGTCCATTTAAGTACATTATAAATTAAGACATCCTGAAAAAAATGAGCTGTGCAAAATTACCTATATATTTTTTTTAAATATTGTTTGATAATATGTCTTATATTATCAAAAAATATTTAAAAAAAAATGAGGCATACATAGTTTCATTGCGTTATTTTTTTTTGTTTTTGTGAATTTTAAAAATCGAATCTCCAAACAATAATTATTATTTATTGGTCGTAAGTTTGTATAAATATAAATCGTACTCACCTTGACAAAAACTAATACACACTACCTTCTCATAGGTCGTTATGCGGCGGACTGAGGGTTGGGTTAGTGAGTACCGAGTAGTACCTGAGGCTGGACATCAAATGTATCATTATCTCTTTATCATTAACTAATACTTGGCCGTGGCGTCGCTCATATTCAATCGATGAAAAATTATTTCACGGGTGTCAATTTAAAATTTCATCAAACATGATTTATTTATTTTATTATTAAGTTATTAATTGTTATTATTATTATTATTATTACATATATTATTGATACTCAGACTACATCAGATATTAGCAAAATTCTGACAATCATAATTAATGTTATATTCTAAATAAAGTTTTATTTGTTCGCTGATTTGTCTATAAGTTATTTTATACAAGAGTCAAAAATAAATAAACGCTGTCTTTACTAATACTTATAAAAAGCTAATTTTTTTCTGTTTATTTATTTGAAGAATAGTAGAAACACTTTTTCTTACGATACTATTGATATCGCATATTATGGCATATGTAGAGCAACGATTTTGAAAATTTCGGATCAGGCAAAACTTACACTTAATTGTAAAAAAAATGTGTAAGATCTTAAAATAAACTCACCTGGAAAGCTGAAGGTAAAATCTACGGGCTTCTATTATTTTTCTGTTACGACGAAATTTTATGGCATTCGTCAATGAATACGACATTTTAGGAAAAATAATAGATAAAACATTATATTAATCTTTTTTCGTGCTTATAAAGATTGAAATTCTTGTTGACTTGTTAGTACAAAAGCTGTAGATCTTTTTATTGCCTACAACTTTGACATGTAACTCTTTTCCATAGGACTTGTAGTTTTTCCGGAAATCAAGATAAACCATTTCCCCCCCTTAAAACCTACTCCTTCCCTCTTTCTGAACTCGGATCGCCCGTAATTTATTTTTCCTTGTATTATTATCATATTCCCCTATTTTGCTAATGAGATTTTTTTTTTCGTCCTACTGTGTATTTTTTTACTTTTTACCTTTTTTGAAGGCTTTGGCACCGGTCTATTTGGCGGATTGATCTAATAAGCTACAAAATAAATATTGGTTAAGTAATTAGTTCCTCGTCATATTATCTAGGAAACACGTTTATATTATCTGTTTCCATACAATATCGGTACACATAGGCGCAGCAGAATTACAAGATAAGTAAATTGTAAATTCGCATGTTATGTGTTGGCAAGCAAACTGGCATACGCTTGATAAGTCGTATTTTCATTGGTACATACTACATAGTATATATTTTGTACTTTGTAGTCTTAGGCGTTATACTAAGACGCTTACCGGAACACCATCTGGATTAGTCGAGTGAAAATTTGTAAGCTAAGATATTGTGACTCCTTACGAATATTATACATGACCCTGATGTTTGTTACGCTTTCACGCGAAAACTATTCAACCGATCACCATAAAAAGTAGTCCACACATTCCCGGAGGTACTAGAAGTAAAATAGGATACATAAAAAAAACGCGCGGGCAACAGCCAGTATGGTATAAGTTAAGCTTACCAATATGTTTATTTAGTTACGATAATGTTGAACCGTCATCCGTTTCCGTCACTTGACCTCGGTGGTAAAATTGTCAGTTGATGTTCTTCGATGCTTTGCTGAGTCAAACAAGAGAAGGTATTGCTTTACATCGGCTGACGAGTTTGACCTCGCAACTGCCAGTTCTTTAACTCACATTACAGTCATGTTAAATAGCAATTAACAATGTTCATTCGGAAGTGGATGATAACATCATCATCATCAGCCTTTATCTGTCCACTGTTGAATGTAGGCTTCCTTAATGAACGCATAGACAGTCGATCCCTTGTCAGTCGCATCCAATAAGATCGAGCAGCACAGAGATCGTCTTCTTACCTGGTCAAAAACCGACCAACACTTTTGTATTGATGACAACTTTACACCTTGAGGTTAGACAGCTTGTGACTGTCATTAAAGGTTGATGATGAAGACGGAAGACAGTTAAGGGAACTCCGCAACGGTTTACAGTAGCCTTACTTTGTGTTTGGACGTAATTTATTCCTTTCATGAGAATTTTCACCCATATTATGGTTAATAAGTGCCATTATAATATCCATAATTTAGTAATGTTCCATACCCGTGTCTGTTATGTTGTTTTTTTTTAATTTCGCTAATTACATATCGCCATTAATTATTTAATTAATGGCGATTATAATATTTGTTAAATATTCAACATCAGAGGCGAGGAATCTGTCCTCTTAACAGAAAAATGATGATGGCGGTGATCATCACCTTCATTCTGGTGCAGATCCTGACAGGACACGGCTGCTTCGGAAGGTATCTATAGTATGTCACTGCCTGCGAGGACGTGATCGTGATGGAGAGCCCCTACCCATAAGGTTCGTACAGACTGTGATCACCTGTTACCCTCTTGGGGGTTGAAATATCCTTCCTTAGTAGGATAGCTTCGTCATATTATGAGAAATACGTGTTAATTTCGCGTTCGAATTTTTTATCCATCAGGGTGTGATCTGTGTATTATGGGTTCTCCATACTCGAAAAGAACGCTAGATTCTCGCGCAAATGTTAAGAGCGTATTAATACACCAGATAATCAATTTGCTTTATAATAATTATATTGTATAGGTAAATTAATGAGGCCATAATATCAATATTTTCTCGCAAGCTGAACGCCTGATCTGCCATCTTTTATCTTATATAGTAAATATTATTTATGAATGAACCTTATGTACATACATGTGTATGAAGTAAAGTTAGTTTTGAACTTTACATACAGATGGCGTTTAAATTAGAATTTATTAAGTAGTGATTAAAACAAAAAATATTTATATTTATGTTTATCTTGATATTATGTCATTCTAAGTTAGTTCTAAGTAGTATTTTAATTTAAAATAATATTGAAGGAAAATATAAAAATTTTTGTCATGCTAAATAAAATATGCTATGACATTCGAAGTTTTTGAACCTACTTACATTTTTTGTAACGGTTTCACAATTTCAACTACACCTTCGACTGGGAGCGTGGCGTCTCCTGTAATCCGGCTACTCGGAGGTCGGGTACGGAGGATGGTTTGAGGTCGGGAGTCCTGTTGCTGTGTGGCCCATGTTGACTGGACGTCCACACTAAGCCTGGTATTAATATGGACCGCCCGGAGGAGTCTGGGGGGTGCAGGTTAACTAAGGAGAGGCGAACCGGGCCAGGGGGGAAACCCAGCAGCCAAAAGTCTCCGTATCGGGCAGTAGTGGGATAGCGGCCGGGAGTGGGTGCGCAGTAACAGCCCGACCAACACAATCAGACCCGTTCCTTTTGCACCAAAACTTCTTGTTCTTTTTGTAAAAAGGAGACCCGTAACCTTTTCTCCAAAGGTATTTACTATTTAGATTATTAGGTTATGAAAGAAAATATAATTATTTATTTATCAGTTTATTTTTGTTCTGACTTTGCTTACAATTTTACTGACTACGCTAATATTGAGTACTACTCAATCATTTGAACAGTGTATCTGTGACGTTTGATTTTTTGGTCCGATAGCCCCATTTTTAGATACTAAAAACTTTTCAGACAAGACACATATTATTCGTTCTTCTTGTAAATGTACTTTCTTCCAACCTTCTTCTCTTTCATCTCAGGGATCTTCTTGTCCTCTTTCTTTTCTTCTGGCTTTTCCGACATCTTCTCTTCTTTCTTTTCGATTTCTTGTGCTGGTTTCGGCTCTGCAGGGATTTCAGGCGCTGCTGAGCGTTCCAAAGGAATTTCTGGTCTTAATACAGGTGCGCTTTCCTGTCAAATGGAAAAAAAATATTACAAATATATACATATTTTGTTAACTATTAAATGATTCATCACAAAAGTCCCTGATTTAAATAGGCTACTGAATAAATAAATATGTATAATATTAAATCATCAGTAAATTAATTTCTGCATTAAATTTAGTATCCATCATATTATATTAAAAAAAACCTTTAATATAATACTATGCAGAATACTAGCTGCCCCGATAGACTTCGTTCTGTCAAAAGTACTAGATATAATATCGCTATTTCAAAATAGGGGTGCGAGGTAAAGAGGCAACGTTTGGGTTGTTTGTATTTTTAATGCCATAAAAAAAAAAGTTGGAAAAATGGAAAATGTTTTTTTTTGGGGTGACCACCCTTAACACAGGGGCTTAGCTATTCTCAGAATAAAATATTAAATTTTATCAAAATCGGTTAAGCGGTTACGGAGGAGTATTTGAAACAGAGCAACACTGACCTTTCCGTGACTGAAAACCTGAGTTGAAAACTGATAACAATGACACGAGAATTTTATAATACTAAATTAAGTCTCAAATTGTATGGAATATTTGATATTTAGTGTAGGTCTACGATATCTTAAAAAGTACATAATTTACGAATACCCAAACATTTTTCAGTACTAGCTAGCTTTCTCAATATTCAAACATTACCAGAACAACTTTCTTTTCTTCTTCAGGGAGTGCACTCTTCTTCATTTCTACAACGTATTCCTCACTCTCCCTGGGGGGAGCAGCGGCTGGTACGGGCAGGATGTTGCAGTCAGCCTGGTTGGTCTTCACGAAGAATGTTCTGGAGATCTTGTACCTCTCCAGCGCGGCGTAGGCGTCTTGCATCACCGCTGATGATGCTAGCCTGTCGCGGGTTAGGATCCAAGCGTTTTCTGAAATACACAAAAAAAGTAAATTGTCAACCCATATATTATTTTTCGCTGCGGGACACGGGTCTTCTCCTCGAAACAGGGCGAAGAGGGTAAATGGGTACACCGATGCGCTGGCCCAATGCGGGTTAATGAAATTTACACACCTTAGACTTTCAATCTCATTGGACATTTCCTCAGGATGTTTTTTCATTTACAGTGGGCTAACGATGGTCTCGTGTTTAGGAGTGCACTTCGAAATTCAGAAAAAATCATTTCATGGCACCACAGTCCGGTCAAAACACACAAGACGCGATCGAACCCGAACATACACTCAGAAATATAGAGAAATACATAATTATATTAAATTATAATACGCTTTATTAACCTAACATATTATCCCATTATCTAGTAATTAAAACAATCTCACTGTAAATTCCATTATTAAAAATGAGCCGCTAAACTTTTTGAAATCATTTATCTATAGAGGATAACATTAAGCTGACAACAAGGATGCATATCTCAAAAGGAAACTTGTGGACGTAATTTGTTACTGGTCTACTAGTCTAGTCTGACGGCAGACTATGTGATGGCCCGTGGCAGATCGACCTTGACCCATCTGATAACCCAGATGAGATTTATTTCTTTATTTATAAATTATAACAATCATATTAGCTACATATAAGTTTTGTACCTCTGTTTCTTTTCCAAATATAGTAAAATAAAATTAACTATCTTATAATTAAAAAGAAACGAAAAGCGGATTTCATTGCGGTTTATTATATAAATAATTAAATATATACAATCACGGTTGCGGGAGGACAATTCATGAACAGTATCCGAAACGTCAAACATGTAAATCAATAGTAATAAAGTAAATCAGTAGTAAGTAAAGTAGTAATAAACAAACCGTAAATCGTAATAAACCGCAATCATATCTGTAAAAGCTGTTTCATTATAATGCGCGAAATAAGCGTAGGTAAACATTAGAAAAAAATATCTCATAGTATTAATAAGCTATATTGAAAATTGATTTGATTGTTTTGGGCTATGGGACAGAGGGTCCACTTATAAAGGCGAGTTGATACTTACGAATGTGCACAGGTCCGATGCCAGTGCAGGACCACATCACCGCGTACGTGTCGTAGTCTGTGTCGAGGATGCTGTACTCATTATCATAGGGCACGGGCAAGGAGGAGTACTTGACGACGATACGACCCTCTCCCTCACGACCGATCATTTGGAGAGACCCATCCATCACCCGTTTGAATCCAGTCCTGGTGACAAAGAGAATAGTTCAGCCATTGGCTACCTATGGTCTGCCTCTACGGTAGGAGATTAGGTGTAAGTTTTCCTAATTTGAGGCAATTTTATGAAAGCTTTCCTGGACAACCTAATATCTTACCATGAATATCATAAGCTGCATCTTCTAGTAATAACTATCAGATGTATTTAGTTTGCTTCTATCTACTGTTAGTCCTAAGCCTACGTCCTACGTAGACGGTTTAAAGGGAACGCGACATGACAATTCAAATTAATGCGTTGCGCCGTTAGGCACCGCACTCCACGTGCGTTTAGTCACGTATTACACTACAATAGGTTCTGACTGTTGTTTTCGCGCAGCGCCCGCGCCGCTTCGAGTCTACATCGCTCACGAAAGACGTTGCCTTAGGTCGCTATTGCGTAGCAAGGAAACGGTCAGTTATTTTCCCTGGTGGCAAGTGATGAACGCCGTTCACTGACACTCGTTACATCAAATTATTTGCAACGTTACCGTTGACATATGAGTATATACTATGTGCGGAACTCGGAAGCTGGTTCCATATACTAGTAGTACAAGGCAAGAAATACCGCATTTCTGCATTTATGGACTTTCGAATAGAATTGTGAATTTCCGCACATCGATTGTGATGTGTGTAGATGATATTTTGAATTTTGACCGGATGTCCAGTGCAGTAGGTCGTTGGATGTCCCAAAAAGGTTTTAATTCCTATATTCATGTTAATAGACTCTTAGTAGTATCTAGGATAGATAACTTACAGGCTATTTGTAATTTCGTTGGACACGAGGATCCTTCCCTCAGGAGTGCTCTGATACTTGGTGGTGACGCAGCGGGTACCAAGCTCGGAGACGGTGAAGTATCGCTCCGACTCATACCACGAGCCCAAGAATCGGTTCATGTTGAAATTCGCCATCGGCTGAAAAATATGAAATATGAAATCGAGGCATTAGACATTTTTGGCAGTGTACATTTCAGTATTACTACGTAAATTAAATTTTAGTATAGGTATTATTTATCATTTTTGAACAATCTGGGACAGGAAAACATGATTGGTAAAAAATCGCCAATAGATTTTAATTAATTAAAAAATTGGGTGAGGTCTTTGCCCAGCAGTGGAACAGCATAGGCTAATAAAAGGACAAAAAAAAAGATTTATTCCAAAGAAATGTCTTTTTGGCTACTTATACTGGAACTATACAATATATTGAAAAATATACAATATACTTGGAAATTTTAAGAAACGATATTGAAGCTATCTGTCTAGCGAATTGGGATGTATCATGTTATTTACTTGAGTAGTTTCTTCTATTTGATTAATTTTATTTTGAGGGCTTATGCCGCATACGCCCTTGTGTTCAATAGGGGCGCCATGGTCTTTCGTCTCTTTTTGGCGCACAGAAGTAAATTAAGCTCTTTCATTGATACTATGTGACATGGGCGGACGGAGATTACTATGTGAGCCATCTGCTCACCTACCTACCGATTGAGTTTAAAGGCCATCAGGCCTAAAAGTCTAGATCTTTCGAAAAAAAAATGCAGAGCGAGATTCGAAATTTTATTACTTGGATTCGTTTAGTATACTTAGGGGCCTGTTTCACAATCTCCAGATAGGTTCCGAATAGGCTATCGGCAACATATTTGACATATACTCCATACTCTATTTGTCAAATATGTTGCCGATAGCCTATTCGGCACTTATCTGGAGATTGTGGAACAGGCCCTTAATATATTAATATCGCTCCACAACTAATTCTGCTTTTTGTGCAGCCAACATAGTAAGTACCAGCCAAAGTGTCACAGTACAAGTAATGAGTAGTAGTAAACAAGTTAGTATTCGTTGTGGTTGTCCATCCCGTTATGACCTAGGAGTTGTCTAACGGCAAGGAATGCGTTTGTATGTCTGTACATAAGGCAACAAGTACACCAGGTAAGCGTTAATGAGAAAAGGCGAAAGAAGAATGGCTATTGTTTTGTACCTTTGGATACGTGTTTTAAAAACTGCCAAATTTGAGTCAAACAGTAAGGAATGCAATACTATTATATATTATGTTGCTTATGATATTTAAAACTTAAACTGTTTGGAGAACCGACATGTGAATTTATAATATACTAGCGGACTCGACAGACTTCGTTCTGTCAAAACAATTAATTTGCAATAAATAAAATTGCAATCTCAAATTTGAGAAATAAACTATCCTATCTTTTAAGTTGAAGAAAAGCACACATTTTAGAAGAAAAAACATTAAAATCGGTTAAGTGGTTTAGGAGTCCATTGAGGACAAACATTGTGACACGAGATTTATATATATTAAGATTACTGGCTATAATCCGCTTTAACTTAGATTTTCGAAGTATCTGGATTGATAATATTTTTTTCTTCTCTAAGTAAATCTTTATAATATCAGCTATCTGCCAGTGAAAGTCCCGTCAAAATCGACCCAGCCCTTTTAGAGACTAGCCCAAACAAAAAGACGGATTTTTCTTTCAAAATATGTTATTTCGGTATATAGTAATATGTAAATCACGAAACTGTACACATATTCTGGGAGGTAACTACTAGAAGTAATATAGGATACTTTTTATTTAAAAAAAGGGATTTTTTTACTAACGCGGGCGAAGTCGCGGGCAACAGCTAGTAATTTAATCAAACGAACCATAATTGATAATAACGAGAAATACAAAAGTGGTAACAATTCTATAAGGTTTTACCCAGTTTATTATGGAGATAGCTAGCTGGTTTATCCCGTAATCCAATGAAATTGTTAGACGAAAACCTGAAAATATTTATGTTAATTTCATGATGATGGATTACCAAGAAAGTGAGAGGGATAAAGATTTTAATCCTTCAATCAGATAGCACACATTTAAAACTGAAAACAGCTACGAGTCAATGACCGCTTGCGCGCCCTAACCGGTATGGCCGAAACTGAAAGTTACATCTTCAAGTGTTGGTGTAGGTCAGGATTCGTCGGGAAAATTTTGCATACGCCTTTACATTTGATTATATTATGGGACTTCAATATGTTCCAAATTTGAAAATCGAATCTCTATTATATTTTTTAAAAATTGATAAGTGCTGGATAGTTTTATTGCTGTATTGTTTTATTTATTTATTTCAATTACACAATTCTCTGTACTTACAGCTAAGCCAAGACGTACATAGAATAAGTAAAAATTATATTATTAACTAGCTGTTGCCCGCAGCTTCGCCTGCGTTAACTAAGATTTACAACGGGAGCTTAGTACGCAAAATAAGTAACTTTTCTAGTTGATTTTTTACACCTTGTGTCCGAAAAACCCAACTATCTTACGGAACCCTATTTTTTTCAGAATAAAATGTAGCCTATGTTACTCGTGGATAATGTAGCTTTCGAATGGTGAAAGAATTTTTGAAATCGGTCCCGTACTTTTTGAGCCTATTCATTACAACCAAACAAACAAACAAAGTATTCCTCCTTATTATATTAGTGTAGATTATTTTTTAATTACTAAATTATTATTCGGAGGTATTATCAAAGTATTTTGTAAGTTTTGAGAAAACTATGCTAATCACAAATAAGAGACTTTTGATTATTTGAACTTTCTAATCTCTGGAACTAGCAGTTGAATTTTTTTTAATCTTAAAATTCTTTTTGATAATTGAAATACTAATAAGGTAACTATTTTCGTTAAGAACCGAAAAGTGCGGAGAACATCTAGTACTAAGCCGGTTTGGAAGTAGCTTATTTTTTAGTATCCCTGTATTATTTTTGTTACGTGTAGTGAAATATATTGTCTACAAAATTTTGCATCCTTAAGAAGAGACATTAAAATTTTCGGCAATTTACCTTCCGCAAATTGTAAGCAATGTAAGTGAACCATGTGAATGAATTTTTAGTATGCTATTCTTCATCACATATCCTAATGAACTAGGATAGGAAAACACGATTAGCCAAAATATCCCAGATAGAATTTAATTCCAAAGAAGGGTTCTTTTCATGATTTTTTGCTACTTATTCCGAAACTATACGTATTCACACTTCGAAATTTTCAGAAACGATAGTAACGATACTTATCTAGCGAATTAATATAATATAATAATAAATCATGTTATTTACATATGTAGTTTATTTTATATGATATATTTTATTATATTGCATACGTTTGCGTTTATTAGTATTTCTTTTAGTTTTTTGTTCGGGGAACTAAATTAAGATTTCTTATCGAAATTGTGTAAAATGGGCGGAGCGAGAGTGGATTTTTTAAAATTTTAAATTTAAATTTAGAATTCTTAATTTAAATAAATTGAAAAATGGCTTAAATATAGGTTAAAATTTTGAGACAATTATTTTCCTGAAACAACTTTTTACGAATTGTTTCAGTTACACCCCATGAATCATGGCCTCATAAGTGAAGTTCAGCATTGGAAAACGATCGTATTTAATTATTCTCACCTAACAGTCGGGAAATCATTTCCCTGTCAAATTTAAAGCCACGCGCTCCTCTACTCACGAAAGTCACAACAAACAAACAAACAAACAAAAAATATTTTCTCACCTGATAATCGGGACACCATCCTAGGGACGGTATCTGCGCGGACACGGCCGAGACCAGCATAAGTACCGGGAACCACATGTTTGCTCGGGATCTGCAACGGGAATGCTGCCTCACTCCCGGACAGGCGCTTATATATCCACCCAAGCAACCGGTCTAGAGCCTAGTACATTAATTGATCTTTTTTGATACCATATGGGGCCTGGAAGAATAATTGCATTGTTTTTACCATTGACTCTTTGTTATTATACTATAGTGCCTAGACTTTTTCTTTCTCTCTAGTCAAGCCTTAGCCCGAATGCCAACCCCTTAGTGAGGAACAATCAGCAGCCATTCCTTTGTTACAGACTGGTAGTAGATCAGTATATACAACAAATATTTTTTTTTCTAGCATTAAAGGAACAGCTAGTAAAATAATAATTTAAAAGACCTGAATAAATATTATAAATATTACTGAAAAATTTATAAACAGTAAAAGTTTGTAAGAATGCGTATGCGTTTGTTACTCTTTCACGCAAAAACTACCGAATTGATTCTTATGAAAGTTTACTATGAAATTAATTACCTAATCAAAGCGTAGATCGATTATGCTCAAATTATTCTTTTTAAATCAAATCAAAAATATCTTTATTACGAAGGTACAACTTGCACTTGAAATAAGTAAAAAAAAGGAGTCAATAAGAAATAATAGTAAAAAAAAACTCCTTTGAGATTTTGTGTTTGTCTATGTTTTTCCCAAGTGATTCCCAAACTTTAGTGAACATAATATTTAAGTTTCGATTTTAGTCTAACTGGATGCAGCTGAACACAAGTATTTTAAATCGAGTGACTGTCTGTCTGCCCTCCCCTCCGAAGTCTTTGGGTAATTGTAAGTAATAACGACTGGTTTCAGGTTCAAACTTTCAGGTTTCTGACGAATGATAGCTGAGACCGTGAAACGTGCTTTCTGAGGCGCGAAGAAATCTCGGTATATAAATATGGTCACCCATTCACGTACCAACTACGGCAATCATAGCTTAACCTGATTGATCGACCTACACGGCTGATATAATTTAGCCACGAGCTTCATATTACTTTTATTCTTATTAGTTATATAGGTATTATTAGTTATATATTATTTCTTATTAGTTATATATTATGATCTAACTAATTTCAATTAAACTCTTATGATACAGAACTTTTTTAAGAATTCTGATTAAATAAACCACATACGGGCACACGAACTTCAGTATTGACTGAAATCGGGCAGGTCAGATCATAATACAGCATCAAGATTTAGATCTTGTGTTTCAAACGCTTTGCGGTCTGTCATAAGCTGTATTTACCATTGGTCAGATTACCTGATGGCCGGTGGGCCTTGTTCGGAGTTCGACGGAGGGTCCACTTCATCCAGTCTGTCCAGCGGTGGACGGGTAGAATAGATAATGATGATCATAATGGTACTGATAATAGGTCTATATAGTGACGAGTTAGAATTAAATAAAATATTTTTTTTGTTTTATTTAACACGTGCGAAAGGGCTTTGAAAATATTGACACAATAAACTTTGAAGCTAGAGTCCAAAATTATTTAACCTTTTCTAAAAAAAACAAATGCTTTTGTCATGATCATTGCTTATCGTTTAAAGATGCTTAGAAATATATACAAATGTTAAATTTGTACGTCTATTTCTAAGCGTTTTTCAACAAAGCTGATATACACATATATCCATTACATCCCAAACTAGAACCCTTATTGTATTATTTTAAATAATGTTATGGTCATGGCGAATAAATGGAAGATGAGTTTCGGAATGTTCTCATGGAAGCTACTCGCAAAAACTGGCATCTGCCTACCGGTTCTCAGCCGGCCATCTTTTTGTTTACTTGTCTATTTATAACGTAACTAGCCTGCACTCGCGATAATGCTCACGACATTGTAGAGTTAAAGAGGTTGTGTTATAAAAGTTTGGTAGCCAAATATATAAGGTTAATATGAACTGGTGGAAACTAATCTTATCGTTCATTGAAAACATTTAGCGAGCTATAAGCCTCAATAATCTTAATTATTTAATTGAAAGACGATCTAAAGTGATGAATATTACGGACGCCCTCGGACCTGTACGTTAATGTCTGATTTTTAAAAGCTCTTATCCTCATATAGGATGTATCTATATTTTACAGGTTTCTTGGTTGTGGCATCTTGCGAGGAGTCGGAAACGACTCACTAGATGGGAATTGGATAGACGATTTCTATAGAGTTTTACCATTTAATTATATGTGAATAATTAGATTTTAACAATAAGATTGATTATCATTTTTGTAACACCACAGTAAGTCATTACTTAGTAAGATAAAATAAATAAATGTTTTTTTTATATTTAGTTTTCCACCATATCTAATTAACACGGAAAAATTTTATCTCCCTTACCTATGGTAATGAGAATATTAAATACAAACCATTTGAGTTTTATGCTGCGCAAATTAATATTTATAAATCCACAAGAAGTTGCAGCTAAGAACTTCTCCGTCTGCGTAGGGCAATTTTTTTTCGTCTCTTTGGTTTTTATATCTGAAAAGTACTGCCTTTCACCTTTTGCTTTTAGATATAACGTATCTGCAGTAGGTAGTAGGAAAGGCCTGTGCACATTCTCACTGAATGCCCCAACCTAATGCACAGTCGTAGATCTATTCTAGGGAACCACGTATTGCACCCAGAAGAGATCAAATCTCTTGGTGTCCTAGAGGTCATAGAAACAAGACTTGGACCGTTGGTAAATTTGGTAAATATTGGCGATCACAACGATTCTACCCTGGTCGAAATGATATGAAGGCAGGCCTTGCCTGGAATACCACTTTTGGAATAATAATAAAATCTGTAGTATGTTCGTCATACCACAATAAAATATAGGTAATGAAGTTCACGGGTTTTTATGTTAGTTGTATTGACAAAAGACTGACCTGGTAGCGTTGTTTCAGTGGTGCTGGCCATCGAAGACTACCAGTTGTGTAAGAATGGTAGTGTCCACCCGAGCAGCAGCCGTGACGGTACGTAACACTTACCTAAACACGTTATGGACATGTTGTCTAACATGACTAACAACTTAACTATTAACCTTACAGAATTATATGTTTGGAGAAAAGGAAACGAACATCTTCGATGAAAATAGCTTGACTGTGTTTTAGATAGAAGTTGCAGATAAGAAGATGAAAAGAAGAGTCTTTTTAATTTTTATTTAATGAGCTTGTTAACTAAGTGAACATGTAGCTCAATTATCTAAAAAAATCAAAATCAAATAAACAAAGCAAAAAATTACAAATTGTGCAGAATGTACAGACGCTAGATCTATGGTAGGTAAGGCCAGAATTACGTAACAATAGCTAGCCTTGTACAGTGAAGTGCAAAAAGATTGTCTCCCCGCGTTTCGATAAACGTCTTCTGAAACCCCACACAGCTGGCAGTTGGGAGAGGATAAAAGGGAGAGCCTCTCAGCACAGACAATCCATAAAGGGTTGCTTGAGTTAATCCGAGGTCAAATCCTTAATGTTAATTATGACCTAATGTTGATGTCTGCCACTTCAACATTATAAGACGTGATGGGTCATAGCATAACAGGAATGGCTAACGATTGATGCTGCACTCTAACTGTTCAGTTGAATTTTTAGTTTGTATTTCAAAATTACATTTCGAGTACGAATTGTATCCAAATGTAAATAGAAATCATCAGGCCCGCCGAATATGCCGCCCTACGACTACCTACTTACGCCATTTGTCAAAAAAAGATTATTTAAAGTTTTCTCATTATTATGGTAAAAAAGAATCATTATGAAGAAAGGAGTGCGACAGGGGGATGTTCTTACCCCGAAACTGTTCACAAATGCTTTGGAGGACGTCTTCAAGACTTTGAACCGGGTAGAATGTGGCTAAACATTAACGGCGAATATCTTTCACTTTTTTCCCGACGGGTGGGTCTTAAGATGAACTTGGACACACAGCCATAAATAGGCTTTTTTGCGCCCTGTGCGAGCTTCTATAAATGCGCACTTGTTTTTTTCCGCAGTGGAAATGCTTTGCGCATTTTTTGGGAGCACGCCGAAATACTTCAGTGCCTCCCGTATTACGCTGTGTGGGAGGCTGTTAAAGGCGTTGGTGATGTCCAATGTCACCACCACCTCTTCCCGGCGTTCCGGGTCACCCGTCACTTCGTCACATCACCGTCGACTTGACATGTCCTCGGGCGTCGATGGTCGACCGACTCTCCGAAAGACCGGGTCCCGGACCCTCATCCAGATGCCGTACGTGACGGGAAGCCAGGATCCTTTCCAAGGACCCACCCGCCTTTGGTCGCACAGCCGTCGCGCTGTTCGGTGGTCGGCTCCCCTTTGGTATTAAGGTGAGCTGACCTTCCTTCCAGACCTGATGGGTCAGCAACTTATGGATACTTGTATCTAGTTTAGGGCGCCACCTAGAGGGGGCGGGCGGCCAACCCACCGATAGTCGACGTTTGACATTCCTTATTTTATTTATATCATCATAAGAACTGATAGTGTGTGGCCGCTCAACGATTCTGATCTGCGCCGACAGATCTCAGCCGGACAGTCTATGGCCTCAGGGGCAAACGAACACCCCTAGTACTACTAGCGAGTAGTCGTCCGGCGACCTGGCGACCGACGTCTGGTGTCAGTTCTACGCCGTCAATTTTAAGTTTTTCGACTTGTTTAATTTTAAACTGAAGTCAGACAATGGCCGGCCGGCGACCCTAGGGTTAAAAACTGTTGACTTCCCACTGCTAGTGTGTAGCCTCAAAAGCCGTCCGCCGTCCTTTGCCGCCCACCCTGGACGTGACGCCCGTGTGCAGTGCACGCCTTGCACGCCCGCTTGGGGCAGGCCTGGAAATCATCAGCGTAGGCCTTCTAATATAATTTAAGTACATCTTTTTTTTTGGTTGGAGCTATGGTAATGGCCCTAATGCTTCATCGGTAGTGGTGTGAGCCGGTTGGTTTCACCCTGTGATATAGTACGCAGGGGGTTGCCCCCTGCCATCCGTGCAGGGTGACTTCCACGGCTTCGTGGCACTTCCTGTGGCGGGCTTCTACCTCACCACCGTCGGATGAATAAGTACATCCGTAGATGTGGGTATATTAAAGGAGATGCTGGGATGAAAAAAAAAATCACTACGTGTAACTAAAATATCCTCGTTATTTAATTTACTAAAGTAAGAACACATTTTTACAGAATGTTAATATACTACAAAATATCTACAAAATTGTACACTATGTGAAAACTTAGAAGATAAGTTTTTAATTTACAATTAACAGAGAAAATATTCAAGTTCAACAGGCTTTTTAATCTTACATCTAGATATTTACATAGTTCTTATAGGTCATGTAAAGATAAGAATTTTAAAGCATCCTAATATCTGGCAAAAGAGTTCACAATTTGAACCCTGAGAACGTAATTTTCTTGAGTTAAAACTCTTATGTACTTGATATACAATTTACAAAATTGTTTTATTAAGGCACTGCCAGAATATCACAATAATCTTAAGCTCTATGGAAGTATTGTAAAGGATAAAAAATAGTTTGTTCAATATGTACGTAAGGCAGCGATTGGTACGGATTTTGTCATGCGGCACCTTATTCTATATATTTACAATGTAAATGAATGGAAAACGCGATGGAAGACAGCGTTTCTTGCGCCGGTGTTAATTTATCACATACTTAACTTAAACACGAATTAAAATCACAATTCTTAAATTTAAATTGTTCCCCGATTACAATAATACGTAATAAAAACAAAACTCCAAAAATAAAACAAAAATCAGGTATAACGATAGGTAACGATCATAATGAAATAAAGCGATTCGATTTCTAAATCTAAGTTTTGAACAATTTTCTGGTAACTTTAGTTTTTTTGAGTTCAGATTTACTTATAAAAGACGTAATGGTACACTTTGTACATTTCTTAATTAACAAATGAAAGCTGAAAATATATACCAATGTAATTAAGTTACTTTTGGTTTCAATGACGAATCACTTATCTTAGACATAACGCGTGAACAAGAAACGAACGCAAGATCGTAACACAGTAACTAATATAATATAACTGGCCACAATACTAATTTGCTCCATAGAAATCTCCAAAATTTTTAAAAGCTTAGCGTAGAGATACGAATGCCTTCGCATACACAGAATAAAATTAATACTTAACAAAGAAAGAAAGAATGTGGTGCGTTTTACAATAGAAAATATTTGTAAAGTGATGAGATTAATAAATTGATACCTACAATGTACACATCAAAATCATTTCAGGTCCCTAGAATTTTTCTTAACTGTATTCACCAAAACAACATCAATTACAAATCTTTGGTGTTCATCCACTACGGAAAATTCGGCACAAACAAAATGACATTAAGGCGCAATTTAGATTAATATTACGAACACATTTTATTTTAAATTTACGTTATACAAGCTAATATTGAGATTTTAAGTCCTTGAAAAGCTGCGAAACAGAATCAGTTAACTGGTTTCATTAAATTGTACGTATACTTTCCGGGTGTGTTTATTATCATTGATAATACGTTGTGAGATAAAGTTCATTCATTTGTGTAAAATATCATTGATTATGGTTGATAATATTTGTATCATGTGAATGAACAACGCAATGATTTGTGCAAATTCCAATTCTGACTAGACAATCTGACAATCGACCTTATCTTTGATCATGTTGATATTCACGGTCATGATATTCACGGTCAATTCGGATTCCACGTCACCGGTAGATCAATAAAACACTGATTTAAATTAGGAGGTAGCTTACGTGACGTTTCATTTAAGACTTCAAAAACTTCGCAACTTTTCTTTGACAAACGCATCTATTTTCTATGCTTAAGGTTTAATGTGTCGGTGGCATTTAAATAATATTTATGCTAATGAAATACATCTTTTAAATAAATACTATATCGGAAGGTATTGGTCCCGAATTATAATTTTTAAACAAATTATAACGTTTTGGACCCATCGGCAAAAAGTGATTATTAAATTATTTAATTCACACTCGCATCAACATGCTCTGCAAATGATTCGCTATGAGTATCGCTCTGCGATTTTGTGATCCTTAACCTAGTCTTACTTTAATATATTTTAACACATATCACAATTGAACTCGACACTGAAGCGGTCGAAAGAAGTTTCAAAGTCCATCCGGACGCAATCATCCGCGTCACGACGGGCGTCAATCATGTAAGTTTTTGCTGAGTAGAAGGCTGTTGTGTGGGCCAGAAAGGTGTCTTATTAACTCCGGTAACGCTTCGAATGTCAACTGGCAAAAACAGCAATTGAACCTACCGGGCGTGTTGGTTCTACCGTCGTTTTCGCTCGACGATATAACGTTTCGATGTACCGAACACAGGTGTTTTAGCAGATGGGCTTTCTGTTTAAACATGGCAACGCAGAGTCTACATGCAAACGGTTTCTCACCCGTGTGAACTCGCAGATGTGTTTTGAGATTCCACGACATACCAAATTGTTTTCCACAGTATTCACAGCGATATTCTCGTACGGGCGCCTGTTTACTTGAACCTTGCTCGTGTTCCGTTGATTGTGAATCATCACCTCCCATTTGTGGTTGACAAAGCCAAGGTCCCCAAGATCCTGCACTTGGAGGTCTGTATTTGAGAGCGTCTTCGTGTCCAGATATGGGCGGTGTTGTACTCCTTTCTGGTAAATATGGAGGCGCTGATGCACTGAGTTGATGTAAGGCACCGAGTCTCGCTACACCAGCCGCTACTCCCGGTGCTTGTGCGTATCTCAAATGCGCCATCTCTTCCAGGTAACTAGGCGGGAATGCTACGAAAGGCGGGTTTTGTGACGGAGAATTGTGGAAGCCAGGTCTTCTCTTTCGGTGAGGTGTGACAACGTAGTTTTCAGGTGACGTCTGTACAAGAGCCATAAATTCACTATCAGGTGGTTTTAAGCTTCCGTATTCCTCTAACTTCACAGTTCTCAAGTCCAATTCGGGCGGTTCCAAGTAATGTGATTTTCTTTTTGTTCTTTCTATGTTTCTACCTATCCGATCGTTTAGTAGTTGTCTTCTGTATACTGTTTCCTGTGGAGGGTCGTCTTGGCTTGATGATGTAGATCGTCTTCTGTCAATGTTCTGAAAACAGATTTTAAAATAATATTAAATTTCAAATCCCTTTTTCATACTTTGCTGTCTAGGCTTTTTCAGAGACAAGTTTATTAGATATTAATATGTATTTTAAATTAGACCTCATAATATTATGTTTATGTTTTCTGAGATTCATTTACTTAATAAGTATATTATGTTTAATTTTTTAGAACCTATTTATATGCAGGTATATGTAAATAAAAGTATTTTTTGGCTATAAATTTAAAATATTTTTATGCTCACCTTTGCTGGTACTGTTTCTACGTCTAAATCCTGCGAGTCATCATGTTCGCTGCTATTATTCTCTGAGTTTCTTGCAACTGACAAGTTAACTGGATTTGATGAACTCCGTCTGCGTGATTTTACTCTGCCACATTCATCTCTCTTTTCCGAGTCGTGTTCATCATCTTCCCTTTCGTCATTGCTACTGGTTGACATACTTTCTTTCTTTATACTTAAAGACTCTGATTCACCTCTGTCTTTGTCTTTGCTATAACTGGCACCCGGTGTGACTCGTTCACTTTCTGAATGTGAAGATCCTGATGGTGCGTCATGTTTACTGCTTTCGTTACTGTTTATATCTGTCTTTAGATTTTTTCCTTTTAATCGGTCGCATGATCTGTTCCTTTCTTCAGCCTGTTGTCTTTCTTTTGTCGATTTCCATACGTCTGACTTAATTTCTAGTAGCTCGAATAGCTCTTGCATATCATCAATTTCTCCAGACTGAAATCAAAAAAGTATTTCTATAAATAAAAGTTCATATCTACATCAAACTTGTGATTGTATTTTAATTACGTTAAAACTTAGACCTTAGTAATATCGATTTCAGCAATTTACATTAAAGAAAACACAGTGGGGCATAAATAAATACTTTTGTTACTAACCCTATTGGGGTACATATTGCTATACTCTTCGCCTAAGACTTCTCCAGCATTTTCAGGAGGAGGCTCAGTAATGGTATGTATATTATTATTTAATACGTTACTTACCTCAATATATGCTTGTCCACTGTATAAAAATACGAGAAGATGTTTCATAAGGGTGCTGTTGATGCCCGACATGTGAATTGTCACGGGATTTTCTATCGATGGTGTATCATCGAGGATTTTTCTGGAAGATAAAAAAATAGCGATTAGATTAGACACAAATGCACTGAAGGTTTGCGTATGGTTTGCGTCTTAAGTTTTACAAGTCAATTAAAGTTGACAATAAAGAGGTCATTTTATATTTCTTTATTTCTGCATCGATCTCGAAAATTTATTCCGTACTCTCTGCTTGAGTTGGTTACTGATGCAGACGTCAGCACTACTGTGTTTAGAATTGAAAGGAAGACAGGCAATGTCAATACTGGCACTGGCAATGTCAAAACGTATGGATTTCTTACGTAAGTCCTGGGAAGTTTATGGGCGATCTGACCACTTTGGGTCAAGTTCAATAGCCAGGTTTTCAACTTTGGCTTAAGCGTTTGAGTTTGCTGCTTACCTGATTAACGGACTAGCTGCAGCCATGACGATACGGTGTGCAGCTAGCGGCACCGCGTCATCACATACCAGCACCAGGTCGGAGTACCTGGCACCTCTCCACGCCGCGCCCACCTCGTTCAAGATGCAGGCGTGGTGTTTGCCGTACGTCAGTGTTAGTAGGCCCTCGCCCATCATTCCAGCACTGCAACAAAAAATAAATAATTGTAGACAAAATGCTAATATATTTTCCTGGTTTTTGTTACTGATACTAAGCATCATTTATATCTTCCCATTGCTGTGCAAGAACCTCAGATGCCAAGACGATAACTTTTGGAAATTGCTACACCATCACAACATAACGTCATAAAAAATTTATACAACAAAATTTAAAAAGAAACAGATTCTAATTAATTTGAAAGTGTGAAATAAAGGCTAACCAATTGTTAATTTTAAGCAAAAAAATACGAATATCATAAACAAATTGAAAGTTAAACGAAATCAAGTGTTACATAAGTATTAAGATCCGCATGATAGCGTGCTTCTTCCTGCATACACCAATTATAATAGAACAACTAGATTTCGTGAGCTTAAACGTGCACGAAAGGAGCATAAGTGAAATCAGATAAAATTGAGGCTCGACCATTAGTTCATTACTCCCAATCTATGTCAGAAGAAGGTCGAAACAACTGAACCGTAGCTGAATCGAAATCATCGCCAAGCAAGCAATGATTTGGATCACAATGGCGATTCAAATCAATTTCCTAATCAAATAAAAAGGTCGAAAGGTGAGATGAATGTAAATGAAGCTATGCGATCTCTGACCATCAGGCAAGCGTAGAAAGGAGCCTTGGCCTAATAAAGCTAATGTGCTTAGCGCAAGAACGTTTAAAAGACGATCAACAATTTCGAATTTTACGGATCTTTTGCAAGAGTTTGTGGCATTGTCTGCTATTGTGAGCTAAACAATTATTTAGTGTAAAGACTAAGTAATGTAATGTCTGCCGTTCTCGCGTGTCAGTAGGTTTTGACACGATTTTGTAATCGGTTAAGTGTTTGGATATAGCTAGTTGGTATCACTTCAAAATTTATTAAGAATTTGAACTTGATACGTTATAATAACATTTACTATCTCAAAATATTATTAAATAAAGCACGTATTAATAATTATTTTTAAAGCATATTTTAAGGGATTTATGCGAGTATCCTAATATTTTGTATTCAGAACAATTGTACCTAATTAGTCACATAAAACATAATATGTGACCAGGAGTGGACGGTGAATTTGATAATTTGGGCTACTTGGGGCACACTTTTGTAACTAGTCGTAATGTTAAATGCATAACTTCTGTAGTAACAAGTAAATAAGGGGGTAAGCTTATATTATTAATATTATGTCACATATTATTCATCTTATTAGTTCCTTTAATTTATATTTCATATGGCTTGAACAGCTCTGGGCGGTAGCCCAAAAAGCTCATATTATGTAGATTTGTCACTGACGTATTAGCAAATTAACCTCCAGCTCGTTATCTGTGTTTACGTCCCATCGCCCAATCACCCATTAATTGTCACTAGTCGGCCAATCAGAGTTCAGGACATGTGCAGTGTGCAAGTATCTCAGTACAAATTTGGCGGAATTTGTTTTCATACAGAATGCCTTAATTATTGCTATTTTTTTATTGATTATTGCTCTGTTCCGGTTATTTATATTATGCTCGATTGTTTTACCCTCCTTTCAAAAAAAAAGTCGAATGTGAACTACTGTCCATTTCATTAATGTTTTATATTATTTTCTTTATACTTTAGTTTCTATTAACAATGACGTCATTCAATCTAGTTGAAATGATCGTGAAAGATTGAACAAGTTTCATCTGGCTACATTTGTCGTATTTTCAGGCCAGCGCGGACGCAACGATGCGAGTCAGGCTCGCCTGCCATTGTTCGTGTGAAACCACACGAAACGAATATAAAATGCTTGTACTTGAACGCAGTCGCTAAGCATATTTGAAAGGTTTTTTAATTTTTAATAAAATTCTTTTACACATTTCTATGCGCGATGCGTTATGTTTGACAATGCCCTCTAGTAACAGATTGAGGAACTTATTTTGTTACGCTAATCTGTTACTAGGTGGCGTTATTTCACATAACCTGATTTCATATTTCTTTCAAGAGATGGCGCTGTCTATAGAATAACGAACTGAATGCTACTTAATTACTGCTGTTAACGCAGAAATACTTTCACAAATATAAACTACCTACAATGTGACCTCAAATAATTTATATGGAATATATAAAAATCTTTTTATCTGTAACCTCACAATATTTTTATTTACTTTCACAAAGCATTAACGCTTGGTAATAAAAATAATAAATATAATATCTATTATTTTTATATCTGTGTACATTTATTTTTAATTTAAGCACTTACATAATAACTTTTTTTGCATATTTACTTTCTTTATACAATCATAAAATGTTTATTATATAAAATGTCATGTTTAAATTTTTGAAAGTTAGTATCTTTTATTGTCCTTTGAAATTATAGTATAGGTACCAATGAATTTAAAAACATGCAAATTAGAAGCAATCAAAATGATAATGTATAAAACATAAATCGCTATCGACACTAAAAATAACATCACATTAGTCTGTTATAAACAAATTTAAATAATACATAATTAATGTCTATACAAAATTATAAATAAACAGGAAGTGTTGGAGTCAATAAAAATATCTCAATCAAGTATAACTCAAGGTCAGATCATTAAAGAAATATACACTCGTTACATAATCCATCCATTAATTAAACACACGCCGAGAATGGTCAAGTCGCATTATTACCGTTTACCCTGTCCATATAGCCGTTAATGGTTTATGACCACTCTACAAGGAGGAGTTCGTACTTCGTAGTGATGAGATTTGCTATCGACACTCTTTATGCGTCTGCATGCTCTTGAGTCCGCATAGAGTTTAGTTCGCATGATGTTGAGTCCGCACTCCACACAGTACGTCTGCATAGTTTAGGGTTCGCATAGTTTTATGTTAGCAATTTGAAGAAGTTGATATAATCAAAGAATGAATAGATTTATGATAGTGAAATTGTACTCAACATTTTGAATTACATGTATCGCTAGCATCCTAAGATTAAGAGCTTTCAAATATCTTTGTAACACTTTGAATTCATATTGGCAGTATTAACAAAAGATTTCAGGACTACCCTATAAGTTTTACTGATACTGGACTTAGCTTTTCTGTCCATATCGATTTTTCGGATATAGCACTGTACATTTCATGCAACAAATAGCATCTTATCGATAAGGTGCATCTCTAAGGGTGATATTAGCGCCGTATAATTGCAGTTAATTACATTGATTTACATGAAGCATATCAATGCTATAGCCTCAATAAATCTATTCATCATCCGGGTACCGGCACATGAATTTAGGTCTGGCATACCTGGGATTTCAATCTGGCTTTCATTGTTGTGCCTTGGCAACTGCAGGGAATTTCTTATACACACTTCCCATTGTTAACTCGAGTTGCGTCGTTAAAGTTAAGTTTTGTATTATGATATACGAAACACCATGATAAGGTTGTCAGTTTTGAAGTTTGAAGTTTGTGAATGTTTTGGGCAATGGGGAAAAATGAGATTCAACTTTTATTGGTAGGAATGGTTGAAAGAGGAGAAATATTTTAGGGCACTGTGTATTCCCCAAAAACATAAGCTGGCAAGGGGATTTGCAGAAGGAGATTGAGAATAGTTTGTATAACTTTTCAAACATTTATATGGACCTCCCTTGTCCTGAAATATGAGATTTTTCCATGAGCCTCAGGTGAGCATGCTACTTATGCTAGTTGTTAGGTTCAAACGATAGTAGGTTCGGCGCCCGGTATACCCACTTAAATATGGCATAGCTAATTTCCAAAGCGATTTCACAAGCTGTAGATGACAGTAGCTATTAATTGAGCTGGTCGCAGGAAACAATAAGTAAATGTAGACGGTCGAACGTCGAAAACTAGTTTACGAAACCTACGGTTGTCGGTGTTGCAAGCTATGAAATTGTAACCGCCACTGTTAGCCTACTGGAGCGTAGGATTGAGAAAAAAATTTCCACTTTCCCTGTTCATTGCTAAATAATTGTGTTACGAAAATGCTAACACACTCGTTCATCATCATGATCAGAGTGGATCAACTTCATGTCACTCGTCCGCTATTTTCGATTGGTATAGACCGTCGCCTTTGGAAATCGATTCTTTTCTATACCGAAGACTCGAACTGCGATGTCACAGTTCTCTAGCGTATGCGACCGACTATCATTTTAGTATACATACCTACAGGATTCTTATATAGTAACTATATAAAGAGTGCAGTCATATTATTAACTGCGGAACTGTGATATTAAATATTCACATCATAAAAATATTATGAATATAAGATTTTTCACAAAATTAATGTATTAAATACTTTTGAACGACACGAAAATAAGAAGACTAACTTTTCAAAGGTGAAAATATAATATGTCGATTTTCTCAAAACACCTTATTTTATTGAAAAATAAATTGCTAATATTACATACATATTATGACCAAATATTAATACAAAACAGCACATCCATATAAGCATTGACAAGGTCCATTATTATTTATAGTTATATAATTTTTGCATTTTGGTAACGGATTTAAACCTATAAAATATTTTAGTATTAATTTGGTAGACAGTTGAATTTATATTTAAATTTTATTATAAACTACTGGACCCGACATACGCACTGTGCTTACTGTCGCGTAAATATGCTGTCTGAACCAAGTGTCATTAGAATGTCATTATTTCGCATGTTAAGTCTATATTTTCTACGCAATTTGTCTATATTTTATCACCGTTGAAACTTTCCTTGGACTCCTACAAATATATCAAGACTAAAATTAGCCAAATCGGTTCAGCCGTTCTCGAGTTTTAGCGAAACAGCTATTTAATTTTATATTATAAATAACACCTACTTAAAACTTTAAAATCGAAACTAGCTTTACTTAAAACGCCATCAAAAAACACCACCGTTTTAGAATAAGCAAAGTTTTGACAAGTCTCTAAGGGTTTATAGTTTATACTCTTAGAGACTTGTCGTTGCTTATGCAAATGCCGAATGAATTTGTAATAAAATTTAGTACTTTAACTATTTATAATCGGATTCCATCTAAGCCAGCTTTTCTATGAAGACTAGCAAAACTATTAATTCTAAATTTTACAAAAATTCTAACACTAATGTGTAGACAGACAAAACATCTCCATTATGAAAACGACTATCTCGAGATCTTTAAGTCTAATCAATGCAAACTAAAAAATATAAATACGTTTAGGATGGAGTAAATCGTTATTTTTATTGGAATCTTGCATAAACGGATGTTGAAATTAATCCAGCGTAATTTATCTCAATTTAGCTACTAAATTCATGTCTCACAAATGTCAGTAAGGCTTTAGATGCATTTGGTTAAACATAAAAATTAACAAATAAAAAAAAACAAGTTTAACGCAATGCAGTATTGGAATAAGGTTAATTCGATAAAGGCTTAACAATCTAAATTAGCATATTTAGCCTACATTTCAATCCCAAACCTAAACTGTGGATATTACAAAACATTTTTCTTAAAATTGGGACAAAGAAACCGCGATAGCCCTGTTTATTGTCATGTTTCTTTAAAACAAACAGATAAAAATAATTTGGACATGACATGCTTGAAATAAGTAATGAATGAACACGTGTAAACATTATCTCAATAATGAGGACGAAAAATAGTGCATGAAGCACGTCTGTGGCACGATTGCATGCGGCAACGCTAGATAAACGCAATGCAACAGATTTATTGAACAATTAAAGTGTCCAGTATCCAGGTTAGATCTCAGCATGGCCCGATGGATCGCACTCCGAGGCCGCCAGTCAGGCCCATTAGCCACAATCGCAGAAAATCCCATGACATGACGTATTCATGCTCCATTTACACGACTGAAATGATCGCGCTAATTGAATCGCATCGATGTAAACGTCCAAACGTTTACAATATACGTCGACGCTTGTCAGTGTTGCAATATTTTGCATTCGTGAATGAGCACTCAAAATGATCCTCATGGCGCAATTGTAAAATGTGGCGAATGGACTTAGCAACAGACCCCTTCCCGTGCTTCTAACCGCGCAATGTATGACAGAAAATAGTGATGTAAGCCGATAGTTGTCAAACAGGAAATCGCGGGGCGCGTGGCCGACGCCGCGCTTTGTGCCGACGGCCTTCGAAGTGTTTAGTGCCACTGCGCTGTACCACACATCATTATGTAATGCCAGCTCTTCAACTCATTCATGAGAGCCACGGTCAATTTAGCAATCTCTATCGACACTTGTTTAGATGAAACAATTAGCTTCTATAAAGATTTCCGGCATACACTTGTTTATTATTAACCGGCCCGTATGAAATTACGTTTCGGATGAGATAAGGTTATCGCAAAAGTTTCTTACGTACGAAAACAAGGAATTGGACGAATTTATGTTGGTCCGTCCGAATTTTAGATAACAAGCTCGACTTGACCCGAGAGCTTGCATCGATTCCCACTTTGTTGAACATAAAATTTCAAATTGACCTTGTGGGATTGAACGACGAAGAATACTGGCATTAGTTGAAAATGGTACAATACGAGATGTGTACAATAAACATGCGAATGGTCAACACAATGCCTTGCGGAGATATGCAAAACGAATGATGTATTGTTGCATTAGACTAAATGTAAGGGCGTGTTCTAACACATAAGTCATGGTTCGTGCAAACAATGATACAGCTGCTACAACACCAGGAGTAACCACACGACATACCACACAAATTGTATTCAAATCCGCGTTAGATCCTATGTCCAAACAGAGTTCGTTGGCAACTGACAAATGGGTTTATTTATAAATGCCACTGTACCCTTGCGAGAGAGTCTTGGGCCGAAAGCGCGAATGAGTTTTACCTTCGATGATGCTAAAATAGCTTCCACAGTTACAACTCTTACCTTGCGTTTGATTGACGATTGATCGCTTGTGCCAGATACTTGTTAACTGACACGGCAAACAACTGGTCTACCTATAATTTATTCGAACTGAGACTATTTTGTCAGTCAATGTCTAGTATGGACAGAAAAATTGTAAATCAATATGTCTTATTGTATCTATTAATAAATAACTTCACTGACAACGTTATGTTGGTTGAAATGTTAGAAAATTGGAGTTATTCGACGTATTAGGGCATGTTTCGTTTGTCTATTTGTTCCTATGACAATGTGCTTTGGCGTTTCTGATATTTTCGCAATTCCAGTATCAAAATCGAGTTCGTGTTCGACATTTTGCGATCACCGTAGCAGTTAGATGACTATTTATAAAGAACGTGTCTAAGAAAAGGTCGAATTTGATTGTCGAGAGTCATTTGAATATCTCTTGAGTTATTACAGAAAATTATGTTTTAAGACACGAGCATTTCTCACGCTGTGAAATATAACCCTGAGTTAGTTTTTGAAATCAATGCCGTCATTTGAGAATCGGTTTTATAAATTCGAGTCGCATATATAACTTTTGTTATAATATTTAAATAGCAATAGTTTTCGTTTACTCAACAAACTATTCGAGGTGAACCAGACCCGTCAAGGTCTGTTTTGAAATAGGATGGCACTTGACCTTCAGGATGAAAGTCAACATATTGCGCAACGCCGAGTCCCACAGTCCAATGCTAATAACCGATACATCGGAACCTGGTCATGACCCACATAGCTTGTTCAAGGATTTCACATATTTGGAAGGTGAAGATTTCAAAACTGCTAGAATCTTAAGGCGCGTTTAGTTAGTGAGCGTCAAGGTAAAATTAATAAAATGTTGCATTCGCTCAGAATTCGATTTTTCTTAAACTATGCTGTCATCTTTGTTTTCAATCTATAACCGCTCTTTGCATATTTATAGAAGAAATATAGTACTGTAAAATAAAACGTATGTATATTATGAGAACCAACTAGATTGTACATTACTCCTTTCTACTGGTCTAGGTTGGACTGGCACGCACACACGCGCTGTGTAGGTGTAGCGCACACAGATGTGGGGCTGCGTTTGCGCATGTTGTAAAGCGTGCGTAGATCCGCAGTGCATTGGTGGGGAGAGGGGGGAAAGTGGGGAGGTGGGGGCGGTAGGGCCGGCGAGTGGCCCGCGATTTTGTAAGAGCGTTTTATTTCAAGGTCATCCGAGCAGTTTTTAGAAAGTTACCTAACCCAAGTGTTAGATAAAATTCAATATTGAACATAACTTTTACACGTTCGAATGTTAAATCGGTTCATAGTTGTAATGGGTAAATAGCAAGCGTTTCTAATATTTTAATTTAAAATAATTCTATTGTTATCTAAATCCAACGAGGTCGGTTACATTATTTAAAAAGTAAATGTAAAAATACAGTAAATATTGAAATTCAAAACAGAGATTGGAATGCTAATCACAACTCATTAAAATTCACAAAAGCAATGTTAATATTGCTGATATTTTTTAAATACATTTGGAAATTAAGAATTTTATTCTCTTTAATAGACAACTATGTCCCTGAAAGTACTTCCTTGAAAGAGGGACTTTCGATTTTAATCTGGTCGTCACGGTTAGGTGCACTCACATGGCGTCAGACGTTTTAATGTTACCGAGCATAGGAAATACAAATTTCTTTTCAGTGAAAGAGTAGTTCTGAAACCCTCACTGAAAGGAGAGTTATATGTTACTCCAGTATTCTTGAAAACAAATGTTTCCGTGTAAAATAAAGATTTGGGATTGTAAAAAATTGTAATACTTCAGGCGTTTCACCTAAATATTCAAAGTACTGAACTATTTCAATATAGTCATTTGAGCTATAATAGATTATTGTCATATAGACAGAGCCCACTCTCCCTAACTATATTTCACAAGCCTCCATATAAGTCGTGTTGATCTTCTCTCTGTTGTCGAAATGATGAAATTTCGCTGCCATTTCGTGCTTGCGCAACCGTTCACGCTAAATTTTGCTGACAGAGAAAGTATACGAAAGGTTTTACGTAACCGACACGTAACGGACTCTGGTTTTGATTTCCTCGCTTTTACGTTCGTTGTTACGTCATCGGGGTGAATTTGAATTATATTTTGAATTTGAACATTTTATTATTAAATTGCAAGTTACTTACTATTACTTTGTATTACGTGTAACATTTAATGTGTCGCCTTTCACATTTTGTCATTCTGCTTATTGGGATAGTGAATTGAGGTTTATAACTTTTTAGATGCATTGATATCTAGTATTAATGCAATTTGTAATATGTTTTGTGTTTAGTCAACGTTGATTATTTATAAATTCACTAAAATGGGAACACAATCTGGAAGATGTTTAAAAACATCACATGTTTTGCTGTATTTTTCTGTTTATAATACAGTGGAACAAACAAATTAAATGGATCAGTTTGAACTGTAAAGACTAGGAATAAAATTATCATGCTAACCGTTTATTTCGTTTTCCAATGATGATTGAAACGAACAATAAAATAATATTATGATATTTTGTCATAAATTACTGCGCAATTCTTTATGTTGACATAATATATTTTCTTATTTGTTGGTTGTTATAATTTTTAAATGCAGCAATTTATTTACTTGTTATTCTTACATCAACAACTTTTTGTAGTAGTTGTTGATGATAAATCATTCTTTGATCGAGTCTTGATAGATTGTGGCATTTACGATTAATAAATGACAGCTAAATAACGTTTAAGTGGGATAATGCTAAAGACAAAGACGTAGGGCATTGAAACTAGGTAGATATATTTATCATATTTTGTGTCATTTATACAGGTTATTAATTGTAGACATTTGTAATATAATTTAAATACCAATGAATATTACAGACTTATTGTAAAAATAAATTAAAGACATGTTCGAGTCTTTTGATTAGAATAGGTTTTAAAAACGAACGACAAGATAAAAAGTAATTTCGCGAGGCAAAATCCTACATACAATCTCGCCATTAATACATTTTAACAATACGAAGCTTGCGTAACATAAAATACTGAGGAAAATATTAGATATTTTCACACCGGTACGTGACTTGTAAGAAGTACAGCGAACAACGCAATATTAAGTTTTCTCTAGAATATGACGTTCGTCGATGGTAAAAAACAGACCTTATACGGAAACATGGTTTGCGTTATATCTCTCTTCGAAAAAGTGCGGATGCGTTTTGAAAATACATTTAACAAAAACCTCATTTTAGTGTTTATCAAAAAAGAAAATATATACTCAGCTTAACGTTAAAACATCGATAGGAGAAAAGTGATTTGTATGGTAATTGTCTGCCGCATAGATGACTTTTTTTTCGAATGGACCTATGCTGTTGGCCTTAAGGCCCTTCATCGAAAAAGTAGAGGAGCAGATGGCTCATCTAAAACATAGATGGCCTATGCAGTTGATCTAGTTTTTGGTATTTCAGAAAGAGAGGCAGAATTGGCAGTATAACATATACCAAGACTATTCTAGAATCAATCAATGTCCGTGATCTGCCTCTAATTCATTCTTAGCTAACGATTTTACCATTTATTTTGATGAACTCTAAATGCTCCTATATTTTTTTAATGCAAACTCCTTTTTAATGGCTCATTTGGCACAATTAGATAAGCTGATCCACGGACAGAACTTCGCCTTATGACTGATAGAAAATTGGGACATACTAATTGACCGTTGCATATTATTGGCACTATTTAACATACAACATGTGTCATGTAACACAAATGCCCATTAATATACTCGTACATTGTAAACGAATGATAGTTGATATAAGTAGAGTAAGTCACTATACAAATTAAATTATTAGTGCCTATAATTGTTACCTAGCACGGCAAGATTGGTGAAAAAAATGAGCAGAATTTCATTGTTAGGATTCATATTTTAATATAAAAGGTAAAGTTAAATAAATTACACATTATACAAGATATCGAAAGACTTAATTAAACAGATTAAGGTATAAAGGAATCAAAAGTAATACATTAGATAGGAAGTGAAAACATGTATTTTTTTCATCTTCTATGTGCGTTCAGATTAAATATATGGTAAATATAGAACTAACCGTTGATCAGGGGTTGCACAAGCCATATTTTTGTTATTTTAATGCTGAGATAACATATCATTTGTTAAGACTTCCGTGGTAACTTGCGTATCGTGATTTTCTTACACTTCAAGTAGACATTAATAAACTTACAATGAGAATTATTTACATGCAACAATATTATCTGAATTGCATCAGCTCTTGTGAGAAAATTGTCTTTTTCCTTTATTACCGCTTATTCTGATGACTAATTGGAATTTCAAATATCCTGCTTTTAACCAGTATTGTCTATTTCTTGTAAAAAATATGAAATGCCATATCATATACTTTACTGTTCATTTGCAGCGTGTGTGTATAAAATTTACGGAATTATATTACATAAGGTACAATTAATCATACATACTAACATTTTGTTCCTAAATTTTAAATGATCTACACTCAGATCTATAAGAAGCACATTTGGCAAATTAAAAAGCTACAAAACGAAAGGTAAGGCTAATCACTACTATTAGCTTTATTCTAAGTCTAGTAATATTACTTTCTTTTATTCTCTCTATCTCGCCTGATTTCGAGGAGACCCGTGCCCAGCAGTGGGACATACTACACTACATAGGGTTAATACTTTACTACTCCACTTTACTTCTTTTATTGATTTTGTGACTACGTAATACCATTTCTATATTTTTTTCCGTTCCTAGTTGTAGTGAGCATAGCTGGGTGCTAATATTTGTAATATATTTTTTCAAATTCAAATTGTCAATTGAATTTGAATTTGATATATTCTTTAAATTTTCTACAGCGGCTTTTATAATCTTTGACCGTCAGCGTTGCGTAATTTAATAACGAATACCGCGGAAAGTGCGATTGTTCTCATTTCTCTAATTAAGAGCGCGGAGATTGCCCAAGTGAGAGATGTTCCGTAATGCCGAGATAGTTATCGTCTTTCACAACATTGTTAAACAGAGGCCGAGGTCTTTGTGACGACATCGTGTTCATTAAAAAGCATTCTCGTTGCGAATTATACGTGCGTTTTTTAGAAAATTTTATTTTAATAACTTTTATGTTTTCTAGCTGTTTCTGGACAACGTCTTACAATTCGATTGAGCTGGCTGCACGCATGAAAAAACATGACTCATGCGGCGTTACCTCGCTCTGAGGCGTTCCATGCTTGAAGTGAAAGCGAGAGCGCTGAACGAGCGACAAAGAGGCACAATCGGCCCATTAGTATTTTCTTATGACGTTGTCACGTTCAACTATCGTCAGTTAACCGATTTTAAATATAACCGATTTTTTTACATAGATTAGTGTTTAGATATCATAACCGTTTTTCGTAGCATATGTTTAATTTGAAGTCATTAAGCATAGGCTGCGAAAATAGTTCAAATACAACGCTCTAAGCGCGAAAAGGTAAAGACAGACAACAAAGACACTTTCGCATTTTAATTTAGCGTGGATAGAACAAAGTTGAATGATGCAGCTCGAGTCGCTTTAACAATGGGAAGTGTAGTGTGCATAAGAAATAGGCTGTGACAATATATATTATATACTTCAGTTGCATAGGCTAAATAGTCAGCGCAATCGAGAATTTAAAGAATGAATTAAATCGCTGCGGAACGAATTAATAGCTACTATAGTTATGGTATGATTGCGCAGTAGTCTAAATTCGGTAATGACCTGTCTTGATTCCTTTACCAAAATGGATCCTCGAATTGAATCATGTTTGGATAAAACAATGACTCATCGCGCAAAAGGCATTCTTATGTTTGAAACTTTAAATGTACGTAACATTTACATATCAATGGCTGACATTACAATGATTATAATACAATTATCTTTAAAGTTTGTGTATTGGCCGTTGAACAGCGCTTTACTAGTGTTATAATGTAGTTATAACTTTTTATGGGATAAAAATAAAGCAAATTAGAAAATTTTCACTTAATATGATCAACTATTTCAACGTGTAAACGTGAATTATTTTCGGGTTTGTGAAGTTACGATGATATTAAGTCTTTTTTTTTGAAGATCCATCTAAAGTTGACTCGGATTTAAATTGCAACGTAAAGTACAATGGTACTAACATATGAAAATTCGTGGCATATTTACTGGTGTTCCAATTTCTTTTCATTCATCTTATTGGGATGAGAAGACGGAAAATTTAGAATCGAACGAAGATTTCCTCATATGACTCACAATATAAAGAGTTCCTGCGATAATAGGCACCTACGCTAAATTTAGAATTACATTAATATAAAAGTAAACAAAATGATTTGATAAATTATTAAGGTTTGTATCTGAAAATAGAACTGTAGGTTACATATTAATAATCACATGCTACTTTCGCATTACAAAAGTCTTTTTATGTAAGCATTGTCTAGCAAATATGAAAAAAGAAAGTGCAAGCATAATTCGCTTTTGGGAATGAGCAACAATGGCTATAATTGCGTAAACGATGTCGCAATCGTACCAATTGTAGCAAATTTCGTGGTGGACTAGTTACCGAAAGATAACAGTTTGACATAAATTCACTTGCACCGTGATTATCTTACTTTAGTATGTAATTGTCGATTATTTAGTTTAATTTTTAACATAGGAAACACAGAATGCTTCAATTCTTCTTTTATTTCCGCTAAGATTAAAGGGATAATTTCTTTTGAAGAGTATGTTTTTTAATGAAACGTATGGTGAAAGTCTACTTAATATATTGCAGTCAATATATTAAAGATCGAAATTATTTTGTTTAAAACGATATACGCAGTGCGAAAACATCTTTTATTTATTTATATATTTGTTGAATACTTCTATTATAGAAACAAAATATAAGTATTCAGAACGTCCTGTATTTATATTTGTCGATAATAAACCTTACTTATAAAACAACATTTGCAGCATAATTGTTTGCTCTTATCTAATTTGTTGTTGTACTATTTAGTACATTCGTACTGACATTTTACTTAATGTAAATTGTTGGTGCAATTCAATAGTTAGTTCAAATTTCAACTTAGCATTTGATTTTAATTATAAATCAATTTTAGTAAAAATCAAATTTGAATGTAGAGTGAAAGTAAGCTAGGTACTTTGAGATACCCGATCACTTAGTAGGTCCATCTAGACGGATTTGAGAAGGACAATTTAAGTAAAGGCTGTCAAACAAATTAATTATACTATAATGATGCCTTACATTTGACTAACATGATAGAAAAAAAAAATTAACTACCTACCTAATTTATTTCAAGAAATCAAAGTATTGTCCACTATTGAATTAATATAATTTTATAAAGAATGTAATATGTCTATAAAACCTTTTTACTGATACTGTTTCAAACGTAGAATAGAAAGGGCCTGTTTCACAATCTCCAGTTAAGTACCCAATAGGCTATCGGCAACATATTTGACAGGTATTTGACAGATACTCCATACTCTATCTGTCAAATATGTTGCCGATAGCCTATTGGGAACTTAACTGGAGATTGTGAAACAGGCCCTTAGTATATTGTTTTGTGGGCTATATAAGAGAAGTACAATATATGTCACTTGATTTAGCATTTACAACCTACCTAATAATATCTTTAGAAAAGCATCACTAAAGTTACCACTTTCAGGGAACAATAATAAATTGGCAACATTATTTTTGTTGATGTGTGAATTGTGTTGCGAGAAAATATTATGGCAGTGTGCGTGTCACACACTCGAGCAAGCCCTCCGGATGTGAACGCAGATTTGTACGCCTCATGAATGCTAGACCAAATGTTAGATTATGGCTTACTGTGTGAGACATTGTTCGAAAGCCTTGACTAAGCTAAAAATAAATTATACATACTACTATATATATTTTATCGCGATTAAAAAAAATCGAAGACAGAATACAATCGATCTGTGTAACAATTATTAAAATACTTCTTAGAAATTTTCTCCGATCCAGGTCGTCGATTTTTTTTATTTCTAATCACGTTAAATGGTTGGTAATTTTCGACTTTGTAGAGTATCAACAAAATCCGTTAATTTGTTTTTGTGTGTCTCCGTAACAAACATCATAAATTTGAATTTAATATTAGTGGGATGATGTTATCAACGTATAAACATTGGATGATTCACAAACGTGATAATATTAAAAAATAACACATTTGTGGCTAAATATTTAGGTATTATAATTTTAACATAATATCTTATTAGTAAGTCGTATTTAACGGATTGTTTTCAAGTTAGCTTAATGCTTGAATAAAGATGTATTACGGTCAAAGATTTTGTTTTCCTTACGTTTTCATTAGTAGGTATAATGTTTGATGATAACTAATAAATTTCTTTGCTTCTAAAATCTATATTATATATATTGCTGAGGGAAATATAAGTCATAAATTGGTTATTTTTCTAAAAAAAAAATTAAATGGAAAAGTATTTTTACAGAATGTATGCATAATATAAGATTTCAAAGATAAATAAAAAAATACACATATATCAAAGTGGAATTACAAACACAAGATGACCTTTGTAATTAAATTGTTGTAAATCATATGTTAGTTTATTATGTGGTCGACCTTAGGAAAGTTGATCAGTTTTTCATACGAAAGCGGAAGACGTTAGGAACACCATGAGTACGGGTTAAAGGCGAAGGTGAACAGGTAACTATAAAGGATGCGTAAGCCCTAAATGCTTGTGTGTGTGCGTGCGTTGTCGATAGTAGTGGTAGTAGACACTGTAACCGACACACGCGTTACAGAGCTGCGTATGTGTGCGTGATGCGTGTGCGCACTAGCCGATAACAATAAACTATTTCCGAAGTGACCCACTTCGAACGTCCTTCGCTAATGTGTGCCGCAAGGAGCAAGAAAGGGCCAAAATTTGACAACCGCTTTGTACACCGACCTTCTAGCTGGATTAGTTGTGAAATTTAAACAAATTGATAATATGAAAGCGCGTTTTAAAATATTTATTGTTGCTGTTTAAATATTATAATTTAATACAGTTTTTAAATACGTATGTTTATATTTGAATTTATATTAAACAGGTTTAATTGAGAAATAATATGGTGTGTTATTTATTTTAATATTATACGCATTTTTCAATTGATACAAGCGCTCGGCTCTTTTCATTGTTTTCTTTAAGGAGATGGAATATGAACGATTATAATTTATAGCATGAAGAATCTTATGAGATTAATGAAAACATTGAACAGTGTAACTTTGTAAATACGTCTAAATAGTAATTGGTAAAATATTCAATAAAAGCAATGTAAAGTATAAGTAAGTATCAACCCCTATATATCCCGCTGCTGGGCACAGGTCTCCTCCTCGAAATAAGGCGAGGGCCATTGTCCACCATGGCGCTGGCCCAATGCAACCTGCATTTTCACTTCACAACAACTTCACAAGCTTCAAAATGTTTCAATATCATCAGCCATGCAGGTTTCCTCACTATGTCTTCCTTTCAGAAAAAGTCAAAAGCAAACCATAGATGGCGCTGCACGACTTTAAACGCGTACTTATTAAAGTATTCTTGTAGTGAAAACATGACGACGATTATGATATTGATGATGAAATACTGTAATAAAAACTACTCTAGTTCTAAATCTATCGATCAATAACAAAACTATCGAGAGAGAAAAAATATCAAGCGTTCAGTTTAAATTTGGAGTTGGAAAACGCAGTTTATTCACTGATAGCTTCTAATTGAATCCAAACTTGTTAAGTGTGTTAATAGACAGTGACCGCCTCAATACCAGCGAAAAACATTAAAAGGTAATTTGCTGACGAACTCAAAAGTGACACAATTATGGCTCAGAACAAACAAATAGCTTCGTGTTAAATCTCTAGATAATATCGAAAATGAAGCACCGCGAAATAAAAATGGAAAATATAGTAGATCTATAAAAAGTAATCAATTAAGAAACTAAATCTTATTCAAAAAGTCCTAAATGGCTAAAATAAATCTTTTGATTGCTTCTACAAAACTTTAATCCTACACCAAAATAAAATAGGTTTATAACTCATCTATTACACTATTATACTACAAGTACTTTATTGTTGTCTATGTATATATAGATGATGTTAAAATTGGTGTAACATGTATTCTAATTACGAATAGTTTCACAATAAACCGACGCGTATTGACGGATACACCAAGCTCTCCGATAACATTTTTAATTCGGTTCAATGTCAGAGCGCGTGTGAAGAAACTTTTAACAAACACTGAAACAAAGAATACAGAGAATAACATGCGAACGATTAAAAAGGAATTATTTACCATCTTTTTCAATTTTATTTTACGGACCAGTTTCATGAAGAATATAAAGATAGATAGATATAAATATAATAGATATAAAGATAAGAACAGATATAAAGAGAGATATAGACAAAATGTAGAGCTCCCCGAAATTAAAAAAAATGGTATGTAATATCTCGTTAGAAATAGAAATTCAAATTTGACATGCATACAATACTTTTCACTATTAAAGTGGAAATATCCTTGTCATTTTTTCAGTTTAAAAGAATTTAAGATCCGTATTTGAAAATAAAAATATTAAGTTTTCAGGGAGTCATTTTAGGCCCGCTACTCTTTGATGTCTATACGAATGACAAGAAAATAAAACACTTGTAGTTTCTATATAGATATGTTTATTCTATTCTATACTTCTATATCAGATTGTAAATTTTAGTTGTGTTTTAGATTTCAAGATGTTTAATACTTCAAGTGGTCTTATTGGACACAGATGAAATTAATGTTCTTCTTTTTATTTGTTTTCTTTTCAAACTGGGTTTTACTTTTATTTTGATAAAAAACGTATAAAGCAATAAAGCGAGATTTGTTTATTTCCATGTTTCGAATACCTATATTATCTTGTATTCACTCTAACATAGTCATAATTCTAACAAGAAAAAAAAAATACACTTATTAAATGGCGTGGTCGTCGAAAAAAATCAAATATGTGTTTCGACTTCAATCTTTGCTTAGTAACGAAAGATTTGACATATTGATGTCATCATAATATCACTAATTTCACCTAAATTAGTACTTACACTTAGTTGGGTTAAGAAAGCTGATTAATGGTTTTTATATGAATTTCCACTTTCAATTTACAATCATTAACAATGTTAACGAATTAAAACGTACTTGTCATATTTCTGTTGGTGTCTGGGCGTTTATCATCAGCGTCGACATTGCAAATGCCGATTGCGAAACTTGCATTTAGGATTTTAGAACTGTTTGGGTTGCGTTGTAAACCTAGTTTCTTTGAACGTCAACAGCTAAGTGAAATAACATTGTTAAACTGTTTTACGAATACTGGATATTGAGTTCAAATGTTTTTTGGTACACGAATTTATTTATTATAATAATAAAACTATCTTAAAGGATTTCATATATTTTTTCGTCCCGTGATCTGCACTGTAAAGTAAGATTCTCACACTCAAATATTAGGCATGTAAAAAGTGTAAAATCATAAAAAAAAGAGTTTTTCATGAATACGATGTATTTATTCATTTACAATTGAAGCTTGAAGAAAAATAGTATGTGTAGGATTTGCTTGGGATGAAATTTCCGCTAACAATTGTTACATTATTCTGATTGGACTGGATTGAAGTAAGGACATCTCACTTCACTATAATTGGTAGCAATCGTTTTATAATTTTAATAATAATAACGCAAAAAAAACGCACATTTTTTTTGTGATCAAATATAGAAACAATACCGCAACTAAAATACTAAATATTGTATATTGAGTTATTAAATTCTTTGTAAACACATCAGTTTACCGGGAAAATATGTAAGTCATATTGTGCCAATTAGTAATGTTGCGGTTTGTCTGTTTGTTGTAAATTGGTGTGTGTCAACATATCCCCTGTTTGTTGTTAGTTAACGAAGAAATAATTAGAACTGCACCACGTGTAGATAAACGAATATTGGGAACGAAATGAAACTGGTTTATTTGTATTATTAGGATCACAATGTATTTAAAGTGTTCACAGACAACCAATCCTATATTTAAATTATGAAGTAGTATCTAAAGTATATTGATAGCATTTAATATCTTATTTTAAACTTTCAATTCAAGAGTGTTGGATTTTAAATGTAATCATGTATTTTGTTGTGCAATTAGTCATTCTAATCAGAACGTGTCATGTCTATGGTTCCTCGTGCTATTTCCTCGTCCAAACTCCATCTATTTGTACATCTCGCTATTATAACATATTAATATTTACCTCATTTCTTAAGCCTTGTGCGGAAATGTGGGGTAAATTAGCCGTTTTCATTTCTATTCAAATATTTTGCTATAGTATTCCAATAAGACACTATTATTACTTAACCAGATGTTGATATTGCGTTAGTTATTTCATGGAATGTGTGATTTGTATTTTGTGGTTACAATTGTGGCATCATTATAAAATTATTTTTAAATTATACAAAATGTATTTTATACTTAAGTATTGCCTACATTCAGCAGTGGATGGACAAACACTGGTGGTGATGATGTGGTGACAGGCTTAAAATAAGTAATAAATAATGTTATAAATGATTTCATTTTTTAAACAATTCACTCAGAAATAAAATCGTTGTAATTCTTCAAGAAGAGGCTGCACTTAGGTAGACGAAGTGTTGGTCGGCTATTAACCAGGTAGAAAGACGATTGGCAAGGAAATAGGAGTCTTTGCGCTTATTGAAGGAAGCCTATATTCAGCAGTGTACGAATTATGGCTGGTGATAATAAAAATTGTTAAACTTCTAGGTTTAGGTTATCCATTAAAGGTTTGTTAAAATCTTTGCATCAATAAAATCTTAAGAGCATCGTGAGATTTTGAACAAAAATGTTTCAATGCCAAATATAATCTAAATTTTTTATAGCGCGGTTACAAACAAAAGGTCAAAAAAAGTGTGAGAAACTTCCAAATATTATCCTTCACCTTAACTTGGGTTAAATGCTATTTAAGCAGGTTTTTAAAATTTTCCATTGTATGTCGAAATGAAAAACACACAACAAAAACTATGTACGTTAAAATTTTACATCTTTAATGTATTAAAAATAGCCAATATTAAAACTATAAAGTTTTAAAATTACTATTCTCGTGTTGAAATTAACAGGAAATGTCATCATAGCAATAGCTTCAGATTATTCATAATATTATATTGACATGCAATCAAAGAATGAAATTACTACATTTCCTCCATAGTTTATCACTTCTATTTTAAAAGTTTTTAAAGCCTACTTTAAATAATGCGACCTTAAAATAAATTGAGATATATCTTCTACAATTAATTATAGCTAAAATTAACTCGTGCAAACACGTTAGTTCTACTGGCTATATTTAATAACTTAATTGGTACTAATGACATAAAAATTAATGCATTCTCATTAATTAAACAATTTATCATGCGTTGTCAAAAATCGAAAATATTTTCATCAACACCTAAAGGAATATAAAAATTTTGAATTAATTTCAGAGTGTCGTAGCGTAGCGTAAGTAAACAGACAAGTGTATGCTATAAGTATTAAATATTTTAATAACAAATATTATTCAAGTAATCATGAATCAAGTAATTTGAAGAATATCCACATAACATACACATTCTCATTTCTAATTATGACTTTTATGAAGTTGAAAAGGTTCTTTAAGGGCTATAAATCACTATGGTCACTTCGGCATAGGCTGATAATAAAGCCTGAATAGCCTAATAAAATGAATGTTAAGTTATTATAATTGAAATGGACGTTTAAGATTCACAAATTAATTTAATACGAAAAGCCGTGTTTCTCACGATTTCAACATGCATCAAGGTTTTTAACTGGTACTATTTAGACGACGGAATGCCGTACTTACGTTACAAAGGTCAATATTGAATATTAACTTCAAAATATATATTTTGCTATTAATATTAATTAGCATAATTTATTTAATACCATTCATACTAACGTTTATTTCTGTCTTACTATTACAAAGAATTATATGAAGTGCTTTTATATATGGAAAAAGTTGAAAATATCCCCAAAAACTTGAGTTAATTTTAGATATATAATTTATTTAGCTATGGTAGTGTATATTTTCCACGTTAAACTCTAATATTGTTTAACGTACATTCATTTGTATACAAAGTTAATTAAGTTATTATACTTATGTAAGTATACAAAGTAACTTTTACAAAGCTTTTTGCCGTCGCGTCGGACAAAAGAGATTATGCTTGCGAGTTTGTTAACTAGGCACTAGGTAGGTATACTAATTAGCATGAACTTAAGTAGTCTTTAAATGATGTTTCTATATAATTTATAAGATAGGGAAAGGTCTTTTAACCATTTTAATTAATCTCTTATCATTACTTAGTTACATTTTGATAGAATATAATACTTATATTTTGTTATAACAATCTTTATGCTAATCAACTATATGGCAGTAGGTATATAATATACTTACATGTATATTGAGATTTCAAAAATATTTTTAGTTAAGTACGTATATTTTTAGTACGAAAAAGATTGTATGATGAAAGCGGAAGGGCAGTATTTTTTCATATGTTAGATTTTAGATTAAATAATAATTAGTGATAAAGCATTGTTTACGCATTCGATGGTGGGGAGCTATTTATATTACCTTATCAAAATATAAAATATAAAGGTTTAAGGCACATTATATTCTACAAAAAGATAAAAGTTAAAAGTAAAAAACCAGGAAATGTAATATAAAATATAAATAAATTAAAAACAAGAATAAAAAAAATAACATCCGTTATCGGTGAATGTTTGTAATAACTGTTTAATTTATAAAAAAAGACATAAAATATATTACTGCTAATTGCCAATGTCGTTTATAAGCCCTTTCATAAAACGCAACTTTAAATATTTTAAAGCAAACGGCCGAAATATATATAAAAAAAATAACCAGCAAATACATAGAATATTAAAAAAAGTGTAAACAAATAATCCATAAAACTTATAAAACTTATTCAGTATGGAATATCACCTGGATGCTATTTCGAGTTTGTTATTTTTAGTTAGCCCTAAAATAATAGCGAAGGTCAGAAAGACATGCTGAGTGAAATTAAATTGGATATTTAAATATACAATCCAGTATTTTTTATTACAATTTTCTTCAAAAACTTTATGATATATAGTACTGGGTACTATTAATTTGACTTAGTCCAAACAATAACTAACCAATGATACAGCTTAGGTTTTCCGTACCTATTGAATTTGGTTCAGAGTTATTCTTAATATTTAATACTTGTATTACTGCTCATACAATAGTATATTACATCTATTATACGATTTATTTTAAATTAATTTTACTCTAGTAAAATTTATTTGATTAGGGATGTGCTAGTAATTCTACTAACAATCTGCACTGTCACTTCTAGTAGGAATACTAGCGCTTGCAAATATATTTTTGATATGTTTTAATTATATTTTACTTACATCTAATGTAAACGTTGATAATACCAAAAATAAATACTATATTTATCTTAGATTAAAATAAACCTTCAAGGTAACAGTAGCGTATAAGTGACTGATAAAAAAAGATTGTGATTAAATACACAATTAGGTAAAGTCCAAAATACTTTACAAAACTTAACAAAGAATCAATTCAAGATGCTGATTAAGTAATTAAAAAACATAGTTGTTTTAATACTAATGATGTTCTGATTGATTAAGAAAGTTCAGTCAAAGCAATATGGTTTCCAAATAACAATAAAGAACCATAAATACGAGTAATAATAATATTATGTAATTGAACTAGGAGTAAGTTGAATATAAAATAATATGATTCGATTTACAAATGCAATAAAAGCTTTTGCGTCGCCGAGAAATTTGTAAGGGAAAAAACAGTATAACATGATATATCTTTGAATATTAAAGGAAAAATCGATAATTTAACATTGTTATTGATGACGTGACCATGGTTTCTGTAAAGTATCCGAAATGTCGGGCTCATAAAATCCAAAAACACAGCGATAAAATCCGTAAAAGTTGTTTCATTATAATAAGTGAAATTCGCGTAAACATAAGAAAACAATATTTGTTAAATGTTTATTTAAAAGTGCATGAAACTACTAATCATATTTCCCAAAACATGTCATTTAAACTCAATCTATAGTAAGACAATGCCGAAAAAAACTTTGCCAAATAGAATTGAAAGCATTATCAATATTTAAGAGTTTCTCTCGTGCCATTATTCTTAATAACTTCACTACAAATAATAATTGGGTTCCTGTATGCTGTAGCTCAAGATTTGGTAAGCTGTTATACATTTACTGAGGAATCCGTGGTTTTGGGAGTCCGAGGAAAGTAAATTTATTATAATTATAAATAACTAAGTTGTTCGATGTGTTTACAAACTCCTAAAACATAGAAAATAGATTTATTGATAAAAACGACTAAAATTTAATAGACACCTTATGTTTATTCAGTTCTACGGCAGGTATAATCAATTACATTTAACAGGGTTTCGTCAGATATGTTCAGTTTGAAAGTGGGAGGGACTGCAAAATTTCAGTTTGTAACTATTTACATATTTATTTTTAATGTTATGTATGGAGCAAAGAATTTGGTGTAAATTGTACCCCAAGCTATCACAACGATATAAGCATATTTTTATTCTTCTGATGCGTACTTAAATGTGTATAATGTAGTTTTTCTCAAAATTGATTCATAAACTGTTTTTATTTATAGTATCATTGTTCACCCCTAAATTACTGTACGTTAAGTTTCAGTTTGCAAGATATGATAATTCGGGATACAATATGATTAGTATTTTTTTGATTAGCTTTATTTTTTTTAATGAAAAATAAATGTACCTATCTAAAATGTTACATAAAAATTATGTGTACGCGGCTTGATTTTAATGAATCATTTGCATATGAGAATGTATGAATAAAATACTTTAAAGTTGCGGTTCGCCGAGTTAATAATATTGTTACATAAATAAGTAAGAATGTAATAAATTAATAAGAATGTTATTGAATAATATTTGTGTATGAAAGAAAACTTTATAGCAAATCAATGACTGGTGTATGTAAACAGTAATGAGCCAGCAGTAGCAGGTTCGAATCCTGCTAAGGTTATTTCTTCGGTAAATGAAAGTTATGTTCCTTCCGGGATTATATTAATGTAATTTTTCATTATCTAGTAAATGTGGTTGTACAAATGTGGTGTCACAAGCGTATTAAAATATTAGTCATAAACTTGTATTTTAAAATTAATACAAATTAATAAGAAATTTTAATATGAAAACTAGGTAAATAATATATTATTTATGACATTGACCTATTGAAATAATTATTTGTAAACTAACACCTACCTATATTCATATTTTCTTAATAAAATATTAATGTAAATAATCAATAAAATTATTTTAAGAAAAAAAGTTAATTAAAAAACGTAGCATCTATTAAAAAATAAAAACGTAAAAATAGGAAGTTCATCGTGTAAGCCTCTTTTCATTAATAAATCGAACACTGGTAGGTATTTAATAAAGTAATTGCGCGCGAAACTGAAAGCGCGGGCGCATTCGAAATCCGAACGTAGGTGATTTCGCAAACCACCATCTAATGTGAACCTATTAACCTCTCCCAGCGAGGCTCAGAGGCGAAGGCGAGAGGCTGAAACGACTAGTGCGTTCATTAGACACAAGGTTGCACACAAAATCCATTCACAACAAAAACCTACCTTGCAAACTGTAGTGCACTTCTATTAGCAATCTCATTGTAGAAATTCAGTAGTATATTACTATCGAACATATTAGCACATCACTGCCATCACAATATAACAAACAATCCACAGCACAACACACGTCCGACAACGTCCACCGTCAAACTGAACTGGCCCGGTCAAAATGACGAAAGTGAAAACATCGCACGCACAGAAAAAAAGGTTAGCGCACAGTCCTTGCAGGGCACCTCCAGTGAGCACTGCTGACACAGTGTGCGAAGTGCGCGCATCGCTCTTCGCCTATATAACTAACGCGAAGGCTCCCGATCAAACGCTGGGCTAGAGAAGCCAGAAGATGGTAGCTCAGTCGATGTGCGGCCGTGCGTGTGTGCACACGTGTGTGCGGAGATAGGCGCAGGAAACCGTTCTCTTCCACTAGGAAAGACCTTGGATCCGGAACGTACCGTCGCCTACGCTGTTACTTGATGACGACTGATACGATGATTCTTGCATAGTTTATATTTAAATTGCGCTGCAACTTACTATAGGACATTTTATATAGGATCCTTCGTCTCTCATTAAAATGATGATATAGATGTTTTAAAATCACATTTTTCGAAAACATAATTGACCGCTTAGAAATCTTTAGGATAGTGTGAGACAATAAAAAAGGTCAATCATGTTATTTATCTGTTATGACCTACTGAAAAAAAAAATACTTTAACATCAGCCTTAATATATTTTGGTGATACATACACATACATACATATTTAAATATTATTTTAATACTTATTTAAAGTAAGCGCGTTAACTTAAAAACGTATGAATTATTATAATTATTAGTTTATTATACGCTATTTACTAGGAAGTAGATAAAAAACGACTTTTGAAACAAGAAAAATCCAGAAAACTGTAGAACGTATTTCATACACTGTAAAAACATCGCGTAAATATATTTTGCATCTTTCAGAGAAAGTTCTATAAGAGAGGCTTGCCCCTGGCTCGGGACTTCTGAAAATTGTAATCATTGATTAAAATGCCTATCGTCTCACGTAGAGATAGATTTATTTATTTATTTATTTAATTTTTAGGAGGAACAACAGCTTAAACAATTACAAATACACAATTAACATAGAAACATACAGCTAACAATAGTTCCCCACATATTTATTTTATTAAACGAATTTATCGTTCTCTCTGTGGGTTTTCTGTGAGAAAACGCTGACAATGATAAAAACGGTAACAAAACTGATGGACATAACATCAAATCAAAAAAGAAAATCACTGGATTATTATTGTTTATTATTTTTATGTTAATTGGGATTATTTTAGTTTCTTAAAGGCTTTATTGTGTGATATATTTGATGTGGAGGCTCAGAGTGGCTTTAATAGCTAAACTCTAAAATATAATCTCGTAAATATCTTATATTAGTTGATAACATTGGTTATCCATTAGCAAAATGCATAAGTTATATATCGATTCATGCAATCACCACTTACAGTAATCTTTACGTGTATCCTATCCATCTATTTATTCATTATCCCTCTATTTATCTAAAATAAAGAACTTAATAAACCGTGATAAAATCTGTTGAAGCTGTTTCATTATAATGAGTGAAATTCATGCTTAAAATATTTATTAAAAATATTTAAAAAACTGAAAATATTTATATAAATATTTTAACTTTAGGTCTATATCTAACTTATGGTTTTTTAAGACATTAGTGACAGTAAAATTGGCTACCCTATGACCTAAATGAATGGGTAATGTAAGCTTTTCATTAGAAAATAGATTGGATGTATCCAATTATACATATATTCTATACCTACTATAATAATTTATTTATCTATATATTTCTACCTTAAAAAAATTAGTAATAATACATACCAATTGTTAAACAAGTTTATTAAAAAAATCTGTAACATTTTGCACAACAAAAAAAAAAATGTAAAAAAAATATGTCAAGAATAATCAGAGGGCAAATTGCACTTCTATTGTACTGACAACAGACGGACGGACAATCGTTATTGTTACTAAATATTACGCAAATTAAACTGCTTGAGACGATGAGGTTCTTAGTTCTTATACAGGTAGATATAATGCTTAAATTGTAGGCTCTTGGCTGTATAAAGTTTTTTTTATGTTTTTTTACAGTCACTAGTGGAGCTATGACTATTTTTCCGAAAGGGTCTTGGTATGAAAAGGAATTTTTGATAAAGTATCATCATCATCATCAGATGCCTTCTTCCGTTTTCTCTTTCATCAAACGCCAATAAGGTATTTTTTATATATTTATTTAATCAAAAGGCTTTTGTCACATAGTAAACATACCATCCCTATAGGCTTTTGGTGGATTCAAAAAGAAACTTCTCCTACTTAAAAAGTATTTAAAATGTTAATATTTTTTCTTTGTCGGCTACCATTTAAATCTCTACTTTAAATGACATAAGCATTTATTTTAACATACCACTTTAGCGATTCTTATTTAAATTAAAATATCAGAAAATTACAATTTATATAAATGCAAAACGCCGAATCGAGGTCATTGTGCAAGGTCACTTTTATAAAAACAAAGTTGCTTAAAAAAAATACACTCCTTTTCAAACATTGCGCTTTTGACATTTTTTCATAAACCCATAAAACCCTTGAAAGAAAATCAATAAACAAAGTGAACTAATTTTATTATTTAGTCCAATAAAAAGTGCCTACAATAGTTTAGGACACTGTAAAGTTTTTGTTTAGGACTTTAAAGAGCACCGCGAAAAGATCGTTTTATTGACGTCATACGCACACAATGAGGTATAAAGGAAACCTAAAATCCAACCCTCGTTTGTAATTGCCGTCTCTTTGCCCACGTGCGTGGGGAAAAAGTTGTCTCCTAAAATGTGGAGTAATTCCTAGTTTAAGGAGGTCTTCAAAATTTGCAAAAGAAAACAAATAGGAAAAATAATGAAATATCATCATGATATGAAAATTTGAAAATTTCAAACTATGTGATTTATATTAATAGTCGATAATGCATCAATAATATAAAATAATATTATTTTATGATGAAACAACAACTTTTACAAAGAACGTAACGATTTTTCCTATTCAATCAAGACAAAATATAATAAACCGAATTTACTCTGCAAAAATAAGAGCTGAAACAATAAGTTTCATATTGTAAACGAGGCAACGAATTTACATTCATTCAACTACAAAATATTCAATCCTTTCTTCTTTATAATATTATAAACGAAAAAGGGTATTCATACGCTCGCAGAAACTATTGGTATTATTTTCATGAAAGGCAATTTGCAACAAATACACTTTTTCATGTATAACACTAGTAAGAAAGATTTTTTTTTTGCGTTTGCCTTTAATTATATATTGGCTAAATGTAGGTCAATTACTTCACTTGTTTACAAACATAAGATAATTTAAAAGAAATGTGGTGTCGTGGGACACCAGGTACGAACGAAGTTCCTTCGGCTAAAAAGAAAGGTATTATACACTACTCGCTTGTGTATGCGACTGTCGCGCCTGCGCACGTCTCATTTAACGCTTTTATTCCACGCACTTTTTCTTACAGTTTTACTATCACATTTTTTTCGGTTCGATCGCGCAGCAAAATCCCTATCCCCTCCAAGCCTGCCGTAAGGAACTTCGTTCCAACAAAAATATTTTTTATCCGATACATACCTACTAATGTTAAACTAACAAACGCTTGAGCTGTTATGTACAAGTTCAAAATCAAATTAATATAATTTGCGTTTGGCGGGATTCGAACCCGCGCCCATATTCTACACAAAGTTATTAATTAATAACTACGTAATTTTATGAGTAGTAAACTGGTTGTTGGATAACTCTCTCGTGTTCCGGAGCGTAATCACTTTACTTTCATTACTACATTCACATTGTGTATGTATCATCCTTACGTAAAATGTATCTCAATTGACGTTCATTTCGACGTTCATTGAAAGAGGCCGAGGGTTGATAATGGAAGATGATATGATGAATATCCTACTAATATTATAAACGTGGAAGTTTGAAAGTATTGATGTTTTTGACTCTTTCACGTAAAAACTACTGAATGGATTTTCATGAAACTTTACAAAGACATAGCTTATACATCAGAATAACACATAGGCTCTTATTTATCACCGCACTTCCACGGGAATGTGAAGTACGCAGGTGAAACCGCAGGGCGCTACTAGTAGGCACTAAATTTTAAAGAGCTTTCTTCAAGTGTGTTTGCAGGTTCAAATCTCGAGACAATTTATATGATATCTTTTTTATATTCCTGTAAATTGTACTTTATGTAATTTACAAGCTCATAAGATTAGATTAGCATAATAGTAATCCTTACTTCCTTACTAATATTATAAAGGTAAAGCGTGGATGTTTGTTACGCTTTCACGACAAAACTACTCGACGACGACGACGACGCAAAAACTACTCCACGAATCATCATGAAACTTTGTGCACATATTCTGGGAGGTACTAGAAGTAATACAGGATACTTTTTATTAAAAAAGGGGATACATTTTCTAACGCGGGCGAAGCCGCGGGCAACAGCTAGTGTTAAATATATATACGAAAACGTAAGCATTGTTCACTCATCTTGACAGTATAGACACATATACAAATATTGATATACAAATTGTGCCCCCGGGATTCGAACGCGCTACCCGGCATTACTCACTGAACTGTCACGTTTATATTATATCGTGTGAAATAACGTAATAATCAATAAAACGTGTTCTCATGGCGAGCCGATCGATCGGTATTAATCGCATCCGCTGTTTGAGAAAGTGACGAAATATAGCATGCGCGCCAGGCTTTGCTCGAGATATAGTTAAAAGCCTTTGATGACATTGGATTTTAAGGTTTGTTCATTCGTTATTTTCACTGTCAACATTTTTACGGCGCTTCTCTTCTGAATTCTGATTCGCCTTTCATTCCCAGCAGTTTCTCTATTAAATGACCGGACCAGACCGATATGCTATAGAATAAAATAATATGATAAGATAATAATCGAAAATAAATTCAAGAAACATAAATAGAAAATTAATTAAGTAGTCTAAAAGAAACATTAAATTATCCATGTATTATAAAATGTAAGAATATAAAATGTTCTACGGGAATTGAAGCCGTGACTACAGCCAGTGAAACATTATTCAAACACTATTCAAAATATAAAGATTATTAATTCAAACTGAATTACATAACAAAATAAAGTATAGTTTCAACCTTTTCGTCTATGTTCACATTTATTCAACACGATGTAACATAAGATAATTTCTAGACAATAATTATTAGGGCCTGTTTCACAATCTCCAGTTAAGTTCCAAATAGGCATCGGCAACATATTTGACAGATATTTGACGGATACTCCATACTCTATCTGTCAAATATGTTGCCGATAGCCTATTGGGAATTTAACAGGAGATTGTGAAACAGGCCCTTAGTATTGTAAACTATTTATTCAACCTTTAAACAATTGTATATGGTGCAAAATATCTGAGGTCGCAGTAAAATGTCGATAGTATAATCTCAGTAGTAACCCAGTTTTGTTGGTACATTTATATATTTTGTAGAATATATTATTCGCGTGTTACTCGACCTAAAACGAAATATTTAAGTCGCTTCGGAGTTGTACTGGTCATAAAATTGAAGAAAAAAAACCTCCAAAAATTGAATTATCGCAAAAACTGATAATGCAATGGCGAAGCTGATTTGTGGGAATTGTATGAGAATGATGATTATGAAAGGATAAAAAACATCCTAATTTCAATAGAGAACATTACCATCTGCTTGGGATCCCATAACAAAAAAAAAAAAAAAAAATCAAAATCCAAGCATAACACGTCACAGACTAAAGACTTAGTTAGCACCTTCTGCATAGAAAGGACTAAATAAAATATTGTTGTATCATAGGGTACTTTCGAATAACTTTGTAACAGTAGGACGTCTAACACCTCAGTTCTCCCGTGACCATGGTTGCTGTAAAGTATCCGAAACGTCGGGCTTGTAAAAAAAACACGATAAAATCCGTAAAGTTTCATTATAATGAGTGAAATTCGCGTAAACATAATAAAACAATATATGAAAGGGGTATTTGTATTTAGGCTGTACCGGCTGGAAGGATGCGCTGTGCCGGGCTCCCGGCTGTATGGTTACCACCACCATCTTGCTTGTTTCTCCCATGAAAGAGCTCCTCTGTTTTGAGAGAAATGTGCAAGACATGCACCGTTATTATAGGCACTGATACATAACATGTCTCAGGATAGATAAAACTTGCCTGAAACCCAGGCAAGTTATTTATAATATATTTATATATAAAGTATGTTTCAGGTAAACTCTGTTATGTTCATGGGCGACGTTGACTATTTGCCATCAGACGGCACGTCTGCCAGTTTGCCAACCCAACTAGCATAAGACAGGCCGTCTGGAAACGAACTAAATGACCCGTCATGGCTGGCTGGCAGGCATGGCTTATGTCTTACAGTGGACGGTAAAAGTTCTTAAAAATAATGGAATTGATACACAGGAACTACTGATGGGTCAGACAGATCATACTGACGGATCAGTCGTCTTGGCGTTCATTGAGGCAGGCTAGGTTCAGCGTTGGACGGATGGAGGCTGATGGTGATGAATGATGAATCATATGTTAAGGTTAGCCCATGAAATATTCAAGGAACTAATGATTCAAGGCAATGATTTCACCAAAATGATCACATCATTCAGCTAATAAACCGACAACTACAAACAGTTTATTTATTTATTTATTTATAAGTTGATAACACACTTTCGCTAATTATTTAAATTTGGTAATTAAATAAAATGGAAAGTTAGTTTATGTTGTGTCTTGTTGAAGGTATGGCGAGAATTAGTCTTTAGTTATTATCTTGTGCCTATTTGTATTAAACATATTTGTATCAAACATATATTGATAAATCTTTGGATTTAGTGTAGTTACATTATTTCAATGTAATGTTCGAATCATAAGATTAGGTTAATTTATTTTAAATCACCAATAGTTAAAATCGACCCATTGCGATGTAGATGAAATTTAGTTAAAGTTTAGCTTTTATTATAAAAAAAATTTTTGGAGAAGGGGAAATTTTGCTTCGGAAATCTGTAGAATTAAATACTACATTCCGCGTTCAAATTCCAGAGATCAACAAACCTTTAACAAATAGAAATCGAGGGTTGTGAGTTGTGACATTAAAAGTAAAAATATATATCTACTTGATACAAAAATTAGTATACTATAGCTTAAATGGTTTTAAGGATATATTGACGAACTAACAAACACTTCTATGTCAAGTGTTTTATTATTCATTCGTTGCATGAGCGGTGGCTTTATGTTTAAAATTTCTCAAAAAAAAACTTCATAATAAACTGGTCCAGCCATCACAAAATGAGAAGAAAGCACAAAAGGTCCGAAAGGTAGTGAAAGGTAAATAGACAATAAAACCAACCTCAAATTGCATCTAGTAAAAAATAACACAATTAAGGAAGTAGTACCGTATTGTTTCCAAATAAAAGCACCTTTTTTAATACTTTAAATTCAAAAAGATTTATCCCCATGCCTTAATAATTTTTCGCGCCTCTTTGTATTTTAATTAGATAACACTCAGATAAAACCTTGTTTCCATCGTATGCTCTGTACTCTGCAGTCAATACCCCGGTAACTTCTGTTATGACATGCATACTGCTTATTTTCGACAGTAGCTTTTATAAATAGATTCAGATGTTCATCTGAAATATAATTTCTCTTTTTCTATTTCTCTGCATATCAAAGAAAAATCAAAGGTTTTGATAAAAGTATTAAGCAGATATTACTAGCATCAAAGCCTTTTTTTGTCTTAATAGGTATTTAACCTAAAGAGGTTGTGCATATACGATACTCGACTTTAAATCAAATTCGAGATACAATAATTTGTCTATTGTTCATTCTTGAAACACTGTTGTAATGTTTCGAAATAGGTAATGTTTGATGTTTGTCACGACTTTTATTATAATGTCCGTATCTTCGTAATTTTACCAACCAAATAAAATTACCATAAATTGACCAATTGGTTAATGTTTGAAGTCTAGTCATCAATGAGTCGGGTTTAGATGATGATGCAAAGATGTGATTGATGATAAAAACCTTATGAGTTTTCTCGAGTTTGTTGGCAGTATTTTTATTATTTTTCAAGTCTTGCCTACACGTTTACCAAATACTATCTGGTGCTATCGGTACTTAAGTTAGTCTTTTGCGTGACAAAATGAAATATTTTCTTGTACCTATAACTTATAATCGACACGTATGTGAAACTTTTTACTGCTTGTAAAAAGTTGAAAGAGTTCTTTCAAACAAACAAAACAATAAAGATGGTGTTGAATTCCATTTTCAATTTTTGCAGTGTTCTAAAGCCTATTAGGGGAGTAGAGTTGTACCCTTTTTTAATCCAAATAAAAGTCGATATAATTAGTGATGTATAAATCGATGTTAAATTATATGGATACTTACATAAAATTCTATAATATTCGTTGCTAAAATTGATGAAATCACCAGCCCCGCTCGCATTTCACTCTGTGAAAGTGTTTATACGTTTGTCACGGGCATATCTCGTTAATCGCAATCCCGACATCCGTTCTGTCCGAAAAGGAAAGTGCTATTACATAATTTTTATTGTTCAGCTCTTTACATTTGCTATTATTACAATTGTTGATTCTGATCTATTTTAAGGCGTTGCAGAGTTTTTTCTACGTTTATCATCATCAGTCCACTTTCTTTCATTTGTATTTCCATTATTGGCATGTATACATATAGTTATATACATATAGTTTGTTAAATTGTTTTTGAATATTCGATATATTGAAAAAAAATCCGCTAAAATAAAATCTTTCAATTATTGTGTTATCAAATAGAAAATAATTATTTTATTTAGTCAATTTAGTTTCTGAACTAAGAAGAAATTAGCTTAAAAAATTTAACTTTTATAAGATGGCCGGCTGGTTGAGATGACTGCTTAGATAGAACACTTACGCAAAGGTCGTAGGTTCGAATCGAAGAAGAAGAAGAAGTAGTGTCATATTGTTATTTGAATGTTTGCCTTTGAATAGAATTAGAATCCGCTACATCTCAGACCCTAGATTACTTGAAAAATTGTTTCTTAGATCCAATCTGATGTTGTTTTAATATGTACATAAAATAATAAATAGACTACCATTTCTATAGGCATAGCGTTTATTATTCATATATTGTTCATTTACATACTCGATATTATAAATATTAAAATATTGAGCAATTGTTACACTTTACATACTAAATTATTGTCTCATGTTTACATTCAATAGGAAACATTGAGTAGCATAGAACGCTTATATACCACGTTGGATAGATTTGTAGCTATCTCTGAAGTTTGCACATTTATTTTGATTAGTATATCCCATATTTTAGAATATTATCTATCTCTTCGCTAAGAATTTAGCGAAGAGATAGATAATTAGATTAGATAGATTTAAATCTAATCCTATTTCGGCTTCGTTTATCTATTTCACAGTTACTATTGGAAAATTTACAAAGAGTACGTAATTAATTATTATTATTAATAATAAATTCAACCAAAAATTGATACGTCGACTCAAAAATATCTCTATGAACGCCACCGCCTTGGCTTAACTAATATTGACAAAACAGCATAAAACGCATGCTTAATTATTATTATAAGTTTTTATAATCGCATTATAATGAGTGAAATTCGCGTAAATATTAGAAAATAACGCATGGTTAAAGCAAGGTGAATTATTCCCTGAAATAGAAGGTTTCATGTTGGCTATCCAAGACCAGGCTATAGAATACACAAAACTATATAAAATAGAAATAAAATTATTAAAGACAGCAGCCTAGGCAGTGACCATTGCCGCCACTGTCATAAACATCCAGAAACCAATCAACATATTACAGGCGCATGCCCATCCATCACACAAGCAGATCACAAACACAGACACAACCAGGTGGCAGCAATCACACATCAGACAGTCCCATGCAAACACACTCATCACCGATAAAAAAAACATCATACTCTAAATACACACTTGAAATTATATTAGACTCACCCGACTACAAACTCTGCTGGGATAGAACTATACTGACTGAAAAGACCATACACTATAACCTGACATCATGCTACATGACAAAAAAATACTGCATATCTCATAGAAATTGCTATACCCACACTCACAAAATATTCAGCCTTGTCTCAATTCAGCGTGTCAAGCCAAGTTCTAGTTTAATATATCTCAAAGAATCCCTTCATCAACTTCCAAAAAGCTGCTATTTTAAATACATGCCGTATAGTTCGGATATTTCTACAAACAGGAGAAAACAAGAATTCATAACATAAACAACTCAACATGACAAACGCACCACGTTTGCATTCACTTGGCAATAGCCCGCAAATGCAGAAAAAGCCAGCTATGAGCTAAGAGTTTTTATATAAAATTGAAGTGTAGCATATTCAAAACACTCATCTAAAAACTAAACAAAACTATCAAAACTCACCCTCACCTATAGGGCAAATAGTTTATCAAGAAATCTCAAATCCTCATTATTTTTCGAGTTTTATTTGGGATCTTTTAAAAAAGGATTTTGATAAAGGAACTTTGGAATCTGCATTTATAAGATTTTCGAACAAAATCTACCCATCTCTGATACCTTGGCGACTCATGCTAGCCTACTGGCGTTTAATGTATGAAATAATTTTCATAACAAGAAAATTCTCATAATAAGTAGGTATATAATGAAATCATATTGCAGGTCTTACTTCATATCCTACATTCTCCCAACCTTTGCAACTTTCTCATTGAAAGTTAACATTGAGCTCACACGATTGCGAGAGTCCAGATCCGAACGTTTTCAACATTTTTCCCCACATTCCATTACGGCGACCAAGTACTATTGAGGCAGGCAGCGAGCTACCGTTTATTAATTATTAATAAACGAAAATTCGTTATCCGACTGGCCTTGGGGCGCGCTCCTTTCAGTTCCAGTCAATGATGATGGCTGGTACCTTGATTTTGATTTCCTACATTTCCGATTTTGCCTCTCACTCCGCCCACGTCACCGACTTTCTAACGATAATTTACCAATTAAGTAACATTAATGAATCGTTAGGAAGGTTGGTCGAGTCAAATACGTACATTCTCTATTGGGTAAGGTTTCGCCGAGCGAAAGCCATTGTGAGCGGAGGCTCTGCGTGAGACTGGGAGGTTGCGCAGCGGCCCGGAGGTTTTATCGTCGGTCGCGCGCGAAATCACTTGAAAGTTGTATTGTCCTTGGATATTTCACTTGTTTATTTCGTTTCCGACACCCGAGCCGAAATTCAGTCGGTGGTGACGGTCTACCTTCGTGTTGCGTTCCTTTCACCGCATTGGACCTGTGTGAAATCTTACCGAGGGACTACGCGCGATGAAAGTTCTCCGTCCGAGCAATCCAGGGTGTCGGTGCGCGGGAGCGCGCGGTCTCTTGCGCAACTTCCACTTGATCTCGGGGTTCCGCGTGTCACAAGGGTTCCACTGTACACAGTAATCCAGGGTTGGCACTATCACTGTAATCCGGGTATATCGCGTGCGCGTGGTGTGTCGGCGCGACGGCGCAGCGGGCCGCGGGCGCCGGGCGAGTGGCGTGCGCGGGCGCCGCCGCGGTTGCGCCACGGTAGAAAGTAAAAGTGAGCGGACGCGCGGGGGTGCGCGGCGCGGGCGCGGGGCGGAACGGGCGCGTGCGGGCGGCGGGCAGGGGGAGAGCGCGGTGTAACATTTCTCCCACTTTCGCCATCGTGATTCACAGCCCAAGGTCGCTCCCGCCACTCCCGCGTCAGCACATGTAAACACGCCCGTTGATGTACGATAGCGGCGAGACACACTTTCACACGTGCTTCTATCGAACACGTTGTGACGTTTCCGTGTCGCTATCTATTTGCAAACCTTTCGACGTTCTCCTGTAGAAAGTGTGAGTGGTCACGATTAATATTAGTGTCGGTGTGCAAATCGATCAAGATTCGCTAATGTTGGCTAAGCGGTCAGTGTCACCAATCAACATCACTTCTGATTTTCTTGCAGGATGACTGGGATTTCCTATGGTAGGTCCAGTCGTTAAGATGAAAGTAGTACTGTACTAACTTACTAAACATATAACATTGGCAAGTTAGTACTTTATTCCAAAGACTCAGAAGAAGATAGAAGTAGATGATTATAGTAGAAGAAAGCTATACACCCACATTTTGTCATCTTTTATCTGACGTCACCGATGACGTCACAGACCACTTTCTTGTCACCGATGTCTATATTTTATACCACATCAATGCCATAAGCACTTTCGCTCACATTTCACTCGGCGACGAGTGACGACGTTACCTAGTTTTTTACCTGTCTTTGTCTGCCTTTGTTCATCTTTGTTTGCGACGGTTATGGCTGTGAATACATAAGATGTGTATGCATAATATTATGTAGTTTGTATGTATGTAGGTATGTGTGTGTATGGTGAGAATGATAGCTGTATTTAATAATGCATGTTCTATCCTAGTAAAGTAATCTGATTCTACTTATATTATATTGCAACTAGCAAGTGGTTGTTTGCATTATTGTATTACAAAAAACACTTTACATACATAATATATTATATTTAAAACTATTTTATACTTATGTAATATTATAAGTTAATTTCATAAAATGGTATTAGACTGTTATGCATAAAAATCTAGAAACGCCTAAAGTATTTGTAATTTCTTAGTCTCAAACGAACGGTAACTTTCGTGCAGAGTTTTGTCGTTCATTGGAATAAGACTGGACAGCCCCCCTAGACAAGTGGCACAAACGTTAAACGAATAGAAATAGAATAGAATACTTATTGAATGGGAATGACAATAGCTTATAACATGTAATTCGACAGCTAGTGTCATTCATATAAAATAAGTATTCTATTCTATTTCTATTCGTTTAGCGTTTACACTTGTCTAGAGGGACTGGACAGAAAAAAGATTTTCAATAGATCAAGGGTCAAGAAAAGATCAAGGATGCGTTGATAGATATATTTTGATGATATTTTTCTGTCTTTATCACGTGATATGTGAAAGTGTGTACGGGTTCGCTTCTTGCTCTTTTTTTGCAATTTTTTGTAGTTACATAACAAGTGTAGTCTACTAGACTAGATAAAAGATCTAGATCTAGATAAAAGGGTCCTGTTCTAATTATCCCATATTATAATTTTATAAATTATTCCATTATTATTTTTCGAGGAGGAGCTCGTGGCGCAGTGGTAACAGCCGCGCGGATCGATCCATCAGGTTAAGCAACGCTTGCCGAGGATGGTCTGTGGATGGGTGACCATCTTTACATACCGAGACTCCTCCGTGCCTCAGAAAGCACATTCAGTTAGTCTCGGCTGTCATTCGTGGATCTATGACAGTCGTTACGGGTCGTCAGAAGCCCGAGAATCTGACAACCAGTCTTACCGCGGGGTACCGTATCACCCATCGCTCTGTTACTAGGTTGTGGAGGTCCGATAGCAGTCGCTCAATATAAAAAAAGCCGACCTTAATAGATAGTTGGGAAAAGGCTGGGGATGATGATTCCGTTATTATTTTTCAGGCTCATTATTGCCATGAAAGTTTTATCTGTTGTAAGCCTCTTTTATACACGCATAGCCGCGGTCAGTAACTAGTTAATGTATATTAAGTCATTAGTATAACTTTTTGTCTACATGACACTCATTGCGGTACTTCTCGACGCCATTAAAAACAGGAAATTGGTTGTGTTTAAGATAAATGATATCCTGATTACTTTATGTTTTGGTGGCTATCCCGGTGCCGGGCCGGGCGTGACTTGCTGAGCAATCTTACGCTGCCCATGTAGACTTTGACCAATGCATTATTTTTGTCAAGTTCCACATATTGTGCTATTATATTAGTCGAATATACAAACTGGTGGTGTATTTTATTTCAAGTTGTCAACGTGACCTTATCCTGAGACACTATGGGGTCGGTGAAAGTAATTGCGCTCCTGTCTTACTTAATACAGCAAAGCTGCTTTACGTGAAAAACAAGCAGGATGGTGGTATCCATGAAGACGGCGCAAGCGCAGACCCCTACCGGTAACTACTGTTGTCCGCGGCTTCACAAGCATCAGCAAAAAAAAAATATTTCTTTTTTTAATGTATCCTATATTACTTCTAGTACTTTCAAGAATATGCACAAGTTTCATGATGATCGGTTGACTAGATTTCGCGTGAAAGCGTAACAAACATCTATACTATTTCATCCCATCTCTGAAGCTGAACATAGGGCTCTCCAATGTATCTCCAGCGCGATAATTACCAGTATAATTATAAAACATCAAAATATGTTTATTTGTTGTTCATACATTATTTATTTTGTACTGACTGGTGTAGCTTTGCCCGCGTAAATCTCGAAAAGTTACTTTGAAATTTTGAAATTAAAGCTATATGGTATATATATTATATATACGTGTAAAAGTTACAATACTGGCAAGGTTTATGAAAATCCGTTCTGTAGTTTTGCCGTTATTAAGGTGCCGTTTGCACGAGCGCTTTAAAAGCGTCGCGTAACCCGACGTTGGCTCGATTTGCGACTACGGCAGGCTCAATTCGATTTTGCGTCCAACACAAAAAAGCGCCGCGCTTAAAAAACGTTTTCGAGTGAACAGACACATGGATATTCATTTGTGTCATTAAAATGCTTTTTTAATGCTAGGTAAAAAGTGCGAACGGGGCTTAAGAAAGAAATATCGAAACTTTTGTATTTATAATATTAGTAAGACGTAAGATTATAGGGCTGCCACTCACGAATTGCTTATTTCGTTTTTGCGACATCGTATATTATATATTCATGCACCACTATGATGATAGCATAAGTGATTAGGTGCTGCTGAAATCAGAAGAGATTAATTGGCGGAGGATTATAGAGAAATAAGATGGAAATTATGGCCCATCCATAATCCAAGGATTTTCGGATCGGAAAGAAAAGAATGAATCGACTTCGGTTATTTCGGTATATGTTACAGTATTTTCAAACAGTCGTTTCTCACATTTGAACTCATTTCAGAATCAATACAAATTGCTTATTACTTAAAAGTCAATTCATAACTTTCGGATATATTCTTCACCTTTTTGTAATCTTATTCAGACTTCAAAACATCTAAACTCAGCAATTCTGTCTTCCGGATAATATATTCTTCATCTTTTCTTTGAAATCTTATTCAGAGTCACTTCAAAACATCTGAACTCAGCAATTCAAATCACTTAAATAAATACTTCACTTCAAATTAGAACTCAAACGAGAGATGCGTTTCACGGGCATAATATATAATAGTCACCCAGTGAACTAGATACACTAACACCGTTCCTTATCAGCCGGGAGCGGACGGGAGCCTTATCTATGTGAGTGTTTGCCTATAACCATCCGTAACATATAAAATATATATTATAATAAAACAACTTTTACGGATTTTATCGCGGTTTATTTAGTTTTTTATGAGCCCGCCGTTTCAAATACTTTACAGCAACCATGGTCACGGGAAGTTCTCCCGTCTTTATTATAATGAGCGAAATTCGCGCAAACATAAGAAAACAATATATATACTAATGTTACAAAGTTTGAGTTTATTTCAAACGTGCTTATCGGGAAGTTAGAAAATGCGATCCATTTCTGATAAGAAGTAGTTCCTTTTTTTTCGAAAGGACCTACAATAATAATAATATCTATGGACGTTTTTACACCACGACAATCTGGTCCCGTGCTAAGTACTCGAAGAGACTTGTGTTACGGGTACCAGACAACGGAAATACATATATTTAATACTTTTATTTTAAATACATATATTTAATACATATATTTAAGATTTTTATTATATAATACACAAATTTAATACACATCCATGACCCAGGAACACAGAAAACTTTTTGTTCCCTGGCGAGATTCGAACCCGCTACCTCCGGCTTGAGCGCCAACGCGCTAACCACTGAGCCACAGAGGTCGTCTAATCTATGCTGTTGGCCTTAAGGCCTTAAAGCTACACGGAAAAGTAGATGAGCAGCTCATCTAAGAAATAAGAGGTAGTGCCATGCTGCTTTGCAGCCGAATTGGGCCGGCACGACTGGGGTGGTACCTCTCGCTCACATAATACCGGCGTAAAGTGACAGTTATGCTGTCGCGTTTCGTGCGGTTTGCGAGTTTCCGGTGGCCCATTGGGGGGATTGGGAAAAGGAGGGCAACGCATCTGCATAATCTTTGGTTGTGTGGATGTTAATGGGCGTCGATAGTCGCAAGGCTGTTCGTTTGCCCTCCTATGCTCTAAAAAAAAATTGAATTATGTTGAAAGAGTCCGTACCGAAAGCACTATACTTCTCATATGATGGTCACCCGCCACATGCCACAGTAACACCATAATCATCAGTCAGCCATCAAACAACACGTACAAAAAGGTCCAAAACTTGAAAATTGCACAAACAAAAAAATACATGCAATTTTGATTGGATGGTAGCATGACAGTCGCAAAAAAGTAAGTTAATTTCGGCTGAGGTCTGACAGGTCCGGCAAAAACTAGCCAGAGGTGACCCTAACACCCGCTGTTCTAGCAATAATAATTTACTAGTTGCCCGCGACTTCGCTCGAATATTTTTACATTTAGTACTATATGGGACAACTTCTAGTAGAGTACTATATTATAAGAAGAGGGGACAAAAGAGCAGGAGGCAAGGGGTGAGGACGGGATCCTCACCTCATCGTACTGTCTCGACGTTGGGAGTGGTTGTTCTGTGGTGTGGGTCAACCCCTCTGTGGAGGTGGCGTCAGTCCCTTGAGGGACTAGCCGTCGAGGTGCCCTGTTGTTATCAGATCCGGGGCACCTCACCAAAGGCGGCATTGGCACTCGCCGGGTTTTAGTGGGTAGAGCTGCGTCCACTTACCATCTTTCGGGCGCTGCGAGTCCCACATACCCCCTGGGGAGACCCACTCCCCAGCGGGATGCCTCATTGCATTTCCCGGCGTAAAAAAAGAACAAGAAGTATTTCGGAATGTACGGAATAAAATATTGATACATGTTTTATATCATAACTCATTCTAATGGTTTGTATGGCAATGGACAGTAACACATTGATCATACGATTTAAAAAACTATTGCAATATAAAGATTATAGGATGGCAAATGACATTGAAAGTTGGCGTTACCTTACGTAACCTTATCGACGGCAGCGGTGTTGAGTATCGCAGCACGTGGTTGAGGTACACTAGCTCGGTGACGACGGTTCTCTCGCATGTAAGACATAACTAATAACTAGCCTAGACATGAGGAATTTAGGGAGATTTTGTCGAAGATACAAAAAATATTTGTATCAACATAATATGATGTAGATATAAGTGTCCATTGTAACGGAATCTATAAACTGTCTTAAATAAAAACGACCGGTTAAAGTGAAATTTAAACTCATCGGGGACCGATGAAAAATTGAAAAATATTTTTTTTCCTCGTAATTAATGTTTTCATTCTAAATATTATACTGTAAAGTGTACTACCACTATTAGATTGGCAAGGAAGTATTTATTGTTTTTACTGTATGATTTAATATTTTTTTCATCTACCGTTCTGATTGCTAGTAAACTTCTTAGGATCCGAGAAAAAAGCATACATGTGAAAAAATTATGAAATTCTCTAAAATTATGTATATCCTTACGGGTATGGATATGGGTATCCTTACTTTAATTCTATTTTTAAGTCTACCTATTTTCTGACAGTTATAATTCGTAGTCCTTTAACACTGAAACCGTCTCTAACTTCCCATTATGTCTGTCTGTTTATTATATATATATTTATACAGAGCTCTACACATGATGCCATTTTGTTTTCTACATGCAATACGTGGCCATACAAATATGTATAAACCTTAGCGATACAACATTTGAGGCCATTTCATTAGCCCATCTCAGTCTCCCGTCCCTTGTAAATAGACGAGGTAAATATATCAAGACTCAAAATTCTTTCTTAACACGTACAAATTCAATTCCATGCACATCCACAGACAGCAGCTAGTATCTAATATATTAACGTAATGCATAATTTAGCCGATTGCAATCATGGCCCGCCATCTTGCCGGAATCACCCGAGTTGATTGAAGAATTCCGGCAGCTCAACCGGTCTTTTGATACGTGAATTAGAAACAGAAGGCTAAATTAGTCAATTTTAATTATATTATTTGCACGCGGGTTTGTGTGTTTAGATTTACAATACAGTTTAATTTGTTTCGCGTTCACTTTCGAGAAGACAAACGATATGGGAAGATGATCTCTGTGCGGTGGCGAGTCCTTGGATTCAAACGGGGAATCAGCCGTCTTAGCGTTCATTAAACGTGGCAAATCGTATTGTAAATGCCATACACGGTATTGGCAGTATAGTATATAAAGTGGTTTTTAAGATATTCAGTGAAAGTTATTTAAAACGCGATATTTAAAATTTATCTTTACTTGGCGGATAAAATCCTATTTTAAGAAAAGGCAAAAAAAATTAACTCTAAATTCTATGTTATTAGATAAAAAATCTATTCCTTTATACAGGTATATAAAGTTTATCATATCTTAGTCTGTCTATACGCAAAGCTTAATCCAAATCAGTACAGCAGCGATCGCTTAACAAACAAACAAACAAACCTTACATCTATATTTTAATAGTAGGTTATACACACAGAGAGACATTTTATAAATCGTTAATATTAGTGGTATTTATAATGATCAATACGACAGTAGGTAGGTTATATAATGTGATCCTTCGATGATTGGTGATCAAAGATAAGCTAAGCTGTATAAAACTAATTAGCTTTCAACCGACTTTAAGAGTGATTCTTTATAATTGGTCCTAATCTTTTTTATGCATGTTCAATTATTAAACATCTCTAAGACATCTAGTATAATAATAAAAAGAAATGTGGTGTCGTGGGACACCAGGTAGGGACGAAGTGCCTTCGGCTAAAAAGAAAGATATTATACACTACTCGCTTGTGTATGCGACTGTCGCGCCTGCGCACGTCTCATTTAACGCTTTTATTCCACGCACTTTTTCTTACGGTTTTACTATCACATTTTTTTCAGTTCGGTCGCGCAGCAAAATCCCTATCCCCTCCAAGCCTGCCGTAAGGAACTTCGTTCCAATATAATGAGTTAATTCTCGATTTGGTGGCCTTCTTACCTCTTCTCTCATCGACTTCTTCCTGGAATGTAACTATCATACAGAGGGACCATCGCCGTTTAGAAATCGCCGTCATAGAGCATTGCAGTGATGACACATGGCAGAGACAAGTCGTTTGACATCTTCTTTCGATTCCCTTCGATGACTGACGTCAGATCACAACGCGGCGCCGATCATCTCTGGCACACCACCGTCCGCCGGCTCCCGTTAGGTCGTCCGGCACAGATGCACATCAAAGCTACCATGGCCGGTAAACACCTGTGTTAGACGGAAAATTGTTATTACAGCGAGCTTCGATAATGAAATCGAAAGTTTTAAATATATGCATTAATTTTGACTCCAAAATCAAACGAGTATTTGGCCTATGTGCTTTTCTAATGCTGGTGGTTAGGTGGGCCATTGTAGTAACGTATACCTACAATGGTCAACCTAACTAACGGCATTGGAAAAACACATAGGCCAAAATATACGCTTCTCGTTTTTTTGAAGATAAAATCCATGCATATCTTTAAAACTTTCGAAATCATTATCGAAGCTCGATATTTAACGGGGCATAAACCGTTTTTTTATTTTTATCTGCCAGATATTTTTTTTATTTATCATTCATAGAAATGTAAATAATAAGGTAAAACTTAAATACCTTATTTATATATTCCCGACTAAGGCCGTGCGACTTGAGAAAATTTAAAAACATGTAAGATATATTATACCTTACATGTTTTTATTTTTTAATTAATTTATTATACTACAATATTCACATATTATACTAGCAGTGCCCCGTGGTTTCACCCACGTACTTCCCATTCCCGTGGGAGTACGGGGATAAATTGTAGCTTATGTGTTATTCTGATGTATAAGCTATATCATTGTAAAGTTTCATAAAAATCCACTTAGTAGTTTTGACGTGAAGTAGTAACAAATCCATAATCCATATTTACAAATTTTGCGTTTAAAATGGAAGCGGACTTACATTTTTAAAAATAATTTTAGTAATGTATAATTCTACCCATCGGGTGGCTTTTGTCTATTTGCATATTCAAAAAATAGTTGATAATAATGCCGACAATCAATCTGGCAGTTTATATAACAGGGCGATAAGAAGATTAATCAGTCCTGTTTCGCGTAGAGAAAGTACTTATTGAACACTAACGTTTCCAGCCTTGAGGTAGGCTTAAACGTTATATCACCGTCATTATTATAATCAATATTATCAGTCCATGAACAAATGGCCTCTCTCAATGAACACAACGAATTCCAGTAAGTCATATTGAATTTAAACCAGTAATTGTTCGTAATTAATTATAATTCACTAGCTGTTGCCCGCCGCTTTGCTCGCGTTAACTGAGATTAAAACGGGATCTTAGTATGCAAAATAAGTAACTTTTCTAGTTGATTTTTTACACCTTGTGTCCGAAAAACCGAAATATCTTATTGAACCCCATTTTTCCGGAATAAAATTTACTCGTGGATAATGTAGCTTTCAAACGGTGAAAGAATTTTCGTAATCGGTCCAGTACTTTTTGAGCCTATTCATTACAACCAAACAAACAAACAAAGTTTTCCTCTTAATAATATTAAGTATAGATTAATGTATTCTCTTATCCATTAGTTAATTCATTCGGTTTTTCATACATTCATTCATATATACGAAATTCTTTGCATTATAAATAAATATTAGCAGATATTCTTGAGGGTTCCAGTACAGTAGAGCTGATAACCCCACTCCTTATCACTCTCTTTCTATTGTGGGTAACCTACATATGGACCCACTAATGTGACACTAAATTTATATCTATCTGACCTCCTCAAAACTGCTTTCGAATGATAATGTGATATTTATTATTCGTAAAAATAATATGTTTTATAGTCAATCACACTAAGTAACCTTTTTTTTTCTTTAACAGGCTTTTAGGTATCCCGCGAGGGAGTGGGTCTCCCCAGGCGGGTATGTGGGACTCGCTGCGCCCGAAAGCTGGTTAGTGGACGCAGCTCTACCCACTAAAACCCGGCGAATGCGACCAATACCGCCTTTGGTGAGATGCCCCGGATCTACAAGCAACAGGGCACGATGAGGGACCGACGCCACCTCCACGATAGGTTGCCTCGACCACAGAACAACCACTCGCAACGTTGGGACAGTACAATGAGGAGAGCTTCCCGTCCTCGCCGCTTGCCTGGTCTTTTGCACCCTATTCTTATAAGAGGACTCTAGGCTACTGAGCCCCAACTCCACGACAGGGCCTGAACTGATTCTGGGGAATCATAGGCCTCCCTCAATGAACGCCAATACGTGCTTATCACACAAATATTAATAGTCCTGGGTAGGAGTCGAACTCACGACCTTCTGGCTTAGCAGTCAAGGTCACATCGTCATCATCATCATCAACGCCCGTCATCAAAATGACAATCTATTATGTCACTCGCAATTGTGTATATTATAACATCTTGGGAGAAATTATAATATAATTATTACTTTTTTTCTATGAACAGTATACTTTCGAAAATACTTTCTTCGAATTAAAATATTAACTTTCGTTTATTTTACAATGGAGAAAGGTGTTTTTCCTTCACTGGATGTCTCCAAGCTATCTAGCTACCAATCGCAGTTAGATAAGATTTTATATAAAATATTCTCCCGGCTCTGTGCGCGTTATCATTTAGTAATAAGTATTATTAGCACGTTAAATTAGTCCCCTGGAAAATTAATAATCTTTTCCTATTTACCTTTTTAATATTTGATGGTCAGATAGACATAAACCCCTGATGGAAAATGGCCAACAGTGTCCAAAAATATGGACACGTTGGGATGGATATAGCTGCTTGGGGAAGCTACCTGCCAACTCAGAGCTCCGCTTTCGCTCTAAGGCCTTAAGGCCACATCATAGGACATTTCGAAAAAAAAAGAGGATGGATATAGCCCAGGAAATAATAATATTATTGGAACGAAGTTCCTTACGGCAGGCTTGGAGGGGATAGGGATTTTGCTGCGCGACCGAACCGAAAAAAATGTGATAGTAAAACTGTAAGAAAAAGTGCGTGGAATAAAAGCGTTAAATGAGACGTGCGCAGGCGCGACAGTCGCATACACAAGCGAGTAGTGTAATACCTTTCTGTTTAGCCGAAGGGACTTCGTTCCTACCTGGTGTCCCACGACACCACATCATTTTTATATTGGAATATTCCAACATTTCCACATTCTGTCCTGTTCTCCTCTCCAACACAGTTTTTACACGGAAGAAATAAAAGATATGCCGGTATCCTCCCACTAAAAATGTATAAAACAAATACTAGGAGACTTAACCAATATTACAATTTAACTAATGCTAATAAAGTACACTAATCCAAGCAGACACGCGCGTTATGGCTAGTGTAGATAATTTTTACAATATGAAAGTTAACTGTGTTGAAGTAGCTCTTCAAGATACCGAGGAAAACTATGTCATAACCTTCACGGTACAGATAACCCCTTTGGGAATCGAAGCTATCTTAAAGATTTGGGCATTGCGTAACCGGAAACTATTCACTATATAAATAAATGAATATAAATAACAATAAAATACTCCTTATTGATAATATATTTTAGCTATTTTATTATATTTCTTAAGGTTGCAATAGTTTGTAAGTATGGATGTTTGTTACTCTTTCACGTAAAAACTACTGATTGAATTATACTTAATGAAACTTTACGATAATAGCTTATGCATCAGAATAGCACATAGGCTATAATTTATCACCGTACTCCCACGGGAATGAAAAGTACGCGGGTGATACCGCGGGGCGCTGCTAGTATAATATATGTGTACACCATGTTAATTTAACATATCGATAACCATAAAAAATATTTGTGAAACTCGACAGGAATCTTACAGCCAACGTCCCGAACACAAGATCAAAGAGTTGATGACCTGTTTCGAGGTCCTATCTACTTTCAGACTTAACTCATTTTATAGCCACTATAATGAGACTTTATATACACTTTTTCCACTATTTATTATAAATAGTGTGGAGTGTATATAAAAGAAAAACATGAATTTCCATCAAGGATCGACAGTACATGCTATCAATTATAAACTCATTTTGATAAGACGTGTTTAAGAATCAACGTTGATTCTTGATATAAAATCTACAAATAGGACCGTCCGTTGCTGTAGTAACATACACACATGACGGTCAAACAGACGACAAAACAAACCCGAGAAAAATAATGAGAAAAATGAAGTTACGTAAAATTAGGTAAATATGTCGTTTCATGCAGTTTTCTGCAGTTGAGCGCACCGTCACTCCGGTGGATATGGTCTGGGCCTCTTAAGCGAGTGGGTCCGGGTTCTATCCTGACCCCCTGAAGGTAATGCCTGAAGTGGATATTTCTAAATTTCTAAGTGCACCCTAAACGCGAGCCTTCACTCACCGCTGAAGGAAAACATCTTGAGGAAACCTGCATGCATGATGAGATTAAAAGTCTTTGAAGGTGTGTGAAGTTCACCAACCCGCATTGGACCAGCACAGCGGTGAATAATGGTCGGATACCCTCCTCGCCTGATTACGAAGAGACCCGTGCCCATCAGTAGGACATAATGGGTTGATACTTTACTTTACTGCAGTTTTTATTTCAAGAGAATCATTATCATCATCATCAGCCTTTATCCGTCCATTGCTGAACATAGGCCTCCCTCAATGAACGCCAAGACGACCGATCCCTTGCTACTCGCATCCAACGCGGACCTGCCACTGCACGGAGATCGTCTTCCCATCTGGTTAATGGCCGACCAACACTTCGTCTACCTACACGCAAGAGAATCCTTAGGGACTGTTTCACAATCTCCGGTTAAGTTCCCAATAGGCTATCTGTCAAATATGTTGCCGATAGCCTATTGGGCACTTAACTGGAGATTGTGAAACAGGCCCTTAACCTTTTGAAAACACAACGTGTTATCGCATACTTCAGATGTATGATGAAGAGGCTAGCTCTGTATTGCTGTATAGACTATACCAGAACTATTTTCCTTAGAGATGCTCTCACAATTACTTTTTCATTTAATGAATAAAATACGTTTCACGTTTTTAATATTTCCAAAGCTGAAGCACACGCTTTTCTCCCTTTATTTACTAATACAAACTTATTTTCGTTTAAACTTACGCAATGTTCGCCAAAGACACTAATCAAGAATTTTCTGGAACAAAAATCTTTTTCTCACTTCACAACTCCTAATTTCTCTGTTCATTCAAATGGTGTTAATAAGTTGGACTAAACGCCTTCGTTCATATCGTCTATGTGAACATACATACGTAACGTATAGCCCAGTTATTGAATGATAAATATGAGAATCTTAAAATATATTATCCTCATCATTCTCTATACGTCCACATCTCAACATAGGCAAATAATATGTATCACCAAAATATCTTAATATTTATACAAAATATTGCGCAGATATCGGAGAATAAATTAACGATATTGTCTCCCAACGTCGGGACAGTACGATGAGGCGAGGTTCCCGTCTATACCCCTTGCCCCCTGCTCTTTTGTCCCCTCTTCTTAAACGAGGGGTACAAAGAGCCACCTCGGCTTAAGGTGTTGGGCTCATCCTGGGCTACTGAGTCCCACCACCACAACAAGGCCTAAACCATGGTGAGGAGACGGCCGATCCCCCGCCACTCATGCGTATCTAGTTAAAGGAAAAAAAGTTTTCCAAAAGTGACCCTCGCGTTGTTATTCCATCTTTTCTCTGGAATATTCCATGTCACCCATAAGTGAAAGGGTATACACGAAATTTATTCATATAGTCGGCCTTGGAACTCAAATCGCACATCAAAAACAACGTGATCGCTGACGTATATTCAAAAATATCTGAAATTCATACACGTCACGTGTCTGGGTGTCGTGCGATCTCCCATACAAATAATAACGCATTTATGGACACGTGGATGTGTTAATAGACATTACCTTATGAGCATCTTAACCTAGTTCACTAGGGACTTGTCACTATTCAAAAAAAGAGAAAACCTTTAAGAAAAGATCAGATGTACTGCACTTTTAAATCGAATATTCAGTAGCAAATATTTTGACAAAGAGGTCTATAATATTATCGTATGTACATTCGAAATCTTTGATCCTCTGGCTTCTAAATTTATGTACCTTTAAACCCAAAATTCTCTTGTAAGCCCTATGGTCACTAGGATTGGATTGGGACGAGGAAGTTACCTCAATGGTTAAAACCTGATGGATATTTACAGAAAACATAGCTTGGTTCCGGATTTTCAAGTACCTAGGCGAGTTCTTATAGATGACACCAAGTATATCGAAATGAAAATATTCTGTGTCGTGCCCGTGCTCGTAAAGTTATCTGTTTATAAGCCGTCAGCGCGGCCGCTAGTCTTCTCTCATTCCATGAAACAAAAACTAAAACTAAGAAATGTTTTTGACGTGACAACATTTGATAACTCGATGGCATGCACGAAAAAGATGACGTCATGTAGCGTTCCGAAAGTGATAGCGCGGCATCGAGAAAGAGGCATTATCGGCTCTAGCGATCGGCTTAGTTCGGTTCGTTTTGCATGTAATGTTTGAGGTTGTCACGTCAAATTACCGTCCATAAGCAACCAATTTTTTTTTAAGTTTTTCTTTTAATATTCTCATAATATAATTGCAGATAGTATCTATAGCAAGCTTGGAACTGCAAGCAATACCTTTTGTCAGTGGACTTCTCAATGTATCCGTGACTTCATTTGAGGGTAGCTCGGTAGGCAAACCATCTGACAGTTTGACTATAAGTAGTACTCGTATGACATATCGAGATGATTTAAGGCGGCTTTTAATATTCTATCTACTTCTTCTTTTTTAATATTAGCTTCCTAAAGGATTTGCCAAAATATTCTATTTATCTTAAAATTTTCTTATTTTGTAAGAAAATGTGTCAAAAATTCAAGATCGATATGAAAATTTAAAGATAGATAGGATATTGAAAGCCGCCGTTAGTGTATCGTCCGTACTTCTACTATTTGCCTTAAGTTTTTGTCGTTTTTTCTCGATTGCATTTCCAGATGTAAAATAAACACAAACGCGATACGTGATTTTAAAATTGTTTTTTTCACAGATTCACATATTGATTTGATATTCAAGGACGCCTTGCCGTTATGTCGTTGTTTGTTACTTTGAAAATATTAATGCTACTGAAAAAACGGTAACGGTGAAGGATGAAATATTAAAATAGCTTTGCTGTGTTTGGAGAAAAAGGTGTCTCACGTCTCTGGAAAGACGTAATAAATAAGCAACTTGTCAACTTCTGCGAACTGCGGTTGAAAGCCTATCCAACTTAAGGAGAGTGAGAATTTCAATTTCCAGACGAAGTCAGATTATAAGGACATTTAATTATATAGATAACTAGAAATTAGAATCAACGAGAAACCCTTCAATCGAAATATTTAGCCAAATATCGACCATGAGTAATAGTTCCGTCTACGTTTCCTGCGTGAATAATATGTACATGTTTGTCGCACGTGCTAAAAAATAATTTACATCAGAGTGACTGTATAGATTTGTTTACTTTCGACGACCTCTGCGGCTCAATGGTTAGCGCGTTGGCGTTCAAGCCGGAGGTTGCGGGTTCGAATCCCGCCATGGAACAGAAAAGTTTCTGTGTTCCTGGGTCATGGATGTGTATTAAATATGTGTATTATACAATAAAAATCTTAAATATAAGTATTAATATAAAGAGTATTAAATATATGCATTTCCGTTGTTTGGTACCCGTAACACCAGTCTCTTCGAGTACTTACCACGGGACCAGATTGACTTGGTTTGAAAGCGTCCATAGATATTATTATTATTACTTTCCTAAACAAATAGTGTAAAAGGCTAAACCTTTCATGTCTATGGTATTGATAATCGCCGAGGAAAGTAGAGGCTTTATAAAATCTTTTTATAAACCCTCTACTTTCTTAAACTTATAAAGGATTTTGGAATTATTTTCTTAATATCCATCTCATTAAATCGAGATAAAAATAAATTAATGCCGCACTCGTTCTTTTTTTTCATACGGAATACATTATATTTACAATAGTGAACGCGGAAATTCGGAATTGGAATACGGATTCCGATAGTATGTGGTCGACCTAAGGGTGTCAAATATCTTTTCCCAATTTTGATTTCCAATATTTTTTTGTAAGTTGTATAAATATTGCCTATATTATTAGAATTATATTAAAAAGAAATATCAAACAAAAAAAAGCTTGGAGTGAAGTCGAAAATAATAATCAAATCAAATAATATTTATTTCGTAGGTAAATTACATTAGCACTTGAAACATGTCAATCATTCAAGGTATGGAGTAACAAGTAGAGAATAATCATTTGTAAAAGATTTTTTTGGTATAAAAGATCATCATATAAAGAAAGCCAAAATACAAACATCAGTGTTATAGATCTTTGATTAAATATCAGTGTCGTTAGTACATTTGATCAAATCATCAAAAATTTGATTAAAGCAATAGACAAAAACTTCTTGACTAGTGGAATACCACCCTTATGCTTCGTTATCGAAGACTGACATAGTAGTCCTGATACGGCTGTAAACGCAGGCGTAGCTGCGGGAAGTAGCTAGTAAATATACAGGTGTTCCATCAAGGTTATCACAACGAGTTAGAATAATTACTAACAGATATCAAATCACCTGCGTGGTCGCTTTCTTTAAAAACCTGCAAAATATGCACATAATATCATAGTCAAAATCAAAATTCTTAATTCAAAATAGTACCACCAAAGTATCTTTTTGAACGTCAATTGAGTCTACCACCGGTTCCAAAGTAATCCCACTGAGAAGAACCGGCGAAACAAACTCAATACAATATAGGTATTCATAATTCGTCAAAACCGAAAAAAACCCATGACACCACCGCTCCTTATGCATTGATCTCTGAAATGACAGTTAAAATGGATGTCTCATGTCATGTCAGAATCTAAGTTAGACCGTTAGTTATTATGTATTTTTGCGAGGGATGTCTCCAAACTTGTGGGAATTGTGATCTATTTAAAAGGCTTAATTTATGGATTTTGGTGGTAGAGAAGTCTTTATTTTGATACACCAGCATTTGTGTTTTTGCACCAATTGCACCAAAATTATAATTAATATTGAATAGACAACATAATTAGTACGAATTAAAAATCATTAAATTTAAAATGGTTATTTGCATTGTAGTAATATCAATGTATTTGCAAGTTAAAGTAGTTATCTATATTAAAATTAGAATATAAAGTGAGAAATATTCACATCGGAGTCTCATATAATAAAAGAAATTAAAAATAATTAAGTTTATCGTCATTCTACTAATAAAATTGTGAAATCAATATTCTAATAACCTGTGATCTCTACGCTATGATACAAATTGCCTAAAAAACTTGAATACCTTTTTCTTCTTTTTCACTTCGTAAATTTGCCAATGTCAAACTCTAATTATTACACCTGTCAAACGATTAAAGATATACCAGGAAAGAAAATAAAACAAATTGATAGTAACGAATTCGAGGCGCACGTATGAAGCAAGGTCGCCTCGCTGATCTCACCGATTTTTTTACTATTATGATACCATATTCAGACGTCAACTAAACACGCGGGGCACAAAGGAAACGTTAGAAAAAGGATCACCACCGAATTTGGGCGGGTAAAATCTCACACGAAGCAAAACAACCATTGAATGTTTCATGTTGTCGAAATTGTTTTTTTTTTTTGTTGCGTTTTTGTGGACGTGGGAGTCATTTTCTTGGGCGCCATTTTTCACGGGGGCCGAATAATCGTCCAAAACGATCGTTAGTATGATTCTTTTATAAATGCCATCTGTACGGGTTTATGTCGTTTTTTATTTGGTGCATTTAATGCGCAAATAATTCGCCGGAGATTGGTGATTAGAAACGTATGCACAGACAGGACATAGGTCTATATTGGTACTCCAGTAGTTGATCTAGGCTGTGAGAGCTTAAATTACTAAGGATTTTCATATTAAATAGATATATAACTATAGGTCGGACAGACATTGTTCTCTATAAAACATTATTAGTAGACTGACGCCCGGTTTCTGAAACGTTGGTCAAAGTGTATGTCGACTAACATGGCTGTTAATGGCTGTTAACATACGATTCCAGGGTCAAATTTGATAGCTTTTCACTGTAGTGTCTATGACAACTGACAGGCTGATCCAATTTTGTAATTTTACTATGCTTCTAGCAACCCATCTGACACTTAGGTAACAACAGATTAGACAGTTGATTTGTTAATTTTTAAGTTGATCAGCCTTTCGGAAACCGGATGTAAGTTGAATGTTAACCATTCTCAAAACCAGTAACATATTATTTTATATTCAGAAATCAGTAATTTCATAACGAAAAGTTTGTCCCGCCAAATTTCGAACTGAGAGCTCCCACACAGCATGCCATTTAATTACTTCACCAGGATATGCAAGAGACTGACAAACAAATGATTGATTGTAAACGGAGATGTCAAAAACTAATGTAATATTAACCGTTTATATTAGTTAAAGTTATTTCAGGCGGAGCAGAAAATACTTTAAATGCAATGCAATATAGTACAATTTAATATTTATCACACATAATTTTTGATACGTTCTGAAGTCTTGAGCTGAGCCATCTGCTCACCTACCTACCGATTGAGCTTAACGGCCATCAGGCCTAAAAGTCTAGACCTTTCGAAAAAAAATCTGTTGGTTGAACAGCACTAGCGTAAGCATGTACAATGTACAACGACAACTTGTAACTGCTGTTCAATTAATCATTTTTGATTTGTCTCTATTTTAGTAGCGTAGGTATAGTCTACGATTAGAAAGAATGAAAAAAAAATCACTTAAGACTAACCCTGACATCTATTTTTGCGTTTCCAATCCCAAGGACCTGAGGATAATAAAGTGCCACCGCGCCGTGGTCTTTTCGGCCCCTCGCCCAATGAAGACAGTTTTTCGAATTACGAATTTACACTGAGTATGGTTTTATTTACGAACTTTCTAGTGTTTCCGTATCTTATCTTTTTGATTTGTATCAGAGCCCAATCTAATATTATGTCGCCCGTGTATGTATTACGAAGGCGTTCTCAATGACAAACGATTACAAAATGTCGATGATAAAGTAATCGCTTTTGGTTTAGATTGTTTTTATAACTATCAATAAATATTCGAAATTCGATTTATAGTACGAGCGATTTGATTAAAATCGGTGGACTTTGCCACGCGTTCACTGGCAAAAATAAATGTGACTGTTAGCTATCTTCAGGCTCGTAAGCTTTGATTGCTCTCACTTCACTGCTTTTTCTTCTTTTCTTTGTAGAAGAAAAAGAAAGCTACATGCTTATTTAGCGCTGTAGCTGACTAATACTTATGCTTTTCACTTTAGTTATACTAGATTAGGGGGCGTCCGTAAATTACGTGAGGTGTTTTTTTTAAATCTGATAAAATTGATCTTGAAGATGATTTTTTTCAATAAAAAATATAATAAATCCTTTACAGGTGACACCTACGTGACACGATGAGACAGATGGAATGATGCAAGAAAAAGTTGGAAAAAAGAAAGAAATCTGGTTTGTTGAAAAAAATACTTTTGTGTAATTTACTGTTTTTTTTTGTTACCGAAATGTTATAATTAATTTCTGTTTTATTTCTGAATATAATATATAAGATAGCAGTTATCCAATAAACTCTCTTTATCATTTTTTATCAGCTTAAAATAAATTGAAATAAATGCTTTCTCAATAATTTATTATACTTTATCTTATCGGTATAGTAAACACCATAGTACTACTCACGAGCTGCTTATATCTTTGGTTATTATACTGTCTGTTTGAACGTCTACGAATTATTTTTATAATTGTTGAAGAAAAATCATTTGGGTCTATCCGACATTTTAGAAGGTCAAGCCTTTAAATCAAAATCAAAATGTTTATATAGAGATAACATTTAGGGCCTGTTTCACAATCTCCGGTTAAGTTCCCAACAGGCTTTCGGCAACATATTTGACAGACATTTGACAGATACTCCATACTCTATCTGTCAAATATCTGTCAAATATGTTGCCGATAGCCTATTGGGAACTTAACTGGAGATTGTGAAACAGGCCCTAACACAAATGATTAGTCGATTATAGGTGCGCTACGGGGCACCCCAATGCCATGGGTACGTATGGGCCTGTGAAACCATGCTGCTAAGTTTTCTAGAAACATCTTTGATGCGAGCGATGATGGTCCAGTGGTGGATGGACTCGGCCTCTTATGTGAGAGGTTCCGGGTTCGATCCTGATCCCACCATGTGTACCTAGAAATAGGTTTTTCTAAATTTCTAAGTGCACCCCAAACACGAGACCATCGCTCGTACACCAGTGAAGGAAAACATCGTGAGGAAACCTGCATGCCTGATGAGATTGAAAGTCTTTGAAGGTATGTGAAGTTCACCAACCCGCACTGGGCTAGCGCGGTAAACTATTGGCCCATTACCCTCCTCGCCTGATTTCGAGGAGGTGGCGGAGGAGCCCAGCAGTGGGAAATAAATAAATAATATTGATACTTTACTTTTTTGATCTTTGATGTATTTCGGAAAGAAGGACAAATTGGTATAGTTAAGCACAAAGTCTTATTATCAGCCGACTCTTCTGCAAGTTCGTATATCTAACTGCCGTACAAAACACTGTCTCTATCTTGCATTGACCTATATCGTGAAAGTGATGCTAATGTACCTACATCCAACGGTGATGTCATCGGAGTGGGAGTTCTGGAAAAATGTCTATTACCGGCAATCAGCCGCTCTCTGTAGTCGCCGCGTGCTCGAGTAATGAATGAATGTTTTTGTGACCTAGTTTTAGAAGTCTAGGACAATTTGTATAGCCATTTGTAATGTTATTTCGATATAAGCGTTCAAGTTAAGTGGTGTCACTTGGAACCATCTTAAACACTACTTGGCTACTTTATACCTATCCTGTCCTTCTCTTCGAATTGTGGCACATACAACGGGAGAAACAAGCAGGATGGTGGTGGCTGCATAGATTATAGACGAACTTTTTTTTCGGTTGGAGCTATGCTAATGGCCCTAATGGTTCATCGGGAAAGAAGTGACGGAGAAAAAAAGCTATATAAACCTAAACCTATACTTATCTAGAGCTGTAGTTAACTGATACTTATGCTTTACACTTTAGTAATATTAACAAAGACTTCCATAAATATGATTTATTTTTGGTTTTTTTGAAAGAACTAAAGAAAGGGGGACTTTTCAACTTAAGAGCCTTTAAGCTAAATCGGAAAAGCAGATGTGGAGACGGCTCAGCTAAATTGCTTTTGGTATTAGCGCTATGCAGTTTAATTTATTTCATTATTTTTACATATTAAAATAAATTTCATTTATTTTAACACTGGATAGGGTCTGATGATGACGATAAGCGTTCAAAGTCCAATGCCACGGTGTTCCAAGCGAATGTACTGAACACGGCCTTGTTTAGATAATTCATACAAAATATTCATTTCCTACAACTCTCATACATCACTATAAATGCAAATGAATTAAATTGAAATAATCTGATTCGATTAATTTTATTTACCAATTTGTTTGGTCACGGTAAGGAGATGAGGAATACCAAAATGTCAGGGTTTTTGAATAGTTTTTAAGTTCACTAAGACGTACTAGATTGCCAAAGTTTCTGAGTTCTAGAAATGGGCTAAGGGCTTTGATGCTAGATGGGTACCAATTGGTCTCGAAGCAGCTTGTCATGTACTTGTATTGAGACTACTAGGAATACAGAAGTTTCATAAAAAAATGGTATTTCTAGTAGTGCAGAAGTAAAATACTAAAGGATAATTGCATTACCTGTCGTCTATATAAAATTGTCTTCTTTTGATGATCTGTCTGATTTATTGATTGTAAGCAGCTATACTGTCGACCCAGCAGTTTGATGGACGTGTCAATTGCTCTTGGCATTTTACTATTTTGTAAAATACTAACAGCGCCCCGCGATTTAATCCGCGTACATCCATTCATTTCCCGTAAGCTTTTAAATGTGCCCATGTATTATTCTGATATATAAGCTATATTATTGTAAAGTTTCATCAAAAGCTATTCAGTAATTCTTACGTGAAAGAGTTTTTCTTAACTTTTGGGTTTATCTTATCTTATAGCTTTAAACGAGCAATTCTTGTATATAATAATGTACAAAATTATGTATAGGAAATAATAATTAGAAATAATATCATTGTTGTTTTGAACAAGAAATGAGGAAAACACAATAGCCGGAAACAAATTTGTTGTAATCACGCTTCTAATCAGAGTGTATTCTAATTATACGTTGCTCAATATGGATGTCGTGTAGGATCCTATTTTCTAAATTAATAATTGTAAGTATAACTAAACATATTTAATTTATTTTCATAAAAACTAAACTTATTTCACAATGAATAAGCTAAATATATTTGTAATTTTGCTGGTATTATGTATATTATGCAGTATGAATTTGTGTATTATAATAATAACATTTTATAATAATATTTTTGGACGCTTTTACACCACGCCAATCTGTTTCAATGCTAAGTTTCCAAAGAACTTATGTTGGATACCAGACAACGGAAATACATATATTTAAGATGTTTAATATATAATACACATCCATGACCCAGGAATACAGAAAACTTTTTGGCTCCCTGGCGGGATTCGAACCCGCTACCTTCAGGGTTGAGCGCCAACGCGTTAACCATTGAGTCATAGAGGTCGTCGAAACGAAAAAATTTTTACGGATTTTATCGCGGCTTACCAAGTTCTTACTTGCCCGTTTCGTATACTTTACAACAACCGTGGTCACGGGATGTCTCTCCTCCCAGGTCCCTGTAAAGTATACCATGACTGCTGTAAAGTATCCGACTTTACAGCAATCACCGTAGAGTCCCCCAGTGACCATGGTTGCTGTGAGGTATCCGAAACGTCGGGCTTGTAAAAACTTATTAAACCACGATGAAATCTGTAGAAATTGTTTCCTTATAAAGTGAATTTGCGTAAGCTTAAGAAACAATGTGAATTAGTGTAAGTAATTAATCTGATATAAAAAATCTGTCCCGAACAGAATTCTTCCGGAGAACTTCGAATTAAACCCTAAGTCAGCTAGGTCATATATACAAGAGCTTTAAGATATTTTTTTCACATCAAAGGAATATCTTATTTAAATCAATACTACGAGTATAATATTATAAAGAGGAAATATTTGATTGTTTGTTTGTATAGAATAGGCTCCGAAACTACTTAACCGATTTGAAATTTTTTTTTTCTTTCACTGTTGGAAAGCTACACTACCGCCGGTGAACTTAGGCTATATAAAATCTTTAAAAAGTTAGGAACCCATTTTAAATCTTAGTTGACGCAGGCGAAGCTGCGTGCAACAGCTAGTATGTTTATAAAATAAACTAGTACCGTCTTTTCATAGCAACTTTTTAATTATTATAATCGTAAACAGATTCGACTAAAACATAGTCCATTAAGTACTAGATATGCGTATTCATGGGAATTTAACTTAAGCAGAACAAGACAGTAAAACATTACTATAGCACATACAGGCTGCAACAGTATAGCTAAATCTCATCTTTGGCTACAACGACAACAAAACAAGTTGATTGCTAAATGCATGTACATAGATAAATTTAAATCAACGTAGCAAGTTTTGTAAGGTTCTAGCTTATAGATAAAGGATAGTTTTGTCTGTTTTCTTTATTTATGTGAGAATTCATTAATGTTTAACTGCCATTTCGTTATTGAGGTTTTACCCTCTAAAGTTATTTTTTTGTTTTATATTTTTTTCTGGTTTAAAGTTTTTTTTGTTTCAAGCACTAACCGGAAAGCAAAAACTTATAGTTAGTTGTAAAGAGTATATATGAATTTCGGAAAAAACCATTTCAAGGCATCACAGGCGGTCGGGATAAGTAATATAAAGTAGATCCTCATGATCATCAGTCTCTTACCGTCTACTGCCGAACATAGGCTTCCCTTAAATACAACCCTACTGAGGTACATTTACATTTGCATATAGATGATTTCAGTTTCTCGTATTAGTACAGATATATAAACCTAAAAATGTATTTATGCTATCCGTACACAAGGTTATGTTGGATATTTGTTTAGTCAGTACTGCGCGCTGTGGGAACGGGCCCAGCAGATTATAAACAATATTAATTACAAAAACATTCCTTGTTCTAGTTCACCCATAAGGTGATGCTTTTGACTGGCTGAAATAAGCATACATGAACGTTTACTGAATTATCCAAATTATTTTCTTTATTAACTATGATCAACACTTTTTTCTTTCATTCCATTTTTCAATAAGGTTCTATTTCCATCATTATTTATTTTTATAGCTTCTGATTTTCCCCTTTCTTTCGACATAATTTACGGATGATAACAAAGAATAAGAACTTGGAAAGAAAGTCATAAAAATGTACCATTTTGTATTAAAGGACCTGCTCCTTTAAGCGAGCTTTATGGATCGACGCTCATAGACATGCGTACAACCAGAGGTTATGCAGATGCATTGCCCCGATCCTCCCAATAGGCCATTGGAAACTCATACGAAACGTGACAGCATAGCTGTCACTTTACACCGGTAGTATGTGAGCGAGCGGTACCACCTTGGCCTTGCCGGCCCAATTCGGCTGCAATGCAGCACGCGCCTATCAAACCTGCCTACCTAAAGTTTTTGAATATTGGGATTTTAGTCAATATTATAAAAAATATATTTATTGTTAGTAATATTATGTACACGATGAAACTATCGTATGCAAAAGCCCTAAATGTTTATATAAAGTATTTTGTAAATTTTTAATTGTCTCATAATTAACTTACTGGTATTGATTTTAATCGATTGAGTTTCTAGTTATGATTGTTTCTTACATCTTAACTTTAATTATTTAATATTTTTATAATGGACGTAGGTAAGGTAAGGCACGATTGTTACTAAACATTTGTCCTATATGTTGAGATAATATAACTTTATTAGCTTACGTTCAATGTTATTTGGCGTGAGAACTTGTTAAATGATGATAAAAAATGACGTAGGACGCTAGCCTTGCCTGGTGGCCACATGTCGCCGAAATACTGACCTTGTGGTCTATGTGGGAACATATACCTTTCTTGTTTTTTGTAAAGTCATGCACCATAGCTAAGGTCAGGTGCTAGGCGGCGCGCAGACTAAAATGTACAAATAAAAGTGAAAGTGTAAATTGTCAAGTAAAATGATTGGGGTTTGCCGGGTTTGTTAGGATAAGTAAGGATAAGTGGCAAGGGAATGGCGCGTAAAGTGGTTTTAGTTTAGGTATGCCTTACCCAAATGTGAGTCTCGCATAGGGTCAAGAACCACCCCAGTACCTGTGCAAATCAATAAAGATTTCCCTACATCAACAAAAGTGGTGTGGGAAAGTCGTATTTTTGGTAATATATTATGTAGCGTTAGGTAACTATTCTGATACTAAGAGAGTTTCGATAACTGATGTGGTCATTGTCAAGTTTTTGTTTTAATTTTAGCTAAAATTTCGTGTTTGGACCAAAATATAACAAAATAAAATAAATAAAGTTTCGTTCATCAAAATTACAAAAAGGAAAAAAAAATTTTGTCTGTTTGTCTGTCTAACATAAGATTCTGAAATTTGATAATAAACTTGGTCTTCCAACACGAGTTAAGGAACAAACCTGAAAACCGTTAATTTGCTATATTACATTAAAAAAAAAGTTTTTTGTAACTCGTAGCAATCCAGAATCGCACTTGTCTTGGTTTTTTCCTAATCGTTGAGCTAAAAATGCAAAAATAACTTATAAAACCAACCTTTTCCCGCGACACACAGATTCAGGGAGCTTAAAATATATTTCTGACGCCATTCAAATGTAATTCATATTTGTTAATTGCTTCGTTTTTACAAAACTAACGTAATGTAATATCGTATAAAATTTTACTATGTATTGTATAATGTATTTTTTGTTACAGTACATATCTTGTAAAATGATCAAGTAATATAAAAGCCTTGTAGGTAGAACTGCTACAATTATTTAATAGCAATAGAATTCGTACATATTATATGTATTTTTAATGTATTTCTTTGACGTCAAATACTTATGATATATAAAGATAATATGAATGCTAAGAAGTGTGTATTATCATCCTTTATCTGTTCACTCCTTATTATTAGAAACACCAGGATGGCCGATCCCCGTTTTTGCCAGACTAGAGTATGCAGGATACAGTTTTTTGCGATATTTTTTGTAGATCGAAAAAATCTTACTATATTATTATTATTCAAAGAGTGACTGTTCCAGACAAGGCCTGCCTTCGTGTCACTGCAACCAGGGTTGATCTATTGTGATCGACACTATTTACAGCTCCGGTCCAAGTTCTGTTGTTTCTATGAACTCTAGGACATTTTTGGCACCAAGAGATTTGATCTCTTCTGGGTGCAATACGTGCTTTCTTGGAATAGAGCTACGACTGTGCATTAGGTTGGGGCATTCGAATGTGCATAGGCGTTTCTTCTTCTGAGTAGCAGAGTCCTCAATGCCTCGTGTCACTCTTCCCAACTATTTTTACTATAACTAATTCGTGATAATTTTTTATTCATGTTTTTATAGTCAGCGTTGCTCCTAACTAGCCAAATGTATTTCACAAAAAACACATTGTCTTCGTCTCTCATTAGATTGTAATGATGTAATGTATGTATTATTAAGTTAACTACATCTTATTTTGCCTCCGTCAGCCATTTTGAAAACCTTTCTAATTAGTCGGCGAATAAATACACGTATTTATGAATATTCATAGTCATATTATACTCTGTACATAATTGTTGAAATAGTAAAAAAAAAAAAATACTTAGCGTGGTTTAAAAAAATTGCTGCTCCATTATTGAAATTCTAAACTATTTCAGATCATATTATTTGTTTTATTTTATAATTTGTTATGTTGTATTCTTGTTTTTAAACGACTTCAAAGAAGGAGGCGTTCCTCAATTCGATCGTATATATTACATGATTTTTTTTATGTTTCTAAGTATTATTCTAATCATTGTGAATACCTAATATGCTTACAATAAATACAATATAGAATGATAGATTTCATACAAACACTGTCAAAAATGAAGTATTGCAGGAATTAAACCGATTTACAAAAGCCAGCAGAGGTGCAGTTTTCCCGAAAATGTAGTACTTTTTTCATTATAGTGACCATTTAGTACTTAGTAATAACTAATAATAAATAGCTATTACTAGTATATAGTATGTTTAATTTATGGGTAGACTTATTTAAACTTGTCTTTATATTACCGAAGTGTTAAAATGAATCGTTCAGACAATTACATCGGGAAATATTTTCAGAATATTTTTTTTTTATTCAAGTGGAATTTGATACAAAGTACTAGGAAAGGTTAAAGATTTCCTGTGAAAAGTGATGTGATGATACTTTTTTTGTTTTTCAGGTGTGTTATGCCATAATTTTGTGCACACATCGTCAAAATTATTTTTTATTTGCGAGACACGGTTAGCGTACTTCAACATTTAATACTACTGAGTGTCTTGGAGCTTGGAGCCAGGACCTTGGAGATTTTTGGCTCCAATTTAGGTGCCTTAAAATTGGCGCGGACTAGATTTTTAAAATACTTATATTAATTTTAATACTGTCTTATTTTCAGAATAATTTTTATTTTGAAAGCGAGGACTTTGAACACAAAAATGGCCTTTTTAACACGTTTTTATTAGCTTCACTTGTATGTTTGTAACCGACTCCTTTGAGCTCGATTTGGTCCTACTTCGAACGATCAGATTTAATTCAAACTTTGCACACCTGTCAAAGACCGATGACAATGCAATAATTCGATTACAAAATCCGATTATCCCAATTAGATTCGCCAGAATTAATTAATTTCTATCCGCATCCTTTGCATGCGAGTAAGAGAGATAGAGCTAGTACGCGAACTCGGAGAGACTTGGAGAAACTTGTAAAGCGTTTTTTTTTTAGTTTTTTAAACTATTATTTATTACCGTTTGTTTTTCTAAACATTTGTTTATATTGTATCTTTCTGTTGATTAAAAATATTTTATTTTAATTTTGTGTTTAAAAATAGTTTGAATAATTTTGTGTCGTTTTAAAACCATTTCATAACTTATTTCATTTTTTTTCAAAATGATGTAAGTATATTGTGTTAAGATCATTTCATTACTTATTTTGGCATGTCAACATTTTTATACTATTTGTGTCATTTCAACGAGTTTCAACGTGTCCCGGGCGTCTTGCCAACACAATGTTGCAATGCCGCCAACTGCATTGGCCAATGCGATTGGTTAGAATTTGCTACTACTGGGAAAATTTCGGCATTACTATGTAAGGTTAGCAATACAGAAGGTTAGCAAAAATTATACAATTGAAATATTACGACACGTCCGGTCACTTGGACGGTTAAATTGTTAGTTTGACTTTCAAACCTCGGTTCCGGTGAGGTTGATCTTGATTTTTTTTAACTTAACTTACATATTTGCTATTTTGGCTTGGTGAAAATCTTACTATCATCGATGATATTATTTTTCTATTTTTTATGTTACATCGACACAAGCTTTAACTAAAACTAGGTGATTGACGTCACCCAGAAACATTTGTCCTAATAAGACTTATTTGTAGTATGCTTTTCCTAATACGTCATAAAATGGTAAGTTCTTCTTTGTGTCAGTGATTATGTTGCGTGTTATGTCTTTATTTCCGAAATACAACAATATTGTTTCACGGAAGGAATAACCGCTAGAGTAGTCTCACTGTCAAAATTATTAGAAAATATAGTCTAGAAATTAAATGAGTGATAGTGTAGCATAAGGGCATCATAATATAAAGGTTGCCTAAGCTTTGTAAACCTTAAGTGTTATAAGCTAGACCTTATAACGCATTTTATTCTGTATGATTTATCTTAAGATGATACATGCTTAAAGTAGCATAATTGAATGAATCAGGCACTTAAGAGATGTTAAACTTATACAGACTTTAGAAAAAAAGAAATATTTATTTGTGAATTAAAAATAATAATAATAATTTAATGAACTTAGGTACATCTATAATTAATATAACACTTATTAGTTATTATTCAAAGTGTCACAAAACTTTTATATCTTAAACACTTTAAACATTATTAGTAACATTTTCGAAAATGTCACTAATTATAATTATTTACGAATTATTATATTTATTTACGAAATTTATTTCGTATCCCCGACGTTTTGGGTTAATTTTTAGGAACCATGTGAGTATTTTAGGGGATAAATCAGTAAAACAAATCTGTTCAATTTACTTTGGTAACAAAGAAATAACTTTCTGATTTGAAACGTTGTTTTTAGTGTTTTTTTCATTTGTTTAAAAATGTTATTAATTATATTAATATAATAAATTAAAAAGCTGGTAAGTAGTGAGATAAGAACATATAAAGTGGGTTCCGTAAGAAATCAATATAACATTAAACTTTCAATTTGTTATTGTATTGGCTAAGAAAAATCAAGATCATGTAATGTTCTGTCTTGTGAAGTAAATTCATCATTATCAGCTATTATTTTTGCCGATATCGATTGCATGTCCTGATAATAGACAACTATCCTTTTCGTTAAATGACTTTCAGAAAACGACTAATTAATACAATTTATTATGTCTTATTTTGATTTAAAAAAAAAAGTAAAGTATCCCACTGCTGTGCACAGGTCTCCTCTTCGAAATGAAGCGAATGAAGGAAAAAATAGTGAGGAAACCTGCATGATGATGCATCAGATTGAAAGTCTCTGAAAGGTATGTGAAGTTCATCAACCCGCATTGGGCCAGCGCGGTAAACTATGGCCCATTACCCTCTTCACCTGATTTTGTACATTCAATAGCAATGAGTAGAGTACTTTAAAGTTATCTATCGATTGAGCTTAAAGGCTATACTTTTCGAAAAAAAGCATGAACTTCTTGCTTTATGGAAAAATGCGCGTGTTTTGTAATTTGAATATTGAACCCAAAGTGTATTACCCAACTACTATATCTTGTTAAAAATTCTCCGAATTTCACATACGAATTTCTAAAGTATGCAATAATAGGGAAATTATTATACGTAGGTATGTCATAATTCTTACCATGAGAAATTTTCATAATTTTTACCATACGATTTATACTAGCGACTTTTGTAAAAATGTAAATTCAATAGTTTTATGCAATGTTTTCTCATACCAGCTCGACTCATTTGACTCTCATTTTGACGACCTCTGTGGCTCAACGGTTAGCGTGTTGGCGTTCAAGCCGGAGGTCGCGGGTTCGAATCCCGCCAGGGAACAAAAAAGTTTCTGTGTTCCTGGGTCATGGATGAGTATTAAATATGTAATACACATATAATAAAAATCTTAAATATAAATATTAATATGAAAAGTATTAAATATATATGTATTTCCGTTGTCTGGTACCCGTAACACAAGTCTCTTCGAGTACTTAGCACGGGACCAGATTGACGTGGTGTAAAAAGCGTCCATAGATATTATTATTATTATTATTACCAGCATCAACTTTTATTACTGCTAGGTCTTTTAGAGGGAACGACACGATGTCAATGGACATCCGTGTTTAAAAAGGATCTGCTCTGCACGGAGGCACCAAGTCACATTTAGCCGGTCGAGCCTCTGTCTTCCGGAAGTTGACTTCAGGACTCTGTCAGCGCTTTACGTCTCGGTTCATAGCCACTTCAGATGTCTTTATTTCACCTTTGTTAAAGAAAAGTTACATGTTTTAAATACATTTTGACTGACTTCAAAAAGCGGTTACCTTATTACCAAGTGTCAAGTTTCGTTTTATATTAGGTTAATTTAAGATGATTTTTTAAGTGTTTCCCGCTATCATGAGGTCGTGACATTCGTTATGAACTTTCATACCTACTTTTTATACAATAAAATATGTATGTAGTCTCAGTCTCAGTAACAGGTTTCAAAATTAAAAAAAATCTTATCTTAATATATATATTTCACACAAGCGTGTGTATGTGACTGAACTCCTCCTAAACGACTGGACCAATTTTGATGAAATTTTTTGTGTGTGTTCGTGGAGATTCGAGAATGGTTTAGATTCACAAATCAGACCGGCAGATGGCGCTGCAGTCGGTATCTAGGTTATTGATCTGTACTGCCACTATCGATTCGTATCTAAAGGACAACGTCTGTGGGGTCCGCTAGGATATGTATAAAAATTGAACTATCAAAATAAATATCAGTAGATTTTTTGATTCAGAGTTTTTTTAAGCTTGGTTAAAAAAACACTTTTGCTAGTTATAGTTAGTATATATAATCATAATATATAATTAGTTCTTAACTGTAAAACAGTTACACTTGAAAACATCTTATAAATCGATGAAGACCGGCTTCTCGTAAATCAGGCACGCAAATGATGACACATACTCACGTTTTGGCTGAGCCGAGGGTGCAAGTGAGCGCGGACAAATCGATAGGGACACGTGATCGGCCTAAGCGATCGGCTTGTGACGCATTATCACGCTAACATCTTAGTGTCGCATAACCGGCATAAATAGACTTGGCTATCTAAAATTTCCACCGATCACTTGTCACGTTACAAAAACCGACTCATTTCCTGTTCATCAATGTAAGAGTAAAGTCACCTTGAGTCACCCACAGCCACATCACAAAAAATATCGCGCGAAATACGAGCGTGAGTCCGACTCGAGCGTTGGGGATTCTGAAAAACGTGTTTTATATGTAACAACAAAATAATGGTTTTCATATTTTTGTCTTTAGTTGTGTTGTAAAAACTAACTTATTATCAAATGTCATAATTCCTTATCAATGGAACGTAATGACATCATTGAAATTAATTAACAACTTTCACGGATCAATGGGACCTTTTGATTTTGGTTGGACAGACTGATAAACAGACATTCTATACAAATTTCTTTTGGTAATTTGCAGGAACCGGTCAAAGAAGCACTTTTTTACTCTTCTTCTTTTGGGAGGGTTGTGTTTTAACGCGACAACGGCTAATAACTCGATATTACGGGCAGCATGCACGAAAAAGATGACGTCATGTAGCGTTCCGCATGCGAGAGCGCGGCACGAACGCAAGAGAGGCATGATCGGCTCGAGCGATCGGCTCTGTTCGGTTCGTGCTGTATGTAATGTTTGACGTTGTCACGTCAAACTACCGTCCGTAAGCCGACTTTACAGACAACCAATTTTTAAAGTATATGTATATTGTATATGTATACATTTTACTTCCTTGGCACCCTCTGCAGCCTAAATGGCTGATGTTTTTTAATTTTGTTTTTTTTTTTATTGTTTTATATTTTGTAGCGGTTCTTATTCTTATTGCGCTTGTAGAAATAATAAATTAAGGTGAAGAGTTTTTCACTTACTAAAATATTACAATTTTTAATTATTACTAATTATTATTATCTATTAAATAAAAAACATGTAGTATTTTACATAGTAACTTTATATTGTCCTGTAATTTAATTAGTAAAGCTAGGTTCAAACCCAAATTTTTGTATACACATTATACATTTTCTCAATTTGTTGTTCTCAACTTGCTCTTATTATGTCATATTTTAATTTTATCTATTTTCAAAAAAATGTTGCAATTTTTTGTCATAGAATAATTTGGAAGTCAATATAAATCTTTATATAACAATATTTTATTCGCCACTTATTGTGTTATATATATTTTAACGTTATGTGCTTTTTAAATATGTTGCCATTTCTTGTTATGTCCTAAGGAAGATTTTTTTAAAGTCAATAATATGTCTAGTTCAGGAAATATTGAATATACATTTGTAAAATATTCAGACAAAGTCACCAGTGTTCATAGAATGAAGTGACTAACAATGCAAGAAAAAATAAATATTTCATATCAAAACGTTAAAGATATGTATTAAGTAAGGCGGCGTATTCTTGCATCATAGTAAAGAATTCACCCTTAACAAGTTTTTACGCAAAATATCTCAATATTATCAACATATTTGCGCGAATGCAATCAACGCGAATATTTGTAATTTCAGTAATTAGTATGTCATACTTTGTATTAATTGAGTTTTATATAAAAATGTTTGAAGGGCATTTCATTACACCAAGCCAAGCTCATCGAACCGCAGTGTCAATGCAAACGTTGTTAGAATCTGGTTCTATTTTATAAGTGCTGTCTAAAATAGCGACATTGCATGAAACATTTCTAATAATATGTTTCATTTACTAAATTGTAGGAGAAAGACTTTTTTAAGATTACACTGATGAAATTCCAAAAACATTTATGAATTATGATATCCTTTATATAGTTTTCTAATGTTTTGCGCGAATTTTATTCAGACATGAACAACATCATCGTCATCATCATCATCATCAGCCAATGCTGGGCATAGGCCTCCTTAATGAACGCCAAGATGACCGATTCCTTGTCACTCGCATCCAACGGACCGGCCACAGCTCGGAGATCGTCTTCGTCGGTTGCCGTGAAGTATCCGAAACGTCGAGCATATAAAAAACTTAATAAACCGCGACAAAATCCGTGAAAGTTATTTTATTATAATGTTGGTTTTATATTTATTTGTTAAAAAAACAAACGCAGTCAAAAGAAATTAGCCAATTATCTAGACGTTGTTTGCCAATCTAGGAAAGTTATAGAAGTATTTTTTTTCTTTAATATGTAGTTTGGGTGACTTTCTCATATATCTCCCACTGCTAGAAACGGGTGTACTCCTCGAAATCAGGAGAGGAAGGTAATGAGCCATAGTTCACCGATGCGCTGGCCGCTGGTTGGTGAGCTTCACATACTTTCAAAGACTCAGGCATGCAAGTTTCCTCACGATGTTTTCCATCACCGATAAGCGAGAAAATTAGGAAAACCTATTTTAAGGCACACTAGGGGTCAGAATCGAACCCGGAACCTCTTCATACTCACTGGACCAATGTTACTTTTTCTACTTTCGTATTAAGTATGGTTCAATTTTATTTTTGTTACCAGGTCGCGGTCGTAAACCATAATGTAACGTTTAAAACACTTTTTATCCTAATAAAATACTGATCGTATCCGGATATTGGTAAAAGTGATTGTAAGTGAAACTGAGAGTATTATCTTTGTTCATCGCAAAAAAGGAGAGCGGCACCAAAACTTTAAGGAAAAGTATGTAAAAAGACATTATTAATTTTAACGATACAAATTACTAGTACTTTATTTTGACTCTATTACAAACAAAATTATAGCCATATGCAACGTTCTTTTAGGCCCTGTTTCACAATCTCCCTTTAAGTTCCCTATAGGCTATTGGCAACATATTTGACAGATGTTTGACAGATTCTCCATACTCTATCTGTCAAATATGTTCCCTATAGCCTATAGGGAACTTAAAGGGAGATTGTGAAACAGGCCCTTAGTAGTAGTTAGGTAGGTAAAATGGCAGACATACTACCCAATGGTAGTGGTCGACAATACCCTGAATATAAACTGTTGACTTCTCTTCTCTGATGTTGAGGTAAGATGTAAAGTATCGGTGCTATTAATAATACTACCTATGTTGCCCTTTTCAAAAGACAGCAGAGCTGTTTAACGGGAGAGACAAGATGGTGGGACGACTGTAGCTACCAAATAGGCAGAATCACTATATTTTTTACCCTTTATTTTGTAGCCTGTATATAGAAACCCTTAACCCTTTTTATTTTTATTTTATTTGCCATATTGTTCATGTTTATTTTTTGAGGCTCGATAATTCGTTGTCTTTAAGTGCTTAATCACGAGACTAATCTTAGATTGGCAAAAAGGGGAACATTTTTATTTACGTAAAATTAATGCTAGTTTTTTTTATAAATAATATATTAAAAAAAAAGTTATTTATATTCTATATTTTTTGTTTCATTTTTTTGTTTCGTGGCTATTTGAAAAATTAAAAAAAGTAAGTCAAAATTATAAAAAAAAATACTTGTTATATAACTTATTATAACAATAGCAACATTAAAGCAATTGCAATATTTTTAATAATTAATTCGTATTCTTATCTTTTTCACTAAATCAAAAAGAAAATTAATGTAATCATAATTTAACTGCGTATAAATTAAATTTATTAAATTAAAAAAGACGTCTAATTGTATATATATTATATACTTTTCAGACTTTCCACAACCGTTACAAGATTATCAAATATTGCGTGCTTGAATCCAAGAAGATAGATAAATAGAAAGAAGATAGATAGAAAAATTCAAGAGGATGGTCCGCTCGGATTCTAAATCTTAGTTAACGCAGGCGAAACTGCGGGTAACAGCTAGTATTTGATAAAGAAGAACCGGACAAGCAGGGAGTGATGATCACTGGACGCATGAGGAGTCTTGGACTAGACTAGACTAGACTTGGTAACTTCCCCACCAGGCCTTGTCGTGGCGCTTGGGCTCAGTAGCCTAGGGTGGGCCTCTTTGTACCTTATTAGAAGAGGGGGCTAAATAGCAGGGGGCAAATGGAGAGGACAGGAACCTTGCCTCATTGTACTGTCCAGACGTTGGGAGGAGTTGTTCAGTGGTGCGGGGCAACCCCTTTGTAGAGGTGGCGTCGGTCCCCAGAGGGACTGACTAGCCGTTGAAGTGTCCTGTTGCTTGTAGATCCGAGGCAAGTCACCAAAGGCGGCATTGGTAGCACTCACCGGGTTTTTGTGGGAGTCAAACAAACCCGCCTGGGGACACCCACTTCCCCGTTAGCGAGAAACCGAGAAAAAAAGACTTGCTAACTTGTTTTAATGTGAGCGACGCTTACCATCAGGTCAACATGCTATCACTCTATCACGTTTCTTATCACGTCATCACGTTATCACGCTTATCATCACGTTATCACGTTTACCACCACTTCTGCCACTTGCTTCGAATAGATCCTGTAAAGTCAGCTACAAAAATGTCAGAAATGATGAAAGCCAGCGAAACCTCTGCCCTGGGAACAATGTTGTGATAATTTTATGTAAATGACAAGTGTCAATCTGACAGTGACATTTTCTTTTTTTTGTTTTTTCTTCATCCATCTATTTTAGTGTGCAAATCGTTAAAGATACGATGGGGTTGTCATGCCTTATTAAGATAAAATCCCCCTCCTTAAAAAACCAGATTAAAAAAAAAAACCTCTGCCCTGCATCAAGCTGGCTGGGTATCGCAACGCCCGTGAGAAAAAAAATCGTATTTTTTCACACGGATATTATGTACGAATTTCTCCGTTATCATTCGTTTCATAATGTATTTTGAAATCGCGTCAATCCAGTTTATATTTGGATTATTTTATTGATTTTTGCACTCGATCAATCATTTTATTGGCTTTATTATAATACGAGTGAGTAATGCGCTTGTTGTTCACGGTATGGCGAGCGATAACCGCCAATAAGTCCAGGCTATTTTAAACGCTAGATATTCTCAAAAATGAATGTAGCATTCGCTGGTATACAAAAATCGGGATAGTAATAGAAAATGATGAGGCGATACAGCGTGATACTAGAAACAATCAAAAATTTTTAAACTCATTTTCTGCGATCTAAACTATGTAGAACACCATGCTTTCACTTTTATTTCGCGAAACTCGATTTTTCTGCTTCATATATGTCTTTTTCTGTCCTACTGTTACTTTGTTTTACCTTAATATGTAAAAAATTGTTTACAATCCCTCAGGTAAAATATTAAGGCCCTGTTTCACAATCTCCAGTTAAGATCCCAATAGGCTATCGGCAACATATTTGACAGATAGAGTATGGAGTATCTGTCAAATATGTTGCCGATAGCCTATTGTGCACTTAACTGGAGATTGCGAAACAGGCCCTAAACTAGAAAAGTGGCACACACACTTAACGAATAGAATAGAATAATTATTGTATAGGAATGTCATTCCCATAAAATAATTATTCTATTCTCATCAATCAATTAAACCCTCTTCTGTGCTGCCCGCCACAGATGGTTTGATTTTTAGGTAAAAGTTAGTCCTTAAAAGTTCTCTTAGTAATTATTAGATCTAGAGATAAGATAACTTTAAATAATGTAATAAAGCTTTCATATCTTATTTGTTCATCCACTTCTTTCTAATCCACGCAAAGCCAGAAGCAGGACCTTGTATGCTTAACATTGAAATAACCTTGGCCCATCCAAAATATATTCTATTTTAACTAAAATTTGGATATAATAAAAAATATATAATTAGAATTAAAATTTTTTTGGCACTCTGACGCAACCTCGAAAACATTATAAAACAGATAGTATCTAGAGATTAATTTATATGAAACAATAGGATGCTTGAATAAAATTGGACTCGTAGTAAATTACTATGGATAACTAATAATTACGTATGATCTTTGTCCTCCATAAGGATATAAAATAATTAATATAATGGTGGAGCAAATAGCAGCACTTTTGAGAAATCCTTTTATAGCTTACGACACGATTTTATCTACGTTAATATAATTTTATCGTTGTTTTTTTTTAATATATAATTATTTTTAAATATATTATAATCTTGCTTGGCTAATTTTGACTTAGGTATAAAAATATTGACGTGTTAAAAAACTATGACACTAAGAGATGTGAATTTATATTTTTTTTTTACGTAAAATAAACATGTAAATCAATTTTCGCAAATTCATGGTTTGACTATCATTATGTTATAGGTTTGACCGCTCAGTGTGTGTCTGTGTGCTTGTCCATTCTACCGCAGCTATGAAAATAACCAATTTGGATGCGGGTTTTGTGACGTGATACCGTCTTACTAAATCGATAAATGCTAGCTGCATGCACGAAAAAGCATGTCTCATGCTCACGTTCCGGCTGTGCTGGGGGAGCAAGCAGGAGCGCAGAACAAGCGATAGAGAGACACAATCGGCCTAAGCGTTCAGCTTGTGATGCATTTTGACGCTATAACGATATCTCGTAAAATTATCGCCCGTAAACCGACTTCAAAGACAACCAATTTTTTATTGTAAAATGAAATTAGTCGTATCGTCCACGTATTGTACAATTATATTGACTTACGCTATGACATAAGCTTTATTGATTAATACCGCAATCAAACTAAATTATTATTACATTATGAATCATAAATATGTTTTTGAAATAATATTTCAGTTAGGTACCGTTTAATTTCGTTGTGGGAACAGTAGGCTACCGAATAAGGAAAAGCGACATAAAGAGGAAATTTGTGTTGAAAGTATTGCTTACTGTATTAATAGAGAAAAAAAAGTGATTTCTCATATAATTTCATTATATTTATATAATATAATGAAATTATAGAGTGCGGCTCTGCGCCCCAGCGGGGGCGCAGAGCACTCCCAGTTGCATGAGTAACTTGCTTATTTCTCCCGTCAAACAGCTTTGCTGTGTTTCGGGGAGAAGGGCAGGACGGGTAGTGTAGTAACTGGCTGAGACTAAGCATCTTATGTCTGAGGATAAGCAACACATGAATGAGTTACCTTTTATTTTCTTTATTATTATTTTTCTTTAATGCCGGGAAATGCGGTAATGCATCCCGCGAGGTATGGGTCACCCTAGGCGGGTATGTGGGACTCGCCGCGCCCGAAAGCTGGTAAGTGGACTCAGCTCTACCCACTAAGACCCGGTGAGTGCCACCAATGCCAGTGAGGTGCCCTGGAACTCAGTGAAATATAACCTATCAACAATACAATTACAATATAATATATACAATAACAATTATCAAAATCCATTCATAATTGGCGGAGTTATGGCATGACGAACGTACATGTTCGTACATACAAAAACAAAATGGCAGTCATAGGTAGACGATAGCTGTGAAAACTTATGACTTAGAATGATAACATTATGACATTTGATAGAGGTCTCACGTGACCAAAAGGCTGGCCTGTATTTGGGGCAATCATCAGCGCATCAGCGTTGCAATTCAACCTGGCAATGCGGCCAGCGTTTTGGGAACGTTCCCAGCCGACAGCAATCTGATCGATATTATTTGTAATACTTTTGTACAGAGTGAATTTTAGTTTTTTAGTTATTATAATTTTAGATACTTAATTTTAACTGTACAAAGTATTAAATAAAATATATATTTTAATGTAGCATAATTAAAATGAAATTTTAAATTTAAATAAAAAAATAATAATTGCTAAAGTCGTTTTCATTTCAAAAAATTCTCTTGAAGTTGGTTAAAAAGAGCTAATTTAGCTGCTTACAAAAGAGCTTTTTGTAAACACTTTTTAGCCGCAATTCGATCCATCAGCCTTTGTCTAGTACATTAAGACGTCAACGGAAGGTGAAGGCTAATCACTTTACTTACGTAATATGCTAAGTCATTTTCTTTGCTACATTGTACCTTGAGTTTTCTTGAGTATACTAATTGTAGCTTACCATCATTATTATTACTATTTACTTATTCATTGTATTATGTTTACACGAATTTTACTCATTATAATACGGATTTTATCGCGGCTTATTAAATTTCTCATTATTTTTTCCTTATTCTTTAAGAATCTCTTAATAAAAAAAATATATCTGTAAAAGTTATTACATTTATTTTCTCCCTGTCTGTCTGTATCTTTTTTACGCTTTAACTGCATTTGGATGAAATTTGCTTAAAAGGTAGTTTGACCCGCGAAAGGAGTTGAAATTTTTCCCACAAATCTCACGGGACAAATAAAACACCTGCCTGTCGGGAAAATAAAACGGTTAAAAAAAGACATTGCTTTAACCCCTTGACTGTATAAAGGTGGAATTGTGTATAATTTTAATGGTTTTATAAAGTTATTGCACTTAGATAAAGATGTTTAGTATATTATAGTCAAACTATTTTTAAAGGAATTTAGTCAATGAAGAATTTAATAAAGCCATTACTAAGCTGAAACAGACAGTTAGGCATAATATTACATGTTATGTAAATTGTAGAACTGATATCGCTTAATTTGAATCTCATTTTGATGTCTAAAAAAATCTTATGTTAAACATGTGTTACAGTAATTCTTGAGTCAGGTTAAATTAAAATATAATTTACTAATATTTTGTAGAAAAATAATCTAAATCAGTGCGGAAAAGTCCGTTGATATAAGTTAACGAGAGCGGAGCAGCGGGCAACTCCTAGTTTTTATAAGTTGAGTAAAGCAAGCATATTATAATTTTAAAATAAATTGGTAAGAGGTAGTGGCATATTTGCCAGCCGAATTGGCCGGGCTGATATCTATCACATAATACTGGCCTAAAGTGACAGCTATGCTGTCGAGTTTCATGCTGTTTATGAGTTTCCCATTGAATAGGGGGCGATAGGGAAAAAGAAGGCCATGCATCTCGTAGCTTCAGGTTTTGCGGTTGTCAATGGCTGTCGGTAGACACGATAAGGCTTGTAAAAAGAGAAGCTGCCTTAAGGTGCTACACAATAACGTTTACCAGATTTATGAAGACAGGCAGTTTAAAATCTTATCTTATACCATTAAACGAGCAATTCTTGTATATATATATAGAATCTGAATCTCCGAAACGGCTCCAACGATTTTCATGAAATTTTGTTTTTTTTTGTTAAAAATTGTTAAAAACGGCGATAAATCGATCTACCTAGGATACATTTTTAGAAAACTTTTTTTATCCGTGTTTTGGGCAACGATAAAATATGATTAGAATGCGAACGTAGATTACGCTATCGATTTGTATGTAAGATAGCTTAGTGGGAAAATTAGGCAGATAAATCCGAATGAGCCTGGTTCGAATCTCCAGTCCGATTTTTTTTTCCTTTTTTTAAGTTCTTTTTCTTTTGGAAGAAAAATTTTGTCGTATGTAATCACTAAGGGTACCGAGCAAATGCTCGGTCAACCAGGTACTATTGAATTTATAAGATCTCAAGAACACCGAAGAAGACGAAGAGGAAAAGATTACACAGCCTTAGATTCACAATGTATTTAATCAGAAGAATTCAGCAGTAGATTCCCTACTTTATCCTACAAATATTATTGTAAGTTATGTTTGTTGCTCTTTCACGTAAAAATTACTGAATGGATTTTGATGAAACTTTACAATAATATAGCTTATACATCAGAATAACACATACACTATAATTTATTACCATAGTCCCACGGGAATGGGAAGTACGCGGGTGAGACCGCGGGGCGCTGCTAGTTTTAAATATTTTGGTATACGCTTTCGTTATTGGACTGATTGAAGCTGATCATGATGATACACACGTTTCTCTACAATATTATTGTCACAGGACGCCCACAGCGACACCAGATATTCTAAGAGCTTTTAGTCATCAGCGCTATAATCAATCTTCAAATGACTAATGCCATCTAAAAGGATGACTGAGCTATCAATTTGCAGTTAAATCGACTGATGACAAAATATGAGTTATAGAAAACATTCCAAGTTAATGAATGATTATTTGCTTCCTGAGTGGATCCTTTAGTACAAAAGTCACACTTACTTATTTTTAAGTAAATAATTTTCGATTTCTTATTTTACTAATTTTACCTTTACTTTTTTACTTTTAATAATATTACAAGCGCGAAATCAACTCTATGTCTTTCTCTATCTGTAACATTTTTCCGCCGAAACCGCTAATCAAAGGATAGGAAGGATATAAGCATCATATATGAATCCGAAAGAAATGGGATCGTGAAAATTCTTCTGTCCCGTAACCATTCTACACGTACCTATAAATGACGCTATTTCGGATCGTCAAAAATCATTATTCGGTGTTTTCGAAATTTCGGAGAAAAATCAGATTATAGAAACGGATTTAGTCCTTAATTAATCGTACGAATAATTACATTAAGAAATTAAATAATTATTGTTACGAAGTGCACAATCAACCTAAATAATTTCTGTTTATAAGAATTATAATTTCTGTTGATTTTTCCTTTATGAGCACACCTTTTCAAATGTTTTTGATTGCTGCTTACGGAAAATGTCAAAATTTAAAAAAACTACTCGGTCTTGCGAGGAGCTTCGCTACCTCCTGTTATAAATGCTTATGTAAATTTGTTTCTTTGTACGATTTTACATCTAAAAATAATTACATATACGTCTAAAAACCACACCTAAAAATAATTTCACTAATAGTAGTTACATTTTCAGCTTAAGATAGACTGTATTTTATAGCCGTATTTATAGCCATAGCAGAAACTACGGGTGTGAAATCTTTGGGCGCTGTCCGTTCTACATTATGTACCGTGTAATAAATATATAATCTAGTTCTATTCGTATTGTAAATCGTGCGATTAATAAAATATAATATTTTTCATCCTGCATATTATTAACTCTAGCAATTACACTACGGACATGACTCGGCTCCCACGTTAAGTCGTGAGTCGATGCGAGATAAAAATTAGTACACGCTTATACCATATAGAATACTAGCTGTTGCCCGCAGCTTGCGCTGTTTTTTTTTATAAAGGTCTAGGCTTTTAGGCCTGATGGCCTTTAAGCTCAATCGGTAGGTAGGTGAGCAGATGGCTCACCTAGTAAAATTCGAAAGTGGGGCGCCCCCTCCATGCCCCACAGAGGTTAGTGTTAACTTGAAAACAGTTATACATTTCGACGACCTCTTTGGCTCAATGGTTAGCGCGTTGGCGCTCAAGTCAATGCTCAAAGAGGTTCGAATACCTTTAGGGAACAAAATATTTTTCTGAGTTCCGGGGTCATGGATGTGTATTAAATATCATCATCATCAGCCTTTATCCGTCCACTGCTGAGCATAGGCCTCCCTCAATGAACGCCAAGACGACCGATCCCTTGCCACTCGCATCAAACACGGACCGGCCACTGCACAGCGATCGTCTTCCCACCTGGTTAATGGCCGACCAACACTTCGTCTATCTAAACGCGGCCTCCGATCTTGAACCTTAATGGCTCATCGGCCATTCGTTCTTCTGAGTGCGTGACCATATTAAATATGTATATTATATAATACAAATCCTAAATATATGTATAGAATAAAGTTATGAAATATATTACCGTTTTCTGGCACACGTAACACAAGTCTCTTCTATAACTTAGGACGGGACAAGATTGAAGTGGTGTAAAAGCGTCCATAAATACTATAATTATTACATATATTACATGTTTCGGAATCTATTTATTTAAAATGCAAGTAAATCCGGAAAACAAGTATCTGAATAAAATTTAAACCATGGAAAATTATGGATACAAGGAAAAGTATAGAACAATAAAAATGATATCATTAAGCGTGAGGTTTTGTGTGTCTGTGCGGTTTTCATCCTAAAATACTTTTGTATTTTCCTTAGTGATAGCTTTAAATGCGATTTTGTTGTGTTTGCGTGTTTGTTATGCTTTCATGACTAAAACGATTTAAAAAAAAATCACCAATGTAAATCTACATTCCCAGTGATTAGTATATTTAATCTCCATATTACCACGGGAATGGAACCTACGCGTCATAACTAGTAGGTGTATGTAAATATAATACATTTTAAGTAGATTCGTTTATTGTAATATATTCATTGCTATCTAGATATCATTGTAACATTATCAAGACATGACGTCGCTTAGCACGTCTATTGATTTATCTTATGATAGTTATGCATTCATTTTAAAGTAAAAAAAAAAAAATGGTTGTCTGTAAAGTAGGTTTACGGACGGTACTTTGACGTGACAACTTCAAACATGCAACACGAACCAAACTGAGCCGATCATGCCTCTCTCTCGTTCGTGCCGCGCTCTCGCTTTCGGAACGCTACATGACGTCATCTTTTTCGTGCATGCTGCCCGTAATATCGAGTTATTACACGTTGTCACGTCAAAAATACTTTTACAGTAGATATTGTAACTGTATCGCTTTCAATTTAAGGTAAACTGAAAACAAGACAAAGTTAATTTTAAATAATGTTTTTTTTTTATAAGGACATTCTTCAGAATAAACTTATATTATCTACCTTAATATTTCATTACAATATCTACTAGGACTAGGAAGGTAAATATTAGTTTATATTGAATATTACATTATAAACCTATACGAGATCCCGAGAATCATGTCTCTGCTTATAAAATTAAATCAAAAATTATATGTCCAACATACATTAGCATTCGATCACGGTAAAACGCATATAAAACCGTGTGATAAAGTTAGTCAACCAAAATAATTTAGCATCGATATCAAGCCGTTGTACTTCACTGCTGGATCAAATCTTTTGAAAAATGCCAAGCCATGCTAGGATTGCCTTTGGACTGGTCTTACACGGAGGTCACTATCATCAAAAAACATTATTATCCTCGATAAATGCTAATGTGTTGGTACATCAAACCAAGTCCAAAGCAAATCCGGAACTGTATTAATCTTCAAGTGTTACTAGAGAGTAATCCAGATATTTTTCCTGACAGATATAACGCTTATTCTAATTTTAAAAACCGCAAGTTCAAAAATCGTGGTAGGTATAGTTATTTATTTCAGATGGTATTGACGTACATAAGAATACTGAAGAATTCATATACTCCATGGTATATTTATACGCCAACTAGGGGCAAAGATCCATAATACGTTAGTATTATACGAACTTTTGCTACAATGGCGCGTAAACATGACACGCACACACTTTTTTAAATATTTTGTCCGTACTCTTCCAGACGTTTTCTATATGATTATTAGATTGATATAACAAAAATGTTGCTAAGGCATTGAATCGAAACCATTCTGTAAATAACCACGCCATATAACGAGATAAAATCTGTAAAAAGCAATAAATTCCTAGTAACAGAGTTATTTTATGTATGAAGTAATTAATTCCACCATTACAAGTTATTATGTTTTATTAGAACTAGCATGGAATATTTGAATAAAATTTCCTTATAAATGTTATTGCATTTCAACTAATATGATTATTATTCTGGCTGTTACTAGCAGCTTCTTCCAGTATATATCTCTGCAATGTAACATTTTGGTGAGTTATAAGTTACATCAAAATAGGAATACTACAAATTCTGTCTTACATATAGAGGCTCGACGGCTGAATCGAAAGAAGTGGATTCGAGAGTAGTTTATTCACTAATCAGATTTTTTTTTGTTTTTTTTTTCAAAAGGACCTATGCTGTTGGCTTTAAGGCCTTGAAGCTAGTGCAAGCTAGTGTACGTACCTATGTACGAACGGTAAGGTTTGTCGGGTCCGCATGCAATGGAAATCCGTCGAGGCCTCGCGGACGTCCACAGCGCCGGGCCCGCTAGACGAAGGGAGCACAATATTTTCGGGGGTAGTGTCCCATACCTATCCCCCTCCCCCTGCGGACCCCAACATTTTTTTTTGCCTTTTGGCCTTTATAGAGATAAAGGCTGATAAAGATAATGATGATGATCGGTCTAACTCTTAGAGTTTTTTAATTTTTATATTAATACTTATACATATTTCAAATTTTTATTATAATAATACACATATGTATTTAATACACATCCATACCCCACGAACACTGAAACTTTTTTGTTCCCTGGCGGGATTCGAACCCGCAACCTCCGGCTTGAACATCAACGCGCTAACATTGAGCCACAGAGGCCGTCGAGTCGATGATGATGATGATGATACAATTCGCAGGCGAGCATATAAGAGCTAAGTGATTATTCCAATAAATAACAATTACTTTTCCGTGTAATAAATGTACATAAGTTTTATTGCACAGAGTAATAGAAAATATTTATATAGTTTCCTTGTTAGCTACTATGTATATCGGTAAATACTCCGTTTAAATATACTTACATAACCTGTAATTAACTTTTGTGTGCTTTTATGTTATGATACTCTGTTCATCTCAAAGGTCGTATCTTTGCGGTGTTCTGCGCTCCCGGTTGTTTGCTTGTTTCTCCGGGATAGCTGCAGTGTGGTTACTGTTACTGAGACTTAAGTACAATTTTTCGTCTCTTTATGACATGAATAGCCGTGGGGTATTCCCATAGTCTCAGGCTATCTTGCTTATGCTCATGGGCGCAGATCGCTTACAATCATGTGTCTCGTCTGCTCGTTTGCAGAGCCGTAAAAACGTGCCACCGGTGCCCAGGCACAGGGCGTAGACTCTGGGCGCAAGAATGGCCAGACCATGCAGGACTATTTTTTTTCGGTTTGCTAAGGGCGCAGTTATAGAAGCTCGCACAGGGCGCAAAAAAGGCTATTTACGGTTCTGTTCATTTGCCTATTCAACTAACATAGACAATGTCTAAAATTCATTTCAAAGATAAAACGGTGACGGGTGATGTCTTGAGCAGGAAAAGCGGATTACACGATATGTTTGCCCACCGATGGAATCTGGGACGAGGATTAACTTGCCAACTTGCACAAACTGTTTAGATTTCAACTTTTGTTTAATCCAACTAAGCCTAAATTTAGGTCATTTAGGGTTTTTGAGCAAATATTTTTTGATGTGAAACCTTTAGTTTCCGCTTCAAAGTGAAGTTAAGTTACATAATTATATTATTAACTTATGTTCACGCGAATTTCACTTATAATGAAACAACTTTTACGGATTTTATCAAGGATTTTTAGGTTTTACATCTTCTCCATGATCATGGTGGCAGTAAAGTATCCGAAACGTCGGGCATGTTAAAAAGCTTAAAAATACTAAATATACAACGAAAAAGGCCATAAAAGTAGTTTCACTATAGTTAGGTTACATATTTTCGGATTCTTGTCTTGGATGTTAGACTACCGACGCCAATACGCACCTACACGGCCAGAGGCTATGCAGATTCACTGCCTTCGTTTTAGCTTCCCCCTTCCCCACAATGGGCCACTGTAAGCTCACTTTATGCTGGTATTATGTGAGCAAGAAGTACCACCCTATTCGTGCCGACCAAGTCGACTCCGAGCATGGTATATTTTATAAAATGATGGGTCATATCTATTTGGATATGAAAATTGTGAAGCTATCTTGAGCTGAGATGAGCTACTTCAGAATTTTTACGACTTTTAAATGAAATACTTATGTCATAATTATCTGTAATAATAAGTATATGCTGCAAATGTTTTAGTAATAACTGTTACAATAAATGACAAATTCACAATAAAATCCGGTATATTACGCAACATTTTATAACTAACTCTCCTCTCTACTTCCATCTTCCTCTCCCCACTCCTTCCCTCGCTTACCGCTCCGCTTCACTTCCGCACCTCACCACTCCTTCCGTTACAAAATGTTTCATGAACAGTTTAGTGACTTCTAAAAAGGCTATCAAAAAATTCACACATTTGTCTTTTTTAGTTGTGAACCTAAACCTTTTTGTAATGTAAGTCGTAATTGAAAGCACTAAAGGGATATGAACTCGAGTAGGTATAGAGTAGAAACACTCAGACTTCCGGATCGCATGCTCTATCTTATTGACTCATCCATTTTAAAATGAATCAGTTTAATAGTAGCAATAAATACTAATTACCGATATTCCAGAAGCTTCGAAAACATTTGCTAATACTAACTTGTCAAAATACAACCTTTTTAAGACAATTTAATCATATAAAATACTGATAAACAATTTCTTCAATAGTGACTGCACTTATAATGTAAATTAAATAAAGTTTTAACACCGTGTTAAGTATAAGGCCCCGTTCACAAGAGCGCTTTTTCACCGAGCGTTAAAAAAGCGTTTGAATGAGACATAATATGGATACCCATGTATCTGTTCACACGAACGTTGTTAAAGCGCAACGCTTTTTTATCAAGCACTGTTGCATTTTCGACGTTGTGTGTTCGACATTAAATCGAATTGAGCATGCCAAACTCGCATCTCGAGCCAACGTCGTGTTTTACTGCAACGCTTTTAAAAACGCTCGAGCGAACAGGGGTTTAAAGCTCTGCTACAGCTAGACAAATAAATATATTGTCTGCCTAGTATTTTATCTTCTACCTTAATGGGCACAAATGCCCACGTTCATTAGGGCCCCATTTTGGACCAGTTTCCATTTTCCGGGTTCTGGCCCCCAGCTAAGCCTATCGATCTCTTCTTCAAACATACATTCCTGTCAAATTCCTGTGGTATTTGTTCAAATGATGACGTAAAAGTACATGATTGCACACTGAAGTGATAATTAGTTGATGCGATGATTCCTTTGTTCGATTTTGAAGGTTTTTGGGGGAAAATAACATGCGGGTTATTAGCATTGTGATTGTTGAATCATCATTATTATCAGTCGTAGATGGAGATTCCAATATTTGAAAATTGTCCGGTGAAATTGGTTTATTATTAATTTGCAGCGCTTTTACTGTATTGGAAACTTATTTGGTGAGATTTTCTAATAGTTTAGTATGAAAGATACATCAGAATCACATTTATAGTCTTTATTTCTTTGTACATATCTTTACAGTAAGAGGGATATGTAACACAAATTTTAATTTAGTGTAAAATTGACCACTTCTGTAGCCTACTCTTTTTTATTTTTTACTAGCTGTGCCCGCGACTTCGTTCACGTAAATAAGGCTTTATTTCTATAAACGCTTATTATTTATATAATATCAAGGATAAAGAAAACGTGCGAATGAAGAAGACACGCTAAAAGAAATTAAAAATTCGATTGGGTAACTGGTCGAGTCACTATTCCTTGAAATGTAACAAACAGTGTGTTCGCTGGTGTCCAAATCTATAGGAATTTTAAACATTGTGTGGGCAGTTTTTCCTCCAGGTAGCAAAATGGCTGCTATGCCTGATGAAGCCAAAGAGAGGGCAATGTTGCTTTGTGTTCAGATAAGATGATATTGAATTGACCACTCCCGTAGCCTACTACTTATTTATTTTGTATACTTTTGAGGATCATCCATTGATGATGCCATCTTAGTGAAGAAACACTTATAAAAAAACCCTTCTATCTAAACCTCGATTGAACACTTCTGACTAGAATTATTTAAAATTTATTTTTGACTCCTTTTTTTATAAATCAATTTTTTGGCAAATATCACGTTGTAGAAGTGAAATAATCATGCTACTTAAATATCCTGACTAGGCTTCTTATATAATGTATTGAGTATAAATCCTTGTATTTTTTATAGACGAGCGTTTATTTTAATTTCAGTCATAAAATGTAACATACAACGATAAAACTCAGAAACAGAACCTAACTAATTTATTGTTAAGTAAAATAATACATTAAAAATATTTTATTGTAAGTATTTACGGAAAATATATTTAAACTAAGAGTTTTCTCAAGATTTTTTTTATTTACACGGATACAATTAAACTTGGAAGTTGGAATAATTAAAAATGCCGCTGGTCGTAAATTTAAATGTTTTTACGTTATAATTTCGGGTGTATACTTTTGAGTTTGTAAAAAATAGAAGGCCAAGTTACATCATTTCAGCAAATTGCTGTTTGCTAAAATGTAGATGAAATAGTATGCGGTAGTAATGAGATGAAGATAATTATACTTAGATATAAAAACAAATTCTTTCCAGAAATAAAATTAAAAATTACCAAGCGAACATCGAAAAAGTAAAAAACAATACGTTTGATTTATCGAATTCGATTGAGTAAACTCATAATATATAGTATTTATAGAACTAGATGGATGATAGAAGAAGGTTAGCTTTTTGAAATGGCGCTATAATCTCGCGGACTCGCGGTGGGGTACCCCTTAAGTAAGTCAGGCCTTGTTTGTGAGTGACTATCTACTAATTTACTACCATTTCCGACCAACTAGCGAATTAATTTTTTTGATGCAAATGTAGTACCTTCATTTAATGTTTGATTGCTAGGAAAATTGTTAACTCGGGAAGCGCTATTTGTAATCGTCCCGTTTTGAGTTATTTATATTTTCATGCCAGAGAAGAACATACATAATTTTCCGAATTCTACGTGGGGGAAGACGCTGGCAATATAGCCTTTTAGGATTAGCATTTCAAATAAACAAGGAGTTCAGGGTATTTAATAAGTCTCTGTAGGCCTGATGAAGACGAGCCAGGAAACATGCATCATGCAAATAGATAAGCTTACCTCCATGTTATGAAGATGCAAAGGATTATGTTATCTCGAGTAGTCTTTAGTCTCTGCTTCATTTTGTCATCATAATCTGCAATATTACAAGGAGATTTTGTTATCTTAGAACAACATTTTGTTTTACTCATCTTAACTAATCTTATAAACAAATAATTAATCTAATTTTGATATATTTTTAAGAAGTTAAAGAAGGATGCTATAATATTTGTGGAAATAGGTTATTTTATATCAAGGTAGTGTTTCTCTGTGTTATGATACTCTAACTCAATTTTGCCTAGGGATGTTCATGTAAAAAAATATCGATATTTTTTTCTATATAATATATTGTATCATTGAATGTTGTGCTAAGTATATCCCAAATTTATGATATTAACGTGTATTCTGTAGGTATTTATTAATGCTAAAGTAGCATACTAAATAATGAATTTGAATAAAAGCACTTTCTATTTTATTTGAGCTTTTGTTTTTGGTTTTTACTGCAATTATAAAATAATACTTTCTACTTTCCATGTACCTATATATCATAAACGATCTTTCAGTTCACTGTATGTAGGTGATTAGTTTTGCTTTGTTATTTTATTTCAAATATAAATTATAATACAAAATAATAATTTATGTGTAAAGAATTTTAAGGAGTAACATTTAAATAATAAAAAATAAAATAAAATAAAAATAAAAATAGCCTTTATTTTCTACTACTATGACATACAATATTTTAACTAATTATTTTTATAATACAATTAACATAGATATTAAGAGTAAAGCTATTTATTAGTAGTAGTCGCCTCTGCGGCGTAGGCCTCTCCTAAACCTTTCCACAATTTTCTATCTCTAGCCTTTTGCATCCATTGAAGTCCACCTCTGTGTCTAAAAATGTCACTCCATCTTTTGCTTGGTCTTCCTTTTCCTCTTTTCCTGTCCCTTGGTATCCACTCTGTTAAACGTTTTGTCCATCTTGTATTATCCATCCTACAAATATGACCTGCCCAGTGCCACTGTAATAGTCTAATTCTTTTCCGTACATCTATAATTCTCGTTCTGCTTTTAATGACGTCATTGCTTACTTTATCTGATAATTTTATTCCTAGCATACTTCTTTCTATTTTACGTTGACAAATTGCAATTTTCTCTTCATCTTCTTTCCTCAGTGACCATGTCTGGCAACCGTATGTTAGGCATGGCAATATTGCTACTTCATATAACTTTTTCTTTATGCTTAGATTGACGGTGTTATTTTTCATAATTTCTTTCAAGCCCCAATATTTTTTCCAAGCCAAAGTTATCCTTCGTTCTAGTTCCTTTTTGGTGCTATTTTCAAAGGACACTAATTGGCCTAGGTAAATGTACTCTTTTACATATTCTATTTTATTACCTGCTACTGTGATGTCCTGAGGTTCTCCATTGGTTAGTATCTTAGTTTTTGATGTGTTCATTAAGAGACCCACCTTTTTACTTTCTTTTGATAGTTCTTCAACCATATTTTCTAGTTCTGATGGGCTTTCTGCAAATACCACAATGTCATCAGCAAAGCGAAGATGGTTCAGCATTTCACCATCTATCTGTACTCCCTTCTTTTCCCAATCTAGACATCTAAAAATAGATTCAAGCACCGCTGAAAATAATTTTGGAGAAAGGGGATCTCCTTGTCTTACTCCTCTTCTTATGGGGAATTCTGTACCTTCGCGCTCTAATCGTATTTTGGCTTGACATTTTGCGTAAATATTCTTTATTATGTTCACATATTTTGAGTTGACACCTTGTTGTCTCAGTGATGTCCATATTGCTTCGAAATATAAGGAATCAAAGGCTTTTTCATAGTCAATAAAGCACATATATAGCGTTTTCCTGTACTCCTTTGCCCTTTCTATTACTTGTGTTATTACCTGAATATGATCTGTAGTGGAGTACCCTTTACGAAAGCCTGCTTGTTCGCGAGCTTGGTTGGATTCTAAGCTATTCGTTATTCTGTTTAGTATTATTTTCGAGAATATTTTATACAGATTACTCATGAGGCTGATGGGTCTATAATTTCTTAGATCACTTCTGTCTCCTTTCTTATGAAGTAAAATAATTATAGATTTCGACCATGGTTCTGGTATGGCTTCTGTAGTTAGGATGTTATTAAATAACACCTGTAGAGGTTTGAGCAGTGAATCAGAAAAAGACTTAAGGACTTCGTTTGCTATACTGTCCGCATCTGGGCTCTTGTTATTTTTTTGAGATTTTATTGCAAATTCGATTTCTGATCTGAGAATATTTGGTGTCTGTATGTTTGAATCAGCCGTATCGCACTTGTTCCTTTCTCGTATATAATTTAAAGGGAGGCAGGAGTTACTGTCGACATTGTAGAGCTGCGTGTAGAATTTTGTCGCTTCTTTTACTATGTCAGGACGTCTGGTTTGTGTAATTCCCCGCTTGTCTCGCAGTTTTTCCGTCCACACTACCTTATTATTTAATTCTTTATAGGCTTTGCGAACAGCACCTGATTTACTTATAAATTTTTCAAAGATTTCCTGTCGCGCTTTTCTTTTTTCTTTTGTGATATTTTTGTTTATCATTTTGCTTATTTTTGTTATTTCTGATTTGATTTCGCGTGTTCTTTTTTTCTTGTATAACTCTTTTCTCAGTTTTAGCAAATCTTTTGTTTCCTCATTAATATAGTTTTTTGAATATTTCTTCTCCCTTGGTAATTGTTTAAGAAGTTCTTGAAGTCTTATTTCTAATTGATCATATTGTTCTTGAACCTCTGTCGCTGTGGTAACTGCCTCCATGAATTTGTTTTCCCAGTAACAAGCATTTAAATATTAAATAATAAATAAAATACTTAAATAAAAATAAAATAAAAAGCCTTTTATTTCTCACAAAACAATGAAACAATAATAGAAAAAGTAAATAAGATGAAAGACAATAGTATTTTGAAAGTTTGCATATCAAAGTGGTTTTTTTTTTTAACTTTTTTTAATTTAAATATTATTATCGATATATTAAGAGCAATAAGGAAATAATATGCTTATTATATTCTAATAAAATATTATTATTATATCACCACTGACTCGATCAGATGTCTCTCCAGATACTGGCACCTTGCATGTCCAAAACTATCCAATTTCAAGGTGGAGTGAACTGTTAACAGTGTGAAGAATTTTATTATAATCGGTAGGTGCTATAACTTAGGAGTTCAAGACGTGAAAATAACTCACTTTTCATCAGTCATGCTCCATTAATTTGTGTAAATTTTATTGAGTTTTAAAATTCTTTCTAATAACATTTATTGTTATCAAATTTATAAAAAAAAAAAATATATCAAAATCGTTTCCGGCAATTATGAGAAATTTGGTTATATCTAAATACTCTTAGATCAATAATATGTCTAGATAGAGTGTCGCGCGGAAAATACGTCCAAAAAAATAGTGACCAACTGTTAGCCTCTAAATGCTTTTCCCGCTGTCATATAATACGCATGAATTGTTACGCATTATTGTTTTTATTTATAATGAAGGTTTGTGTTGAAGTGTAACGAGATTAAAAAGGATGATTATGGGAGAACTGTAGTAGCTGGTATCACTATTCACGAACACATCTTTCAAAATGTTGGCCAGTTTTTTTTGTTTTGATTGTAGGGTGACAACTTTGTACCGACCCTTGTACCGTCCATAATAACGCGTCTGACAAAATAGCTTCTGTTACGGGTATGTTACGGGTCCTTGGAAACAGAATCTTGAAAGTCTACTCTACTCTAACTAAATCTCTATTTTCTAATATACTCACAAAAATTATTATACAACAGCATACAAAATAGCTAAAATTTGCAACCGCAACTTAAAATTACCATTACCGCCCAATTTGGCCGCCATATTTAATTTTAAATATTATTCGTATTGACAAATGACAATGGGTGACGCAGATTTCCTTGTTCTCTTTTTAAAGCGGATCATTTATTCAATAGGACGGGTGCCGCACCCAGAACAGGCTACAAATAAGCATATATCTACAAATATTTACAAAAACAACATTAGTGCCTAATGTTGAAATATAAAAAACATTCGGCCATCGAAGAAAAAATCAAAATGGAAATTTCGCGAAATAAATGGGTTCACCCAAAATATAATATGATTCCTTTCTAAAGTACACGGTAAATGCTTCAAAGAAATAAGCAAATAGGCAAATGCTCTGTATAGGGATGTGCTTGATATATTTTTGAACAAAACAAAAAACGACAAGTTCAGCTATCAATTTATATGTAACGGTTTTTTATCTCGATACTCGTAACACTAATATCATCATCCTTATCATTTTTTCCTATCCACATCTCCATTTCGACCAGTGATTCCCAAAGTGGTGGAAAAAGGGTCCACGGAAGACTCAAAGGGAGTCCACGATGAGCGTGACAAAAAATGGGGGTCCGCAATCGTAAGCGGTGGTCCATGAAAATTAATTTGCTTTCGGGTTATGAAACAAAAGAGTTTAGGAACCTTTGATTTAGACTATAGAGCGATTCTTGGCATCCTGGAATCAAACTAGGAGACCACCGAACCTCTGTCTTCTACTCTACATTGTCATCAAATAATTCTTACAATTATAGTCGCGTCGCGATAAGAAGGCCGTTTTGACGTTTGTCCGCTCATGTAGTTTCGTAATTATAATAATCAAATTTGAAGGAGAAAATTGCTGTTCTTTATTGTTATTGTTGTGTAACAGTGACATGCGGCTAATCATACAATTTATCGAATGTATAATTTTAGGAAAGAAAATGTATTTTTTAAATTTCTTTATAAACTATATGTATTAGGGTCCCACGAACATTTATTTTTTATTTTTATAAGATTATAATTAATGGGCACCTTGTTTACCACAAATCTCGGCATTTCTTTTTCGAAAATCAATTTTTTTTTTAAATTAAATTCTATTCCGATCGTCACATAGAAGGATTAATAGGATCGCTGGCCAACGCAACTACTGCCTCCGCCAAACTTGCGTCAATGTTCAATGCAAAACAAAACAGTTTCGACCTGACGTTGCACCTAAAAGTACAAACTGTTAGCGCACTGCGATTGCGATATAGTTTTATTAAAACTATTTAACCCGATACTACTTGCAATAAAATTTACGGATTTGATTTGATTTTTTTCGAGACTAAATAATTGACATTTACATCACTATTTTAATGTGTCAAAACGGCCATCATATCGTGCCGCGAGTATAGGACGCTTACCGACTAGTATATCATTTCGAAACACATTACTATTTACCACTACATAGTTTGTAACCAATGGTAATAAAAATATAAATACAATAAACTAAAATCACAAAAAGTCGTAAGATTAAAAAGCTCTTATCTTAAAATTGCAAACTATAAATTTGTTAGGTGTCAGGGGGCCCAGCCAAAATTCTATTAAGAAAGCGTTAGCGAAGTTCGAAAATTATAAAATGTGTGAGATTGACATAAGGGGGCGTTCATAAAATACGTGAGATGTTTAAGGCCCCCCCTTAAACATCTTAGGGGGTCGAGTCAAATCTCATCTAATCTTACGTTGGGGAGAGGGCAATTATCACGCAATTTTTTTTCTGATTGGAACAAAAAAAAATTATACTATTTTCATCCATTTAATCCAGTATTCTATTGTTAAATTTTTATTACACTTATTAGGGCCTGTTTCACAATCTCCAGATAAGTTCCGAATAGGCTATTCACAACATATTTGACAGATAGAGTATGGAGTATCTATCAAATATTATGTTGCCGATAGCCTATTCGGAACTTATCTGGAGATTGTGAAACAGGCCCTTATAATTAAACTTCTCAGCATTATTGATTACTAGTCTTAACTAGTCACGTAAATAAAAGCGCGAAGCTTTTTTTTTTCTTTTAACAATAACAATCCAACGCATTTACGTAAGAAACCTACATTTTGAAAAATCTCACGTGAGATTGGGGGATGGGGGAGGGGGTTGAATAAAATCTCACAACATCTCACCATACAGAAAATTAAAAAAAAACACCTCACGTAATTTATGGACGCCCCCTAAAGGTCGCGCTTAATCACGTGGTCCATCCTATACATTTTATCATTTTCGAACTTCGATAACGCTTTCTTAATGGTATTTTGGCTAGGCCCCCTGATGTGTTAATGTAGTAAAAAGATAGCTCTTTTCTTTTTAAAATCATGTGCTTAAGAATCATAATGAAAGTACTTTTACGGATTTTATCGCGGTTTTTTTTATATGCCCAACGATTCGGATACTTTACAGGGATACGGGAAGCATTCTGTATTCGAAACGTTGGACATCTAAAAAACTTAACTAACCGCGATAAAATCCGTAAAAGCTGTTTCATTATAATGAGTGAAATTCTCGTAAAAATTAGAAAACAATTGCTAATAAATATTTAAATATTACCTAAAACTGACACAACATTTTTTACGACATTTCAATACGCATAGCACAAAAAGTAAGAGTGAAATTCTTGCAAAAAAATAACAATGTGACTTTTTTTTTACAAAAAATGTCTTTGAAAGCGACAGTGTTTGTATTATTTATGACTAAAAATTCGCTGACCCATTTAAAAAAAATACTCCATGTTTCTTTTAGCTATTATTCTTTGTGCCGCCAAGCCATAAATAAAAAATAATGACTTATATGCTTTCATTTTCACTTTTAGTTATTTTAACGTGTGTTTAAATGTTTCTAACAAAATATTTGAACTTATAAAATATTGTGTGTATAATGTAAATTATTATATAATTTTTTCATAATATAATATACTTTCTTTGCTGCTGTTATTTCTTCGCAAAATATTTTTATATGGTATTCAGATTTTTACATTTAATTGATGGGTACATGTAAATAGGGGTTAAAATAATTTCATTTTTATAATCGTGATTATTTTGGGAAACCATCAAATGTCAGCATCTAGAACTGAGAACTGCCGTTAGTTTCTAGAATCATTAGAAAATCGGAATATGTATCATTTAAGTCGGGCAAGTGAAAATCATAAAGAACCGCGATAAAATTTATAAAAGTTGTTTACTTATAATGAGTGAAATTCGCGTGAACTATTTGGCACGATATATAATTTGAATCCTTGCCGGCAAAGTTAAGGACAACTCTAAAAAAATAATCCATATTTATGCAATACTAATATTGTGATGTTGAAAAAGGATATTTCTTAAGATATCCTTTATAAAACAAAGCTACAAAGCAAGGAAGCTAATAAAATCCAGGTAAAATCCTTTAAAGATTCTGCCGCTCATCATAAAGTAACAATATACCGAAAACGAAAGTGTACAATGTCACAATATAACTTAGTAGCAATACACTTCAATACACTTTCTCGTTTCTTAGAATACTTGGTGTTGTACAACTGTATTGTCTTTACTCTGTTTGGGTAAAAAGTATTTATTGTACTTTACAATGAGATTGCTATAATTATCAACATTTTTTTTTGTCCACCTATATATTACATTTCAATGAATGCCGAGATTCCAGAATGTAGCACAGTGATGGTATAACTATAACTTCATTCGGATAGAAATACTGAAGAAAAAAATCACACTTCATCAACCTTTTTTTTTCTTTAACGCCATGAATTGCTTAGGCTTAGGTAGCTAGCTAGCTTAGGTATTCTGCGGGAGAGTGGGTCTCCCCAGGCGGGTATATGTGGGACTCGCTGCGCCCGAAAGCTGGTAAGTGGACGCAGCTCTACCCACTAAAACCCGGCGAGCGCCACCAATGCCGCCTTTACACTACATCAACCTAGTCTAGCGGTATGCTAGAAAAAGATGTCATTTATTTAAATACACATTCGGTTAAGTACAAACATCAATATTGATCGAAATTATCGACTTTTCATTGTAGCGAACAATATATTATACAGATAAGATATTTAACTTGGTATTTTTGACTGTTAAAAGCAAAGATTGGTTTAAATCTTTGGTTAAAAGTGTTTTTATATTTTCATTTTACTTTGAATAGCGAATATATAAATATTATATGAGATGAAGAAATATCTCTTCATAGTCTCAGTATCTCATAATTCAAAATCTAATATTACATTAATATTCCTTCATTATCTACTATTGAAAGTCAGTCACAGTACATTTGAAATTAATTTCTCGGCTAAATGTCGAAAGGGTGACCCTTGCAACACCTTCCATCAGCCTTATTCAATAGGCGTTGCCTCCCATTTCAAATGTCGATAAGTGGGAATAGTTCAGTACTGTTTCATATTCTAATGCAATTAATGCTACGGTGTAATCGCTGGATGTAACACGACTATAACAGATACGTATGTATCTACATAATGTGGCTTAGGGCCTGTTTCACAAACTCCAGATAAGTTCCGGATAGGCTACCCGGAATATATTTGTCAGATACTCCATACTCTATCTGTCAAATATGTTGTGAATAGCCTATTCGGCACTTATAATGGTTATTTTGTTTATTATAATGGTTATTTTGGTTATTTTATTTGATCTATATTCACTTCGTCTGAGACTAGGGAGACGTTTTATTTAACAAGATCCTACCACGGTTGCCAACAATAATTTCCCTCTGCCCCTAAAGCGTTCCCCCCTAATACACACTACACACAATGTAGAGGTACCTAATAGTTAAAAAAAAGTAAAGTATCAACTCCTCCTCCTCCTCGAAATCAGACGAGGAGGGTATTGGACCATAGTTTATCGATGTACTGGCCCAATGCGGGTTAGTGAACTTCACATACCTTCAAAGACTTTCAATCTCATCAGGCATGCAGGTTTCTTCACGATGTTTTCTTTCATCGGTGAGCGAACGATGGTCTCGTGTTTGGGTTGCACTTAGAAATTTAGAAAAACCCATTTCGAGGCACACACGGACGGGTCAGGATCGAACCCGGAATCTCTCGAATAAGCAGCCGAGTCCGCCCACCACTGGACCATCGTCGCTAGAGGTAGTAGGTACTCAACATAACAATAACACTCCGTGCACAAGTTTCACTGCAAAAATAGGCTACATTAGCCATCTCTGATCGCATCAGCGCTGAATTCTCTGCCAGGAGTCATAAGTTGTCGCCATGGCCGGAATCGGTCGGACAGATCATCATCATCATAACACTATACAAAATGCGCTTAACATCGCAAGACATTTTAAGTTTTTAGTATTTGGAGGCCTCATATTGCTTCTAAATACACTAAAAACTTCGAACGGGTTTGGGCCCCATCCATATATGATGATGTTAGAGATGATGTTAGAGTATTAGTCTAAGTTAGAGTTAGTAGTTAAGTTAGAGTATTAGTAGATACCCAGATGATGTTAGAGTATTAGTCTACTACTTTGTCTATACTAATATTAAAGAGATTTAATTGTTTGTTTGAATTGAATAGGCTCCGAAAGCACTTCACCGATTTGAAAAATTCTTGCGAAGCTACAGTATCCCCAGTGAACTCAGGTTATACTAAGTTTTCAAATAATTTGTATTAAAACTTAATTTACGCAGGCGAAGCTGCATGCAACAGCTAGTCATTGAAAAACTTGGTTATTATCACTATGAAGGTGTTTTCAAAAACAAAATATTATATTATAACGTCTTAGTTTTTATTTCATTGCGCTCGATGTTTCGATATTGTTTACTTTGTTCTTGAGACTCCCGAATGCAGTTTCAATAGATGTGAATGTGTGATAGACGACGACGATGATGAATATGATATGAGAGTTGATATGCAAATGTAAAAAATAGAATGGTTTAAGAAATGGAATAATAGCCACTTGAGTTTTTTCTCGTTTTTCTTAAGGGATACCTGCATTTCAAACAAGTTTTATTGCAATGCAAATTTTTAAATTATCAATTATTAAACTACCAGCTCCCTGCAGTTTCACTCGCGTATTTCCCATTGTCGTGATAGAGTGAAGCGATTGCAATGAAATAAAATGTAAATGTTACCTACTCAAAGTTACGCACATTTTTTATGTTTAAAAGACAAAATTCCAAAAAGGTGCAAACGGATTCTGTTCATTATCCTCTAATTAACTGACTGTTTTTGACGTGACAACGTCTAATGACTCGATATTACGGACAGCATGCACGAAAAAGGTGACGTCATGTAGCGTTCCAAAAGCGAGAGCGCGGCACGAACGAGAGAGAGGCACAATCGGCTCGGCTCGGTTCGTGCTGCATGTAATGTTTGACGTTGTCACATCAAACTACCGTCCGTAAACCAAATTCACAGATTTTTTTTAAATATTTTTAATGTAGAGAAACGAGTCGACGGGTAGGTATCTCTAGAGGAGTCGTTTCTGTATTTGTAGAGATGTATATCCGTCAATATAATAATATTATGTATAGACAATTTATAAGTGTAAAATATTCTATTTCGACTCAATTCGACTTATGTTAAGTAATTGCACTATCTCTAATCCCGTCCTTATGCCTGTTTAACATAGAGCCTGTTTTTAAATTACATAACGAGATCATGATGATGTTTAGGACAACTTTTTATGAATTTCATCCTTTCAAACGGTCATTTGTAATTTCGTTTTCATCTCAGTTTTTATTTGTATTGCCAATCGTAAATATTTTTTGTGTTTCTTCGTAATGTTGAATTGACACTGCAATTTTTTTAACACACTGTGGGACAACAAACGAAAAAAAAAACAATAATTATGTTTGCGTTTTTTTGTGTTGCGTCACTTTTATTGGAGCAAAAAGGTTTTATGGCGTCTAAAGACCTTTGGTATGCAAATGTAACAATATTGTTGGACACATGCGAGTTCACTTTTAACACGTTTTTATGCGATGATCTGTTTTGACAGGATTCAAAGAATAAGTATTGTATTAGATGCAAATCGTTAAAAGATAAAGACTTTCAGGAAATCCATAGCATTTGTTAGAAATATTCTGCTTGCCTTTCGTTGTGTAGTGATATGTAAGTATGTCTGTATATATATGTTTATATGTTCACGTTTTCCAATTCTGTGCATATGCGTACCTAATGGCGAATGATAGGTGTACTCCTAATGATATAGAATAAAATGAAAAAGCAGTTCATCACAAATAGCTCGTATGACTTATTTTACTTTTTGTACTTATTTTATTTTACTATATTTTTTTTACCCGCGGTTTTACCCGCATACTTCCTATTCCCGTGGGAGTACGGTAACTTATAGCATATATGTTATTCTGATGTATAAGCCAAATATTTGTAAAGTTTCTTTAAAATACGTTCAGTGGTATTTACGTGAAGGAGTACAAACATCCATACTTACAAACTTTCATGTTTATAATATTAGAAGGAAGTAGGATGTCAGCGTCGCCCAGTAAAATAACGATTAGACACATACCCCTATATTATAATAATATAACGAATACCAGCCTGCTCTGAGATGCAGGATGATAAATATTAATAATAATAATATCTATGGACGCTTTTGCACCACGTAAATCTGGTCCCGTGCTAAGTTCCCGAAGAACTTGTATTACGCATACCAGACAATGGAAATCCTTATATTTAATACGTTTTATATTAATACATATTTTTAAGATTTTTATTATATAATAGCGAGATTCAAACCCGCTACCTCCGGGCTTAAGCACCAACGCGCTAGCCATTGAGCCGAGAGGTCGTCTAATCAGAATGTATACCGCCTTCTTTCAGAAAATAGCAGGAGTAAGGCCTAGAGCAAGAAAGAACTACAGCCATCAGTGCATGAAGCAACAAACATCCCACTGGCAAAAACTGGTCAAAATAATAATAATTACTATTAATATTCCAACTCGAATCCAACATTCATTATGTTTTTGTTATTCTAAGTAATACAGTTGTACATTTTATGTTAAAATAATTATAGCTATCTCACAGATTGCATCTAAACATTTGCATAGTGGTTTTGTTTAGAACCTGCTTCGGTGTAGACGGAATATTGTATTTATCATAATAAAATAATCCAATAGCCGAGTGTTCAGACTACTAGACTAGGAAGTAGACATAGCGATCGCGGATTCGAATCCCGCCAGACCGCTGTTTTTTTCCGGCAATGCTAAAGGCCCTAATGCTTCAACGGGTATTCCGAAAGATAGCACTGTTGCCATTTTACGTAATTTAATAATCTTGTAAAACGTTTCCTGTTTTTGATATTCGTAAAACCATTTCTTACGAACTCACCAACCTAGGTCTGTAAAGTAGTGATAACTGTTAAGTCTCACAATGTTTCCAACCTTAATATTTATATTTCTACTATTCAGATTGTAATGTAACGATAGACAGAACTAAATGTAATATTTAGATGTATGCTATTTGAGAACTAATTTAACTATAAAAGTGGCTGTGTTTTCGAGGGACAAAATAAGCACTCAGCAGAAAAATTTCAGAAAATGTTTAGAGTATTTTGGATCCCACAATCCTTCAGGAGGCCGTTCCTGTTGGAGTTTTAGGATTCAGCGACCTTGACTCACTGTTTAGTAAGTCATGTGTCAGTTTTGCACAATATATTCAGGAATTGAAAATTATATAATACGGAATACCAAAGCATTCCGCTGAAGAGCCGTAATGATTAAATTACCTCAAATAAAACAACGAATTTATTTTAACATAAATGTTTTTCTGTAAATAACATGTTAATTGTGCGAAAAACGATTATTTTGCATTATATCTAAAACAATCAAATCTAATGTTTAAATTTTTATTGTTTAGGAAACTGGTCGGAACTCTCAAGCATTGTGATAGCATCAACAACCTTCAGAGATAAATGGTAAGAGAGACTAATTCCAATTCTAGAAGTTTCTCGAAGCTCCTATTAGTTTATTTTGACAGTTCCATCTAGGCTAGTAACGACAAAGAAAATATGAAAATCTTTATTAAATAGGTGTGTGTCAGCAGCTGCGATGCACGACAGGAGTTTACTCATTACGATCGTTTGATATCTTCGTGTAACATCGTGTTACATCGTGTGATATCGTAGTTTGATTTTACTCCCATAGATTTTCATACCCCGGCGTTTATATGAAAATCGATTCTTAATGAGTAAACTCCAAAAATATATGTGCCAATAAATTGATAGTTCTTGGGTTTAGTGTAGTCCCATCTGACTTATAATAAAAATTTTGAAGGATAAAATGAAAACAAAACAATTACTCCTTCTTGCCTGAAAAATCTGGTAGTGAATTATAATAAAGATTTGAGGGATAAAAAGTGAACAAAATAGTTATAGGCCTTCTTGTCCGAAAGTAGATTCTCTCGAGGATAAGAGAACAAATGCAGAACATAGTTTTACTATCTCAATTCTTTCTAGAGTCAACTAGTAATAATATACAGTGTATATTATGAAGTCGATTAAGGAAACATTGTAAAAATACCTTCATGCTTGATAGGATTTCAAGCCTCGGCTTTGCATCAGGTAAATGCATTTGTTGTTGAGTTCAAGTTACTATACACAGAGTGGATCTACGTAGTACGTACTGTGTTGATAAACTTTGGTTTAAAGATCGTATTATTGTAAAAACTTAGGTCATACAGAAAATATAAAAAACAAAAAGGGAATGTAGTACTTTTCTTATAAAAGAGACCATCCATAAATTATGTCACACGATTTTCAGGATATTTCAAAAATCGACCCCTCTCCCGTCCTTGTCACAGTTGGTGACATTTGTGAGAATCTCCCTTTCTAGTGTGACGCAATTTTTTATTGAATTAGAAATTATTTAATTAATTATTATTTACTTTATTAGCTTATAATTCGTGTTATTCTATAATCTGTCTTCTATTACGATGTGGAGATGTGACGTCACAAAAACTAGGACCAATTTTAACCACTTGTCACACAATGTGTCACTTGGTCAAGTCTTTCTTGGCCAAACCTTAGTGTGTGACGTCTTTTAAAGATGGTCCCAAATCTGTCTAAAAAGTTGTGATGTATTCGTGAATTATCTGCTTCTTTCTGGTCCGCATCTTGAGATTCTCGAATACTTCAGTGTATCGCTAGTCCGAATTTTCGCTATAAATCAACTACAAAATTTCACCAGTTCAGAAAATATATAATATAAATTTCGTACAGTGCAATCATCACTATCATCATCAGAGTTTATCCGTCCATTGCTGAACATGGGTCTCATTCAACGAACGCCAAGACGTTTTCACGGACCAGCCATAATAGCATAATAATTACATTAATAATTTGATAACACAATAATAACTTTAAATTATTTAAGCAAAATCGAGAACGCTGGATACTGTCACAGAGATACTGTATAGGTTTTCATTGTAATTATATTACTTATTACTTTTTAAGGAAAATACATTGAAACGGAAAAACAAACAGAATTACATTATCATAAAATGAGCGCACTTACACGATTTCTGGTACCTAATATGTATAATATTTAGAATAATATTATATTCTATGAATATAAAATGTTTTGAGGAAAATTTATAAAACTTGGCAGTAGGTAGTATTTATTTATGCCGTAAAGCAGTTTTGCTGTGTTTTGAAATAAGGCTGAAGATCAAATTATAGGGTCTGCGGACGCCATGCGTCCATGAACTTCCATGGACATGATACGCCCTGGATCTAATGGCAAATATGCAGTGGCTCAGGCTAGTTACGCGACGTGTGACGTCCACTACTTCAGATAAAGTAACCAACCTCTCTTTTCCTCTTTTAATGGCCCTAATGCTTAATCGGGAAAGAGGTGAGCCGGTTGGCTTCACCCTGTGGCATAGTAAATGGGGGATGGCCCCCCACCAGCCGAGGAGTGTGACTTCCACGTCTTTATGGTGTCGCGTTTGGACAACTAACCAACCGTCAGTAGATCTCAGGAGCTTGTCATAAAAACTGTCAACCATACCATGGCTAGTTTTTGTTTTATTACTCGAGGTTATAATTTAAATAGCAAATGATTACATTTCACAGGCCATCATCACATCACACGATGACTAATCACATTCGATGATCGTGACTTTACATATGAATTATTATGAAAGTGTTCACGACGTAACATTCAAAAGATTCTGAAAGTTAATTATCTTACCTCTCCATTTTATCTAACGTTACATGAGTACTTTCTGTCCATGGTATTTCTGACAGACTAATGCCCAAAAAAATCAAACGTAACTCAAACTTGGGAGCTGCTTGGGTACATTTTGATGACATGGATTTAAGGCGTGCTTAGTAGTATGAGGAGCCCCCAAATATTTAAGTGGCGTTTGAGAATTCGTGTGTTAGGGTAATTGCTGAGAGACCGTCCGGCAGATCCTAATCCTGATACACATTATGTCGATTAATGTCGTTGATCATATTTTATCACTACAGCCTAGACAAGTGGCAAACGCTCCGAAGCTAATCAGTTGCGATTAACGCTAACACCAAAAACTTTTTAAAATAGGAGTCATGCTAATTTAAAACGGCTCACTACACATCGGACTGTTTTAAGGCACGATGGTCTATTACAGACCTATACCTTACATATTATGACTTTATGTTTAACTGAGATTAATAAATAGTTTACATGTAGTTTATCTTTTTGTCAGCTTTTTATAATGTCTGGTTGCACTGGGTCAAATCTCCTTCTTTTTTTCCTCTTTTCTATTTTTGCAAAGAATAACACAATCACTCACTATTTATTGCTTATTACGATAAAGATACAATCCGACGGTTAAAACCTTAGCTTAACCTTAATATCTAATATCAAAACATCAAACAAAAATGTACGAAATGGCAAAAAAGACAAAACGATGGCGGATATGGGCGAGGACGTGGGCAAAAAACGATGCAAAAGTGAACGGTGTCTATTGTTCGACTGTTCCGTACGTAGAGGTCGCGGTAACATCTTTAGAGGTCCTATCTAATTGGACTCCATATTTTGGGCTATCATATTTAAACAAAAATTAGTCTGGTCATTTTAGACATCAAATGGTTTTCTAAGTACATAAACGTGGACAAGTAATGCTGGGAAGTGTGCGATATTTTGTTGAAGGACAAATAGGGGGAAAAGTGGACAACACATGATTTCTGTTATTTGGGCTTGACCCACCACTTGTTTCCGCCGCTGCAACTCCTCTATAGGCAGGATCGACAGCGGTAACCACTAAATTACCTTTTGATACGATCTCCGGGAGCCCGGGGGATACGTTAAAATTGCCTTGGGACCAGGAACGAAATTAATCAGAAGAATTTAGGAAGGGTAGGAAATACTCCGGTTTTTCTCTTCGTTCACAGCGTGAGACAGTAGCTTAATACCGGCGCAAAGTTTTGCCGAACTTTTTTTCCACAAATCCTGTTCCATTCTTTTCCCTCTAAACTTGGGGGAAAACCCCCTACGTTGGCAATTAATTATGTACTGTTCCCTACATTGGACATGGACAAGTACGATGCGTAGATTCAAATCTCCCCAACAGATGAAAAGTCGAAAGTCAATAGTTTGCTTTTAATCGTGTGCCCCACGAATCCCAGGTGCCGGAAAGTCAGCTAAAAATCAATTTGAAAGATTCCGTCACACACTGACATACATACATACAGCTAGTAAAATCGTGACCATAATAATACTTTACAAGGTTAGTATAGAGATTTTACTCAAAAAGATGAACAAAAAATATGTAACTAGACGTAAAAATAAAAAATGTTAGTGATCTTATGATAAAATTTATAATAGAATTTCTGATTTGATATTAACTGTTATATCAATTGATAAACTAGCTTTTGTCTTTGGCTATCTTGGTGCTAAGTATTCCCAGTATGTATTACTGCCTGAAACAGAAATGTTTCTTAAGAAAATGAATGGACCAACCCAGGACATCTACATGTCGGATTTTTGAACAGCAGAGGCCCCTGAATATAAAAAGCCCAACGCTGTTAAAAACAATATGTAATTATATAGCAAATAAAAATATCGAAAATTATAATCAATTTTGGCAATCCTGAAATTTACGACATATTTTTATTATTATAGAATTTAGTTGAACATCTGAGTCCCTGTTCTCCATCCCCCCTGGACCTTGGTGCTACCCAATGCCCATATATAAGAGTGCTGCATAAACACAATATATCTCTCACCGTGTCTCCTTTCTCCCCTCTGTCACCTTTCACGGCATTTTTATCTTCATTGTAATTTTTTTTCAGTAGACTATTTCTTTTTGGCCTGACAGCCTTTAAGCTCAATCGAAAGGATCATCTTCATATCATATAGAAGAGGGAGGTGAAATGTTGGTCGGCCATTAACCAGATGGAAAGACGACTTCGTGCAGTGGCCGATCCGTTCGACCTACGTCATACGAGTGTCAAGTGATCGGTCGTCTTGTCGTTTATTATTTCTATGTTCAGCAGTGGACGGATAAAGGCAGATATACAAGGCTTTCGGGTGATGGCTTGCAAGTTCATTCTTGCCGTTCAAATGGGAGTATGTTCTTCTTTATATTATTTTACTCTTTATTATTATAAAACTTGAAGGTTGCGTAGAGAATGTGCGAATTTGCCCATTGACCTAGCTAAGCTTATCATGCCCTGCACTTCCCTTAAGGTACGCGATCCAAATTGGACCATATTGTATAAGATCCTAGATTAAATTTTGCTGTGATGCAGCCTTTATAATCTACGTGACTTTCGCGAAACCACGTACAATCGCCTTTGTTTAAAATGTATTTGTATAAAAATATGTGTTTTGATATTACTGTGATTCATGTGTACAGCTGTTTTGTACACGACTTTGCTCAATTTATATTTGAGTTTATAATAATTTGTAAGAGATAAGGGCCCCAAGTCGATGCAAACCAAACACTAAATTTAGGCAGGCTTGAAGTTTTTTGGCCTGACCTTCATAAGAGCAGACAAATGCAAAAAATATCTGTTGTACGCGTCAGGACGCACGGATGGTTCAGGTTGTCGGAGCCTGGAGAAAGCCTGGTTAGCCTGGTTAGCCCTTTTGATGGAACCAGTCGGTCGTTCAGGGTGTCATGTGTTAGTCAAATCCTGGTGTCATGAAACGGGTTTTTCTAAATTTTCAAGTTCATCTCAAACACGAGACCATCGTTCGCTCAACGGTGGAGGGAAACATCGTGAGGAAACCTGCATGCCTGATGAGATTGAAAGTCTTTGAAGGTATGTGAAATTCACCAATCCGCATTGGGCCAGCGCATCGGTGAACTATGGCCCATATATATCGCCTGATTTCGAGGAGGAGACCCGTGCCCAGCAGTGGGACATATATGGGTTGATACATTACTTTTTTTACTTTACTATCATAAGATAGAAGTGTAACATAGCCTAGTATCTACGGCCTTCGAAGCTAGCGTGGAGTTGCGGGCAAGAGCTTGTATACAAACGTGTACCGTACAACTTTACGGATGAATAGTTAATTGTCCATAGCCAAGATAGACACCTATAATTATATGTTGCAGACTCGGGTATGCAAGCGGAGTAAACATACATACATAATGCAATAAGTGTTTGAGTAAATATTACTTGTGAAATATCTATTGCCGTCTTTGCATTAATCACGAATGCCGTGACGGAACATAGCATGATGCTGACGTTTATATTATTCCATATTTCATGATAGATTAATAATGAATTTAAATATTGATGTGGATGTGTCTTAACTACCGGGCGTCGGCCGGTCAACTTTCTTATATGAGTAGAAAATCGAAAAAGTACTTAAATTACCAAATTATATTTGTGATATAAATGGCATGCCATAGCATGTAAATGCCATTATTTACATGCTATGGCATGTAATTTCTGTCTTATGTCACTTTCTCTATTTCATAAGCTGGCATATTGTACATGGCTGCTTATAAGCAGAAATATGATGTTTTATGCTTATTGTGTCTAGGCAATAAAGATAACGAACAGCGGCCATCTTGGTCTAAGGCTAAGGATAAGGGCTAAATTCAGAAGCGGATAGATAAAGACTGATGATGATGTGTAGGCTAATAAATCACCTATTATCTTATAGGCGAAGAGTTTGACTTCGACATTTTATTCATGTGCCATAATATTGAAGGAGGTAAATTTTGTTGCCAGTAATTCTAATGTTTGTCTTCTAACTCTTAACGACAGCAAAGCTGTTTTAAGAGAGAAACAAGCAAGATGGCGGAACACGTCCGGGCGCGCAGCAAACTCCTCATCCGACACATTTTACTTTCATAGAGAAAGTACTCAATAGCTATATCAAGTAGATCTCTGTATGCCATAAATACGTCGCTTTAAAAATTAAATTTCTAAAATGTTTCTCATTCATTTCTACAAGTTTCTCCGCCTTTGCAGGATATAATAATAGTAAATATCAAATGACATTTACTATGGAGTATCTAAAAAACCATCTTAAATGACTCATTAGAAATTCCAGGCCAAATCCTTAAAACCGGTTTCTAATTTCGTCAAACAACTAGACAACCTGTAACCAAGATTTTTTCAAACTTTTTAATGTCTATATACACTGACTGTTTAGTATTAGCAAGCTATCAGTTAGACCTTGAACAATAAGCAAGGTATTGCGAAAAAATCATGTTATCGCATTTTTTGCTTTATTGCGTTTCATTGACGGTTTTGTATAACACATGTTTTATTGATATGGTGAAAATATAGCAATGTATAGCGATATAATTAATAAATTGCTATGAGTATATTCTATTATTAGAAAAACACGGTTCCAGAACGTGACTTACATCAGTTTTAATTTATAATATTGTTTTGATCTTTCTTTATTTCCTGACTCATACAAGTAATTCTAATCGTGTTTTACAATAAACACGTGAAAGAAAGTGGTAATGAAAGTAAAAAATGGAACAAGGAAAGTAAGAAAAAGTAGGAGAAAGGAAAAGTCTGTTCAAAAGGTGTTATGTAAATGAAAATCGTCGATCCACAATTTTTGACAATTGCAAAGTACGTGTGTATTTTGTATGGTTTGTAATATGCAACCCAAAATAAGTTATGCAACAAGATAGAGATTTTACTAAAAATGAAACAAATAGGTTTTCCAAACAAAATTTAGGAGAAGCAAGTCTTATTACTACGTCCGACTCATATTAGATTATGAGACGTTCGAACCAACACTTTTTGGAATTAAGCCGTTTATTTTTAATTACATTACTGTGCTGCTAAAGTTATAAAATTGTATACCTGACAAGGAAAAAGATGCTTGAGACCAAATGGTATCATCAGCATTAGCATAAGCTACCTGCCAAAATTTCTTCGCCTACGCTTAGCAATTAGATGTATGGACTCAGTGCTAGCGGGTTATGTACGCTCCAAAATCGCTGAGATGCAAATATTGATTTACTTTTTTATTATTGGCCTTCAAATAAAAACCAAAGTCTGAACATCCAGAAACCTGCCGATTAGTACGGTTTGTCTGACGGTAAATTTTTGTGTATTAACATGATGTTTATATAATATTTATTGACAAAATCAGATAGGATTTAACTTAATAATAAAATCAACGAGATGATTAGTAAAAAACATCTCTAAGTTTGTTAAAAAGCAGCGCTTTCCAGTTAAGATAAACAAAAGTTTTAAATCCTGTAAAACAAGAGTAACAAAAATCGTCTAGAGAGAGAACTTTTCTCCATCGCTTTATGTTTCTAACGCAAGAGTGTGATTGATTTCCAGATGACTGATGATGATGAATATTATTCCTTTGCGCGACAAAGAAATTACTTAGCATATTGTATATTTACAAGATGATTAACACTAGGTACTGTAAAGTACATTTTTCAGAAACGCTCTACGCTTTCCATATTTCCAAATCGCTAACAAGCATACCCCACCCTCAAATTTATAGTGTGGGCTGAAGCAATTGTCCAGTCGACATTCGAGCTCGTTTATTAATGTAACAAAGTCCTAACCAGTTTCACCTATATCACTAAAAGGAACTTTGTGCTTCTAAGCCGACAATGTCATGAGATAGTTTTTGCGCCACCCACGCCTGGACATCAAATTTGACTTATCCGCCAGGGTCGGTCTTGCATTCTGTTTTTGTTACGTTTTTTATCAATTTTGACCCTTTAGGCGTTAATAGGTGCAATTTGTACAAAATTATATGAACATTTTGAATAGCAAATTTGGTTATTTAAATTTTATTTAGCATTCTCTGTAAATCGTTACTTAGAAGTGCTACCGGAAGTCTTACCAGCGAAAGGAGTTATATCACCACAAGATCTTTCCGTCGATAAGGTGCTTAACTGGTGGGAAGGAATTTTACCTGTGGGAAGGAGAATTACAGACGGAAAGGAGTGTTTGACTTGGTCACGCCCATTTGCATAGTTGTGTTATTAGACGAAAACTCCAATTAGACTTAATAATGACTGTATATCCATCCAGTCATATTATTGTCTAATGTAGAGGTTGCAGATTTGGATTAGATTAGTATGTATTTATATCACCATCATCATCAGCCTTTATCCGTCCACTGCTGAACATAGGTCCCTCTTAATAATCGCCAAGACAACCGATACCTTGCCGCTGTACGGATATCAACTTTCCACCTGATTTATGCATTTATATACCTTTATGAAATTATTTTCCTTTGTAAAAATGATTAATTTATTTAAGCACTTGGTGATGTTGATGATGGTGTAGAACATTAGAATATCTTAGACGCCCTCAGCCATGTAATTAACAGCGCATAAAGTGAGGCTGCGAGCTTCGTACTTGCTCCTAGCAAATACAAAAGGTTGTAAATCTCTCGACCTTCCTCTCGGCTCGGATCACGGCGGATGCACTCTTAGATCTCAGTACACTGACCGACAATGGTCGTTTATATTCTGAGGGTCTAAATTTGACACAATATTTTTGGGGACAATTCCAAATATGATTATAATGAGCTTAGTCCGTTGTTAGTTTTTTTTGGATGGAGCTATGCAAATGGATTTGAAGCTTCATCGGACGTGAGCCGATTGTCTTCACTATTGGATGAACATAGATGGGGGTTGCCCCTGCACCAGCCGTGCAGTGTGATTTTCACGTTTTATGGCGTCGGATTCGTTCCTGCGGCGCACTACTTTGGATGAAATGAGACCCCATGTGGACTACCCCCACCAGGTGGTTTTCCGTTTTTCAACTGAAGATCCAAAAACTATAGGGTCCTAAGCGTTTGGTTTACATGTATTACGTATTTTCTTATTTTGATGAAACTGTTTGTGTAGCAATGATTTTGACTTTTTTTACACTGAATCTCTTTTGACTCTAGTCGAGGTTTATGCGCATAATATGTGGTTATGACTTGAGAGGGATAGCCTTTAGTAACAGCGAGTAAGAGCGGAAGTAAACTTTAGGAAAAACTATTTTTTGAAGACGTACTTATTTGCACGCCTAGGATTTCGACATATTGTTTATGTAGTTGAACAACATACCTTATCAGATTTATTTATATGCTTTACTATACTACTTGTCGTTATTCTATGCTTATGAGAATACTATAGAGAAATAACAGACGGACCGACATAAGTATGATTCCGTTTTGTCCTTTTGAGGAACGGAATACTGCAATTAGTTGACAAACAGAGTACATAAAAGTGTTCTACGTAAAGATTTTATTGAGACGCAATAGTGAAAAGCAAAAAATAATGATGGTACGCTATAAATACTGGTGATTGATTGGCTTACATCATTTATTTGAATAGCATTACAATAATTAAAATGCAGTCGTATGCTAAGTACAGTATATCTTTGAATGATAACCAAGATGGCCGCTGTAAGAAATTTATCGCCCCAAACACTATCAGCCGGGAGGTTGACTCCTGGTCCTCCACTCCATAACTCTGTAAGACTATCGAGCAGCAGTTCTTCAGTGTATACTGTTACCTGCCTGCTACAGCTTAGATTATAGCCCGAATTACGTTCAGCTTCTACTCTCCGTCCTCCTGGCTACTAATTAAGAACACTATGAACCAATCGTCTATTAGTTCTTCTACTTTTACTTTGTCATTATTATTTATTTTATATTTATTATATTATGCCTTAAAATTATAAACCCTCTTCTATAATAAAAGAAATGCGTATTTAAATCAGATTAGTTAGGTATGATATACAAACTCTTTTATTATAATGAAACAATTTTTTACACATTTTATCGAAATTCATCACCGATTTGGATACTTTACAGTAACCAAAAGTCAAAATAGACTAAGTAGAGAATCCCTATAGAGTAATTTCATCAAAGTGAAATATAAACGTTAGAAAAATGTAGAAACTTATATAGCTAATATTATTCAGTTGTGAGTCCGTCTGTACATCACGTATCGAGTAGACAGTGACTTCACACGGCGCGACCTTGCGGATATGGAGCGACGTAATGGCTCGTAATTGTAGAATGAGCGCTGGAATGTAACAATCAAACGTTTTGTGTATATTGATGATTGTAGGATTTTGGTTTTTGAATTTTGCTTAGATTTTTGATAGTGAAATAGAATAGGTAATCCTATTAATAGGAATAAACTGGTGAATCATATGATTTATATTTGATTTTACTATTTCAAGTTATCACACTGAAAGCTGGTATATATGGATGAAAACTTATGTTTCATATTAGAGTACCAGGTTATTAATGCTTGTAAAACTTTACAAAGAATCTGCTTTATTTTTTAAATTTAAAAATAGAATTCAGTGTTACAATTATTCAAAATTCTACTTAGAGTAGGGCAAACTAGACGACGAGTTTTGATGGTAAGACAACACTGACGAATACAAACAAGTCCCTTTTGAATTAGTCTTTAATTTGAACTTTTGTAACAGAGAATATGGTAGCACTTGGTGCTAGTTATTACACTGCTCGTCTTCTAAATGGCAGACAGTAAAGCTTACGCATAAGTAAGTGGTAGTAGTACTGGTAGCTTTGTGAATAGGAGCACAAAGCACATAAATTTGACATACAGATGGATATAAACACGGTTACTTAACAGCTATGGAATACAAAAATAAACAACACTTCCTTTATTTGCATTCACATTTATAATGTTTTTTTAACAAATTCTTTGTAATAAAACAAGATATATTTATTGCATTATTTAATCGAACGTACATCTCGTATTATTTATTCGCAAAGGATAGTAATGTATGGATAATTGCAGATCGTTAAAATTTTTCCAATGCTTGCTAATTATAAGGATATATTCACTTAAGGCTATGTAAATGAGACGCATAATAAGACCGTTGGAGACAAATTGTTCGTCACCTTTTTATTTTCAACACGGTTCAATTAAAAGTTTGTTAATTAATTTTGTTACTTGACAATGGCTGGACTATGTAGCGTTAAAAATACATCTCAATGATGTCAAAAAAATCGACTTTTCGTCATTTCCAGAAAACGTCTATAACAGAATTAACATTAAATTAGTACCTACTATTAATAATTAATATATAATATAAATCTATATGAATAAATCCATTTGATAAAAAAATCCATTTGGCAGTAAAATTAAAAATGGAGTTAAGCAGAATGTCAACAGGTGGTTAAAGGGAAAGGGAAACAGCGAGGAGCTAACTTATTATTAGGTTGTACTTAAATAGAGATTTATGATAATGCTTTACCATTTTTACAAAGGAATACATAAGAACTAAGGAAACCAAATGGCCGACATTTGTTTAAAGCTAATGAGCATCTACCACTCTCCTCGAATAATTTCAAGTTCTATTAATTTTACTTTATTCTAAGCTCTACGTTAAAAGAGCAATATGGTATAAATTACTGGCTAATAATAAACAGATCCCTTGACATTTCATAAAAGTACCATCTCGGCCTTGCTTGTACCTAAACAGATAGAACCATCTGAGAGAAGCCATCACCGTATTTACAAGCAATTAGCGATAACCCGACCAAATACAATAGGTCGCGGCATTGTATAAGGCGACTAAGCAATGTTGCTTGGTTTCAAGTACCCCCAAATCCAGACCAAGTGTATTAAATTGCCATAATACTTAATTGTTTAAATGTTATAAAATATAAAACGTCTATATTAATTGGAAGAATTTTAGACAGTGTATCCCATATATGCCCAGAACTATTTTTAGTTGCGATATCTTTGATTTTTGGATATGTTCACACCTGATGGGTCCTTATGAAGACTGTAAGTAGTAATTTGGAGGAGGAATTGGGGAAGGGTGTTTTTTTTAATGGGTCGAAAACGACCCTATGGGCAGATTTGTTACTTATATTCAATACAGAATAAAAATGCAATTATTGTATTTATTATTCACTTATGATATAAAATCAAGAATTAAACTCGTCGAAACATTTTGGTTGCACATTTTACACCACTCCGAGTTTCGGAGAGAGTCCAGGTAAGAATATTGTGACTATCTTCATTGCTATTCTAGTACATGCGGCTTCGTGGCAGCGATGCATATGCTGACAAAATAAGGATAGCAATCAGTAATTGTAGTCGATTGAACAGCATATAACTGTTGGTTCACTAAATGAGTCAATTATTTATGATTGGAAAACAATTCAAAAACTGTTACAGGTTCTTCGTTTTCAGAAGACAGTATTACAGACCTCTACGTAGCGGTATACTCCCTCTACTCACGGCTATCTATGTGAAGATCTTTCTTCACCCTAGCATGCTCCCTACAGCCTACTACTACCAGCTTGGCGTTGAGTAGTTCTTCGACCTTGTCCTCGACTGCTTTTACGTTCACTCTGCGTCCTCATCCAAATTATGTTCCTTACCCGCTTTCACATGATCTTCCGCGTGCTCCCCCACGTATTCTACCACGACTGTCTAGTTTCAATGGCGATAACGGTGTATTATCTAGTTACTCATCCTCGCTGGTTCTGGTGTCTTCACCATGTGGATGTCCAAGTAAGATTTACAAAAGCGAGTAGCTATCAACGGGATAAATTATGAAAATATGAATCTGACTCATCGCTGGAGTTGCCGTCAGGTACCATACCATCACCGGAAGGTTCCATTCACATATCAGAACCTTGGAACTCATCGTTGGATTTCAAATTTTCCAATATTTCTATGTTGTCGTTCATTGTAAGTTGTCTTTTGCACTTGAAATAAAAATAATAGCAAGTCATACATCTGCCCAAGGGGTCGATATTGACCCACGTGTGTTGATGTACCTATATCTGCGTAATAAGTATTTCTATCCGAACACTTTTACTGTAAATATATAGGTAAACTATCTTATTTTATGACTATAACAGCACATTAGATAAATTAGTCTAGAAACAAATGTTACATACATTTTTTTCCGCAAAGTCACACTTTTTTGCCAACTCAAAACTAGTGCCGACTTCAAATGTCACTAGAAGTTTAAAAATTGCCCGTCAAGGAAATTTGTTTATTTATTTTGGTAGAAAATACTCTCATCATCTTATAGATAGTGCCAGACGTCGCAAATAAGTAGTCATATTAACAATATCGCATTTCTCCTGCAACATACCTCGCAGGACAAAAACGACCCACTGGGCATATATGGGGTATACGTAGCTACGCCTATCCTTTAGAATACCTCTACGATTTTTACTTTTGTTTTTTAGATTCTTTATACATAGTACCTAGTTTACCGAGCATTTGCTCGGTTTTTTTATTTTGTTTTATATACCCTTAGTAATAATTATGATAGTTTTTTTTTTCAAAAAAATTTACTTGAAAAAAAAATACAAAAAAGTGATCAGACTGGAGATACGAACCAGGCTCCTTTCGATTCATAGCGGCCTATATATACATACAAGAATTACTCGTTTAAAGGTATAAGATTAACTCAATTTAAAAAATGTGAACATTTTTATTTCAAACCAAGAACCCAAGAGAAAAACCATTATCAAGTAGTAAGAAAGCCTTCAAAAAAAGCATCCAAAGAAAACCAGATTTCGTTTTGGTGACTTTTTATATCCCAAATCTTTAAGTAATTAAATTAGGCACTTGCATTACTTTCTAAGAATAAGGTAAATAATAAGGCCAATACGGTTCAAGAGTGGAGGCCGCGTTTAAGTTAGTCAGGAGGTGGGAAGACGATCTCCGTGTACTGCTCCGCGTTGGATGCGAGTAGCAAGGCATCAGCCGTCTTGGCGTTCATTGAAGTAAGCCTATGTTCAGCAGAGGACGGATAAAGGCTGATGATGATGATGATTACTTTTTATTTGTTAATTGGAAACAGTCTTCCATAACACCCACCTATCACCTAGCTAGGTTATGTTTATGGGTAACATCGACCACTCGCCATCAACTAGCACAGTCAATATGCCTATTCAATAACAAAATTATAACAATTATTAAAAAAATGCCAGTCATGCTCACAGAGTTGAAAACTTATCACAGAATTAAGACATAGTGCAATTTCAAAACTTACATCTTAGAATTAAACTCGTACAGTCACATTAGCATGTCGGTGACGCGAACCTGTAAGATTTTCCCCTACCAAAAAATACGCATCGCAGCTAAACAAGTTTTCACTTCAAACATCTCAAAGAGTCCAGTTGAATTAAACAAGACTAAGGCCATAATCAACTTAGATGTCTTAAAACACGCCATATGATATTAAGATCAATGCCAATTATTAAAGAAACTCGACCGATAGATCCATCCATTGTCATCATCATCAACCTTTTCCGTCAACAACCACTCTTTACTTTCAATTAAAGAAAAGACGGCTGATCTAACTCTCGCATCCAACTTTGACTAGCCCTTCCCCAGAGACCGTCAATTACCTAGTTCTATCACCATATAAAAAATCCGTATTCACTCTACAATTTGAAGCATATAAGTGGCTTTACAATTTAGCAGCGTAATACCGGCTGGCCTTGAGTCCGACATTCCTTGTCCTTTCTTCCACCTCGACTCTTCTTGAACGATGATTGCATACGTGAATCTTATTAATATGCCACGCTCCCGTCAAGGTTACCACCGTATTCCGTCCCAATAGAAACCACCTAGGCTCCGTACGTGATCGGGTTATGGTGTGGCATCTTTTAAATTTGAATTCAATTCATATTTCCTAGTCTAAATTAAATGAAAAATTCATGATACGTATATCGATAAGCGAATACTTCTTGGCGTTCATTGAGGGAGGCCTATGTTCAGTAATGGACGGCGAGAGACTGATGATGATGATGATATCGACAAACGTCTAAATTTGGTATTTTGATGAATTGCATGGTGCAGCTTAGTCCAACTTGATAACTAGTATTGGGGTAGTTTAACATTTTGATCCTTGAATTGAGCTTTGATATTAACTTGAAAGACAGACGTTTGGCAAACCAACTCAACTTTATGAAATGCAGGAAAGCTTTAAAAAGAACTACAATAAACATACGGGCAGACAGACAGTCCAGTTAGGTAAGGCCAACTTCGACAATGAGATCTCTCGTCGAATCCAGCTCGGATGGGCAGCATTCGGACAGCTCCGGCATATATTCGCGTCCGAAATACCTCAGTGTCTCAAAACGAAACGCTGTGGGCAGGCCCTCTACAATGTGGACCGACGATCTGGTAAAGGTCGCGGGAAGCCGCTGGATGCGGACAGCGCAGGACCGATTGCTGTGGAGATCCTTGGGGGAGGCATATACCCAGCTCTGGGCGATTGGCTGACATGATGATGATGATGACAATAAAAATAAATAAATGGCGGTATTCATGCAGAATTTCTCTCATAGTATTTTCCGTGTCACAGCAACACGGAAAATACTATGAGAGAGATAACATGACATGCCCGTATAGTTTTTGATTGATTAGGATGATAGGTTGGATCTTTAAGATGATAAAAAAATAATCTTGTTCTGAATGTATGTTCTAGAATATACAACTTAATGTTATGCTATATGTCACTTCCATGCTGACAAAGACACGAGCGGTTTAATCATTTGTATTCTGTACAGACATAGAGGCACGGTACAGGTTCACAGCGGTTAAAAGTGATAGTGGTATTTTACTGGTTACTCAGCTGACAAGTTGGAATCTAGAATCTACTACCTACCTACTAGCCTACTGAGCAATGCTGGATTTCGGTTTGGGGTGTCTTAATTACTTTTGATAAGGTTGAAATTAGCAATACAAAATAATATTTATTATTGAATATGAACGTACAGTTTTACGACTTGGCCTCACCAAAAGATGTTACTAAGATTAAGACAGTAATATACGAATTACACTAACTTAGGTACTAGAAAAGAAGTTTCTTTTATCTCGATTTCTATCATCATTTTAATCATAAGCTTTTATCCGTCCACTAGTGAACATAGGCCTCCCTTAATGAATTGAAAAAATAAAATAATGTTAACCAATTAATTACCAGGTTAAAATCATTAACTAGTTTATTTCAGCTAGCCTAGGCAACGCATTTATGTGTCATCATAAGACATGAGATATTAAGTATCTGTGCCAGCATTACACTGCCTGTTCTGCCCTTCTCTCCGAAACACAGCAAAGCTGTTTGACGGGAGAAACAAGCAAGATGGTGGTACCCACTACCCATGCAACCGGGGGCACAGCGCATCCCTGTACCGGTGAAAATTATAAAATAATGTAGCGTGTAAATTTTGTATATTACACTAATTTCCAAGTTGCTTTCGACGACAATCTTGCTTTAAGACGTCACCTTTTTTTTTCTTTAACGCCGGGAAATGCACTGACGGATACCGCTGGGGAGTGGGTCTCCCCAGACGGGTATGTGGGACTCGCTGCGCCCGAAAGATGGTCAGTGGACGCAGCTCTACCCACTAAACCCGGTGAGTGCCACTACTGCCGCCTTTGGTGAGGTGCCCCGGATCTACAAGCAACAGGGCACCTCGACGGCTTATCAGTCAGACAAAGAGCCTCGGCTCAATTCGCTTCGCCCAAAGTGTTGGGGCCACCCTGGACTACTGAGCCCCACCGCCACGACAAGGCCTGATGATGGTGGGGAAGACAATTTCACCTATCATCAATACAATTATTCCTTCCTTTAATAATTCCTTAATTATTAAGGGCAAACAGTAATAATACTACCTAAATTTTCATGCTAAACTGTTAAGAATACATGGATTTCATACATCCCAGTAACCCATGCTTTGGATAACACGCGAGATACTCCAACGAATTGCCAGGTTATATAGGCAACTGGAAGGATACCTAAATACCTCCCCTCCAGAAAGTTCCATTCTTTATATATAGAGTTAATAGCTTTCTATGCACCAATCGAGATGCACGGTTCGCGGATCTTCTTTTTTTGCCATGCAGGGCGTCTTTGCATGCATTTATAAAAAAGGTTATAAGCGAACCAATTTTAAAAGTGACCTTAGTTCTTTATGCTAAGATCAATATTCGATTGTTTTTCTTAATGTATTATCATCCTATCAGTTGGGTTTATTTTGTACACATGTTCTTTGTTTAATGTAAGTTGTTAATGTTTTTTTGTGTTTAGTATATTAGTAATCATCATATTTGAAAGATGTCAATCAAGTATGATCATCATCAATAATTTCAGCTGTAGTATTCCGTACGCAGAGGATAAAACTTACCCTTTAATATGACTTCACAGTCCATTTGTCTGTCCGTCTGTCACCAGGCCGTATCGTTTGTAGTAGATAGACAGTTGCCGATATCAATATTTAAGGGAGAATCCATACCATCTATAGAGCAAATCTGACTTTTTTTACCATTTAATGGTTGATATTAAATAAGGAAAAAGGTTTAGGACGCTGAAAATAATTATCCTACTAATATTATAAATGCAAAAGTTTGTGTGGATGTTTGTTACTCTTTAACGCAAAAACTACTGAATGGATTTTGATGAAACTTCACAATAATATAGCTTATACATCAGGGTAACACATAGGCTATAATTTATTTCTTCTATCCCTGTTCTCCCGCGGGAACGGAAATGATGCAGGTAAAACCGCGGGGCGCTCCTAGTTGATTATATATGGTACGAAATCCTTCATGTGTGAGTCCGTCCTCACTTGGCCGGTTTATATTTCAGATTTGGCTTTTCAAGTTTATTGGAGTAGGCGAAGTAAAAAGTATATAATGTACGTTATTTCCTTCAAATATTAAGATAAGTGAGCTAGGCTCTTGTCGGATACGATTCTAATTTCTAAATTAACGTGACTTTTATAGGTTTTGGTTTGACAAACAGACGGAGAAAAGAAGTTGACCTTAAAAATATGACCCCAGTCTTTGGTGCTAACCAAAATAATTCATTATGCGAAGGAATTATTCCACTTTCCTGTACGCAAAGTTTTATTCAAATATATTCAGTATTCACGTGACCGGCCGTAATATAAACGGACAACATACAAAATGTATTCTCCCTGTACTATGTAAACATTATAGGATAATATTTTTAAAGCAAATACTTTTGTTCTCTTACTTGTTGAGCCGTCTTGGCTGTCATAGATTGGGACCGTTTTTTTTTAACGCCGGGAAATGCACTGAGGCATCCCGCTGGGGAGTGGGTCTCCCCAGGCCCCAGAAAGCTGGTAAGTGGACGCCGCTTTACCCACTAAAACCTGGCGAGTGCCACCAATGCTGCCTTTGGTGAGATGCCCCGGATCCACAAGCAACAGGGCACCTCGACGGCTAGTCAGTCCCTCAGGGGACCGACACCACCTCCACAGCGGGGTTGCCCCACGCCACAGAACAACCCCTCCCAACGTCGAGACAGTACAATGTGGCGAGGTTCCTGTTCTTGCTCCTTTTGCCCCTCTTCTTATAAGAGGGGTACAAAGAGCCCCCTCGGGTCAATTCGCTTCGCCCAAGGAGTTGGGATCACCCTGGGCCCTGGACCCTGGGACAAGGCCTGAACCATGGTGGGGATCCGATCCATAATTTGTAAATATATTTTAGAATTTTTTGCATCAGGCACCAATTTTTATGCGAATATTTCAAAGGCTAGATAATTATATAATATTTCCTATTTTGACTATGATAATAATTATGCCGTATAAATATAAACCTATTATAGTACTATTCAAGCAAACAATGCGACTAAGTCATCGTAAATTTAGGCACTAGATTTGGCAGACAAAGCCTAGCCTTGAATGGGCGGCATACATAATATATCGCGTGGATTTGTCTAGAATTTCGATATTTATGTATGACATGTATGGAATATGTAGAAGTTACGTTTTGTAAATCTCGTGTAATAAACACACGTGAGATGTCACGTTTTTACAGCTCGGGCGGTGCACGTGCAGCTAGCGTTTCTTCCGCATATGCATATAAAAATAAAACGTTTTTTTACGTTTTATGAATCCGTAAAAAAATTACAATACAGACTGGATACGACGATACGACATTAAATTAAACTGCATATGTAAAACAACTATAAGAGTCTGTATACAAAAAATTATCCAAAAATACCTCGTAGTTTAGACACAGGACAATATTTTCAATTCTATATCATAAACTTTTCACTGGGCTATCACCAAAATATCACGGTGTAAGTAACACGACACTACTTGGACAAATTGAATCAAAAAAACTTGGACCTCAGTTATTAGTTAGTAATTTCGCATGTCTTAACTGGTTACTCATCTTTTTTGATTCTTTAGCAGCGGATATTCAGCAGCAGTTAGTGTGGTCTCAAAATACGAGGCTATTCTTCTCCCGCTGCTCTCTCTCTCTCTGTCTCTTTTGGTCACGCATTTTGTAAGTAATTGTAAATATTTTTAGCCTTTCCATCTTGCTCAGGTTCAGGTTCCTTCGACTCAAGATAAGGTGTTCAAGAACATAATATGTTTGTATTACAGCAAGTAACGTATGTTAAGAACGAAGTGTTCAATTCGTCGTTAAGTTACGATTATATTCCAAAATCAAATATTTTTTAATACCGTTTTTTTTTTGTATTGGTAGAGACTGGAAAGTATTTCCACGTTTTATTTATGAATTTTACAAAGATTTATTCTACCTAATAATATTTATTTTCGTGATTATTAATAATATTATAAGAATTAATCTAACACTTAAATCCTTAAATAACAAAAATATATTATTAAAAGGCGTCCCTTTAGGCAAAGTTCCGAAGATACTGGCAGCGTTCCCCCTTTGAATAGCTCGACTAATTCTTTGTCCGAGGTAGCTGCCAGCTCTTCGGTCTCCTGTAATGTCAACTAACCTTTTCGCTATTTCCTTAAATAGCGTTACAGCGCTAGGACCCCACGGACCAAATCCACACCGAATGGGACAAAATCATATTTAGAGCCAAGACCCCTATATTTGCATGCTATTGTTTTTTCAGCCGCTTCTCAGGCCGCACCAGCACTTTTGTTGGTTCCATGTAGATGGGTAGGGGCCAGCGTGTCTGAACAGGTTGTTTATGAATTGTATATGTATTATTGTTGACATAGTAGTGAGAGGCGTGCATTATGTCAATCCCGCCCGCTGCGCCGGCGATCCTTTCATACCGCGGCACCACCTATTCACTACGCACTGAATCTAATTAGTTGAACCAAGGTCTCGCTTTGTCTCCGATTTGTTGCCACCGACAATGTGGCATGCACCGTGTAAAGGATAAGATGCAGCGATAAATGATAAACCAGCTTTATCAATTAAAAAAGTTAAAAAATAATGTATTTTTTTGTTACTAAATATTTTTTCAAACTTTTTGGTTCACTTTTTTTTTACTTTTTCAAGTTAATCTATTTTACTTATATTATGTGTTTCTAAATAATATGACTAAAATAGGCGAACGCATTTATACTTTCCAAAAGTAATTAATTTAGCCTTCCTGAACGCAACATTTCCTACTACCCTCATTCTAAATCTATTCCATTCCTACGAATCTGGGGGTACTGGGAAAAGTGAGTTGACGTTTCGCCGTGTCGTGGTCGAGTCGAGCTCTCGCGTGTCTCCTCAAATAAATACCGAAAACCGTCTGGACTCATCATCCCGTCGACGCGTATAGTTTTATTCGCGGTGCAACATCATCACGGGTGTGGAGAACAGTATAAAGAAGACGAGGCGCCTTGAACATCTTGCGCGGGGCAACGGGAACCAGGTTCGTCCCTAATAATGTATACCTTTCCCTAACATTATGAAATATTATATTGTCATAGGTCTGTAAAGTTTCAATTTTATAGATCGTTTTAAAGTGCGTGAAAATCACATCCAAAGATTTCACGGTAAAGCTAAATAAGTATAAAAAGATTTTGAAATACCTTGAGATTATGATCTGAATATAATAACACGTAACAAAAGAATTTCTAGTCTTTCTGTTTGTCGCTCGTTAGTAATTTAGGCACGTTGAAATGGCCGTGCCATTGAACACTTTATGATCTTATTACGGTAATTTTATTATATATAGAGTAGACAAACACACGCCATCATCATCATAAGCAGATATTTGCCGTTCACTGATTGACAAATAATAATTTAAGTAAACAATTTTATTGCGGATCAAGTTTCATATCGTATTAGTAATAATGATAGCTTATTATATTCTAGAGTTAGTTATTTATATATTATTATTAATGATATTATATTATAATATACTGATACCCGAAATATCATAGATCGCTTATGCCATATATAAAGAACTAGATTATTAGAACTTTCTAAAACATTCTAGAAGTTATATAACATTGAATAAACCTGCCACAGCTTGTACCACAAGTAATGATCACATTACTTTAATAGGCTATAGCGTAATTTGCATATAAATTTATGGTTTGAAATATATTATTATACTCTGATATCGTTCTTATTTATAAATCTCTGGTGGAATTCCTTTTATTGTTCTCATCATCATCATGAATGGCTCTGCAGTGTGCAGGCATTTAATCCTTTTTTTGTCGGTTAGCCATGCTAATGGCCCTAATGGCCCTAATGCTTCGTCGGTAGTGGGGTGAGCTGGTTGGCTTCACCCAGTGATATAGTAAGTGGGGGGTTGCCCCCCGCAAGCCTTGGAGTGTGACTTCCACGGCTTCATGGCGTCGGGTTTGTACCTGTGGGGGGGTCTCTGCCTCACCACCGTCGAATGAACTAGCCGCAGGTGGACTACCCCCACCGGGTGGTATCACTGAGGTGAAGATCCGGCAGGAGGTGCCAGCAATACTGGGACATCCACCGCGGTGCCTTCAGCAGCCTCCACGTGGTGTCTTGACTGTGATGTTAGGGAGGCAAGACCCCCCCAATTTCTTTATCGAGCGTGAAGGCATTCATTCATCAGACATTTTATTTAGAGGAGTTGTTGCTTGTTTGCTTGCTTTTTTCTTGCCTGAAAAGCTCGAGACTTTCAAGCAACTTTCAACCTTCAGGTTACATAACTAAGTCGCTTATCCCACTAACACAAAAATGCATAACAGATCTTTTTAAAATAAATTTGGAGTATCGTATTTGTAAACAAAATAGTTTACCATTATTCAAATGATTGCTGGATTTGACCACGATTTTTCCTGCTTCGGACTTTGTCTTTTTTTTTCGATTTATTACTTTTCATTCGGATAATATGTTTAATATAAAATTATTTAATTTTGATGAGTCATACCTTTTTTCCAAAGATTAATAGTTCGCTTAAGGTTAATCTTGTAGGAGGTCTGAGCGATGCATCCCGGGGTTTAAAAATTTCACGGAAAAACTCGTATACGAGTAAATACAGATGAAGGGTATGCATGAGAGATAAGATTAGATTAGATATTGTCCATCGCTGCGCTAGTACATTGCGGGTTGGTGAACTTCACACACCTTCAAAGTCTTAATCACATCAGGCATGCAAGTTTCCTCACGATATTTTCCTTACCGGTGAGCGAGTGATGATCTCACGTTCAAGTGCACATAGAAATTGAGAAAATCCCATTTCAAGGCACCACAGGGGGTCAGGATTGAACCCGGACCTTTACACTCAAGAGATCGGGCCAATTCCCACTGGAATATCAGCCCAAAAAAAAAACTTCGAAAACGAAAACTGTTTACTGGCAATGAGATGAATTCATCTTGCAAGAATAAAAACTGAATAAAGATAAGGCAGAAACAAAAACACAAATACTAAATGATAATATTATGTAACTGTAATATTGAAATTATAAATTCTTTTGACAGCAACATTTTTATAAAATTTTAGTGATACAAATCTTTGCAGAAACCACATGTAGCAAATCTACACTAAGTTTGGATGGAGCAAGCCTTTTACGGATTTTATAGCGGTATTATAATAAATGAAATTCGCGTAAATGAAAACAATATGTACTAAGTTATTAAAGACTAGCTTTTGCCCGCAGCTTCGCCTGCGTTTACTAGGATTTACAACGGGATTTTAGTACGCAAAATAAGTAACTTTTAATGGTTGATTTTTACACCGTGTCTCCGAAAATCCCCAAATATGTTACGGAATTTATCCTAATCCTATTTTTTTCCTGAATAAAATTTTGCCTATGTTACTCGTGGATGATGTAGATTTCAAATGGTGAAATAATTTTTGAAATCGGTCCAGTATTTTTGAGCCTATTCATTACCACCAAACAAACAAACAAAGTTTTCCTCTTTATTTATTTATTTTCCAGGAACACGAACAGTTATAATAGAAACATATAATTAAATTTACAAACATAAACATAAACCAAAAATGTGTCCACAAAAAAAATGTATATCATTAGCTTCCGCTAAAACAACTAATAAATAAAATAAAAAAACACTTGTTTCAAAAAAGGAATAAAAATAATTAACAGTTATGATAAGAAAAAAAAACAACAACAACAAAAATATTAATGAAGAAAGTAGCAATTGCTATGTTACCTTATTTAGTGTAGATGTACGAGTAGATGTAATGTTTGGAAGATAAGATGTAGGTGAAACTAATTAACGTTTAAAAAAATCTAAAATAATGATAATCAATAATGAAATTAAAGCTCTGGGCCACGGCTTCAGTTGTTTCGTCATTATTACTGACTAGACTATAAGCCTCCTTTAATGAACGTCGCGACGATTGATCCTCCGCCATACGTATCGGACTGGCCACACACATCTTATATAGGTGACATAATGTGTCCAATATAATGAAACAACTAAAGATTTTGATCGCAGTTTATTATGATTTATATATTATTATTTTATTATTATTTTATTTTATATATTCGATTATTTGGTATTCGGATTATACAGGTGAAGTTATAAAAAAAAACACACAAGCTCGGATCTTTTTTTTTCTTTTACGCCGGGAAATGAAGCATGCCGCTGGGGAGTGGTTGCCCCCAGGTGGGTATGTTTTACTCGCTGCGTCCAAAAGATGGTCGGACGCAGCTCTACCCACTAAAACCAGGAGTGCTAATGCCGCCTTTGGTGAGATGTCCTGGATCTTCCAGCAGTTAAATCCACGTGTAATTCAGAATTAATTTATGAAACAAACAATCTATAATATCATTCCTATGCAGGCTTATGATACGTATTATAAAATATATAAAGCGGTTTATTTATACAGTATTAATAGTTGGAATTAATTAGGTTTACGAGAATCGAATAGAAAATCGATTAAATGTTTTTAATGTTATATGAATGTTGATATAAACGGTTATTTAAAGACTAGTATTAATATTATATCGATTTTAATAAATCGTTGGATCTAATCGTGGTGTCCATTATGCCACCAGAGCTTAAATATATTTATGATAATCAGGATGATGATGAGGATGCATAAATGCCCCGGTAAGTCGGTGTCATAGTAGAAATATTTTTTAAATATTATATCCTACTAATATTATAGATGCCAAAGTTTGTAAGTATGGACGGATGGATGTTTGTTACTCATTCACGTAAAAGCTACTGAATGGATTATTATGAAACTTTGGTATAATATAGCTGACACATCAGAATAACACATAGGCTATAATTTTTCCTATGTGGGACTGAAACCGCGGGACGCTTCTTGTTTTTATAATTCATTATATTATATTCTTAATATTTTATGGCAATTTTATAATTAGACTAGCAGTGCCCCGCGGTTTCACCCGCGTACTTCGTAATGAATTATACTCCGGAGATACATTATAGCCTATGTGTTATTCTGACGTATTAGCTATATTATTGTAAAGTTACATTAAAATCCATTCAGTAGTTTTTACGTGAAAGAGTAAACTCTTTCACGGAACAAAATGAATATATATCCATCCATACCTACAAACTTTCGCGTTTATAATATTACTAGGATTTTTATATGACCGTTATTTCACCTAAGCTCGCCTGACAAAATCTGTGTTACTTTTTGTTTATAAAGAGTACAATTCGCATTAGAAAATATCGTTTTGATCTTCAGTAAGTCTGACTTTTCAACAAGCCCTTGTGCTTAGCTATAATTTATTCTATGACTAACATTTATATTTCCAGTATATACATTCTAGATGTTTCTAATCGCCTATCCACGTGCCTACTCGATAAAACATTCATCAATGTTTATTTATATTTGTATGTTATCACGGAGGCTTAGTTAGTAAGTTGGCTATGAATTGTTATTTAAAGTTTTTACTATCTCATACCAGATGGCGCTTTTTTATATATGTGGCTACATATATTTTATGTTTGTAGATAGGTACTGCGTTCCCGGCTATACGGGTGAGGTACCTACGAAGGCAATTCAGGTAGTGCAATAGTATACTAAGCTGTTGGACTGGGGTAATGCACCCGATGCGAGTCCCCACACGCCAGCGTGCCTACCCTAGGCTCCGAAAGTTCCGTAGGGTCCGAAAAGGATTTCCACTGCGTCATCAAAAAAAAAAATACTAGCTATTGCCCGCAGCTTCAGCTGCGTTAACTATGACTTATAACGGCGACTTAGCGGGTTGGTATATAGCTAGCTATAAAAAGTGGTAATCCAATTTTTCAGCTGAAGATAAAATAATCTGATAATAATCATGATGATGCTGATGATGTGCTCTTCATCAGTAATATATCATGACTTGTACCACACGCTAACATCCAGTAATAGACAGCATTAAACATACGTGTAGATAAAATCTTACGTGCCAATAGCAAGGATTTAAATGGACATGAAATATACACCCGCCGTGTATTATTGCAGATTAAAGGTAAAACAAAACTTGCATGGTATAAGATCAGGATTTCCGTTCGGTTCAATCATGATTTTAATTAATAAAAGCCCACGTCCAAAAGACACATGGTTGATACTAATGATAATGAAGATATGGATCATAATCATCAACCTTTATCCGTCCACTGCTGTACATAAGCCTCTTTCAATTAACGCCAAGACGACTGATCCCTTGCCACTCGCAACCAACGCGGACCGGTCACTGCATAGAGTTTTCTCACCTGTTAAATGGCCGACCAACACTTCGTCTACTCAAACACTCAAACGTCCATCCGTTCTTCTGAGTGTGTGACCCACTGCCACTTCAACGAGGATATTCTTCGCGTGATATAGGTAACATAAGTTTGTCGTAGCTCAACGTGCTATGGAGCGTGCTGTGCTGGTTGTTTCTTTGGCAGATAGGATTCGAAACGAAAGGATGATGGTGATAATCATAGGCAGTATCACAAATGAAATAACCTTAATAAGTGTTTTGTAAATAATGACTAACAAAAAATATCAAATGTAAATTTTTATGTCTGTATAATGAAACTATCATTAAATGCTTGGATTAATCACAATGGGGAATTAAAACAATGTTTTGATACGTTTGATTATAAAATAAATATTGTATCATTTACAATTACAGTCATAAAGCAGTTTAATCTTCCACGGTTAAGCTAAACAGTAAACTAGCTTATATTTTATCTTTTTACCTCTGCAAGACACAGTGAAATAGTAAATGAATTAAATTTAAAATTTTGAAAACCATTTACGTTATACAATGTGTCATTTTGTAGTGAACGCCATTTGTATTTGAAATTAGTGTAGACTGTTTCCGTAGTATCAAATTACTCTTTTTTTTTTTTTTTTTTTTGATGACGCAGCGGAAATCATTTACGACCTTACCAGGGCCTGGGTAGGCGCACTGGCGTGTGTGGGGACTCGCATTTGGGTGCCCTACCCCACTAAAACCGCTGCGTGAGCCTTCAGCCGCTATAATTGAGGGACCCGGATCTGTGCAGGCGACGGGATACCCTCAGCGACAGACTGGTCCCGGCAAGACCAGATTCTCCACAATAGGGGGACTGCCCGGCTACGACTTGGCAGTCCCCACGACGTCGTGTCTTAAGCTGGGCCCGGGTTCCCATCCCGAGCCCGACACGAGCACAGGGGCTTTATTGAAGGCGCATTAAATAGCGCCTCCGACGCACCCCCGTTCGTCGTCTACGGGGGGAGGCTACGTCAGCGACCTCCTCTCTCACCCGTTCGTCGGCCTCCTTCTGGGACATCACTGTCTCGCAGAAAGAGGCCATTGCCGTCCAGGACTCGTCAGAGCCAAGCATCGCGGTGATGACGCTCGACAAAGACAAGTCCCCTCCGATGACAGACGTCAAATCATGACGCAGCGCCGATCAAATTACTCTATGGTAGATTGAATCGTATAGTATTCTACTAGTTAAAAGTATATAATCTACGATTCTATGGCAGCGGCCAAGAAGACCCGTTTACATTAAACATAACTAAGAAATTCTTAATAATACACCTTTCAAATAAAAAAACACAATATTAAAATCGGTTCATCCTTTGACGAGTCAATTATCAAGAAACACATAAGCCAATTTTCAATCATAATATTTTATTTCTTTATTAATTACCTGGTAATGGTTGCCCTTCTCTCCGAAATACAGGGCTCGTTTACCTTCATAACGATTTAGCTTAAAGGCCTCCAGGCCTAAAAGTCCAGATTTTTCGAACAAAAACAAGGCTCGCTTCGAAGTAAAAACCTGAAAATTTTCAATTTTAGCACTGCGCCTGAAAATGACATTATCACATGCTCACCGATCAATGAACCCATCGTGAAACTGAACGCCTGATGAAATTGAAAGTCCATGAGAGTATGTGAATTTCACTACATCGCATTAGGTTAGCGCACCCTTTTTTACCTGATTTCGAGGATTGTACTCTTAATTAACCTGCCGATATGGGTTGATTATTATGGTGATTAAGTATCCATTTTGCCAGCCATCAAGGGATTGGTGCACATTAAAATGTGTCACGTTTCGAACCCGCTATCTTTGCCCATTTACCATTATTTAATTTTAACGGTAAAGTACGGAGATTGCGATGTGACCACGTTGAATTATGAATTGATGGAAAAATTCTCGAACATCAAACGCCAGGGCCGGAGTCACCATCAATAACTCGTGGGTGGACAATCGCTGTGCCCACCTAAATACCTGCCACTAATTAATGATTGTGAGCAAAAACAATGCTAACACTACGCTTAAGGACGTGTCCTTTGTAATGTGGCCATTGGCAACGGAATTTGAGGGACTAAAGTTTTCCGGTATATTGGTATATAAAGTTTCGTATTTTTTAATGCACCCGAATGCATCCCCATCGCTGGGTGAACAAACACATTTCGGGTGCCAGAAGACGGTCGACGTCGCCGAGGTCGGCCCCGAAAAATATGGCGCGACGATCTAGAGTCTAGACTCTAGACGTATATCAAGCCGACTGGCCTGCGGTGGAGCAGGACTATGACATGTGGAAGAGCTTTGGGGAGGCCCTTGGGCAGCAGGGGGACAGCAGAGGTTAATAAAAATAAAAATGAAAATAAGTTAGTTGGACAGGCATAAAACGTGCCACCTGATGCTAAGTGGCCAATGATCATGAACATAAACAAGTTACTCGGAACTAGCCCATCATCATCAACAGCCTTATCCTACTCTTCCATTTGAATCACGGTGAAACTTTTAGATGGGAAACACAAGCGGGCAGCACGCAGATGAGAGCCCGACACAGCGTATCACTTCCTCCGGTAAAGTATGTGGTGGATTCAGAATTGTATTGAATACACAGACACACACAGACGGCGTTTTTGCTTAGCATGTAATTTATTTTTCGATATTATAATAAATTATAATACAAATTTAAGTATTTTTAAAGAAATTGTGATAGGTGTCATTCACTGAATTCCATAATAAGGATACATTAATTAGGTACCTACTATAAATAAACTTCATTCAGTAATGTATTATATTGACGAAATTAAAAGTTTAATATTGCAAATTTACGTAAACTATGTCAACACAGTTATACGAAACTCTGTAACTTAAGGGAAAACTTGAGATCCGCTAAAGAAAAGTAAAAAACATGCAAAATTATTTATATAAAATGAAACTTTTGACGTTTCCAATATTGTCCTCCAATACACTGTCTTATGGTAACCCTAGTAAAGCTAGGTTTATACGCTGAGCGCTATGTGGGTTACGAAATGATTAATCGTTAGTTTGCAGCCGATAATTGGATAGTTGACGCGCTAACATTGTTCGATGAAGTATATAATACTTAGCATATATGGTGCCATGAAGAAGGTCTGACTAGGATCTAGGCATATACAATTGTTTTCATACACGTGTATTTCATTATATAGAAACAAATTTTTACATTTACGTGATTTCTTGGATTTTTACAAGCCATATGGCCTAAACTGGAACATTTCCTACTCCTCCTGAATTCTTCTGATTAATTTCGTTGCGGGTCCCAAGGCAGTTTTAACGGATCCCCCGGGCTCCCAGAGATCGTATCAAAGGGTCATTTGGTGGTTACCGCTGTCGATCCTATACAGAAGTTGCAGCGGTGGGAACGAGTTATGGGCCAAGCCCGATAAAAAAAGCCAAATTGACAGCAAATATTGTCACCGGGACTTAGAATAGAGACGTAGAGAAATTTCATTAAACAGCAATAAAATCCATAAAAGTTGTTTAATTAAAAAAAGAAAAACTTTCTCTCTCGAACTCTTCATAATGATTTTGCCTTTCTTATTTCGGGCTCTTGACTTCCTAGTGCAAGATTATTCAATTAATTATTTATTTTATATCACTTATTTAGTATTATTACGATAATAACCATATTTCAATTTGTATTTCTCTTAAACCATATCGATAGATTTGTATTAATAAAAAACATCTCCATACTGAGCGATACTCGATATACATACAATAACAAGAAGACATTTTCTTATTAGTATCACGCGCGCGTCTGGAAAATATGTCCGCGCCCAAGGTCCCATGAAATTTGTCAAACGGTCTGCGTAGCGGCGCGTGCGCAGGTAAAAAAGGCACTGGCGGTTGATTTTCCTCGGTGGTACACTGAGATCTCTGATGGTCCTAAAGAATATTTATTATTATTGGTAGATTTTATTATTTATAATAAATAATAGTTATAAACGGTAGTTTTTACCCCTTATAATTTAGGTTCTGACAAACTTGCCCTGTTGCTCATAGATCCAGAAAACCTCATTACTTGTACCGAAGGCACCCATTATGGGTTAAAATTTCAATGTATAAGCATATTATTGATATTATTTTTTTTTCTCGAAATTTACAGTAGTATTATATTTATACGTGTTCAAAATTTTACTTGATTTGATCACAATTGGGTCATATATTGACGGTTATAGGTATGTACTCGTAATAAAGTTATTATTATAGCCGTAATACTAATATATTCTTAGCAGATTTCTTATTAAAATATCCTCATGTATTTTGGCTTTGTTTAAACATAAGCCTATTAAACGATGACAGGGTGATACTAAGCATTTTTTCGGTACATAAATAATGAAAGTCTTTTGCTAATTGCTGTAATTATAATCCTAAGCGTAGGTGTGTCGCAACTTTACGAGGAAGATACATCAACACGTCGCTCGCCGAATTACTGGCATGGGCTGTCGTGAATATTTGAGGCGCTTCCTCCTTCCTGGTGACTCAGGGCCACCGTCGCCGCTCACATCATAGCGTCATAGTACAGAACTTAGAACCAGTTTCGAGCTTTGATTAGAGAAGTACTGTTATGGGAGTGTGTTATGAGATTTTAGTAAAAAGGTTTTACTATTAGAACGGTATCAAACTTAACTTTGATTTTTCGTGCTCGATATATCAGCACTGTCAACGAATGCCTTTTTTTAGTTTTCTAGCTGATTTTAGTTCGTATGCGCTTTAAACTGTCATATCTTCCCGGGATCATTGTATACTTTCATAATGATCACTAAGATGAATTAAAAGTAATAGTCGAGTAATATAATAGTTATGGCATGGCGCCGTTAGACAGAATAACTCGCCTCGGCTAGTCTCAGACAGACTGGCCAACGCAAGTTAATCTTTTGTTGTCTGTCGTCAGACGTAAGATTATATTGAAATATATATGCCTGTAAGACGGGCGATCCAACATTTTTTCAAAATACAGCAACGCTGTTTGAAGCAAGAAATAAACAGTTTGGTGGTACCGAAACACGGGCATGCGACAGTGCGCATCTAACGTCTTATTAACCGACTTCAAAAAAAGAAGGAGGTTATCAATTCGTCTGTATGTTTTTTTTTTTTTTTTTCATTCTGAATTCAACAGTTTATCATCATCATCATGTAAGCTGAAAGAGGTCCACTGCTGGGTATAGGCCTCTCCCAAGGATCTCCACAGCAATCGGTCCTGCGCTTTTCGCATCCAGCGCCTTCCCTCGACCTTTACCAGATCGTCGGTACACCTTGTAGAGGGCCTGCCTTACATTAACTTAAATACATAAATAAATTATTTTTTATGTTAGTCGGAAAGGAAAACGGGCAGACGAGCCACCTAGTTAGTTAGTAAGTTAGTTAACCTGAGACTAGCCCAGACAACTCATTCATGTGTTGCCCATCCTGATACATAAGATGTTATCTCTGTGCCATTAATTACACTGCCCGTCCTGCCCTTCTCTCCGAAACACAGCAAAGCTGTGTCACGTATTAAACAAGCAAGATGATGGTACCCGTGCAGCCTCGAGTGCGGCACGACGCATCCCTCCGTCGTCGTTCAATAAACACCCAGAATGGTGGTTGTTACACATGCAGACAGACAGACAGCGGCACATACCTGATACCACCGTTAAAACAGAGGTATTTGATTCTATATTTATGCTTTTAATTTAATATATTTTTAAATTTAAACCCCTAAAATATAGTTATCATTCTAATAGAATAGTTATAGAAGTTTTTTACTCTTTCACGTAAAAACTACTGAACGGATTTTGATGAAAATTTACAATGACATAGCTTATACATCTGAATAACACATAGGCTATAATTTATCCCCGTACTCCCGCGGGAACGAGAACGCGGGTGAAACCGCGGGGCACAGTTAGTATTCTAATAAACGGATTATTCAAGTAGTCAATAAAAATGTCTCCTCAACTGGCTATGATTCTTCAAGGATAGCAAAACTCATCGACTATTACAACACGCTCTTATTAATAGATTTGAAAGTGAAACGCAATTAGTCGTCCAGTTTGTTTCTAAACGATTACTTTTAATTGCATTTTAATTGTAAGAGCCGTGAAATGTTTGATACCTTGAAACTTGAATACCTTTTACGGTTTTTTTATCCGGTCTAATATTATCGATACGAAAGTAAAACTTTTCTAAACCACGGAATAAATATAGCCTACATGCTGAAAAGAAAGTGTAAAGTTGCTATCATCTTTCATTTCCTTTTGGATTGCTGTGCTTGTGTTTTTTACCCCTCTTATAAGAGGGGGCAAAAGAGCAAGAGACGAGAACGGGAACCTCGTCTCATTGAACTGTCCCGTCGTTGGGAGTGGTTGTTCTGTGGTGCGGGACAACCGCTCTGTGGAGGTGACGTCGGTCCCCTGAGGGACTGACTAACCGTCGAGGTGGGCACCTCGACGGTTAGTCAGTCAGTAAGTGTTGTTTGTATCCGGGGCACCTCACCAACGGCGGCATTGGTGGCACTCCCTGGATTCAGTGGGTAGAGCTGCGTCCACTTAACAGCTTTCGGGCGCGGTGAGTTCCACATACCTGCCTGGGGAGACCCACTCCCCCGCGGGATGCCTAAGCGCATTTCCCCGCGTTAAAGAAAAAAAAGGGTTTTTCTCATCTGCCATTTGGCATATCTAAGTACAGTAAAGTATAATATATTGACTATAGTTACGACTACATAACGAGGGAAAACGCTTGCTGGATTTCAAGGTCCTTGCCTTATTTGGCGTAAAGTTAGCATAGAGGTTAGTTGAGGCGTGTAAAATGTTTGCTCTCCAATTCTAGTGTGTTTTGTAAAGTCGTAAATGCTTGATGGTCGTCTGGGGTCATGGGTTAAGTGGCCTGACAATGGCGTATGTTTATGAAATATACTACATTAATTTATTCGTATTGTAAGACGGGGTAATATAAATGTTTATTTAAGGCTCGGTGAAAAGACAAACCTTAAAGGATTTTGGGATGTGAATCAAATGAAATTGGGGGACTATTTGGTTTGGGAAGCTGTTATCGCTCGACGTAGAAACGAAAGACGAGCGATAATTGCCACGATTTTCGAACGTGCGAATTATTATTAATCAGCCTTTATCCGTCCACTGCGGTCATAGGCCTCCCTCTATGAACGAATGCCAATGAAATGCCGAATGAAAAAACGAGCCAAGATGACGAATTCTATATATTATATTTATTATTCCTTACCAATATCTTATTTCAATCGATAAAAAAATATAACTACATATTTAATATGTATCTCTGCCCGGAAAACTACTTTTGTATATTTTTTTACATTAACCCAATTTATATGCCAAGAACTGTATAGCGACTCAGCTACTACTTTAAATATAATAAGGTTGTAGAGCGCTTTTGTTTATTGCCGTTTACTAAATTACCGCTTGGATTTAAAAAAAATACTGTAGTATTCCCTTGATAGAATTTGAAAAAAATCTTTATTCTGTTTCGAGGTAAGTAATTACAATTATTGTGGAATACTTTGGCAGGGTTCAAACCTGTTGATAAACCTGGCAGTAAAGTAAAGTATCTACCTACCCTTTATGTCTCACTGCTGGGCACGGGTCGCCTCCTCGAAATCAGGCGAGGAGGGTAATGGGCCATATTTCACCGAAGCTCATTTCAAGGCACCCACGGGGGGTCAGGATCGAACCCGGAACCTCTCGGATAAGAGGCCGAGTCCACCCACCACTGGACCAACGTCGATTTACCTGGCAGTAAATACTTACTAAATATGCTCAATAAAACTGGGTCTTTCCCAACCTGTGTGGTATTAACGGCGCCTTTCAAGTTTACAACATAACAGCGGAAGGGTTAAATAGAAAGTTGGAGATATTTTAAGCAACAATAGCATTTACACACAATATGGCGCCTAGGTAAAAAAAATATTTGATCTATATTATAATACTCTTTTGTGACGGTAATTTTTATGTATTTAAGATTTTTGTATGTCTACTCTAAATATTTTAATCAGGAAAACTTTGTTCGTTTGTTTGGTTGTAATGAATAGGCTCTAAAAGTACTGGACCGATTTCAATAATTCTTTCACCATTTGAAAGCTACATTATCCACGAGTAACATAGGCTAAATTTAATCTGGAAATAAATAGGGTTCCGTAAGATATTTGGGTTTTTTGGACACAAGGTGTAAAAAATTATCCAGAAAAGTTACTTATTTTGTGTACTAAGATCCCGTTGTAAATCTTAGTTAACGCAGGTGAAGCTGCGGGCAACAGCTAGTTATTAATATAGATGTCCTGTTGTATCAAAATTTTTGTTCCAAGTAACGGATACTCTAGTAACTAACTAGCTAGATTGAAGTACGATTGTGAAAAATAATTGTAGAACCCAACAAGCAATTCTATTTATTTATAGGAATAAGAAACTTATGAAATCACCTGAAAAAAAAAATTAGAAAAAATGTGAAAAATATGGTATACCAAGATTGTATCTATCTTTGTTTACCATATTTCTCATATTTTTTAGTAAAAGGGTTGAAATGGAAGTTTACCTATTCATGCCAAAACTGCTGGACACGTATTGTTGTCCTATGTTTACGCGAATTTCACTCATTATAATGAAACAAATGTACAGATTTTGTCGCGGTTTATTGAGTTTTTTATATGCCTGACGTTTTGGTTACTTTACAGCAGCCATGGTCACGGGAGGACAGGAGGACGTTTTGAATAAATCTGTCAAGATGTTATAGACAAACAAAATAATCATCATCAGGCTGAATACCGCCAGGCGATGTTGATATGTCAGCTATAATCATTAAGACGTAAAAAGTTTATCATTAGTTGCAGCACAATCTTAACAACACGATGCATTATTTATACAATTACAAAGGCAATGTTGTCGTGATTATATTTAAAATCCATAAATTTAAAATGTATGAATGATTTAATATTAATAGATATTCCCAACGAAATAATGAATGGATAAAGCTTTACATATTCATATGTATCATTTATCTCTTGGTTCCGGGATCATTGAAGGTAAGTAGAGTCCCCGCCCGCTTCGGTACGTGTTGTCCATTCATAGCTGTTTCCAGATTTGAATCACTTTTTTCTAATCATTGTTTTGATAAGCTTTTCCTCAGATACACACTTATCTCCTTCACACTGATCGCTGGCAGAATTGCCAGGAAAAGGAATGGCAAGTGTTTTTTTTTTTACAGTAATATTAGTATTTTTGTTTTGCCTTTTCATTTGCCGTATCTGTAAAATGTACTCTTATGTATCGATATCTACACTAATATTATAAAGAGGAAAGATTTGTACCTATTTTTGTATGTTTGTATGTTTGTAATGAATAGGCTCAAAAAGTACTGGACCGATTTCAAAAATTCTTTCACCATTCGGAAGCTACATTATCCACGAGTAACATAGGCTAAATTTTATTCTGATAAAAATAGGGTTCCGTAAGATATTTTGGTTTTTCGGACACGAGGTGTAAAAAATGTTATTTCGCGTACTAAGATCCCGTTGTAAATCTTAGTTAACGCAGCTCAGTAATAAAACAGTCTTATCTTTCGCAAATTCATGTTTTTCTTTTTACTTTCATCTGACACCTTCGCTGGAACTGGCAACAATGCTCTGGTGTCATTATTTGAACAGTTGACAACATGCAGCTGAAATTCAATTAGGATGAGAAAAAGTGTCCTAAACGGAGTTTTATATCGCCCGGCTAAGAAAAGACAAACCGAGAAAAAAGGGATATAGGGAGATTATAACATTTATATATAAGAAAGAAAGAAAGAAAGAAATATTTATTTGTGAAACAATTACGCTATTAATACATACTACACATAACATTTATTAACTAAGTTGTTCACAAATTGGCCTCAACTCAGTTTTTCCTGGTGGTGATTCCAGCACTGGTCTTCCGTTGGGGCCATTTAGTGAAGCACGAAATCAAATGAATCAAAAAATACACGTCACAAAAAAAAGGAAAATAATAAATACAAAGAAAATTAAAATTTCTACTCTTGTAATGTAAAAATAAATGCTGCAAAAAAAAAAGCGAGAAATACCATTCCGGTCGTGCTGACCGACCAAATTCGACAGCTATGCTGCAATAGCACTATCTCGTACTAGATTTTATAACCCTTATCATCGCTATTATCATCATTGTCATCAACCCTTTACTCGATATAAGACTAGGACTCGATGACAGTTCATTTAATATAACTAAAACGACTCTCCAAAATGTACATAGCTTTTGCCTAAAGGGGAGTCCCTTTTTTTTTTTTAAATTATATATTCTAGTTATCCTTACTAATATTATAAGTGCGAAAGTAACTCTGTCTGTCTGTTTGTCTGTTACCCTTTCACACCTAAACCACTGCACGGATTTTTATGAAATTTAGAGCTTGGGAAAGGACATAGGCTACCTTTTATCGCGAAAAAAAGGCTTGGAGGGGTTTGTTTGCACGCTCAAATCTCAAGGAACTATTGGTCGGATTTGAAAGATTATTTCAGTGTTAGATAGCCTATTTATCGAGTAAGGCTATAAGGCAATATACCATCCCGCTAAGTCGCCGTTATAAATCATAGTTAACGCAGGCGAAGCTGCGGACAACAACTAGTTATATTATATTTTGTAAGTTATATTTTTATATAATTCTCATATTTAAAGCTTCTTGTTAATCTACTATTTAAAGTATGGAGTACGTAGTATTAATAATTAATTTCAATTATTGAATTGTGAAAAAATTCGATATCTTGATTATCGTCAGGATAAGGTTTGTATTAAATATGATAGTGAAGATAACGATTGCCGGGTTCAGCTTGTACAATATAAATTATTTATATGTTTGAGTATACTTTTTTAGCCTCTATTCCCTTTAAAAGTCAATAATTATTTAATTTATTTTTATCTAAAACGCAGCGTAATAGCTGCCGTGTGAATGAGGTATTTACCTCCCAGCCCTCGCAGCGTGAGGTACGTTTAATGATCTGATGATTTAATAAACAATATGGCCGACTATATCACACAACCATTAAAATTCACTTTAATCATTGATTCTTATGAATTGTAAAAAAAGTCAATGTTATAAAGTAAATTCTCGAGGAATGTTTTAGATATGAAATAGAGGGGCCTCGTAAACGTGTTTTGGATGTTAAGTACATTGACATATAAGTTTCAACCCTTATATGTCCCACTGCTGGGCACGGGTCTCCTTAAAATCAGGCGAGGAGGGTACTGGGCCATAGTTCACCGATGCGCTGGCCCAATGCGGGTTGGTGAACTTCACATACCTTCAGTGACTTTCAATCTCATTAGGCATGCCGGTTTTCTCACGATGTTTCCTTCACCGGTGAGCGAGCGATAGTCTCGTGTATGTGGTGTACAGGCAGTGAAATTACTGGCACCGAATCTTAACATCCTGTCAATTGTCTGTCTATATTCAGGATAGACAGAACATACACTAGTTTTTGTTTGTGGGTCATTATGATCAACGAAGAAATATTGGTGAATATGGTTTTAGAGCTGATACAAAGGTCAAAAAGATAGTCGTTCTACGACCACGAGGATTGAAAATCAAAAATTTGTGACATATAGGCCTACCTAGCCTCAATACCAAGAAAACTTTTTGAAACAACTTTTACGGATTTTATTGCGGTTTATTTAGTTTTTTACAAGCCCGACGTTTCGGATACTTTACAGCTACCATGGTCACGGCAGGACATGTGACGTTATAATGAGTGAAATTCGCGTAAATATAAGAAAACAATATGAAAACCTTTTGAATTTAACTCGGGAAATTCCCATGTCTTGAATATAAAAAGGAAAGGTCGCGACCAGCATTTCATAATAGTTCTGTGAAAGCGTCAATCACAAATATATTAATAAATATTAATGAACAGTAGTTTCCAGAACATTAATTTAGACATAGGACTAGACTCTTAATTAACTAGTATATACAGAAGAACGAATGGCCGACGGGCCATTAGGGTTCAAGATTGAAGGCCGCGATTAGGTAGACGAAGTGTTGGTCGGCCATTAACCAGATGGGAAGACGATCTCCGTGCAGTGGCAGGTCCGCGTTGGATGCGAGTAGCAAGGGATCGGTCGTCTTGGCGTTCATTGAGGGAGGCCTATGTTTAGCAGTGAACGGATAAAGGCTGATGATGATGATGATGAAACAGATACTATAAAGAAAAGCTGAAAAGTTGATTTAAATAGGAATTTCGACCTAAAACAAAAGCCGCAATGAATCAGATTCCAAAAAATTTACCTTATTAAAAAGAGACTAGAGAAATTATTTTTGCAAGCCTTTTATTAGCCTCACAGTATGTTGCAACCGACTCCTTTTAGCGCGATTTTGACTTACTTTAAACGGCCAGATTTCGTTCAAGCTTTGTTTCAATTCGATAAGATTATTACATTTTTCAATTTGCAACGCTTTTGTCGTTGCAAAAATCCTTTTTTCACTATTAATTACCTACTAGGGAGAGATTTGTTTAAAAATTTGGACTAAAAGCATCTGAATTGTCTAAAAAATATCGCCTTAGCCAACGCTATAGCCTTCCTCGATAATTGGGCTACATCATTTTTATTCATTAACCATAAATCGGTTTATTTGCAAGTTTATTTTTCTCAACTAATTTGGCAAAAACATACATAGATCATCATCATCATCATCAGCCTCTATCCGTCCACTGCTGAACATAGGCCTCCCTCAATGAACGCCAAGACGACCGACCCCTTGCTACTCGCATCCAACGCGGATAGATACATTACTTAATATTTATTATAATATGAATTACTCTTAGCGTAAATCGTATCCGCGAACCACGCTTCTATTCTTACACTAAGTATACTCACTACTTTTTTTATCTTATTTGTATTGTAAGAAAAAAATTATACATTTTATGGGAGGCTTTAAATTTCTTTTCTTTTCATCTTTCTTCTTTAAATTTCCATTTGTGCCTTCTTTCCAAACACGTCCACCTATCCGAAACGGATAGTTTACATAAAACATGATCACAAAAAGACTGAGGCATGACTTATGTCACAAAGTTCTTGTGAGTATCCTAAAATATATCAATAAAAATTACCATTTACGCGTCTTTGTAATATTTATCAAAGTAGATAAAAGGTATGCTAAGGATATTGATAGCCTTGCGGAACGAAAGCCCAGTCTGTAGGTAGATTGGAATGCCCGCTGAGTACTTTCTACACGAACCTTGGTACAGCCGATCACCAAACTCGGTATTGCGGTCTCCATGGTTTATTATTTCTCTACTTCATATACTCTACACTACTCCAAAAAAGTGGTCCGAAATCCTAAGCAGAAATAGTGACGAGTAGCCGAATCGTGCGGCCAATTATTGAGAAAGAAAAAGACGTAATTTAAAGTTATATTTTTAATTTTGGAGTAGGTGTTGTAGGAGTTCGGGGCTAGATGATCTGTTTGGAGTGTTCATCATTAGATAGGCTAAGTGTGTCAACCGGTAAATGATATCATGTGACGTAAGAGGTGACGGTAATGATGATTGATAAAGGTCACGATGACCACAATACAAATCATTACAAGGTAACCTAATGATTTTTCTTACAGAACAGTTAATAGAAAAAGTAGAAATCGAACGGATAAATATTAAACAGATGTCCATTAATTTACATTTGTCACGTAATTAAGAACTGGAAAATTGTATTGAATGGAAAATAATAATCGATTTGTATAATGTCTTTTGATTGGTGCTATTGTGGGTCATTTCTATCATCATCATCATCATGTACGTCCTGTGATGAATCTAGGAAATTTCAATATCGAGACATAAGTATGACGTTACCTTGTTCCTTTTTAGTTCTTACTTTTCCCGGCGATTTCATATGCTTTGAAATTTAAAAAAAATATCATACACTAACTAAATCTATCTCTACCCTAATTCCTCAAAACTTATTCTTAAAACGAACTGATAGTTTGTGAACTACCACGTAGTATTTGTTAATCGATTTTCAAATTTTTTATCACTCTATTTATTTTGTTAAGTTGAGATAAGCAAACCATCATGTTAAGTCAACGTCGTCCAGGAACATACATGACTTGCTACTATCCCTAACTTGTGCGTTGGATATCCTGGAACGCAATAGGCATGTTTATATTGAAAAAGGGATGGCAGAAGATATAGGCAGTATGGTGGAATCATGCTTGCCTACCACTAGAAAAAGCAGGTAGACAATTTAATAATAGATAGCAGAAAAGACTGTTTGTGTATTCGGTAGTTTTGAATTTATTCTTTTGTTAAAACTTTCACATTAACATATAACTAGGAAGTAGGTTCACCTAAAGTAAATCATAGAGAACAAATCCGAAAAATAGACCGTGTCATAAAGAGAAGGATAGCAACACAAACACGTGTCGAAGTGACAAGGATGGATAATATCATGAGAATATTGAGAGAGACATATCTGAGAAAGTGAAAAGAGAGAAAAGGACAAAACATAAGTGAAAGACAGCGAAATTGCCAATAGCTTTCGCCGGTTACGTCATCGTTGCGCAAGCGCAGATTATGGTTGTATGACACTGATTTGAATGACGAATATCATGATTCTGTATCAATTGATTAATTGAAGATACAATGGAAAGTCATAGAAAGTTAAAGGTTAAATGTGAAGTGTCCTCGTTTTGTAACCTTTGACCTGTCTCAAGATCTGAAACCAGGTGAATCATCGTTTGATTATTGAGAGAGAAAACAATAAGATAATAATAACGATAAGCATTTAAGTTATATAAATAGATTAAGTGATATTGCTCAATATTAGGCATAAGATAATGTGTGTGAGTTATTAAAGTAACTCATTAAATTTAATCTCTTTCGAGAACTTTTTGCTTGGCCTCTAAATCAGACCGACTATCTTCATCATCAGCCTTTATCCTTCCACTGCTGAACATAGGCCTCCCTCAATGATTGCCAAGACGACCTCGCCACTGCATCCAACACGGATCAGCCACTGCACGGAGATCGTCTTCCCACCTAGTTAATGGCCGACCAACACTTCGTCTACCTAAACGCGGCCGCCACTCTTGAACCTTATAAAACCATCGGCCATACGTTCTCCCGGGTGTGTGGCCAGTCCACTGCCACTCAACGATATTCTTATTAAAAAAAAGATATTTATTCTAAATTTCACAATTTTTTAAGATGGAGCATGATGCGTGAGTGACGCCATCAAAGCGAATACAAATTCAAAAGCGAACACAATCTAATAGACGTTTAAGAGTACGACGCTATGTCAAGCACTTGAGAGCGCTTTTGAATTTGTATTCGCTTTGAAGCGTCACTCAGGTGTTCGGCATACTCCATCTGTCTTTATTTATAAATCTGTGCTCAATAAATTGATGACTACTAATAATTTTAATACTGAATTGTAAAGCATATTTTATTAAGCATTTTTGTTTAGCATAATATTAAACGGTACCACCTGTATCAGAATTAGAATCAGATGAGGCACTATGTTAACACCAAAATTATTAAAACGATGGTACACGTCATCCAGTTTTTTACATCTTTCAATGTTAGACGAGTCTACCTTCCTCATCAGATACGTGGAACTCTCTTGCCAGGGATATGCACGGCTCGTGCCGACATGCTGAGACAGCCTGTTGTCTCCTCTTCCTCATTGAGAGTTTCATGAACCACGGTATACAAGGAGGCTCAGATTAAATACTACATGCTTTTTAACATTGGTCAAAGTATTCTTTAAATATGTTAAATTATCTACTTTTATATTTCGTCAATACTTTGAATATCTTGCAATGAAACAGTTCGAGCTAAGTGATCGTAAATCTTACAAAAAATGCGATTCAACGACTTTCGTATTTATTCCTATATTATTACGTATTTCGTATCCCGTTTATTCTCTATTCAAATATTATTTATATAGTGTCAGTCAAATTTCAATTAGGCATAGTCAATTTTCCAATTTGTCTAATCGTTTTCGCACGTTTCTTACACAAGAGAAGCATATTTCGATATCGACTGGTCTTTTACTTGTCTACAAAATTGTTAGTGATTTTTTTTTTATAATGATAAGTAAATGCCTTTATTATGTTCGACAAAAGTATTTTATGTCAAACAATATTACACTCAAGAATATTTTTGAGTATCTACTTTATATACATATTACATACTAGCTGTTGCCCGCAGCTTCGCCTGTGTTAACTAAGATTTACAACGGGATAAATGGGCTATCGAACACTGAAATGTTTCATTAAAATCCGATCGATAGTTCATGAGGTTAGCGCGTTCAAACAAACAAACTCTTTAGCTTCATATCTTAAGGATTAAAAGCATGAGTAAAATAAACCCGTAGTCGAAAAAATTTAAATTTCTGAATAAAATATGGTTGTTGTGCCTCACTCGACATAGATAGGTATAGTGTGTCGTGGACTTTCTTGTAGATATTTATAAGATCTACAATTAATTAGAACATTTTATGGTTCTATATTTTATAGTTTAGGCAGCGTACGCAAAATAAATAACTTTTCTGGTTGATTTTTTACACCTCGTGTCCGAAAAACCCAAAAATCTTACGGAACCTTTTTTTTCCAGAATAAAATTTAACCTATGTTACTCGTGGATAATGTAGGTTTCGAATGGTGAAAGAATTTTTGAAATCGGTCCAGTACTTTTTGAGCCTATTCGTTACAACCAAACAAACAAACAAAGTTTTCCTCTTTATAATATTAGTGTAGATTTTTTTTTATAATTGCCTATTTAATAAATTTATGCTGCTCAGATTTGGGCATCACGCATTTTCTGCCTCTGACAACAGAGCCACCTATTATTAAAACTCTCGTATCTCTCAAGTTGTACAAATATTTAAAAAGTGAGAAATTTCATTAAATTAATTTGGTCGTTAGTTCGGAAGTTCACCGGGATCGTACAACTTATATTTTTGGGACTGACATACGTAGGATAAAAGTCCCTGTAAATAAAATAAAAAAAATATTTTTTTATATAAATAACATTATAATAAAATATCATCATCATTATCATTAACATCTTCCCGTCCACAGCTGAGCATCCTCTTTCAATAAAACATACTTTTGAATAGCAAGGAAACAATCCAATACGATAGTTATTAGTTAGATTTTCGACACTATCCAGTTCTCTGACCTTATTTAAACAGGACTAGTATGCTATGAGTTATGACGTTCTAGTTCTTGAATGGTATCTGTGTAGTTTTCGCTCTACTGCCAGATTACAATGTTGAATAGCTTGTATGAGTGAGTAAGGCAAAGCTCACATTTAATATCGCCATGTTGAAATTGAAATTAAATTATTTAAATATTTTATGTAATTATTTATGTTAACTATAAATATGTATTCCTATGTATAGATAAAGTAGTAAATGTAAAATTTTTGACAAATAAACGAATCGTCAGGACGGAGGCTAAGTTGTAAGACTTCCTGATGGAAACTATTCTGTAAGAGATATATTAATATTTTATTTAGCTCATTTATGCTAACTCAGTCCTTAGTGTTTTACATAATATGATTGGATTTTGATTTATTTTAATTATGGGCCAGCCAACTTCTCCCATTGAAATTTAAATATTTTTTAATTGCAATAGCCTCACGAATCATCCTTGGTTGGAATTGGTGCTTTTTTGAGAAGACCTGTATTGCGCATATTCATGAACTGTGTTTATTTAGAAAGTACATAAATATACTCTTCTTTGTGTACGTGTGTTCATTAAAAGAGATCTATAATTTAGTCACTGAAAACAATTGAATACTACGATATTTAATAATGTAAACGAAATACGTTTTCTAGTTTCATACATGTACACGTGTGCACATTTAAACACGTGTTCGAATACGCATGTGTGCAATGTTAATGCATGCATATGTATGTATGCACAATATACGCATGCATATGTGCGCGTGTATGCACAATGAAAGTACTCGCTCGGATTTGGGTCACAGCTCTTTGATTTTAAAGATTACGCGGTCGTGAATCATCGTTCATATCCTAGCTTATTTTGCATGTGTTGCAGCTGTGTTCTAATTGTGAGGGCTCAGTAGGTCTGGAGGATTCTTGGACTAGTTCTCAAGACTATCATCATCATCACTGTTAAGCTGAAAAGATAATAAAAATGTTAAGAATGCACGTATTGTTCGTATATCCGTTTTTCGTGATTATAAGGAAAAGTCAATGGCAGAAAGCAAGCCATAGTGGTGCAGGCAGAAGTTGTAGATAAACTAGAGAGTCGCTTAAATAAAGTAGGATATACCTAATGTTAGAATAGCAATTATCAGTATGTTATCATCTTTCGCCGAAGCCGTTTTTAGGATTTTATTAAATCAAAGATCATTAGAAATTTTGTAGGGCTATCTGTTGCTAACAGCTTCGCCCATTTAGATTACTTTTATTAACTTAGATTAACAGTATTATTTTATCTTAAGTGACCTCTTACAATATCAGCTATCTGTTAGTGAAAGTCTTGTTAAAATGGTCTAGTCGTCTCAGAGATTAGCTGAAAGTAAAAAAATATAAATATTGTTATTTTTTTAACAAAGCAGCGTTTAATTTAATATGTCAAAGACACTCCAATTTGATTTATCTGTATAAAAAAGGAATACCGAAAACGATTATTCCTAATTCACATTTTGCTACTAATTGTGAGCAGGTTTTAGGACATAAATTACTATATTTCTAAAATAGGTGGTATTTTCTGACAGCCCTACGTACAGTACAAAGTACACAAGACCCTAGCTAGTAGTATGTTGTGGGATTGTACTATCGAAGGTCGTAGGTACAATCCCGCCAAAGGCAGATAACTTTTATGACAGACCAACAGATATTGTGTTCACATTTTCAAACGCATCTGTTACTAAGATGATTAATTTATTGTTAACATAAGTTCTAACCATAGCTATATTTATTATTTTTAAATGATTCGTGCTAAATTGCTTATGTTACAAATATTAATTTGTCAGTAAAACAATTTTATAAATCATCAATAATAAGTAGTTACCAAATTATCTCTTACTCGTACATCCAAACATATAAATATTACGTTTTTGTAATATTTTCTACGGGGGCTTTTGCGTGATTTCTTCATTTTTTAAGGTGTGGTCTAAATCTGAACACATGGACTATCCATAACTACGACGAAGACGGGAAGAGTTTATGACTGAGAAGAAGAAGAGCAATAGGTAGTACAGACAGTAACTTCAATATAACATTAAATATTTAACTCTAAATTAATTTTTTTTTTGAAATCCCACATATTTATTTCACAAATATTGTAATCTATTATTAATCATAAACTAATCACATAATATTATAAAAAAATAATAATCTAATAATAATAAATAATCTAAAACTATAATCCTTAAAAATATAAATATTATATTATAATAACTAAAATATATTATTAAAAGGCGTCCCTTTAGGCAATGTTCCGAAGATACTGGCGGCGTTTCCCCTTTGAATTGCTAAACTAATTCTTTGTCCGAGGTAGCTGCCAGCTCTTCGGTCTCCTGTGATGTCGACTAACCTTTTTGCTATTTCCTTAAAAAGCCTTAAAGCGTTAGGACCAAGGGTCTCGACACCGAATGGGACAAAATCATATTCAGCGCCTAGAACCCTATATTTGCAAGCTTTAGTTTTTTCAGCCGCTTCACAGGCCGCACCAGCTCTGTTGCTGGTTCCATGTAGATGGGAAGGGGCCAGCGTGTCTGAACAGGTTGCATCCCATACCAGCACCCTGCCCATCTTCCATGGAATCAAACTCATACCGTCCGGTCTCTTGCCATCGTCTCTTGCAATACCAGGCGGCTCAAGTAAACTTGGCACGTTGACGGTGGCAAGGGACCGGCGTATGATATCGTTGAGTGCAGCATTAAACTCTAAATTAATTATTTTACAAAAGCTTGTTACGTACTTATATTATTGCGTCTGATATAACCAAGTATGAAATTGTAAAACTTGACTATACTTGGTACAACAATTTTATGGTATTTATACTTCTATCCATTTTTCACATATACATATTTACGCAGTTAACAAAAGTAGCCACAGCGCAAACCGTAGCCTAAATTAAATAAAGTTTTATTTAAAATAGATGAACATCGAAAACATTTTCCATGATTAAATAGTGATTGCCTCTATTAATAAATGCTATATACTAATTAGATACAGCTTTGCAATTAATCTACATACATATAAAAGAACTTTTGTTAACACTAGACATTAAATACTTCGGTTTTTACAATACGAAATCAAGTCAAAGTGTAAGTTTATAATTTTAATAGAAACTTATATCGATATACTTTACTTATCAAATTCGAGTCACTGAATTTGTTATATTAACCAAAAAAAGCAAGCTTTAAAATATTTACTTAACTGATGAATTGTATCATGATAACTTTTTACTTTAAATATGCACATTCAGTTTTATGAGTATATTAAAAAGGTCAAGAATGTAAATATCGTCCCCTATAAAATACCTAAAAAGACTGATATTATAAGGTGTGTAAGTGTTTATTCTACTCAGAACGTAGATGTGGCAATTTAAAATAGTCTATTAAGATCAGTAGGGCTATTCTGTAAAAACTATTTCGATATCGAGCTTCACCTGAGTGATAGAGCTCACTTTACGCTCACTTCAAAGTCAAAGTCAAAAATTTTATTCGAAATAGTACTATCAAAGTATCTTTTTGAACGTCAATTAAGTCTAACACTTCGAAAGTAAACTTTATTAATATAGTGAGATAGTCGAGTTTTAAAGATTACCAATTCGTCAAATTCGTCATATTATCACCGCGGACTCCGCTTTCGAGATTTGAAAACGACTTTACAGAATAGCCCTACAGAATAGGCTGGGATGGGCATCGGCGTCGAGTGGGAAGCACTGGTGAAGTTCCTCCGGAGATCCCAGAACTTTTCACTTAACGCGGAGGAAGTCCACCGGGGAGTTATTAATGGGTAAAAAACGCCCCCATACATTAGGCTCTTCCCCTAAGGAGAATCGGGATGATCTTTAAAGAAGTTGTATATATATGTTCTTAATATATGTTCTTAAACCCTTTTTTAATTTTTTGTTCATAAACCGTCGATCGACGTTGGTCATCAGCATTAACCGTACTAACATAAATTAATAAGTGGTATGTTATAAAAAATAAACTAGTCTAGAGTTTGCGCTTGGTCCACGGATGTTAGTTGAAGAAGCGTAGGCAATCGGTTATTTACTCAACATTGTCGGGGCGTCTTAGAATGTGTGAAGGTCGCGCCCAGGGTTACATCGATAATGGCCCGTTATGTAAGTGATATCTGGAATAGGAAGCGTTTGATGGCCGTTTGGTCAGAAAGTTTAAAGATAATTGAGAGTATAATTAGAGAAATAAGTTTTGAATGATCGAGATTTTTCAGCGCAACCCTCTCATCAGCGACGGATTTACTCTTGATGCCACCCTAGGCCCTGTTTATGGCGCCGCCCTTGATGATGGCATATCATTCGGTAAAGGCTATAATTAATCTTTAAAAAAATTAAATCTTATTCATAGACTGAAAGGTAAATAAAAAAATTGAATTTTTACAAATATTCTGTAGAAAATTCTTTACAAAAATTAATCAAAACTCATTTTCAAAGGAGACTGACTGTCTTTACCTTTTTCGCCTCTGAAATTTTGGAATTTCAAAAATTTTGCCGCCCCTCAAATCATGCCGCCCTAGGCCCGGGCCTCACGGGCCTAGGCGTAAATCTAGCACTGCCTCTCATGTTATATATGTTGTCGTTTTTTCTTGACATATTAAGTAGTCAGTATCACTCATCGATTAGCTTACTTAAAGACGCGGAGAAAAACCTTTATTGAACTGGTTTACGATATTTAATATATCATCATACAGTGAAACACAGTTACCCTGTAAATATTCTTCATAATTTTATGAATTCATCATCCTTATCATCAAGCCTTTATCCATTCGCTGTTGAATTTAGCCCTCTATTAAGCCAAGACAGCTGCCTTGTCATTCGCATCCAATACACATGCATGGCATCTTTCCATGTGTAGAGTGGCCGACCGATACTTCTTCCTAAGACAGGCACTCTTGATATTTATTGGCCCATCAGCGTTCTCCTGTGATTCCTTTAGCAAAATTTAAAGAAAATTACTTGCAGCACGAACCGAACTGAGCCGATCGCTCAAGCCGATCATGCCTCTCTCTCGTTCGTTCCGCGCTCTCGCTGGCGGAACGCTACATGACGTCATATTTTTCGTGCATGCTGCCCATAATATCAAGTTATTAGGCGTTGTCACGTCAAAAAATTGGAATTTTAAAACTTGACCGCCACATGCCTTTTCCAGTCACAGCATGCGTGTTGATTTTACGGCTAATTCGCGCTAATAGGCGTATAACATCAAAACAGTTTTCATAATATGGGTCAAATATCTAATTTAACAAGTAACAAATCGATTTGAACATTTTTGACGCATTCTCGTTAACAAGACTCAACACCAAACATGGCGCGGTTTGATTGTAAATTGACATAATATTAGTGTGAAATGTTGGCTCTATAAATATTTAACAATCGTTAGCTAACCAATGATAAGGTCGAAATTCAATGAAAATTTGGTTTGCACAAGTAGAGGTCTATAGAATATTGGCTCGGTATCGAATTAAGGGATCCGAGTTTGATTCTGACCTCAGATGGATTTTACCAAATAATTTCGCGGAATACTTTAAAAAAAGAACAACATCGCTTACTCACCGATGAAGGAAAATGGATGCCTGGTAAGATAGGAATATAGGCCGGTGCTATATGCTATGGCCAATTAACCTTGCTTGATTTAAAGAAGTCAAGTGCGCAGAGGGTACAAAATAAACGTCGTTGGTGAAAGATATCGAATTGAGTAAGATTAGCATTTCTCTCAAAGGTAACCGCACTTTTTGTTTCATTTACATAAGTATTAACTTAAAATTAAATTAAAAACAATTAACTAATTTGGTATAACAATTATACTACAAACTTTCATTAGTATAATATTCGCAAAATATTGCGAAACCGGAAACAAGTCACGCTCTACATGCTATTTAGGAGAATTTCCTTTTTTTTAATGCAACATAATAACTAATAATATTTCATAACACACCTTGAATGAACTGCAAATGTTTTTTTATGATATCTTTGTAGTAAGCGACGGCCTAATGCAGTGTTTTTCAATCTTTTTCTTCATGGGCTTTTTCTTAGTAATTGTAAAAAAAAACAACAATCCTACTCAACCCCACTTCACATATTAAAATACGATTTAGAAACCGAAAAGGCTTCGTTTTTCGTTCGTATTTAAGTATGTTATAAACATGAATTCCGTATAACATATTTATTTTCAAAAATAGGTATTGGCTGGACAGCATACGAGGAAGTCTTAAAGTAGCACCAGTGCCGAAGATAAGAAGTTACCGACTGGCATGGTTTGGACATATTTGTAGACAACATGCCGAGCATGTGATACGTAGGGTAATGGACATGCGGGTAGAAGGGCTTAGGGGAAGAGGAATACCGAAGAAGAGATACAGGACAGGATAAGGAGAGATATGGAGGAGTGTACAGTGACACGGGAACTCCACACTCCTCCATATATGTACAAGTATGAGGGCAGAGTGGAGGCACAAGACATACAAAGCTGAAAATGAATAAAATGTATGAGATTGACATAAAGCCGCGCTTTATCACGTGGTCCATCATATACATTTTATCATTTTCGAACTTCGCTAACGCTTTCTTAATGGCATTTCGGCTAGGCCCCCTGAACTCTTTTCTGTGGAATAAACTAAAAACGCCATTAATTAAAATAATCTATATATTTGTTATTTTGGACAGAGACCGGTGGAAGTCTCTCGTTTCGGAGGCCAAGACCCACTTTGGGTCGCTGAGCCACAGAAGTAAGTATATATTTGTTATGTTACTGTTAAGAGAAAGCGAGATAAATTTGTATGTGTGATTGATATGCGAGATTAAAGATTAAATGTACTTGTGTTAACTATGATCTATTACAATTACTTGCTTTCACTTATTGTCTTTATATAAGCGCTTTGTTAAAACACCTTACCTACCTTACTTACCTAAGTTATTGACTTTACCATCATCCTATTTAAAGCAACTTTTCAGCTTTTCTTTATAGTATCTATTTCATAATCATCATCAGCCCTTATCCGTCCATTGCTGAACATACAACTCAATGAACGCCAAGATGAACGATCCCTTGCCACTCGCATCCAATACAGATCGGCCACTGCACGGAGATCGTCTTCCCATCTGGTTAATGGCCGACCTAAACTACCTAAACGCGGCCTCCACTCTTATACTTTACCTTACTATATCTTAATATGATAGTTATGAAGGTCTTTGAAAGTATGACTTTGCAAAATAATATAGCCAAGTGGATACAGATTCAAATCTTAAATGAACGAAGTTCGCTGCGGATCTGTACATTTTTTTCGATATTCAATTTCGAACAAAACTATTATTTTTATCCTGGTGTGTATTGCTCATTGTTTAAAAAAAATCGTAGTAATGGGTACAAAATGGCGTTCATTGAGGGAGGCCTATGTCCAGCAGTGGACGGATAGAGGCTGATGATGATGATGATGATGAATGGGTACAAACGAGCACACGCGTAAATGAAGGAATCAAATGGTGAAAATTATGTTTTCGATTACTAAAATTTGGTATTAGATATTGATATCTTCACTTGAAGTTTTTATATTATAGAGATAAAAAAATGCATCGCTATATCAAATACATGAAAAATTCTCTAGCCCGCGATGAATAGCCCCATTGAGACCTCATATCTGTAAATCGCCAGCCCTCGATAAATATACGGACCTTGGACGTACAGTCAATATTTATATAAAATACAAGCTGTAGACCGAGGCGTTGCACTCTTTAAATTGTAGTTACTCGTGAATATATTATGATTAAAATTTTATCTAAAAAATCGGTTGTCTGTAATATAGGTTTACTGACGATAGTTGAACGTGACAACGTCATAAGAAAATACTGACTGGGCCGATTGTGCCTCTTTGTCACTCGTTCCGCGCTCTCGCTTGCACTTCCAGCCTTAAATGGAACGCCTCAGCGCCTCATGAGTCATCTTTTTTCGTGCGTGCAGCCAGCTCCAGCGAATTATAAGACGTTGTCACGTTTAAAACTTGATTTCGCAAAAAACGTACCCTTTTTTTTATGAAACCTAGTAACGAGCTGATGATCTTAAATAGCTGAACTAATTTTGATAAAACCTATCACACCCGTTGCATATCTTTAGCGCCATAGTTAGACACACAGATATGCGCACCTATCAGTCAAACTTGTGACTTATGACCCCTTTTTTCGCCATATAAAAACATGCTTTACGCTTTTGTACATCAAAAATAATTTCTTATATTACTTTATCCTTATCATCATCCATTTCTAGCCGATTTCTACTAGGCGACTAGCTCGTTCTGTGGGCTAGATGTTTCGCCCTTATGTGGCTGACATAACCTATTTTCTGGAACAACGTGCGGCCACATACGCACCTCAGTACACCGTTGACAAAATTATAGGTTATGTCAGGAGGCGGTTTGCTTTTAAGTCTCGTTTCAGGTCTAATTTTCGTCTTCTTTCATTTTCAAAATCGTAGACCTTCGACTGTACGTGACTCCTCCATTCTGTACGCTTACGCAAATGACTCTCAAGAAAATTTATCTATGTTGCATCTTTTCATATTATGTTTTATCTATCCTCAATTTTAATCATAAAAATATATTTATCAGAGCCTGCTTTTATAAAATTATTTTAAACTATTATTTATTTTATATTTTCTAGTTCAGGAATCAGAAAGGTACGCGAGCGCACCAATACGCGCTTGCTCTATATCCCTAGCTCTCGCGAAAAGCATGTATGAAAAAATAATTTAATCCTAACGATCATTCTTAGGATAATAAAATAATCTCATCAAATTATTATATTGTCATCGGTCCACGATAAGTCCAAGAAGTTTTAAAGAAATCTAAGCGTTTGAAATGGCCCAAAAATAAGTCTAAAGAAGTCGGTTACAAAAAAATATACAAACATAGAGGCAAAGATAATAAAAGCGTGTAAAAACACATATCTGAGCTAGTTGGAGACTCATTATCATCAGGCTCTATCAGTCCGCTGTTAAAAATAGGCCTCCCTCAATTAATATCAAGACGGCCGACCGCATCCAATACGAAGATTGTCAATCTTGCACCATCATCAATTCAAAAAAAAAGCCGTCACCGATCGTCAATTTAAAAAAGCTCTTAAAAATACATTTCGCTTGGAAGAGACAGTTTTAGATATTTAGTAGAAAAATGCATGGTTTTTGGATAAACCTGGTAATGTAATAATAATACTCAAATAACAGATTAACTAAAAATAAATTCATCGCAACACATGGGCTATCACAAAGGTAAGGTATAAAGGTACAAAAAGGGATCTTGCGCAAGCGCAGGTAGCACACGTGTTCATATGCTACATTCACATTGTTCACTTTCTACAGATCAAACAATCGCTGCGTATTCGAAGTTCAAAGTATACTATACAATAAATATGAAAGTATTTCCATTTGTTATATTTTCGCAGACATTTATCGAAATAATCATGAAAAGTTCTATTAAATTTGAAATTTTAGTTTAATCGAGCTTAGATCTATTCACTCAGATTTTAATATAATTGTAATTAATATCTATCCAGGGGTGTCATCAAGGATACTGGGCCCTAGGCACATACCTTTATACCTAGGTTTTACCTGACATAGCTTTAAGTAAGAGGTAGTGCCATGCTGCTTTGCAGCAGGCAGTAGCATACCTTTAGCCTACATAATACCGGCGTTTGTGTTTCCAGTGGCCCATTGGAGGGATAGAGAAAATGAGGTCAATGCATCACCATAACCTCTGGTTTTGCGTGTGTATATGAGCGTCGATAGTCACTGTGAGGCACCGACAGTTCGTCTGCCTTCTTATGGAATGGCGATTCAGGACTCTGTCAGATCCATAACGCCATTGCATCTATCAGGTTAATAAACAGAAGCAAACAGTTTTTGACGATCGACCATAGTGATTTCGTAGACTCAAGCCCAATATCCACGGTGGAAACAGGACAGAGGCTAATTAGATAAGAGATTCCAATTTATGATTTGGATACTAGGGACTGTTCTATTGGAGCCGTAAAGCGACAAGGTCTTCTTTACGTAAGGAGGAAGGAGGTCCACGTTGCTTGATGATTGGAACTGAACAGCCAGTAACATAACATGTGGAAGTAATTGGTGGAAGCTCTCATATTTAAATCTCGCTAAACACAGAAAACACTACATAAAACACCTATATAAATAGATTATTATATATGAAATATATATTTACAGATTATGTGAAAGGAATAAAAACTTTTTTTAAAAGCTTTTAAAATTAAAACTTCAATATATCTTCTTATATTGAGACGTATTCAGATAATAAGTATTATCTGTATCTATCCTTTGTATATGCACCAAAATATAAAGATAAAGTTGGTAAACAGTCACCTATAAACTTATTTCTCCAATTTCAAGGTTATCGCTACTCTAAGTCCAATGTTATGCTTTTTGCCTGGATACAAGCCTTTAGTACTTAAGTAGTACTTGGCTTATGTGTGTAAAGAATATTAACTTTCTCATTTAAACCGTGGGTTAAATGTGAAAGTTAAATAACGACTCCTACATTGACCCTCGTGTCACCGGGATACGGGGCTGGGTCCGATTTTTTCTGTCGCCTACCTGGCTCTATTATTCCGGGGAAAGTTATGTGAAAGATAGAAAAAAATATATTCAACAATTTAGAGGTTTTTGTTCGCGAATAGGGTTGTCAAAGATGCTTTGTTGTGATTTTTAACACGCGCATTCTTCACCTGTTGTATGTAGGGCTATTCTGTAAAGTTGTTTTCGAATCTCGAAAGCGGAATCCGCGGTAATAGGATCTTATCAAGGATACAGTATGTAACGTAAATATAATTATGAAAAAAGGAAACATCTATAATTCCTTTTTTTCATATTGCTTTAAAGTTATATTCTTGCATCATCGATGAAATATATAAATATATAGGGTATATAATATGATTGATGTAGCTTTATACTTGTTTTAATGACAACAATTGATGAAAAACAATTTCAGTATGTTTTTCTAACGTCAACTATTATTTTACAAAAATTGAGAATGCTTTGAATAATTATTAATTTTTATTATTAATTTTATATATAAATTGAATAATATTAATAAAAAAATACATTGAACTTAACAAAAATAATATTAGCAAAATTTCCCAGTAAATAATGATATAAAATAATGACTCAGGTTATTGTACGTTTCAAAGCTATTAGGCTTCAACTGTCATTCTGAATACATATCATATAATATATACACATCATTAGAACACAAAAAAGACATTTAAACGTTTAAATAAAACCTTGCAGCGACAGCCCTGCCACACATTCCTATTTGGATCAAAGTTTTTGTGGGTCCGTTGTACAATAAAAAAATTGCGTTTTATTTTATAGAGCGCAGGTTACGCGTGTCTACGGGTGAGAGAATTGTATGTCCTTTGTCTGATCTATAGAATATGCTGCGAATCCGAAATTTAATATTAATGCGGGTGTAGATAAAAAAATAGCTTTTTTTTGCAAAATTCATATTTTTAACGCAGGTATAATTTGATAGATGAATGTGCAGAATCCTATTTTTTACTCAACGAGCTTAGTAACCAGTGTATTCATTGGGCCAGCGAATCGCTTAACTATACCCAAAATTCTAGCCTAAGTTCAAAGAGGAGGTATGTGCCTAAGTAGGGCATAGAGTTGGTATTATTATTTATTTTTATTCTGATTTTAAAAGCTAAAGCAAAAGCTACTTATATGTGTTCTTATAGCTAATCGATAATAGCATGAAGACCAGCAATGTCATGGTACATATCTGGCAATTTTTTTAGCTAATAATAAAATAAGCTAACCAAATTAATTATTATAGCATATGCAACAAATCCACGACTTCTTGCATAAATGAATATGACTATTCTCTTAATCTAGTCGGCTTCTTTTATTATTTATATGCTAACTCTATGTAAATGAGCAAATATTACATTATGATAAGAATATATGTATCTATTATATTAATTGAATTACGGCATAGTACATTCAAAATCACAAAAGCGTGAAAGAAAGCATATATTACAAAGACATTTTCTCTCGTATCATTTGAAGCATAACACGGAGAAAAACTGTCGCTCATCAGTCATCGGCGAAAGTCTTGAGAAATAGACTTTAACACACATACATACAGACCATTTTCTCACGGTGACGTAAAACTCTCACTCTTTCACCGTTTAATTGGAGCCAACGAATCGCACACGCGAAGTAAAAACTGGAAGAAAGTAAGTTACGTTATCACAAAAAGTTTAGTTTATTTTAGCGCTATCTCTTTCTTTTGTTTGGTTGTGGATGTTGCTTTCTCTGTCTAAAGAAAGTGCGCAATCTCAGCTGCATTGGATTACGTCATGGTTTATAGAATATGGGCGTTGCAGATAAAACTTTTCTTAAGATAAAATTAAGATAATTAATATACTAATTTAATTTTAATGTTATGTATTTTTAATGACAAAATGTAAATGCTGAATTAGTATAATATGTAAATTCACCATTTTCTTAATTTCATGTATCATAATATTTTATACTTAATTATTATTACTCCCCTTACTAAGACGTTTTTCAGAAAATTGTACCTAGTTAGCAGGGCAAAACAGTAAGTCAGTCTTAGTAAGTTAGTCACTAAACAAACCTACCAGTTTGAAATATAATTTGGTAAGTTAGTAAATAAATAAATAAATAGTTTGTTATTATAATAATATTTTCATACATAAGTTAAAAACTCCTTTGCAATCAATTATACACTATTGATAGTTTTCCCGTCATATTTTATAATGAACTCATTTTAGAGTAAAGGTTAGGTTTACTATCCAATTATAATTTAGAAGTGCTTATGAGTATTATATTATTGACAAAAATACAACATTTATACTAATCTATAACTCTCTAATATAATAGTACATACCATAAATAAACAAACTATAATACTAGTCAATCCTGTCTTTTTTTCGTATCTTCTATCTTCTTTTATTGGTTGTATATGATCGATTTCTGCGACATTCTGTTAGTGGAGTTTGAAATTGTATCTGTCAGTTTTGCATATACCTTAATAGATAGTGAGAGTGAAGTATGACGTATTGGAGAGAGACAGCAACATTTGTCTTAACGAGTGAGAGGGACAGAGTTAACAATGTGTGGGAACCAACGATGCAATACAACTTTCGTAAATGTTGCTTTAGATTCAAAAATATTTAGATCATTGACATACATAAAACTATAAATGTTAACGTCTGGTACTGTTTCCACACATCCGCCATGTTTGAGAAAAACTTTAATGTCAATGTTAATGATGAGTTAATATTAAATGGCGTATCCATAACATGTAATACATCAATATAACGATCTCCGGCTAGATAATAAAATGATATTAAAAGAAAAAATATTAAATGAGTAATAACTAAATGAATAAAGTTACACATTAATATTATAGTCCATTAAGAGTCGCGACGATGGTCCAGTGGTGAGTGGACTCGGCCTCTTATCCTCCTCGGAGAGGAATCGCTGGAGCATACGTAGTGAATATTTTGAATTTCAAAGTAATATACTTAGGGCCTGTTTCACAACCTCCAGAGTGTAAGTGCCGGATAGGCTATCCGCAACATATTTGACAGATACTCTATACTCTATCTGTCAAATATGTTGTGAATAGCCTATTCGGCACGTATCAGGAAGTGGTGAAACAGGCCCTTAGACTTACAAAGTCTGGATAAAAAAGTGAGAAAGTTGCTTTCTTCAGCTATTTTGAACAGACTAACAGACAGGAGTTACTGACACCAAGACTTACCATCTTACGTCTCAGAAGGCAATACGAAAGTAGTCTGGGCAAGTCCCAGGTGAACATAATATATTGCCTGTCCAACTGACATAAAAAAATAAGTTTATTCTTAGACCTATTTAGTAGAAGGTCATGTTCTAAATAGCCGGCTGGAAATCTGCCTATGTATGTCAATCTGACAGGTGTTAAACAATGTAACTTAAGTAAAGAACGCGCACACTTACAGCTAAATCTCTATCATATCTACATATCTCGTCGCGCTGTTTGCTTGTTAACTTCTAAAGACAACTGATTTTGAAAATTTAACTAATCCTTTTCTTTGGCCCTAATGCTTCGTCGGAAGTGGGGTGAGCCGGTTGGTATCACCCAGTGAGGTGAGAGATGAGGTTGTTATAGTAAGTGGGGGGTTGCCGCTCGCCAGCCGCGGAGTGTGACTTCCACGGCTTCATGGCGTCGGGTTTGTCCGAACTAATTCAAGATATTGTAGGCAGTTGTAATTTTGTAATAGTTTATTAAGCGTTAAAGTTTGTAGAGAATAGGTGAAATTAGCCTACATTTTTGGACAAGGTTCTCCTCGAAATTATGGTAGAAGGATCTTACAATACTGTGTTACTATTTGATTGCCATCAAATTTTTGATTCTAACTAGGCATGTTCCTTGCGTTATCGCTTTCGCCAGTTCAAAAAAAAATATTTGATGAGTATAATCAATTTGATCCCAGACCCCAACTCCTAATATTGCCAGACTTTAGTGATTCTTAATTAAGTATAAGAATTATAATTTAATTCTGTAATGTCATGGAAGACAGGAATGAATTTTTGTAGTTATTATAGACTAAAATAATATCATAATTTATATAATACACCTATCAGAATATTTACCGGCATATTTCAATAACCGGCATATTCTTGTAATACAATATATTGATATTAGAATTTTGATCTTATTTGATTTTAATAAGAATCCAAATTTTACCGTACAGGAAGTTCAGAAGTTTCATTACCAGCAGATGATTTTCGCGGATTGACATGAAAAAAGAGATAGGATGGTAGTGCCTCTGCAGACGGGTACAACATCCCACTGAATTTATGATTCAATTCAATTTTCACTAATCAAAAGAACTAAAGATTGTTCGTCCATAGTGTGTGCTGTGTGTATTATTACTGGATCCGCTGTACATCGAAGGTCGACAGAGTCATCTCTAGGTGCACTTTAGCGCATCGCTGAGACAAAGCGTTGACCCGGCGGCCTTATACGTTCTCCTTGCAACACCGGTGTGCGAATAGTATTTGATAATTTACATTCAACTTACCTCCCGTGACCGCGGTTGCTGTATCGTATCCTAAACTTCACCCATGTAAAAAAGAAATGTGGTGTCGTGGTACACCAGGTAGGAACGAAGTTCCTTCGGCTAAAAAGAAAGGTATTATACACTACTCGCTTGTGTGTATATATGCGATGTACACACAAGCGAGATGTGCGATGCTTTAACGCTTTTTATTCCACGCACTTTTTCTTACGGTTTTACTAACACATTTTTTTCAGTTTGGTCGCGCAGCAAAATCCCTATCCCCTTCAAGCCTGCCGTAAGGGACTTCGTTCCAAAAACTTAATAAACCGTGATATGACTAAAAGTTGTTTCATTTTGGATACTATACAATAGCCATGGTCACGAGAGGACTGAGGTGTGTTCCTCACAATGGTGACGGTGGATGGTGTTGTTGTGGCGGCGGGGCTCAGTAGTCCAGGGTGAACCCAGTACCTTGGGCGAAGGAAATTGAGCCGAAGGGGCTCTTTGTATCCTTCTTATAGGAAGAGGGAGCAAAAGAGCAGGGGGCGAGGATGGGAACCTAGCCTCATTGTACTGTCTTGATGATGGGAGGGATTGTTCTGTGGTGCGGGGCAACCTCTCCGTCATAGAAGTGGCGTTGGTCCCTATAGGGATCAGTCCCTAAGAGGACTAGCCATCGAGGTGCCCTGTTACTAGCAGATCCAGGGCACCTCATCAAAGGCGGCATTGGTGGCACTCGCCGGGTTTTAGTGGGTAGAGCTGCGTCCACTTACCATCTTTCGGGCGCAGCGAGTCCCACATACCCACCTGGGGAGACTCTCCCGCGGGATGCCTAAGTGCATTTTCCGTCGTTAAAGAAAAAAAAAACAGGCGTGTTATTAAATTATTCGAAACCACCCTATGCTACGTCAATATTTTATTTATTCCTAATTCTACGCTTAAATTAGCACTCTCTCAAAGACTATTGTGTAACCGGAGACACTGTCCCGTGACCATGGTTCCTATAATGTTAATAGCTAGCAGACTCTTTATTCTGTTATTGTTTAAGGTGTAAAGCCAGCTTAGTGTCATAAGTCATAATTATTACCTCACGCGAATGTGTATCTTTTTGTCCGACTTTTATATTAGCGTATTAAGTTTCATTTGTTTCAGTATCTGGTTTTAAACTCTCAATTGGTAAAGATGAAATAAATAAATTACTAACTGATACGTTTTTCTTTTTTTAATGTACAATGGACTTGGTTTCTTTTCTAATGTTATTTCTCTTATCTTTTTAACCACCGATGCAAAAAGGGGTGTCCTTGTTTCATGTTTTATTTTATTCCTTTAAAAAAAATGTGCTTCACTATTCGTTGTGAAACACTTTTCTTTACGATGATTTTCTATTAAACTTTTCAAATTTATTAAGTGTTTTGCATGTTACATCTAATACAGCTAGTAAATTAAATAGACATACATATTTAGAAGCGAATCGTCTTTTTTTGTAAAAATATTCAACTTTAATGTTTATTGTTTAAAAGTTTTTTTTAAATAGACGCTGCGCACCTTTATGAAAGCCATGTTTTCATTACGGATATCTTAAAGAAAAACAAAAGCTAATATAAATGTTTAAATGGTAATGGACACTGAATGGCCGATGGACCAATGAGGACGCTTTAATAAGCATTTAGGAAGCCACCAGGAAGTCTCTCAATGTCAAGGTACAAACTGTTTTGAGTCTTGAACATACCGGTTATGTGTTAGTAATGCTTTTATTGAGTGTTTCGTGTTGTTTTTCTCTATATATTGAATACTTTTAAAAACATGGCTTGAAATGCGCAGTTTGTTGAGGGTTGTTTTTATTTGATCCAATAAAATGATTTACAAGACTAAAATTTTTTCTTTACTTTTATCAAATTTGATAATTTATATGATATAGTTTTCTAAGAAGTTCATTTTCGGGTATCCGATGAAAATTAATTTCGATGCTAATTAGAATAATTTATACTTATACTATGCCTAAATCTTTGGAAGACAACTTAAAATATTAATATGATGTTAAAAGTTCAAAATTTAAATTAATATTCCCTTCCTTATCCTCAAACCAGGTCAAGATTATTTGAAAGAAAGCAAAAACTTTACCAATGTAAGCGGCAACGCCCATTGACTTCCGAATTTGTGGGCGTTGAACGCCAGTAAACGCCCATATCCTTGGGACTCAAAAATGAAAAAAAAACTATAACTCCAATCTAGAAAGGTATTCGAGAAAAAAAAAAACAAAGAAGTCCGCAAATAAAAATGACGTCATCTCTCCATTTTAGCCTCTATTTAAGTATGTCTAAGGGCGATGTAATCTGTCTAACATAAACAGGACACATGGTCTATTTGGGCCCCAACAAACATCTTCTAACGTGCACGTGTGAGGACAGAGGGCCTTTCATGAGATATGGGTCAGCGTGCCCCTCCAAACAGGATTTGTTTGGGGTACTTCATGCTGGATGCGGTATAGCGTTTGCGAAATTTGCATCAACCTTTATAACGTGATTTCTTTTAAATACACTTCGGATTATAGACTTATTCTTTTTCATTATTTACAACAGTTGACGACAATAATTCTCATTATATACAAATATTATAAAATAATTAAATAAATAATTATTATATTAATTAAGAATTAAAATTATGAATATCTTATAAGATATCTAACAAAATTAAAAAAATATGTTCGTGTTGGCGACTGGGCCGTGTAGTCGCCCTGTGATCCTGCGTTTCGCATCCGAGCCCGGAGTCCGAAGGTTTAGTAGTGTATTAATGTATGGTGATATTATTTATCCTAAATATTATGTAAACGGATAACTTCGCGATGACATAATGTTATATCTTTATTTAAAAATAAATATTTAAAAAAGTTGCAGGTATACAGCGGTAATTTAAAAGCTATTTACAGAAATGGGGAGAAAATATGGGAGAACCACATCATCATTACTATAAAACGAGATCCTCCGCCGAGTCTGTCTTTCTGTACTTGCTAAACTTAAAAACTACTAGATGTGTGGACTTTGATGCTATTTTTAAAATGAGATATTTTAATTCCTTGGGCAGGATGAAGTATATCGTAATACATTTTAAACGCTGTCTTATTTTCTTTGGAGATATTATGAAAGAAAAATAAAGTAGACAAATAATCATCATAATCATACAACACGTCCGTTAATATAATTTAATGCGGACAAAGCTCAGGCAACAAGCTAGTAAAATATTATATTGAAGAACAGAATTTCTACGTATCGGAATGGATATATTTATCGTTATCCTACACTTTAAATTGATTGTCCTTTCTTTGTGAAAAACTAACGATATTTACAAAGTACATAAATGCATAAAAACTTATGCTATAAAATACTTTTAAAAAATTAAGTCCTGTCATCCAATCTGCGTTCCACCAAACTATGTAAAAATAAAAACAAATTAAAAACGCAGTCGGTGTGAAAGTGTTTCGTTTTTATTGCGTTCTAACATTTCTTGTTTATTTAATGAGATGCGATTAAATCCTTAGAAACGTTCGTCAATGTGTTATTTATGATACTTTTCAACACTTTTTATTTTAATACAATTATTTAAGATATTATGGTGAAATTATATATAAATAAAAATGACGTCATCTTTCATGTATTTTCATGTATTTTCATCAGTATACATTATAATTTAATTATTTATTGTGTTAGATAAATACTTGTTTCCAATTATTTTGGTGACACAATTTGAAAGTGTAATTAAATATTTTTGGAAATTTATACATCATGATAATAATATGGTTTCCAATAAAAATAGAGAAATTATTTTCTCAACCTGTTGTAAGTTATACCTGTTAGAAACATTCTTAAATTGTTTTTTATATATTTTTTTCAAATTTAGCGAGTCAATTAGGCGCTATATGATCGTATCAAAGGCATTTGGTTACCGCAGTCGATCCAGACCACACATTAGCAATGGGAGCAAGTGGTGGGCTTAGCACATAATAATACTGCAATGAAAAGGTGCTGTTATCACAACAAGAAATTAACGGTTTACTTTGTTCCCAAACGCCGTGAAATCAAGTTTTTCGCGATTGGTTATAAGTAAATGACAATTTTGGCTTTTGTCCAACTTTTTTTGTTGTTTGGTTTGTCCAACAGACTTGAGCACGGGGTAATCTTATTATAGGGTTTTAAAGTTTTTTTAAGGCATAAAAGGATTCAACTTATTTTCCTGAGTCTTATGATGACTACTAACGCCCATGGATATCCACACAACCAGCACGGGCCGATGCGCAAACATGATTGAATTAATAAAATGAATGAATGAATTAATTAATGAAATATACTTTATTGTATACACAAAAAGAGCACAAACAATAAATTAAGACTAATACTAGTAATATAGTTATATTTATAATCCTACGATACATATTATATATATGTACACATTAACATAAATTCTATAGTTTAATTCTTAAGGTAAATAAATCTTGAATAATTTATTTCAATGGATATTTCTAAAATGGCTATTAGGTTTATTCGTCAACAACCTTCTGATGACCCATCTCTAATTGTCGGGGCTTTGTCCCCACGACATTCAAGTGTTCTTTTGCATTTCGAGAAACTTCTCACTTTGCTTTATTTGGCGCAATTATGGCGTCGTATATTATTATCATCGCAAAAAAGACGAAAGTTTTGGTTTCTTTTAAATTCATAAGCTTAGGGAGTATATTTTTGATATTGAAACGCTCTTTTTACCGCCTGCATGAGAAGTGTATTTCTAGTGTATAAAATATGTTTTGGTGGCTTAATATAATATTTTACTTTGTAGGTACTAGTCTATATAAACCAATAAAAAGTTTGACCAATTCTCAAATTAATATCTATTTTTTACTATTAAAATAAACACATATTTTCAAAGCATACAAGAACGGCGAAATGCTAATAACCATTTGAAAATTATAATTTAGTAAATTTTTTCCTCACCATCAATCACATCGAAACCATTTAATGAAAATCTGGAAGGTTATTTGGCAATGTGTATCCCGGTTTTCAAGACTCAGTTGATTTTAAAAGTAAAAGTGAAATGCACACCTTTGCAGCGCCATCTAGTTGCAAATGGCGAAAGTTAATAAATAGATGTGTTATACTTTGCTAATAATTCTTCAAACCATGTTATATGCGTTTTTATAATAAGAAGTTATAAAGTTCCTTTACAAGTAGAGAAGAAATCCAAAAACTATTTTAACATTAGAACACTACAAAAAAGCACGTTTCTCTGACGCTTGCTTAAGTTTTTCTAATCTAGGTAACTTATGGTCTAAAAAAACCTTGAACCTAGAAATTACCTATTCAATTTTATCCCCTACTTATTGTATGTACCATAAACTCACTTTTATCGCCAGATTTCGAGGCAATGCAAAGCGTTATTATGTTATTTTTAAAGCTATTGTGAAATTTAAAATTTATGATTCACATATGGGTGATTATTAGCTCAAAGTAACGAACTGAGATTACTAACGTCCAAATTGATCAAAACAAACCTTTTTGCGTCTAACATTTACCCGTTTCAAGGTCCTTTCAAGTTTTAATAGCTTTGTGAGTAAGTAAAGTTACGTGGATGCGAAAGTTTTTAAAAATAAAATGAAATATCATCATCATCAGCCTTTATCCGTCCACTGCTGAACATAGGCCTACCTCAATGAACGCCAAGACGACCGTACCCTTGCTACTCACATCCAACACGGAACTGCCACTGCACGGAGATCGTCTTCCCATCTGGTTACTGGCCGACCAACACTTCGTCTACCTAAACGCGGCCTCCACTCTTGAACCATAATGGTCCATCGGCGATCCGTTCTTATGAGTGCGTGACCAGCCCATTGCCACTTCAACGTGCTTATTCTTCGCGTGATATCGGTAACTTGAGTCCTCTGGCGGAGGTCTTCGTTTCGAATCCTATCAAGAACAACCAGCATAGCACGCTCCATAGCACCAAATGAAACATCACCAAATAAAATGAAAAGTGTGTTAAAAAATCGGTTTTCGTACAGATTAGTGTAAGATTGTATAACTTTTATTGAAATAATGATATTGTAATCTTATAATTTTATATTCATAGACATATTGAGAAGTAGGTATAATTTACAACGCATGCTCTGGCGTTCCCATTTCTAGTTTTGCGGTCAGGATTACAACATGAATTAGGACAAACTATTAAGTCGTCTCCAGTATATATATTATATTACTAGCTGTTGTCCGCAGCTTCGCCCGCGCTAGCAAAAAAAAAATCCTTTTTTATCCTATATTATTTATTTATTTATTTATCTAGTACCTTCGAGAATATTGCTAGAATGAGAATGCTACTTTCGTCTAAGGGATGCTGGATTTTGGATTTATTAGATGTCAATTATTGTAACTTGTAAATTAATAAGAATTAATTTAATAATATAATTAAAAAATATATAATATATTATTGATTGATTGATAAGGCTGAAGGTCTATTATGTTAACTTCTTACTGGAAACAGTTTTGGTGTTTCGTAAATGAAAGTAATTGTGATGGTGAGGGTCCATACCCATGCGAGTCCATGCGAGTCCCCACACACGCCAGTGTACCTACTCAAGGTCCTGGTAGGTAAAAAAGCAGTTTCCCCTGCGTCAAAAAAAATGGATTTAGCTGCCTGAACCTTTAGGATCTCTTTAGGCGATATTGATCAAAAATAATCAGATGACTTGTCTGCCAATTTGACAATGAATTTATTACTGAAATAATAAATGAATGACTGATGTGTTATAGCAGTATTTCCCAAACTCTTTTGCTTCATAGACCCCTCAAACTTTTCCTGCATCAGGCGGACCCCTTGCTGACCTTTTTTTTTGGCTCATTGGTTTTTCACTATCGAAACCAAATTAATTTTCTTAATTTTCATGGACGCTTACGATAGTGGACCCCCATTTTTTGTCACGCTCATCGTGGACCCCCTTCGAGTCTTACGTGGACCCCTGGGGTTCCTTGGGGGACTTTGGGAATCACTGTGTTATAGGTAAGTATATAAAATGTATAATAAAAAATAAAAGACAAAATTTGGATTAACATTAATTTAAAGGTACAACTTTCGTCTACAGACTACATAGTATTTAAGATTCATCTTATATAATGCCTAGTGCATATTGCCGAATAATTTATCTAGATACTAATATTATAAAGAGGAAAGATTTGTACCTATTTTTGTATGTTTGTATGTTTGTAATGAATAGGCTCAAAAAGTACTGAACCGATTTCAAAAATTCTTTCACCATTCGGAAGCTACATTATCCACGAGTAACATAGGCTAAATTTTATTCTGATAAAAATAGGGTTCCGTAAGATATTTTGGTTTTTCGGACACAAGGCGTAAAAAATGTTATTTCGCGTACTAAGATACCGTTGTAAATCTTAGTTAACGCAGGCGAAGCTGCGGGCAACAGCTATTAATTAATAAAATATCAGAAGCCGGGCGTAAGTTACGCTTCTATCATCGTCATCTTGTGACATCATCCTGTCTATTTATTACGAAGCAGTAAAAAACGACAAATAGAGATCCTACATGAGGTCACGACCCTCGAGGAATATGGTTTGAGGAGGAAGAGTACCATGTCTGTCTCTATGTAACCTATTAAACTTATTGGCTGAGAACTAACAGCGGTATCCGTGTAATCACAAGTCTCTTCCACCAGGAGATAATAATAATGATCATCATCAGCCTCAATTCTTCCTGATGAACATAGACCTTTTTTTTTCTTTTATCCCGCGGGGAAGTGGGTCTCCCCAGACGGGACGGGACTCGCTGCGCCCAAAAGCTGGTAAGTGGACGCAGCTCTACCCGCTAGAACCCGGCGAGTGCCCCCAATGCCGCCTTTGGTGAGGTGCCCCGGATCTAAAACAACAGGGCACCTCGACGGCTAGTCGCTCAGGGGACCGACGCCACCTCCACAGAGGGGTTGTCCTGCAAACAGAACTACTCCTCACAACGTCGGCACAGTACAATGAGGCGAGGTTCCCGTCCTCGCCCCTCGCCCCCTGCTCTTTTACCACCTCTTCTTATAAGAGGGGTACAAAGTAGTAAGGCCCACTGCAACGACAAGGCCTGAACCATGGTGGGGAACATAGACCTCCTCCAACGAACGTTGTGTACGATATTATTAATTTTTACGTTTCGTGGAATAATGAACATATAAATTACTCCGTTTTAAATAGTTTTATTAAGCACTAGCTGTTGCCTGCAGTTTCGCCTGCGTTAACTAAGATTTACAACAGCATCTTAGCGGTATGATTTAAGCCTTTCTCGATAAATAGGATATCTAACACTGAAATAATCATTCAAATCCGACCAGTAGTTAATGAGATTAGCGCGTACAAACAAACAAACTTTTCAGCTTTATAGTACATAATGTAAAACGCTTACACAAGCAGTGTATTCTTAGCCTTACGGGTTATAACCCTGCTAGGTATATTTTGCAAGTGACATTTTAGCATTCCTTTAGTTCACAGCCTTCCATACACGCTATCCTTATATCTGAATCCTGGCTAAAGCCTTGTCTGTCGTCTACATCTTACTCTCTTCCGGGTTTTCAACTTATAAGAAACGATAGGGTCGGCAGGGCCGGTGGTGGTGTAGCTATTTATTTAAGATCTGCCATTCCTTTTAAAATTTTAAGCTTCTCACCTCAGCCGCCGCCTGCTGATGAAGCCGAGCACTTACTACTAGAGGTCACACTAGTGCACACAAAAGTACTCCTTGGTGTCTTTTATAGCCCCCATCTATCCGTTAACTTTTTTCCCTCTTTCGACCAACTTTTAGAAATTCATACCCCTTCTTATCAGCATACAATAATAATGGGAGATTTTAATACGTGCTTGTATAAAGATGATTCCCGATCAAAAAAATTCATTTCCATTGTCAATTCTTACAACCTACATATTTTACCAACTAACGCTACACATCACTGTCCAAATTCCTCCCCATCTCTTTTAGATCTCATGATTACCTCATCTCCTTCGCTTGTTGATACATTTGGACAGTGCCCTGCTGATGGATTTTCGCATCATGACTTAATTTTTTTATCATATAAGTTACGTGCGCCTAAAATCAAACCAAAACTCCTTATGCAGCGTAACTTTAGGCGAATGGATGTACAGCGGCTTCGCTTGGATGCCGAAAATATGGACTGGACGGTGATCTCCAATGCCACAACTGTCGACGAGAAAATATTTACTTTTAACGATTTTATTATCCAACTTTACGACAGGCATGCGCCCTTGCACCTCGTAAAACTGAAACACCTACCTGCTCCTTGGCTCACAGATAATATTAGGGACATGATCAATAAAAAAAATAAAGCCAAGGCTAAGCTGAGACGTGTATACAGTGAATCCAACCGTGAAAGTTACAATAAAGTCCGTAATCGTTGCAATACTCTGTGCCGGGATGCGCAGATGCGCTACATCCACTCTTCAGTAGAAAACGGAGACCAGGCAAAAGTTTGGAAATTCTTAAAATCATTAGGCATCGGCAAGGAGCCCAAAGTCACTAGCAGTTTCAATTTAGATATAGAACTACTAAACCGTCATTTCACTTCCCCATTGCACTCTTTTGACTCGTATCTAAAAGCAAAAACTTTAAAAAATCTTTCTCAGTCACTAACTCCCAATGTTTCATCGTTTTCATTTAGTCAGTTAACCGTCAGAGATGTAGAAAAGACGATTATATCCATCTCCTCGAAAGCTGTTGGTAGTGATTGCATTGGCCGTGATATGTTAATTCCCATTCTTGATATAATTGCACCTGTTCTTACTAACATCCTTAACCATTCCATCAGTTCCTGTGTCTTTCCAAGTTCATGGAAAGACGCTTTTTTAATTCCATTACCTAAAAAACCCAATCCTCGATCCTTCTCCGAATATCGCCCCATTTCCATTTTACCTTTCTTATCCAAAGTCTTGGAACGCATGGTTCAGGAGCAATTATCAACTTTTATAAATCAACATCACCTTCTCAACTCCTTTCAGTCAGGTTTTCGCCCAGGTCATAGCACGACTACTGCCCTTGTAAAAATCACGGATGACATTCGGTCGGGGATGGATATCAAGAATCTTACTATATTAACGCTGCTAGATTTCAGTAACGCATTTAACACCGTAGATCACGAAGTTTTACTTTGTATCCTTAAGTCCATTAACATCTCGCCTGAGGCTGTTAATTGGTTTCATAGTTTTCTTCTGGGTCGCCGGCAGCGTATTAAATTAGATAATGTTCAATCCTCCTGGTGCAGCATATCTGCCGGTGTGCCCCAAGGCAGCGTCCTGTCACCTCTTCTTTTTTCTATTTTCATCAATTCTATCTACACAATCATATCTTCTTCATTCCATATGTATGCTGACGATTTGCAGATTTACAGACAAGCCCCATTGTTTTCACTTTCAGATGCCATTGTCGAAACCAATAAAGAGCTAGACGGCATTTTGCAATGGAGCAACGAGTTTGGCTTAAACTTAAACCCACAAAAGACGCAATGTATCATAATCGGTAGCCGCCAGTTAATTGCGAAAATCCAATGGGACAACCTGCCCAAAATTACTGTTGGTGGTACTACTATACCTTTTAGCAACTCCGTGAAAAGCCTAGGCGTCCACTTAGACCAAACCCTTTCATGGCATGTACATATACAGGAGCTGCGCAAGAAAATGTTTAGTGCTGCCGCTTCTATGAGACGACTTGGTAACTTCCTTCCTATCCCTACTAAAATCTCACTTGCTCAGTCTATCCTTTTACCTATTCTTGACTACGCGGATGTGTGCTTCTGTGATTTAAACGAGAACTATCTCTGTACCCTGGAACGCCTTCAAAACTTGTGCATTCGGTTCATTTTCGGTATTAAAAAGTATGACCACATCTCGGAATACCGTACTAGGCTTAAGTGGCTACCTATACGATTGCGTCGCAATAGCCACATACTCCATCTTCTTTACAATGTCCTTTTCAATCCCCATACTCCCTCTTATTTAAAGGAAAAGTTTTCTTATCTTAGTGACAATTCTTCTTTCCTTCGTTCTTCTGATAAACTAACCCTTTCCTTTCCAGTCCATAAAACTTCTTTCCTTGAATACTCTTTTACTGTTTCTGCTATTCGCCTGTGGAATGCCCTGCCAGATTCGGTGCAGAATTCGCAAACTATTGCGATATTCAAAAAGCGCCTAAAAGACCACTATCTCTCCTTAGCCGCAATGTGACACATTGTTGTCGTCCATTGTATGTTACAATTTTATCGTTAATTTTGTTTCTCACGTTCAATAGATATTGTTCTATATGTACTAGTGTTGTATATGTATACATGTGTATGTGTGTATTTATGTATATATTGTATATGTATTTTTATTATTTATTATTAGTATTTAATTAGCATATTATATCATAATTACTATTTTTTGTATTATATTATTAATACCGAACAAAAGTATATATTTTTATTTTCGGTACTTTATTTATTTAACAAGAATGTTTGTGCCGACTCCTACCTTCTTTACGCTTTAACATAATATATTTCTTTCTTACTTTTGGTTGTCTGGTAGAGACCGCTTTAAGCGGTAAGACCGCCATTTTTTGTGCTAACTCCTAGTTTTAAGTTTATGTTGTCACCAATTATATTGTCTGGTACAAAATAAAGAATATTATTATTATTATTATTATTATTAGCGACTCGTTTACATACAGAAGTTGCTTCGAACATTTTACTATCTTTAAAATCTCTTACTATGATTTTCGCAATAGTAATCTTATCATCATCACTCCGTTCTCGTTTTTTGTTCCATCTTACCCTGTCTTTAAGTAAAGTTAAAGTAGACACCCATATAATATTATGTCCCAGTGCTGGGCACGAGGTCGAGTGGGGGGGTTAATCCCTTTACCTGTCCAAGTTACATAATAAAATCAGAATGAGAAAGAGAGATCAGAAAGATACCATTGCCGTCCAGAACTCGTCACAGCCGAACATCGCGGCAATGACGCTCGACAAAGACAAGTCCCCTCCGATAACCGACGTCAAATCATGACGCAGCGCCGCCCATCTCGGATAAGAAACGTAGACCTACCACATAGATCGGATGACCCGACAACGAGCCGAACCAGCCCCGAGTATAATCGGGCCAGCTTTGGAACAACCGAGTAGAGTACATCTCTTGACGAGAGACAACTTAAATTGAATGACAACATTCTGCCATTGAAGTAACAAGAAGAGTATCGCGTCCACGCATGTCAGCTACTGTACAGATAAATAGCTCGAGAAAGAGGGTACTTAGACAAAATATTCTCGTGGCGCGCACCCGCGGCTACCAGGTTTACCTAATTAGTAATAAGATAAATATATCTAAAAGTATCAACCCTGTATGTCCCACTGCTGGGCACGGGTCTCCTCCTCGAAATCAGGCGAGGAGGGTAATGGGCCAATAGTTCCCCGCGCTGGCCCAGTGCGGGTTGGTGAACTTCACATACCTTCAAAGACTTTCAATCTCATCAGGCATGCAGGTTTCCTCACGATGTTTTCCTTCACCGGTGAACGAGCGATGGTCTCGTATTTGGGGTGCACTTAGAAATTAGAAAAACCCATTTCAAAGCACACATGTGGGGGTCAGGATCGAACCCGGAACCTCTCGCATAAGAAGCCGAGTCCATCCACCACTGGACCATCGTCGCTCGACAATATATCTAAATAAGATGTAATTAAAGGAACAATGATTTTACAACTTGACTTGATAACCTCGAGTATATAATCTAGTATAATATTCTGAACATCTTTAACCAATGCCCTTCTCCAATCAAACCTGAATACCACTATTATTATATATTCACCACCATATACAGAATCATATAAAATATAATTGGTTTATAAATATATAAATAATACATGTACAATTACGCATTATACGGCTTTAAGTAATTTATTGAATACAATTGATATGTAACTAATAAATAATATGTATGTATGTCTTGTTTATTTCTTGCAAAACCTATATGTGATCCAAAAGTCAGAGTTGCCTTTTTATGTAAGAAGTACTATGTAAGGCACTTCGGCAGCTAGTGTCCAATATACTGCACGAAAAGTATTACATGCATGCATAAGAAAATGGAATACACATGGTTTTGATTGGAATTATGAACCTTTATACAGTTATCTAAGTAAACGCAAACCTCTAAAACTCAAAAAAAGTCTACACCTCTCAATAAAAAAGCAAACGCAAGCGAAGCTGAGTCAACTACTAGTTGTATAAAGAAAATTGAAAATTCTAACAGCGTAACTCAGTGTCACCTTTGAAGGAAAACGATACGACTCGATAGCTGTCTAACGCCGAACTAAATATAGCAGGCAGGTGCTTATAGGTTTTATTTATCTATCCCAGTGGTGGTCAAAGTGTTTAGTATAGGGCAATGACAGTTGACCTTCAACTAATTGGTATCTTAGACGGGTGGCCGGTCCTTTTGAAATTGAATGAAGACCTCTTGTGGTGGAGGGATGAAGCTTGATAATGATGAAGAGTGATTGCTATTTTTGACAAGAATGAAGTAAGACCGACAATGTTTGTAAATATGTATATAATTATTAGCTGTTGCCCGCGGCTTCGCCCGTGTTATCAAAAAAACATCCCTTTTTTAATGTATGCTATGCTACTTCTCGTACTTGCGAGAATATGTGTAAAAAGTCTTATGATAATCAATCGAGAAGTTTTCGTGTGAAAGCGTAACAAACATTCACATTTATAATATAATGATTTAAAGAGTTCATAAATGTTTTTTGTAAAATATAATTAAATATCATAATATTACATCTTTTTGACTATGAAGACTATTTGAAGCTGAGTACGTCTTGTAGTATGTTCTTCACTTTTATTTTAATTTAGACAGCAGCAAATCATTATTAGTCAATGCGAAAATGTCTCTAACATCAAAAGTGAAGAGCCTTGTAAATAATTAATATTTCTATAAACTTTAATTTTACAATAATTATTATAATTTTTGTATTGTAAGGGTCTGTTTCACAATGTCCTAATAAAGTTCCAATTAAGCTATTTGCAACATATTTACCACATAACTACAACGTTTTTGTTTCACAATTGACAAATAGCAATATTTGGCTAATAAAGTTCCCTGTAAACTATAGGTCGGATCAACTGGCCATTAGCAAATTCATCTGTCAGATAAATTAGTTGACAGATATATACGCGGTTGAAAGCTTCACGACATTTGACAATTTGACGTTCCGGTAACAGTAATATACAAAATAATTTAAATTGTGTTTTGATCGTTTAATAATTAAGGGATAACATTATTTACAAGGTCTATGTAAATAAAAGGTATAAAGATGGTATGATACATACAATTAAATTATAAAAACATATATTCATGTATATTTACAACATGGAATGTTTTTCTAAAACATATTTATCGTAAAATGGAACTATGAAATGCGAGGTTGCCAAGCCTACTAACCAGTAAGTGCCAAACAGGGATCTGCCAAATAAATTTACAGGGAAGATGATGGTGAAACCCAATCAAGACTAACTAGAAGATTTATGTGTCAGTTAATTTATGTGTCATATAGCTATAGGGTACTTTACTGGTACATTGTAAAACAGACCCTTAGTCATATCTATCATAAAAAATAGGAATACGTTTATAAAAAAACACCTCCTAATTAACAAGCCCAGTGGTTGTCAATGCCTGTTCCGCGGCACAGCAACTGCTGCATTAATAAGTATCAGGTGGTATTTCTAATGCTGGGACTAAAAATACGATGCAGATGCTTAGTCTGCAGGTTTAGAATGAATTACCTCTTTGCCCAACTGTTTTATTTTTTTATTACATAAACATTTATATTGGAATACATATAGAATTTAAATTACAAAGGTTAGAATAAAACATATAATACAAATAAGGAATGTTTATCGATAGGTTATGTAGGAACTCATTTATACATCTTTTAAAAACATATTGGAAATATTATTATTGAAGTTTGAGTGCAACTGACTTTTTTAAGTAACACTGTATATTTTAGACAGGCTCACTATAAATACCTATATTATATACAAAATACGCTTGTCTTGTCCGTATCTTTCCAAATACGATGAATGTTAAAGTGCTGATAGAAAAGGAACGTCCATAAATGACGTCACACGTTATGTCCTATAACGTGTGACGTATGAGAAAGGAGGTCGACCAAATTTAAAACTGTGTGCCAAGGTTTGGGACATCAAATATATACCTATATGCAATTTAAACACGAATTTTGAACTAATAAAAGTAAAAAAAAACTTTTAATTAAAAAAACGTCGTTTAATATTGCTTCATCACAATCAATATGTTACCATCTGGGATAGAGTCAGGGGGAGCGAGGGGATGACAAAAATCATAAATTCGTTAGACATAATTAATGAACGGGTCAAAGGCTAGTTTTACTAGCCTTTCCCTAAAACGACCTTACAGAATAGTAGCAGCAGTTAAATTAAAGAAGCTGATGATTACGAACTTGTCATGTCACCAGAGCATTATACAAAGTAGGTAGCTTTTATATAACATGACTTTTATAAAATTATAGTATAGTTTGATTGATCTATAATATAATTAATATGAAAGGCAGGTGGCTGCTCATAATGAATGCGTAAATGACATATTAGCGATACTAATAGCTGTCAATAACGACGCTAATTATAATATTGAAGTTATTGTAAGTGGCAGGTTTAAATTTTAGTACGAGATATCAATTTCAAAGAATTGTAATGTAGAATGACGGTTAGGGCGTTTCATGAACGCATTATTAATTTTAATGATTGACAAAGTTTTATAATTTAAAATGAATTTTCCAATATTTTTTGCAACGAAGTTCCTTACGGCAGGCTTGGAGGGGATAGGGATTTTGCTGCGCGACCGAACTGAAAAAAATGTGATAGTAAAACCGTAAGAAAAATCCGTGGAATAAAACCGTTAAATGAGACGTGCGCAGGCGCGACAGTCCTACATAAAATTGAGCACGATTTTTTTTGCAATTTGTGTCGATTCTACATTAGCCGAAGGAACTTCGTTCCTACCTGGTGTCCCACGACACCACATCATTTTTTTATATGATCCTGAAAAGATTGCGTTTGATAATTAATTTGAATCCGTAACAGATTTTGGAATTCGTCTCCTATTGATTAAAATGGTGAAACAGTTATTTTAATCATTCCTCACCAGATTTCAAGTACATGCAAGCCTTCTAATTATTTACACTTAGAAAAGAATTATTTCATATCTATTTTTTTCGCAGAAATCAGCTGAACTTGTATAACTGATTTTGTTGCCAAAGTAAATTAGTAAAGTTGCCAATGTTTAGTCCGTTTGCCAGTAGGTAATTCCTGTCTTTGCCTTTCTAAAACACAGCGAATTTGTTTCAAGGTACGGATATGGCACAAGGAAGATGTACTCATGCAGCCGAGCTCGGTACAGTACCCTTCCACCAGTAAAAAATCAACCATTACCTTATATGCACAAAACAAATAGAGTAGATTAATTTTTTCACATCATCAGAATTCTTGGCCTCTTCAGCCCCCGTTCGCACGAGCGTAAATTTGATTTAACATCAAACATCCAACGTCGAAAATTCAACAGTGCCCGATAAAAAGCGTTCCGTTTTAAAAACGCCTTCGTGTGAACAGATACATGGGTGTCCATATATCTCATTCAAACGGTTTTTTATCGCTCGGTAAAAAAGCGCTCTTGAGAACGGTGCCTTAAATGCAATTCGCCAAGCTCGATGACATTTCTCACCACAGCTCTTTAAGCAAAAAATATTTCACTATTAAAATTAAGATTCACAACAAGCGCAGGTTCGACGGTCCGCCAAGGCCGCATTTCTTGGGGTAACGCCCGATCTTTCTCCGGAGAAGGGAAAAAAGTTTAACCTTCAAGTAAATGTCAGCCCGAGATCGCGAACTAGTTGTGATATGCATTACTTGAGAAACGGTTAGTTTTTATATTGTATCATATTTTTTCTATTTTATCTACTTTAAAAAAGGTCCAGGTTTGGCTCGGCCTCTTTGTGGTGCCTTGAATTGAATTTTTCTAATTTTCTAAGTTTTTCTAAGCACGAGTACATCGCTCGCTCACCGGTAAAAGAATACATCCCGAAGAAACCTACATTCCTGATATGATTGAAAGGATTTGAAGGTACGTGAAGTTCATTAACCGGCATTGGGTCAGCGCCTGCGCAATACCCTCTTCGTCCGATTTCCAAGTTGACACCTGTGCCCAGCAGTAGGACATAATTATTATAAACATTATTTTGCTTTTACTTAACTTACCGATACACTCAAAAAAGTAAAGCATCAAGTCTTTATGTCCCACTGCTGGGCACGGGTCTCCTCCTCGAAATCAGGCGAGGAGGGTAATGGGTCATAGTTCACCGATACGTTGGCTCAGTGCGGGTTGGTGAACTTCACATACCTTCGAAGACTTTTAATCTTATCAGGCATGCAGGTTTCCTCACGATGTTTTCCTTCACAGGTGAGCAAGCAATGGTCTCGTGCTTAGGGTGCACTTACAAATTTATGAAAACCCATTTCAAGGCACATATGGGGTCAGGATCGAACCCGGAACCTCTCGCATAAGAGGCCGAGTTCATCCACTACTTGACCATCGTCGCTCTACATACCGCTTACATGCTCTTTATAGACTATACCGGTATACTAATTTAACATTATGACGTCACCATGAAATTAAAAAAAAAAATTGAAATTGGCCTAAGCCTGACATTTTTTTATATTTAGTAGCATTTTCTTCTCATCTATCACTAATGTATTATCATAATCAACTTCGACATTTATATTTATGGACACTGGTCGCCTTTTTGGATGGCCTACATACCAGTTGCTAAATTCAACTACTACATAATAATATGTTTACCATAACCATACAGAACATCCTTTGCGAAGATACCACGCTTAGGTTCGCGCCCCTCTCTATTTTAAAGAGTCAGCCACAGACTTGTTGCTTGAAGATAGAATGCAGGAAGAGTATTTTTCATTTAATATGTTTTAAGGATTTTTCGCTACATTTATGGTGTAATAATTGTTCACAGACGGACAGACTGAGTGCTGAGTGAACCAAAGTTCTTGTTTTATGTTGACTCAACGAGTAACTTCTCAATTATTCAGGTTAACTTTTAGTTGCAGTGTGATAGTAACATTGTAAGTAATCTAGAGAACGTGACCGTAACGTTGTGATCTTTCTTATATATGAGTGAAATATTCTTATGTAATATAGAGTATAATGATAGAAATTAATATTATTAACCCTTAAAGAAGAAGTCTGTTAGACACATCATATAATTCGTTCTAGTTCATTCAAATTGGAATTTGCGTATGACCGTTCTCAGTAGCTGCCATTACTGAGTTACGTCCTCAAAATATCGAAAAAACGGGCATGAAGTGCGCGCAGGCCTACAGACTGAGGATCAGACAAACAGCGTATTTTTTTAATGCAATGTAATGTTTGTTTTGTGTGTTTTAGCTGCCTGACTTGCGGTACCGCAGGACCGTGATATTTGGAAGAACTTGGGCGAGGCATTTGCCTTTGAGGTTTTCTTTTTTTTTTCATAGTATAGGAGGGCAAACGAACAGCCGAAGACTTAAAAACGGAAGTTCCTCCACACAACCAAAGGTTAGGTTAGGTTGCCCTCCTTTTTATCCCGTCGCCTGCACAGATCCGGGTCCCTCAAACATAGCGGCTGAAGGCTCACGCAGCGGTTTTAGTGGGGTAGGGCACCCAAATGCGAGTCCCCACACACGCCAGCGCGCCTACCCAGGCCCTGATATGGTCGTAAATGATTTCCGCTGCGTCATCAAAAAAAAAAAAAGTTGCCCTCCTTTTCCCTATCCCCCCAATGGGCCACCGGAAACTCACAAACTGCACGAAATGCGATAGCATAACTGTCACTTTAAGCCGGTATTATGTGAGCGAGAGGTACCACCCCGGTCGTGCCGGCCTAATTCGGCTGCAAAGCAGCATGGCACTACCGCTTTACTGAGGTTAATAAAAAAAAATATAAGAAAATTTGAAAATAATTTACTTAAAAAAAATTGGTGATAAAATTAGAAAATATAGTTTATTACAATAATAAGTGAGATTGTGGTACCCATGGCGACTGTAGCATCGGTACATAATATAAGTATCTATATTCAATTTATTTAATATTCACAACTGGGATTCGATCCCGCTACCGCTGCGTGTTATGTTCAGCTGGCAATGGCTATCTATTGGTAAAGCTAAATATATTTTATAGAGTTATTTTAATTGTAATTAAGAATAAATTAAGTGTGTGCTATTACCAGCTCCTATGCATATTTTTTATCATTATGATAGAGTAATCCGGACAGGTGGGCCTATGACCATATTGGAAGCGCACCCTGGTAATTAGGTGATCAGAGCTCTTTTAATCTTGTTGCACAGAAGCTGTAACGGTAAATAAGGGTGGAATCGCGCATGAGAGGTAGCGATTTCGAATTATTTTCGGAATGTAAGTGAATATGTCCGACATGTTGTTTTTTCAGAATGAAAACGAACACATCCGACATCTTGTTTCATGGAACACTCAGAAGTCGGAACTAACCATTTACTGAATGCAATCTTGAAAAAATGTTGCCGTCTACAGTCCGGTTCGAAATTATCACTGCATCGCGTGGTCGGCTACTGTACCTTTAAACATTTAAAACATTTAAAAAGGCTTTATCATCATCTCAACGTTCATTATAATCTACGAGGACGAGTCTCCTTTAAACAATTTTATTTTATATATGGAAAATAATTAGGAACTGAACATATCCTACTAATACCTAAATGCCAAAGTTTGTGAGGATGTTTGTTACTCTTTCACGCAAAAACTACATAATGGATTTTGATGAAACTTCATAATAATATAGCTTATACATCAGATTTCCACATAATTCATCCCCGTATTCCCACGGGAACGCGGGATAGTATAGACTATATCATCCCGCTAAGTTGCCGTTGTAAATCTTAGTTAACGCAGACGAAGCTGCGGGCAAAGCTAGTATTTTATATTAGTTAGGTAGGTAAACTAGCAGACGTGCTACTTAATGGTTGAATATTCTGAAAACGTATACTTATAAATCGCTCACCGCTCCGCCTAACTGAGTCGCGGGCTTCATCTATCAATATGTTCTATAGTTTCGATGTCACCGGATGCACGCCATCTGCGGTTCCGGTTCAATAGAAATAAAACCGCACGTTTAAATGTTGCGGGCGATAAAAGAAAACTAAAGAAAATGACTTTGTCTAAAATAATATAATACTAATACAAAAATACGTATCTATAACATTTTTGTCAAGAGTTCTACAAAATCACAAATACCCATAGTTAGCAACTGTCAAGACTTCAGATTTTAAATGTTATTTTATTGATGACGCTCCTACCCCGCGGTTTTACCCGCGTAATCCGCGATTATAGCCTATGTGTTATTCTGATGTATAAGCTATACTATTGTAAAGTTTCATTAAAATCCATTCAGTAGTTTTTACGTGAAAGAGTAATAAACATCTATTCTTACAAACTTTCGCGTTTATAATATTAGTAAGATACCCCTAAAGCGATGATAATGTAGTAGAATAAGAGGTCGGATTTGATCCTGAGATGTGGTTTTTATAAATTTCTAAGTATAGGACACTTATACACGAGACCATCGCTCGTTGGCTGGTGAAGGAAAACGTCGTGAGGAAACCTGCATGTCTGAGATATAAAATTTTTGAAAGTGTGTGAAGTTTTTCAACCCGCATTGGCGCATTGGTAAACTATACACAAATACTAAACACCCTCCTCACCTGATATCGAGGAGGAGATCCGTGGTCAGCAGTGGGAGACATATGGATTGATACTTCACTTTTTTTTAGAAATATGGATAGATATTACTAATTTTTAAATAAATCGTAATTTATATCACCTCTGTTAAGAAACAAGTAGTTTATGACCAAAAACTCAAACGCAACTCAAATATGGGAGCTGCTTAAATTTTGATGGCATACAGATGTAAGGCGTGCTAGTTTGAGTAGGTCTCAAATATTTGTGAGTGGAGCGTTTGAGAGTTCGGACACGATTCGGGCGTTAGTTTCCCTTTGTTAGCTTTTACAAATGAACATATACACCAGTTTAATGTATTTTTTAAATTAGAATTTAATATAACCTAGGCCATACAAACATTGTAGGATATTACAGTTGTCCAGTAACACATACATGATTAATAAGAATATCGCTTTGTCACCAAGAACACCTTTACTAAGCATATGCCACGGTACATACAATTGTAAGTTTTTTCATACACATACATTTCATGATAAAATGTATGCTATAAATATTTTTTAATTGATCTGATCGCGTAATATATAATATTTTGTTGCATGTATTTGTATGAAAATAGGTTTAGAGTGAGGTTTGTACGGAAATATTTGTATGAGTTTTCAGTAATAAATAACAAGATTACTTTGAAGTAAGCCGTCGCATGCAATGTATTTGCATTTTTTATTTTCTGGGACATCAAGCCTTAATAAATTTCATACTGCTTTTATATACTTTTATCTGTCTGTCCTTTTTAGTATCAAACAACAAAAAGTAAAGTAAAAAAGTATTAATTTTTCTTTAAATTGTATTATGTATGAGATTCAAGATTTAAAAATTAAAGACATCTCTCACGGAAATATTTCAAACTAAATCAATGATAAATATAAAACAACAATCACACCACGTTAACTTAGTAGCCCCGTAGTAAATTCGGTAAAAAGTATCCGTCCCTGTGTGCCGTTGAAAAAATACTACGGTTACACTTTGGAAAGAAAATTTCTTCCCTAAGATTAATTTATGGTGTTACTTTATTTTAATGATAATATCTATTTTACCCAACTACATTAAAGCTGAAAGAAAAGGCATGATTTTAGAATCGTATGTATACAGTATGTTCTACCGTAGCTCATAAACTGATTGGATTTTAATAAATGAGATTTCCATTAATTCTCTACTATGGTTCAAGTGGCAACTGGGGGCCTAGCCAAAAAAAATGATAAAATGTATAGGATGGACCACGTGATTAAGCGCGGCCTTATGTCAATTCCATACATTTTATCATTTTCGAACTTCGCTAACGCTTTCTTAATGGCATTTTGGCTAGGCCCCCTGATAGGCTACATCCCAGTCTTAAAAAACAAAAACGTTTCGTATTCAGATCCGTTACATATTATAATGAAACTTTTACGGATTTTCTCGCAGCTTATTATTAATTTTACACGCCCGACGTTTCGGATACTTTACAGCAAGCATTGTGAATGAATGAATGAATGAATGAATGAAATATTCTTTACATAATACAAATATTAACATGACAATATAATAAATAAGTGGTGTAGTTATTAAATAAGAAACTGTATTCTAGAATAAATGCCTTTTTTTTAAACCAAGCACACATTGCAGATATGCTACAAAGACTATAGTTTCTTCAACCATAGATTATAACAGACAAAATAATTTGACAGTGTTGCCATCCCTTCTAACAGAACAACTAAAAATGTTTTATGCCACATGGTCACGGAGACTTTACATGTTATTTTAATTAATGACGACCTCTGTGGCTCAATGGGTAACGCGATGGCGCTCAAGCCGGAGGTAGCGGGTTCAAATCTCGCCAGGGAACACAAAAAATTTTCTGTGTTCCTGGGTCATGGATGTGTATTAAATATGTGTATTATATAATGTATTGATATAAAAAATATAAAATATAATAATATGTATTTCCGTTGTCTGGTACCCGTAACACAAGTTCTTCGGAACTTAGCATGGGACCAGATTGAGGTGGTGTAAAGGCGTTCATAGATATTATTATTATTAACGTTCGACTATACCATCGACCACACAAACTATAGACTCCTAATGTTTTATTTTTCGTATTAAATGCATTCTGGCAACTAGCTGAGGTGAGACGAAAGGAGTTGCAATGCTGTGATTAGCTAATTCAATGTCACACATTACCAATCACGGAACGTTAAGAAGAAATGGATATATTTCGCAACGGGAAAGAATGAGACGACACGATAGTTTGAGTACATTGTTTACGCCTTACATCGGAACTATAAGTCAGATGTGTTGCCAGAACCCGTTCCCCTGTTATTAGGAGTCTATGGGTTATGTGGTCGATGGACTATACAGATCCAGTCTATACTAAGGTGTACCGTAAGTATGGGGCCTCCATAAATAAAATAGAGTCAGTTGTGGTTACATCCATCATCCGGGACACGGCTCCGTATAAACTATGTATTTGTGAGATGGACGTATACTTGGAAAAAAACCTTATATTATTATGTATGGTTTTAGTGGATATTTTATTTTTTCAATCATTGAGATTTTTGTTAAACTTGGTTATTTTTTTTACATTAAAGAAAGGTATTTACCATGTTTTTTTTGCGGAGATGTTTCAATATTATCTACGAATGTTTCGTATTCGAGATGTTTTGTATCGTAACGTAAAAAAGTTAACAAATGGTAAACTAGCATCGCCTCTTTTAACTGAGTACTTGCCACTCCCGTGGCAGCGTGCCATACGGAAATAAATGCCTATGTGCTATTCTGGTGTATAAGCTATATTATTGTAAAGTTCCATTAAAATCCATTCAATATTTTTTGCGTGGAAGAGTAACAAACGTACCTATGTACCTACCTAGCACTTACAACCACAAATCCTTACCAACTCTCACGTTTATAAGTAGGATATTCCATTAAATCATTAATTTATATAGTTTTAATTGTCATACATATTGAGGTTTTGATGATTAAATTTTTGAATAAAATTCATAACCTTTCTTCATCGTCTTCATTAAATTTTAATGAAGACGATGAAGAAAGGTTATGAATTTTATTCAAAAATTTTATTTACAGTAAAAACTATTTTTTCCTAGGCAATACCAAAACAACTTTCATATGAATAACAATGACCAGTTACCAAATTTTCCTTCATATATAGATTGTCTCTTAGTTTACTTATCATACATAAGGAATCATACAAAAAATACTAACTTATAAAAAACTAGCAGTATCCCGCGGTTTCACCCGCGTACTTCCCATTCCCGTGGGACTACGGTGATAAATCATAGCCTATGTGTTATTCTGATGTATAAGCTATATTATGGTAAAGTTTCATTAAAATCCATTCAGTAGTTTTTACGTGAGAGTGTAACAAACATCCATACTTACAAACTTTTACGTTTATAATATTAGTAAGATGTATTTAAAAGACTCACTTATATTATGCGAACATGAGTGCGTTCATACGATAATATAACACTACGATTTTAGTATCCCAGTGTGCTATTCTCCTAGGTCCGCTATATTAATTGCCTATCAATAGTCACAGGTGGCCGGTGAAGATATTGATGCTGCCAGTGCCAGCTGGTTAGCCATAATTAAAAGATAAGAGCGATCTTAGGTATTCATGTTTGTGCGTTTTGTATAAACATTTTATATTGGAAAACAATATAAAAACGTTGTTACGCGGTTTATAAGCAGCTGTTTAAAGTTAGGTAAAGTGCGTATTGGGTTATGGTTAATGGACCCGTGAAGATAATATACACAAGGTAGAGAGAACACCCCACCATGGTTCAAGCCTCGTGGCGGTGGGGCTCAGTAGCCTAGGATGAACCCCGCACCTTGGGCGAAACGAATTGAGAAGAGGGGGCTTTTTGTACCCCTCTTATAAGAAGTGGGGGCAAAAGAGCTGGAAGCACGCTGGGGGGGAGGGGCGTCAGTCCCTTGAGGGACTGACTAGCGGCAAGGTCCAAAGTGTCCTGTTGCTTGCGATCCGGGGCATCTTACCAAAGGCATTGGTGGCACTCGTCGGGTTTTAGTGGGTAGAGTCCGAAAGCTGGTAAGTGAACGATACCCGCCAAGGGAGACCCACTCCCCGTTAAAGAAAAAAAAAGATAGAGAGACAAAGAGACAGAGAGTAATAGAGAAATGCTAACCGATAAGATAAGATAAGACCGCAAGCCCCTGGCTGCACCGGTCACCACGATCAGCTTACCTGTAAAGGCTGATGATTGTGATAATGATAAAGATGATGATAGATGATTTACTATTATGTAATGCGCCTTTCGTTTCGTCCTACATTTTCGATATCTCAGAAAACGCAAGTTGACGTTTGTTTTTTAAATTATTGAAATAATTTTAGACTTACGAATATTGTTCGAAATATTTCATTCAATAGAAACTTTTAAGTTATAATATCCAGACACAACTATTTCAACGTTTTGTGACAAGTCCGAAGAACCCTAAAAAGTAAACACAAGTGCATCAGCGCATAGAAATTAATTTTAGCTTTTTACCATTAAGAATAATAAATAATAGAATTATTTCATAAAAGTAAACTATTAATTAATAATAACATCTGCTTTCATGTGATAATAGAATCCAATGTGGTAGATTATGAGACATGTGGTGACTTGTCATGGGTTCCAGACATACATTAGCAAAGCTCAATATCTGCGATGCTTATTCTATCCTTTCAAAGGAGTAGTCTTGGCGTTTATTGAAAGAGGCCTGTAATAGTGGTGTAAGAGGATGGTAAGAGGCTGATGATGATGATGAAACGGGAAGACGAGTCAACCGATGGAAAGTGATTGGTGACAGTTTATGAATCGCATCGCATCCAACGCATATAATATTGTGTCAGGATATATTATATGCGTTGAATGCGATTGACAACGGATCTGCTGTCAAGCCAATACCAATTCTCCAATCTCACTATTCATCAATGCTCCTGAAATCTCGTTCCATATTTAAATTACATCTCATTTTTCCTAGATTTTCCACTAATAAAGGTATTTTCAATTTATCATGTTGAGGTAATGAGGGCGATACAATTCTGAAACTTACTTGCATGTTAAATATGGACGATAATTTTACTTGAAATGTCAAAATCCGTCACAAGCCGAACGCTTAGGCCGATGTGCCCCTCTAAGGCTAGTTCTCCGCTTTCGCTCGTACGCTCGGCTCGAGGGAAACGTGAGTTATGTTCTTTCATCCATGCAGTGATTTATAAGACGTTAGCCGTTTAGTATACGAATAAAGATAGTATTAATAAAATCCAAAACACCAATAAAACGTTATCTTCATCATGAAATAACATAATCCTTTATAATGGCCACTGGCCAGCAATATCTTAGGTTTTGTATTAAAATACCATATTAAATGAAAGCATCTCTAGCATAGAAAAAGTGTAAAAAGTACATCGTAGTTCAAGATCAGGGTATGCTTCCCACGGCAGCAAACACCTGTGTCCTGCCGCAAACTAGCCCTGCCGAATAACACATGCTACCAAAGAGAGTGCGCCGAGAATATATTCTAGCTATTTTTAATCTATAAGTTTGAGGTGTTATAAGTTTGACTGTCAAATGTGTCGGCAGTTCTCAATTTTCTGAATCAATTTAGATGCACTGCTTTTTTAGCGGTATTATATTACGTTTAATCAACATTGATTCAAGCGTTTCTATGTCAGCTTTTTTTGCTAATATTAATCTATGAGTATCCAATTCAGGTTGATAGCATTTTCATGTTAGAAGATATTAGTATTTTAGTGCTCTTGTGGACTATTCTGAGACGGAAGTTTTGGAACCAGCATATTGCAAATTACTACTCTTCTTTACATAACCGCAAATATTTTTTTTTTTATTTTAAATTAGCCGCATTTTGGTAACAATACAGCGCGAAAAAATAATTTATTTATTTAAAAAAAATTACAGCGCATTGCATTTGTAAAATCTTTACATCCAAAAAAATCGTGCACCCTTTTACGTCGAACGCAACATAATCGCAAATAGTTGTGTCCAATACCGCATTAACTGCAATTATAAGTACAGTACCAGAACCAGCCGGTCCAGTTGGGATAACGGGATGGAGGCTGTGTGGACCAAGCGAACACCTTTAACATCGTCCTTGGATTCTTATAAGTTTATGTAGTTTTTGTGTAACGGTATTTATACCGTAACACAAAAAGGTTAACCTATTGTATAGTTATTAATAACGTAATAATAAATGGCGTTATGTATTACTGATTACAGGATGGATTACAGGATTCGTAGCCTTATCACAAAAAGCTCATGTAATTGTCAAAAAATATAGCAACATGACAGTCAAGGGGCAGTCAAGAAAATAATTAAACAATAATTGTTCTAAGCAAGTTATGACCGAATGTAATTAGTTATTGTGTCTAGATTAGATTATTGTAATGTACTTCTTTATTGTCTCTATTGATGCAAAACTGCGTTTGGTCCTAATATATAAATAAATAAAACTATATTTTCAAAGGTTTTTTAAAAATTCCAAGACGTTAATTAAATGAATAATTAAATGGAAAAAAACGCTTCTTTACAAGTTTTTTTTTTAAGCCATGTGTACTCTCTTTTTTTTATAAATAACTTGGAAATATAGCAGAGAAATAAATATATTTCTGGTATACTCCTATAATTTTGGTTAGTATATTCCACCTACTTTGTTGCGTCTGGTTTGTCTTACCACTTATTTTCTTAACCACATTGTGTGTCACTTTTAGGTTAAAGACTTCGGACCATAAAATATAATTGCCTAGCCTTAGAGAATTTCCATTGTTCTCAAAATTTTATTACTAAAATAAGTACATAATAGATATATAAAAGTTATTTACATTGATTATAAAAAATATCTAGTTTGTGTTAAATATATCTGTGGGGGATAGTTAAAAGGCCCCAAAGGGATCTTTGGCTGAGCGAGATGGCTTTGTTAGGCCGAAGCCCACTTCATATGATAACGTTTTAAATTTCCGATTTTTTTAGTTTGTTAAGAATATGTAGATTATTTTATATGTTCTTTTTCATGATCATCATCATCAGTCTTTATTCCTCTGCTGCTGAAGATAGGCCTCCCTGGAATGAACGCCATGGCGACCAAGTCCTCGCCACATAACGTCTTATAAATTTTATTATTCTTATTGCTTTGTAGTTTATAGTAATTGTAACACAAGCTCATATAAGCTTACTATGGCGATGAGTTTATTAAATTGGGTTATTTATTAAATTGAAACAAGCTATCTTCTATCCATCTTTTTCAATCCACCTTTTTCTTAATGTATTAAGAAACAAAGGTGGATTATATTCTTGTATTTATATTCTTTAATAATGAAAAAATTCTAAATTTTCCAGATTCCCAAAATTTTATAATGTAAGAAAAAAATTTCGTTCCAATGCAGAGTCGACTTTTGTTTCAAATTTCCCACCTCTAGTAGGAAGGGTAGTAAGGGTTGGTGGGCTGGTAATCCCGCTAATTCAGAGTTTTATAAATCGATCATTCGATTATGATTGTTGCACATGCTTATCTGTACAGGCATGAAAGAAAAACATCCAAAGTTTTTCAAGATGAAAAGTAAAGAAAGTCTGCAAACAAATTTTTTAAATCATTTGTGAAAGTAAACCTAATAAAAACCTTCAAGTTCAGCTAATACGCTATTTATTCGTGCTATGATTGCATTTATCACTCGCTCACCCAAGTTTCATAAACATTTCACTCCATAATCTAAAATCTACTTTCATTCACCACAAAATCAGCTCATAACTTAAACCATACAGAGAGTAAAGCAAAAACAAGATTTTCGAACCATTAAGAGCGGATGCGCAAGCGCTACCTTTAATTGGAACTGTTCCACCGATCGTGCTGCAGATCTATGTAAATGGAATTGAACAATATATAGATTGAGGATAAGAATAAATTGGATTTGTACAAGATATTAATTACTGTACGTTTAACTAACTACTTGATGATATATTAAAAACAAACGATACGAATTATGCATGTATTTTTAGCTTGAAAAATTAAAAAATGTATTTAAATGTTAATTTTGTTTGCTTGTAATTGATCAATTTTATGTATGTTTTTTATACGGCTGATAAGTTGATATCAAGCCGAATTCAATTCAATTATTTAATTATTAAAATGTCTATAAAAGTATCAACCCTTTATGTCCCACTGCTGGGCACGGGTCATCTGCTCGAAATCAGGCGAGAAGGGAAATGGGTCAATAGTTCACCGCGCTGGCCCAGTGCGGGTTGGTGAACTTCCTATACCTTCAAAGACTTTCAATCTCATAAGGCATGCAGGCTTCCTCACGATGTTTTCCTTCACCGGTAAGCGAGCGATGGTCTCGTGTATTTCTTAAATTTACTTCTAATTTAAGTACCTACACACTCGTACCACTTACTTTGCACCTGTTGTGATTGTTCATAAATTATTGAAGTGCAACTTTTATATTGATTGGGTGAAGTATTATAGGAGTGTTGAAAATAAGCTTCATATATGTGTTCATTTATATTGACACACACTGATTTAAAATTAAGGCTAAAAATAATGTTCATTAATTCCTAGTTCCATTTTTAAATCAGAGAATTTTTATATTTCTTACAGGCTTGTCAAAAGCCCGGTCACTAACACCGGCAACCGACAAGCTTGTTTTGAGCTTAATTAGGTTTTCACTAAACCTCTTGAAGCTACTAGCGAATTAGAATAGTAACGTCGATTGAAATATAACTTTTTATTTTAATTTATTATTCTAGGCGGGACCTTTCATAGGACAAATTTTATAAACATTTGTCCTTAAAAATCCATAAATTAAATGTGTAAATTATTCAATTCGAAATAAATTAAATTCAAAGACTTAATTAACAGCAATCAAATACTATTAAATCATTCTGACATCAATCCATCGGCTTTAGTTTAGGCAGCTTTTATTTTATTTTATTAAATTGAAAATCTTTAGTAATTTATCATGCTTGGCAGGTTTAAGGGTCACTTGTATTGATGAAGGTTATCAGTGGTGTAAGTGCCCTTTAATTTTCAAGAATTCCTATTTACTTCTTGGTCATTCGGGGTCAGCTTTTAAGCCAATGAATAAATTTCATTTAAATAAGGCACAGTACAAGGTGTAACAACTAACTTAAACAACCCCTAAGTTTTTTTCTCGTTTTTCTTAGGGGATCCTGCATCTCAAACGAGTTTTTTTTTATTATACTCTACTATACTCTTACTACTCTTACTAGTTGATACTCTTGACTAGTTTTTTTTTTGACTTATTTCAAGTGTACAAGTTGTTACCTACGAAATAAAGATATTTTTGATTTGATTTGATTTGAATAGTTTTGGACACCATGTACTCCTTCACCGGTGATCAAACATATTTTAGTGCACGGGGATATTTGAGAAAAACACATTTAAGGTGATCCAGGATTTGAAACCAGACCTCGCATTGAAGGAAAGCTTCCTATGCCTATGAAACTCAGCTATCACGTTATATTTTACAGTGATACAGTTTTTGACGTGACAACGTCTTATAATTCGATACTATGGGCCGCATGCACGAAAAAGATGACGTCATGTCGCGTTTCGCAAGCGAGAGCGAGGCACGAACGAAATAGAGGCATGATCGGCTCGAGCGATCGGCTCAGTTCGGTTCGTGCGGTATGTAATGTTCGACGTTGTCACATCAAACTACCATCCGTACACCGTCTTTACAGACAACCAATTTTTTTCTAATCGTATGAATTTGGAAGATTATCATTAATATTCTCAAAGCTCATTAATAGATTCTAACAAAGGGAAATTCTCGCAATTCATTTAAATTCCCAACGTGATATCAAATTAAGTCATTAAAATGAACATACAGACAGAATGGTAATCAATCAAACTATTGATATAGAAAATATTGACTGATTGTGTCTACATAAATCATATAAAATCAATTTATGATATTCATTTGCTATTAGTGCATGTGCATTTTTTTGTCTATTGATTGAATAAGAGTTTCAAGAATTAAAGATTCCAAACACATTACAGATTCCATTTTCAAATTGGAGAGGCATACTGGCACAACGGTTTTCAATGCTAGTCTGGTTTTTTTATTAGACCTAAGTCTGTAATAAAGCTAAACTGTTTCACGGAAGTTAATCGATATAGTGGCCAGCCATCTAGACGGGAGCTCTTGGCATGTGAAAAGAGATTTTTTTCCATACATTCTTAATGGAAGCTAGAAATAAAAAATGTAGGTATTTGATTAAAATAGTTAAATTATCCTAAGCCCTCAAGGACTGCTGTCAGAGGTTGCCCAGGACAGAGGCCGGTGGAAGTCTCTCGTTTCGGACGCCAAGACCCACTTTGGTTCGCAGAGCCACAGAAGTAAGTAAGCAAACCCTCCAAAAAATTTGTCAGTCTGAGCAAAATTACCTGTACATTGCCCACCTTCTTTCGGCCTAATACCCTCCTCGCTTGATTTCGAGAAAGAAACCCTATCCCAGCAGCGAGACATGAGGTTTGACATTATGATTATTTATTAATATTACCACGACAGAAATAAAAGTGCCTATAGTTTTTCGAAATACAATTAAAACATTAATGACTTAATAAAAAAGATATAAATGTTTAGAGTTATTATTATTGCAATAAAAAGGATCGGCAAAGACGTGATAAATTATAAATTCATTTGAATGTTTCTATTGCGTTCGCTTTTATAACTTGTTTACACGTGGCCAGTAAGTTTACTATTTTATTGGCAACTTGGCAAGTATCGTATTGATGCAGATAGTCTTACTTCCTTTTATTGACTTTTACTGTCCAGATAGCCTTTTTGACTAAAATAGCTCTCTTGTGTCTGTGAATGAACTACAAAATAACCATTCGCTTACCTACAAAAATTCTAAAATGGTCATTGTGTATGTCATACTGTGCGATAAGTAGCTGCCTAATATAAGTGTCAACTAGTATGGTTCACACATACCTACTGTCGATTTACTGACTGCACTGCGAGGTTCGCTTAGGGATCTCATCGATACGTATGTTTGTGTGCGTGCCATTTCGATCGTTTGCTCGAAGTTTCTGTACTGTTCCAAATGGATAAGATCAATATGTTACCTGATCTAAGCAATTAGTACTAGTGCCTAATGTACTAAATCGTTTTCTCTAAGGTTTCTTTTTAGTACTGTATTAAAAAGCTTGTTACAAAGCTGACTTAATGACAGCGGTTTATGAAAATGTCTTCTTTTTCTGGTGTTTTCACTTGGTTTATAGTGAAACCAAATATCATCCTAGTGTATTGGTCGCTTTATAAAACAATACTCATTAGAATTGTCCCTGTATTTATATAAATTAATTAGATACAAAATATTATAACGATTGATTTAAATTAACATAATATTTGTAGGCTTAAGTTGTGGAATGCTGTGGAAAGGAAAGGTGCCTTTAATATATTTAAAGAGATGCGGTAGTTTATAAATTCCATGTTGTTATAAAAAAGGTTATAAAAGTGGTAATGAATCTCCTTTGACCTATTAACCTATAAAGTTAGTGCTTGTTTAAGTTTTATTTTATGATAGTTGGCAAACAGATAGACGTTCCACTGGTCTTCCAGTTGACTAGTTGAATGGCTGCTCTGTGCTGCGCCCCGTCTGCATGTGTGTTAGAAAGAGAGGCAGAAAGGCAGTGGTCTGTCCTTTTTAATCACTAGCACCGATATTTCTTACAGCCTCGCATAAGCAATGCATGAGTTGCCTCGGCTAGTATCAGGTGAACTTGCTTACGTGTATGGGCGACGTTGAGTATCATTGCGATTGCGCGATTGATCATTCATCAGCGCGATTGAGCATCATTGATTCTGCTATCATAATAAAATTTAGATATTCCATTGGACTGGGTTACATCAGTATGTAGTGCCGGGGCGGTCGCTGAGGTGATCCTGATGCTTGCGGATCCGGGACCACGATAAAGCAGCTGAAGGCGCACGCAGCGGTTTTAGCTGAGTAAAAGTAAGTAAAGTATCAACCCTTATATGTCCCACTGCTGGGCACGGGTCTCCTCCTCGAAATCAGGCGAGGAGGATAATGGGCTATAGTTCACCGATGCGCTGGCCCAGTGCGGGTTGGTGAACTTCATATGCCTTCAAAGACTTTCAATCTCATCAGGCATGCAGGTTTCCTCACGGTGTTTTCCTTCACCGGTGAGCGAGCGATGTTCTCGTGCTTAGGTGCACTTAGAAATTTAAAAAAACCTATTTCAAGGCACACGGGAGGTCAGGATCGAACCCGGAACCTCTCGCGTAAGAGGCCTAGTCCATCCAGAACTAGTACAACGTCCCTCGCGTAGTTTGATGTATGTTGCCTAAATTATAATTGTCGATGAAACTTACGACTTTCGAACACCCCACAGTATACATTGTCGATATGACATGTACATATTGACCATGGTCGTACTTGAACCAACAATGAAATATTAACATTGCTCCTTAAAAAACTATTCAACAAGAATTCAGTACAATTATCAGCATTCCAATCAGCAAGCATTCGAGTGGACATAAAAACGTTGTATTTCCTTAAACAAACAATTAATACTTAGTGACATATGATTTACATTGTTAGATTAGATTTTTTTCTATCGATAACGAAACGGAAAGTTATGTGTAAAGCATCGGGGCCACATATCGGTTTATGAAAGAAAACTGTTTTTTTTTTCGGTTGGAGCTATGCTAATGGCCCAAGTGTTTCATCGAGAAAGACGAGAGCCGGTTGGCCCCCGCCAGCCGTGGAGTGTGACTTCTACGGCTTCATGGCGTCGGGCGTGTTACTGTGGCGGGTCAAGCCTCTTATCCCCACCGGGTTTCACCGAGGTGAAGATACGGCGGGAGGTGCCTGCAATACTGGGATTCACATATACCACGGTGACTTTGGCGGCCGCCCAGTGGTGTCTTGACTGAGGAAAGAAAACTGTATTTCTTTGACTTGACTATTTGGTCCTAGAAAGAACCTTCATAAGAGAGCATTGCTAAATCGTACGAAGACTGTTTTCGTCTGGAGAACAAGCGCGTTTACTAAAGTTTTCTATTCAGACCACTATTTCTATACCGGTGGTAGACTCAATTGACTTTCAAAAAGATACTTTGATTGTACTATTTTGAATAAAAAAAATTGACTTTGACTTTTATATTAGAAGGATGAGTAAATGGGCGGACGAGAAACCTGGCCCCTCTAGACAAGTGGCACGGACGCTAAACGAATAGAATAAAATACGACGAAGTACAGACGTTTTTACAAACAATTATACACTTTATTTATCTTAATGAGCGTTCTTCGCAACTGAATAGTCACATGTCCAGAGGTACTGAAACTACAGCCAAAACCAGCTATGGCAAATCATTCACAAGTTGCCTGTACGAAGACACTGGTGATGATGAGAGGAGTTTTTGCGCCAGATATAATGGCCTGTTCTGTTGTTTTCTCGCTAACACAGTAAAGCTGTTTCGATTGAGAAACAAACAGGATAGCGGTAAGCAAGACGCCACGTATGAACTATGTGGTGTTCTAACAGTTAATTTATAAACCACATTTCGAATCAAACTTTGAAAACAAAGTATAAAAACGCAATCATATATCATTATACACAATTAATGCTGTGGCTAGCCTTGGAAGATTTCTATCGTAACGAGGCATAATAACATGCAAATCTAGCGAGACACTTCCTTTATGAAAAGCAAGAAAAGTTACTATTAATTGTACGGACAATGGAGCGTTCTCAAGATATAAGCTGGAGATTATACTGAAAATTTATGTATGACTCGTGGTTTTCCGCGGTTTCGCTTGTAATTGTGGTGGTTGTTGAAATAGAAACGCGTTATCATCTCTCCTTTTGCAAGTTGGATAGGCAAGTCACCTGATTGTAAATGACATATGACCATAATCTAGTTTACCTGGAACTAGCGTAGGCCGTTTAAGACATAATAATATTATTAGACTCTATGGCAGTAATTACTCCTGCCTCTCCTGTCATTCTCTCTGAAATACAGTGTTTCTTTAAAAATAGGCTTTTGGGTTTCCGTTAGTTCCAATGAGGTTTGCTTCGCGCGCCTTCCACAAAAATAGCATTCATAAAAACCGCCAACAGAAGTGAAAACTTATCATACAGTGTTTCGTCAAAAATTCGGGTTTCCAGATGGTGGAGGTTCCAATGAGGTTTGCGCGCTTTCCTCACAACAAATGGTAGTTATAGAAAATGCTGATAGAAGTGAAATATAGCATGCTTAGAACTTACAATTATGGCTTTATGAAATTTTAAATTTTTAACGCAGCCGCAGAAGTTTTCACTCTAAAATTATAGACATGACTGCCGACAGAAGTGAAAACTTATAAAATATAAACCAAAAAGCGCTCGAAGCGGCTCTAGAAGTTTTCACTTCATAAACAAAATCCAAATTATCTGATGCAAGTAAACATATTCCTATAAGTACTGTTCATAACAAAAATACTCATGACGTATATCAAGAACTAAACTACTATGAGAGACTAGTGGAAGAATTGTAATTTATCAATTATATTACAATAGTCCTAAAATTAAAGCGTGTTTGCATATTGCTTATTACTTAATAGCACAGTCTTTTTTTTTGATGATGCAGCGGAAATCCTTTTCGGATCATACCAGAGCCTTGGGTAGGCACGCCCCACTAAAACCACTGCGTGAGCTTTCAGACGCTATCTGAGGGACCCGGATCTGCATGCGACGGGAAACCCTTAGCGACAGACTGGTCCCAGCAAGTCCAGATTCTCCACAATTATTAGGGGGACAGCCCGGCTTAATAGCACATAGTCTATAGTAACTGAGGATGATTCAAAATATGTGAGATTTCTGCCGAAAAAATCGCAACTCTCCAATCAAACCAACACTAATATTTATAAACACAAGCGAAGCTGCAGCGGCTACAGCTTTGGAAACTTTATTCTAATCGATCGTGTTTTGTTTCCTCATAGTCTCATTTATTATATTACCATTTTGGTCCAGCCATTTATCATATTACCAAACTTCCCATTATCAAAGTGTGACCGTGTATATATTATATTATATTAATACATTACACGTGTTATATTAATTTGTATGGCCGATAAGCATACCATTTTGGTTCGCTCGATATTTACTTGATTTATTGCACATTTGCATAAAGAAATAAATTTAATTCACTTTTGATATGGCCGAGATTTTAGAGTGAATGAATGGAAAAATTGTACTTTGTGAAGACAGATAAAGGAGATAAAGTATAGAGGCTGATGATGATGATGATACATAGACAGGTATCTAGAATATTATACCTACCTTTAATTATGCATCACCATAATATTATCTGCATCTATCTACTAAACTGTGCGTATAGATTTTTATTAGCACCAATATGTATAGTTTCATCATCATCATCATCACCATCACCATCATCATCATCATCATCATCATCATCATCATCATCATCATCATCATCATCATCATCATCATCAGCCTTTATCCTTCCACTGCTGAATATTCATCATAGGCCATGTTATATTATTATTAATTTACACAATTTTTCTACGAAGTGTTTTAAAACCTGTGTCATTTGAACTTTCATACTAAAATACACTTTCACACTTTTTTTTTTTTCGAAAGGACCTATGCTGTTGGCCTTAAGGCCTTAAAGCTACATTGGAAAAGTAGATGAGCAGATGGCTCATCTAAAAATAACACTTTCACACTACATTGTCAGCCACTACTACTACTTATACTTAGATACTATAATAATCAACATTTACTGAATTGTTACAGTATATTATGGACGTCTATATCATAGATGTATTGTGTGCACCTACTTATCAGTAAGACAGATGTTTTACTAGTAAGACATACAATATACATTGTCTACACCTTCGTATCTGCGAATCTGCATCTACTTACATGTTTACACTACTTCCATTTGCATCTACTGAACTGTGAATTTACATGAACAGTGTATAGAGATCTATACCATAGTTACATGTCTACAATGTTCAATTCTATCTATATATCTCTTACCTATCTAGGTAATTGTGCCTGCGTGTTCTCACTTTATCATGTCCTTGCGTCTTGGATCTGTACATCAGATAAAGGTTGTGTGAAGTCGTAAATAGACAGGCCGAGCCCAAAATAACTACATAATTTTGAGCATATATTTTTTTATAACAAATTCCTCAGCGCAGCACGATCACTCAAGGTCTACTTTACATCATTTCTATTTCGTAACGATTAAGGTTAAGGTCAACGTTATGAGGAAGCCATTGAGACCTACGCGGTGAGATAATTATCGCCTGTGCGTGATTTTCGCATCATCATCATTATCATTATGTGTCGTAATTATTATTGTCATCAGCTTCATCATCGTCATCGTTGTCAGCATCGTCTTTGTCATCATTACCACAATCCATATCGCTAGTAATACCAGCAGCTTCATCATCACTTCCAAATTTTTGTTTTAAGACATATACTTAGTTTATACTCTACTATGTCATGCCTAGGAAATTGATGATAAAAATATTTTATCTATCTACTGTATCAATGTGCAAATGCATTTCGATAGGAACAAATCAAAGCAAAATCAAAACAATGTCATACAATAAGTAAGACAAAGTCGTGTCTTTCTTTCCTTAATGGAAACCGCCACATTTAGCCAACGTTTATTGTTTAGATGTATAGAAAAACTGACTGTCGAATTTGGTAGGATCTGTGCCGCCCACAAACTAGTTCTTCCGGGTTTTTATTGGGCCAAGCTCAGACTATTATTATTCCTGTTGTATTGTATTATATAATGTTGCCAGTATTAGTAGAATTTGATAGCTGGTAGAATTAATAGTAACACTGTATTCATAGACAATGCTAAAAATGCACCATAAAATAAAAGTGGCCATCTATACTCATATTATAAGCAGGAAAGATTTGATTGTTTGTTTACTTGACCGATTTGTAAAATTATTTCACCGGAGAAAGCTATACTATCCCCGGTGAATATAGGTTATATTCGATTTTCAAAAAATTTAGGGGCCCATATTAAATATTAGTTAACGTTGGCGAAGCTGCGTGCAACAGCTATTTAATAATGAATACCTCTTTTTAAAAATGGCGGTCTTAAAATGGTAGCTACTCATGCAGCACACACATACATTTTTCCTATTGTCACTGGCTTGGGCTTAGAAAGACTCTTACACGCAGTGAAGAGATGACGCATAATAATAATTATATTAATTTGCAATATCCTTACTATTGTAATCTTTATACTAAAAAATATAGTTTCTAGACATGCAAATAATGCTTTCTTTGCATCACGCAAAGGTTTATGTAAATTAGCTGGAAATGTACTACGGTCTAACAGGCAAGTGGTAATAGAATGAAATCTTAAAATATGTTTTTTAAAAATTTTTGCTTTATCATGAACAAAGAGGGCGGGAAATTTTAGTACGTTTGGTGTATTTAATATTCTTAGAAGCCTATCATAACCATCTTTTATGACATATTATATACTCAGTTTTTGAACGCTAACAAATTGATCGGATTTTTGTAGGGAAAATTTTAGGCGCGTTGAGCCATTTACGTAGGGGAAAATTGAAATACTAATGTGGCATTATGGAATTACTCTATGATTGACAATATATTTACGGCCTGTTTCACAATCTCCAGTTAAGTTCCCAATAGGCTATCGGCAACATACTTGACAGATAGAGTATGGAGTATCTGTCAAACATCTGTCAAATATGTTGCCGATAGCCTATTGGGAACTTAACTGGAGCTTGTGAAACAGGCTCTTAGTAATGTAAGTTAGAATAGCAAATATGTAGAAAACAGACTTGATTGTCATCTATCTGCTTATCAATTTTCTAGCAAATCAGAGTCACTAATAAACACACTCGTGTGTATCTAGGTGTATAATTTTTCTCTCCGTCTTGGCAATTTTTCGAAGCACAGCACAGATAAAATAAAGAAAATATCGATAATGATGACATAATATAATATGACAGAGCTGTTTCCGAGTCTAGCGCGCTCGGAATTCTTAGTACTTTTAGGACGCATAAAACGCATTTACTTCTTCTTCTGCGTAGCTTTTTCGTTGTTGTTGCTGTGGAAATGTTTACTGATGCACTGATAGGTCGTCCCCGGGGATAATATTATGTAAGACTGACTACCCCCGGAGCCGGTATACCGCTCTGAATTGATGCGGGTTGCCTTCAGGAGTGGCCCTAGAAAAAGAGTGTCCCGTATATGACCAACACCGCACACCCGGGTCGTTCAAAAGGACTAGCAGGGATTAGTCATAGTATAGGGGAACTCCGATAACGTGGAGGAACCCCAACTTCCACCTAGCCTTTTCCCAACTATATTAGGGTCCGTCTAACAGGAGCGACTGTCATTTGACCTCCACAACCCAGTAACTAATACAATATGCTGGGGCAAGACTGATTGTCAGACTTTTAGGCTTCTGAGGACTCGTAACGATTCTCGAAGATTCTCGAATGACAGCCGGGATCGACTTTAAAGATAGTCACCCATGCAATTGGATTGATTCGCGCGGCTGCTATAAGCTATTATTTAGCCACGGACTTCTCATATAAAACGCATTTGCCTATTCAAAAAAGCTTTACAATTAAACGACGACGACGATTTGACGACCTCTGTGGCTCAGTGGTTAGCGCGTTGGCACAAGCCGGAGGTAGCGGCTTCGAATATCGCCAGGGAGCAAAAAAAGTTTATTTGTTCCTGGGTCATGGATGTGTATTAAATATGTGTATAATATAATAAAAATCTTAAATATAAGTATTGATATAAAAAGTATTAAATATATTATGTATTTCCGTTGTCTGGTACCCGTAACACAAGTCTCTTCGAGTACTTACCACGGGACCAGATTGACGTGGTGTAAAAGCGTCCATAGATTATTATTATTATAAAAAATCAAAGGACACAAAATAATGAATAAATAATAAAGCATAAATGAATAAATTTAAAATAATAATTCACTTATTATTAATTCATTACCGCATAATCGCATTAATTTTGTTACAAATCATATCTCGTTACTTAAACATGATATACGTAGTCAAGATATATCTCAAGTTAACGTTGATTGCCGGTTCAAATCACTAATACCTGACGGAAGGTCAGACCTTGGATGTGGTTCCCACCATCGTCGTAACATAAATAATGGAGCACATTACCGACTTTATTTGACGGCCATCTTGGTTATCAAAGTGAGAGGTATGGATTCATACTTGTGTACTGGAAAATGGATATTGCTGAAGGACCAGCGAAGCACAGCAAAAGAGATTGAAAGATTAAGATTTTTTATGAAGTCATGTAAAAATCTTCATCATCTTATAAATACTGTCGACTTTTTTTTTCTTTAACGCCGGAAAATGCGTTTAGGCATCCCGCGGGGGAGTGGGTCTCCCCTGGCGGGTATGTGGGACTCGCTGCGCCCGAAAGCTGGTAAGTGGACGCAGCTCTACCCACTAAAACCCGGTGAGTGCCACCAATGCCGCCTTTAGTGTGGTGCCCCGGATCTGCTAGCAACAGGGTACCTCGACGGCTAGTCAGTCCCACAGGGGACCGACGCCACCTCCACAGAAGGGTTGCCCTGCACCACAGAACAACCCCTGCTAATGTCGGGACAGTACAAAGTGGCGAGGTTCCCGTCATCGCACCTTGCCCCCTGCTCTTTTGCCCCCTCTTCTTATAAGAGGGGTACAAAGAGCCTCGGCTCAATTCGCTTTGCTCAAGGTGTTGGGTTCACCCTAGGCTACTGAGCCCCACCGCCACGATAAGGCTTGAACCATGGAGGGGACAGACTGGTACAGCGGGTGTCTATCATATGGATGGCACTGATTACTTGCCATCAGGACTGTCTGTCTTTTGGCTCCCTCTAAAATAAAAATCTTTAAGGTGAGTAAGTTTATCAAAAGGATATACACGAACGTATAAGCTAACTCCCTCTCTAAATTTCGAGGACCCGGCTTAGACAAAGAAACATTAAAAAAAGATAACGAAGTTCGAAAAGAATAAAATGTACGGGGTTGACATATAGCGCTAAATCACGTGGTCAATAGTTATCGTAACAAAATCACAAACTGTCTATTGGTTATCGATCGTTATTGTCAATATCTTATTAGCAAGGAAATTGTCATTGATAACTCAGAGGCGATGACGAATTTCGGTATTCTTTCGGTATCGAAACGATGGTACTTTTTCTACGCCTGTAGCACCTATTATCTTCTAGTGGGATTCAGTTAGTGGGAGGTAAAATCAATGAGATATCACTAATAATATTAAATTATAACTCTAATAACGACATCACCATTTAAGTATGCTAATAGTTACGAAATATAATATCACATATTTGGGTCACGAGTTAGATAAATCATATTTAAATTTCCATCCAATAAAAGAATTGACCAACTCAACCTTGTCCTTCTAATAGAAGTATTAGTAATATTTGTATCCGCGTGTGGTTCCGTGTTGGGGATCTCTGGCTAAAATATTCAATCCAAATTCACAAGGAGAGCTATAGAGTAATAGGGAATGCTGACAGATCCAGGGCATCTCAATTATAATGATTTTAGTAAATCGTCAGTGTAGAGAGTCATAGACCAATCCGTCTCTTGGCTACCAGTTTCTGGCGTGGGTAAATACACCTATTATCTATATTTTCTGGTTTGAGGTATGTGCTGTGTCGCGCCCTCGGCTCTAGGGTACAAACGTCTTACTCATCCCGTGCAACAGCTTTGCCGTGTTTTGAAGAGACGAGACGAGAAAGTGGGACAGTCAGTGCAATTACTGGACTTAACATATTATGTCTAAGATAGGCAACACATGAATGGAGGAGCCTGGGCTAGACTCAGGTAAACTAGGTTATGTGGGTTGGTGACGACAACCATTTCACATCCAATCCAATCTATTCCGATTCAATTAATCCCGAAATTCATAATACTGTGTGAACCACAGATTTATAAATAAAGACAGATGGAGCATGCCGAACACTAGCGTATCGCGAATACAAATTCAAAAGTTCTCTCAAGTGCTTGACATAACGTCGGACTCTTAACATCTATTAGATTGTGTTCGCTTTTGAATTTGTATTCGCTTTGGTGGCGTCACTCGCGTGTTAATAAGATTTAAAACGGGATCTGAGTGGGATAATATATTGTCCATGTTTTATGCATTAAAACCTTTCTCTTGAAATGTTATATATATATTATTTAAAAAAACTGCATCAAAATCCGTTGCGTACTTTTAAATATTTACTTTTTTTTATACTATGTAAAGACGACACACTTTGTACTATTTTTTCCGCAGTGAATTAAAAATATGAAATGAAACATGTATTTAGGTTTATTTCTAGACCATTCTTAGAGTGAATATCTGTCTGTCCGTTTGAACATCAATCCTAAATAGCCGTGTGAAAGAATATACAAGGTTTCTTAGTATTGATAGAATCGTAATATGCAAATGTTGGACCATAATATTTAAAAATATGCTTAAAATGCTGTACTGGATCGTAAATTTGGAGAATCCTTTTTGCTTTTTGTTTGTCTGAGTGTATTTAAATTGGCGAAATAGCTTGTATGAAAGTTGAAAAATAATATTGTAGGTATAAACAACTAAAGTGCGATTTTAAATATTTATTGCTGTCGCTTCACTTGTATAATAAAACCCAGGAGTTTTTATTTTCAAATGTCTTGCATTCTATAGCCCATTTTTTCTTCTTTCTTTCTTTTATTTCACCATCTTAATTGTTTCTTCCTTGCTTTGCTTTGTTTTAGAGAGAAGGCAGTGTAATTACTGTAACCGAGACTTAGCATCTTATGTGTCAGGACCTTTCTACATATCTCTTTTTTCTCTCTTTCCCTCTCTCTTTCTTTCTCTCTCTCTGGTCATGAGGGAGTCCTCGTGACTAAAGGTCATGATCATCTGTGTACGTGAATGGCTTATTCATGCACATAATCTGCCTCCTGATGCCTATTGATCGAGTCTTTGATGACCGAGTTATTACCCTTCGTGTTCCCAACGGCAATCAGGACGGAGTTTGGATGAATAGGTTAGACGACGTTGACGACTTCCATCAGGAGGCACAACCGATTCCCGACATTTTTTTTCACAATTATTCGAGACAATCTTAAGATCAATAAGCCAATTAGTCCAATCTAAGGAGAAACTTACTTAAATCTATGAAATGTTTACTTGGTTTTTACTTTTTGATTGTAGGTATTCTATTTACAAATCCCAAATATGAATATGGTGAGGTTAACAATGGTTGTGGCGTTGTATGTTGTTTGTAAGTACTCTGTCTGCGGCTAAAATATCACAAATTATCCATCAACGCACATACATCACCGCCATTGTCACGTTGAATGGCACAATGGTTCTCCATGAGCTAAATTATAGACCAACGCGACCTTCTTTACTTATTTCTAGAATATTCTAAGATTTTACGATTAAGAATTTCTATATATTATGTTCTGCAAATACAGGAAAATGTCTTGGCTACACTAAATAATGTAATGCGTTTATTGTTTTCTTATGTTCACGCCAATTTCACTCATTATAATGAAACAACTTTTACGGATTTTATCGCGGTTTATTTAGTTTTTTTATATGTCCGACGTTTTGGATAGTTTACAGCAACCATTCGGTTAAAGTTGTTTCATTATAAATTAATGCAATAATAGAACTTTAGGAGGAATTGCAAAGACACATCGATAAAAAGAGACAATTAAGTGACAATGCATAAAAAATAAACCTGTTATAGCGATCGTATAAGCTTCTTGCAATCAATGCAACGCCAGAAGAACCGACTCGCATGAGTTTAACCGATTTGATTCGGCCGGTTATTCTCAGTTAATAAGAAACTTTTTTACAATCGTAAATTTTTTTTAATATAAATTTTATACCATATACTATACTCAACTTATAATAATGTATGGTATCTTATATAATAAATTCTTTAGGTTATCAATCTGATCAGTGACCGTACGTAAGAACTCATAAATAGTACACTTTTGGACATATTAGCGGCATTCATTATTTGTAACTTCATTATCATTAGCATTGAAAACGCTATCCTAGATTAGTAAAATCTTCGCTGGTGGACGCATTACATAAAAGTGAATTTGAATTTAAATACAACAAAATGTTTGTAACGTAAGCAATATTATCATCCTTTTTTTAATGTATTCTTTGTTACTTCTAATACCACAGAGAATGTATATAAAGTTTCATAATGATCGGTTGAGTATTTTCGCGTGAAAGCGTAACAAACATCTCTTTGAATATTAGTAAGAATAAAGGGCGAAGGGTGTAGTTACTAGCACTTTCATTTTGCAACTTATGTTATAGATGAAATAAAACACAGTACGCTTCTTATGTGAGAGGTTCCGGGTTCGATCCTGACCCCGTGTGCCTTGAAATGGGTTTTTTCTAAATTTCTAAGTGCACCTAAACACGAGACCATCGCTCGCTCACCGATGAAGCAAAATATCGTGAGATAACCAAACCTGTATGTCTGATGAGATTGAAAGTCTTATGTGAAGTTTGCCAACCCGCATTGGGCCAGCACATCGGTGAACTATGGCCCAATACCCTCCTTGACTTATTTCGAGGAGGAGACCCGTGCCCAGCAGTGGGACATATAAGGGTTGATACTTTACTTTTACCCGTCTTTCTTTGCAATTTCTCCTTCACTACAAGCGTTTGTTACACTGTTAGTTGGCTTGGCAACTCGTAAACCTCTAACTAATTATAAGTAATCCAATAATAAAAACGAATTATTAGGACCTAGGCAATTATTCATTCATTGCCTTACCTCTTGGGGTAAAAAAATAAGTTTGCCAGTGATTACAAAGCCAGTTCTTTTTCTCCGAAATACAGCAAGTCGCCAAATCGATTAAAAAGAAAGAAGTTTTCTGTAAAGAGACTTCGCGATTAAAATTCTCAATACCTACCCGAAAATAATGTAGTTTCACGTAATCTAATTAAAAAGCATTAGTAGAAACACGGGACCTCCAACCACTTGATTATAATCAGTAGAGTTATGGTATCTAAAAGCAATAAAGATCTGGAATGTATAACCTAAACCTAAGTTTCTGAGAAGTGTTGGCAAAAAGTAAGGTAAATTCACCGGACTCTTTTTTAAGTACAGTTGTCATCATATTTGTTTATAATAACTTTTTGGTGGATGAATTTTGAGTTCATTTTTGTTTATCTTTTATTTAGATTGATCTATATTTTAGCTTACTTGTAATAATCACTTAAAACATATATTATTAATACCTACTTATCCTGCCTGTTTGTATAATCTTATTAACCTTCACTTTATTTGTATCTGGTAAAATTTAAGAATTTAGGTGATGTGTTTAATTTAATAAATTATTAATAAGTTTTATATTCAACAAGCTGTTGCCTGCAGCTTTGCCCGCATTAACTAAGATACTTAAGAGTAATCCGGGTACAGCCGTATCCAGATTGATAATAATTATTTTATAGCTCAATTTCAGTGCCTTATGATGAGTGAGAAGATACTTATCGTTATCTTATCATTAGTAAGCTTCCTGTTCCAAACAATAAAAAAAAGTATTTTTTTTTGTAATATAATATAAAATAAACAATTTTCAAATAGTTTTCTTCATAAGTGAAGAAAAAAATTTGTTCTTTTTCTGTCTGAAAATAAGCTGTTGCGCCCAGCTTCTTGACAACTTTTTTGTCAATTGTCAGTTTGACTGACAGATAGGGCAACATTCAAATGATTCTATATTTATTTATTTTATTTATTTAATTATGTCCTATAGGGGGTCCTTTTTCTCCTTTTATTTCATAATTTTGAGGAACAAAATAATTCTAATATCAAATATAATATTATATTCAAGCTTATTCCTACCTTTACTACCTTACTAACCTACCACAATCCTTGCATTGTGCGTGTCGCGACTATTTTAGAACTAAAAAGATCTAAAGAGGTCACGTACTGGCCACTATAATACATACCTGTAAGTCATTCATAAATCATAACTTTGCACTGCGCGTGCTTGTCAAAGAAAAAATCTTTTATAATATGTATTTTTAAGATCATAAGTATAAAATACCGAATAGAAAGTGTCGAAGAGAGATATCGAAGGAAAATAAAGCGATTGGAAAGAAAATTTCAGAGCAATTAAATTACAATAGAACTTCACTTCAGGTAAGTTCTTTTTATTGAAATTATATGCAAACATTTTTAATTTAGTATATTATTATGCAAACATTTTTGAGCCTGAGTGTACAAAAATGTTCATCACTGTCAAGGTTGGCGGCTAGACGTACACAAGAAGGTGTGTATGTGTGTTTGTGTGTATGTTAGTATTTTTTGCAATGTCATACGTTGGTGATACTGAAGTCACGCTAAGGTCATACATTATGTTTGACTTAGATAGGGTTACCTTTGTATACATTTCTCCGGATTTTGTAAGAAATTTATTAGATTTGTAAAAAAAATCTAAATTTTGATAAATTATATCATAGGTTTAAATATTAAATGATATTTTCTGATCGTTTCAGTGTATAATAATGCATATTGCTTATTTTGTAAAGGAGATATGTTAAATTTAATATTTGCAAACTAAAAGGAAATCCAAATTCAACATGCAAGTTTGACTGAAAATGAATTAAATAAATCACAATAAAATTAGGAGTGGCAGTTGCCAAAGTAGTTATTTCCAACGTGTGTCGCGCTTTTTAACATATCTTTTTGGCCTGTTGTATCCTTTGACACAATTATTAAAATTTCTTTTTTTTTATTCAATAAAAATAAATTTAAAGAATAGTTTTTAACATGTTTCGACGTCAGTCCTTCTGTGACCATGATTGTAAAATGTAAAGTATCCGAAACGTCTGGCATGTAAAAACCTATAAAAACACAATAAAATCCGTAAAAAAATCTAAAGTGGAATTCTAGTAAACTTTGCGTGAAAAAAAACGAGTGGCAACCCTAGCTAGATTACAGCTTATTTGGAAACGGAACCGCGATCGACAAAATTCTCATTGCACAAGGTCTTTCTCATACGAAATCGTTTTCTACATCTATCTACACTAATATTATAAAGAGGAAAACTTTGTTTGTTTGTTTTAGTTGTAATGAATAGGCTCATAAAGTACTGGACCGATTTCAAAAATTCTTTCACCGTTTGAAAGCTACATTATCCACCAGTAACATAGGCTAAACTTTATTCTGGAAAAAAATAAGGTTCCGTAAGATATTTGGGTTTTCGGACACAAGGTGTAAAAAATCAACCAGAAAAGTTACTTATTTTGCATAGGGATCTTAGCCCTTTGTAAATCTTAGTTAACGCAGGCGAAACTGCGGGCAACAGCTAGTGTAAAATAAAATTTAAATCCATTTGTTTCTTACGTAAAATACTAAAAGCTTTATAATATTTATAAGTCTTTAACTTTCAATATACAAAATAATTTATATGTCACTGTGTTTCGCAATTTTGACTACTCAGAAAATAATACATAAATATTTATACAAGGTAAGATCTGCGGATCCGTGAATTTCATCCAAAGGATTTTGTTTATAGAATCACATTAAGAAATTAAATAAAAAGTAGAATTCTCGCAAGTGTCATGGAAGCACGATAAATTGACCGCCACCTATCTCAAGAATGTGTGTATCTCGATTTCTCGCGAACCCATCCTATGTGGGGTCTCATTAGAAGCCGAATTAAATAAATGGCATAGTATAAAGAAATATTGATTAGAAACATTTATTTATTACCTTTGCTAATTAATAAATATTTATACACAAGCAGTGCCCCGCGGTTTCATCCGCGTACTCTCCGTTCCCGTGGGAGTACGGAGATAAATTACAGCCTATGTGTTATTCTGATGTATAAGCTATATTATTGTAAAGTTTCATTAAAATCCATTCAGTAGTTTTTTTCGTGAAAGAACAACAAACATCCATACTTACAAACTTGCGCGTTTATAATATTAGTAGGAAGTGGGATACAGCAGACCATGTGAGAGCGATGATGGTCCAGAGGGTATGGGATCCGCCATCTTATACGAGAGGATCCGGGTTCAATCCTGACCTCTGAGGTGCCTTGAAAAGGATTTTTCTAAATCTCTAAGCACAAGACCAGCACTCGTTCACCGGTGAAGGAAAACATCGTGAGGAAACCTGCATGCCTGATGAGATTGAAAGTCTTTGAAGGTGTGAAGTTCACCAAGCCGCATTGCGTCAGGGCATTGATGAACCATGGTACATTACCCTCCTCGTCTGATTTCGAGGAGGTAATCCGTGCTTAGCAGTGGGATAAATGAGGGTTGATACTTTATTTAAATATTATACTAGCTTTTGTCCGCAAAACGGCCGTACTCGAGATGGTGATGATAATTTTTATAACCTGTAAGAGAAACGTTTTACTTGTGAAAGTGTTTTTTAAATCCGATTAGTTTCAAAAACTACCTCCTCCCACGAAACCAAACTTCTTTATAATATTCTTGACCACTGCGCCAATTTGGGAACAGTTATATTTTTTAATGTACCCTCTTTATATTTGTTTAGCCACCCACTTATTATTTCGTTATGCAGTTAAGATTATGCTGGTTTCATGTGTTCCCGTGACTAAGTATTTGTTTATAAATATTGGTTTTTTTTTATTGTTGAAGTTTGTTATTGTTACGACAGAGGAGGTAAGTGTACTCTTTTTTCTACTTGTTAATTTTGGTTAAAAAATCTTTTATTATTGCGATCCTCAGCGTAAGATAAACGAATTCCCTAGCATATAATAGTATTCTGATACTGATAGTTTACCTACGTCAGAAAAAATAAGGGTAAATATATAAAGCCTCCCCCTTTTTGACATTGGTTAAAACGCTTCGAGTCTAATAAAATTTAAAAAATGTGTTTTTAAATTTCAGGGTCGCAAAATTACATCAGATGTTGCTTTACGATAAACAAAACCTAAAAATTATCCAGGGATAAGTGAAGTTCCCCAAAGCAAACAAATACTCCCCTGGAAATTTTGTAGAGGTAAGTGTTAAAAGAGATATTATCCTGCTAGGATCCTAAGTAATATACTAATACTAATATCCTTAATCCTACTAATGTTATAAATGTGAAAGTAGGAATGTTTGTTACGCTTTCACGCGATAACTACTCAAGCGATCATCATGAAACTTTGTATCCATATTCTTGGAGGTACAAGAAGTAGCAAGAAAAAAAAAATTTTTTTGCTAACGCGGGCGGAGCCGCGGCCATCGACTAGTTATATTATAACTGCGAAAGTTAGTATGTATGGATGTTTATTGCTTTTTCACAGATAAACTTTTTCATCGTCATCATCATCAAACCGTAACTGCTGAACATAAGCCTCCCTCAAAGAACGCCAAAATAAACGATCCCGTGTTACTCGCATCCTATACGGACCTGGTTAATATTCGACCAAGTCGATTGAGTGAGACCTCTGTTCAGCAGTGTACGGATAGCAGCTGATGATGATGATGATCTTAAATCGGGATAATCTGCAGGCGGAGATTAAATAAAAAAGTTATGAGTCATACATTCACAAAAGATTGAAGGGGAAAAGAAGCATAAATTCTAACAGGGTTCCAAGAAGTATAAGTCGAAACCTCTTCAAGGTTAAAATTATTATCAAAATTCCTGGAGAAAGAGGAGTGGTTTTAGCGTTCATCGAAAACCCATGTAATATGTACAAGTGATGCAAAGCGAACTGATGATTATTATTGACGAATTTGGTATGGATGCACTTAACTTGTCAGAAACAGTTTGTATAATAAGGATTGAATTAATCTAAGCCGTAATATGCGTTGGATGCGAGTAGCAAGGGATTGATCGTCTTAGCGTTCATTGAGGGAGACCTATTCTCAGTAGTGGACGAATAAAGGCTGATGATGATGATGATGATGAAGTTGTAATATTCATTTATATTTTATTTATTACTAAATATAAATATTAGTCTCAGATAGTTTATTTTTTTCTGTCTGCTAAAATATATAAGACACAGGTCGCTTTTATCCGTAAGTAGTTTTTAACTGACTACGGCAAAGCCGGGTTTGTTTTGTATACAGTATTTTATTTACGTATATCTACTGTAACACTTAAATAAAAAATATATTAATTAGGAATGTTATTTTTTTTATAATCGTACGAATAACTTCGACTACATTTAACCGACTTAAAGAAGAATTTAAGGGTAAAAAGTATAAAAAGTTTTAACTATAGAAAACTATAGAAAATTTATCTATAGTTAAAACTTTTTATCCTGTTCTAGAAAAATATCTAGAGAATATTTATTACTAGAACCTTGTATTTACAATAGTTTATGATATTATGTAGATATACCGAGATATACCTACATTTTTTCACGTAAAAGAGCTTACGCAAAAAATCACGAAAACACAATGAAAGAGTATATTATTATTGTTATATTTTGCAAGAGCCCCTGAAGCGAGCTGTGCATTTAGATGTAATCTATTTTATTAATATGACCTTCCTTATGTTGTTCTATAATTCGTTGCGTGTTCGAGCTAGTGATGTGACATAAGACTATCGTTAACCAATTAATTCGATAGAGACTCACGATTGACTGACAGATGACTGTGACATAAAACACTTTATCGATAAATCGACACGGTCAATATAAATCCGATCTAATTGTGTGTTAGATTGATTGATGAAGTTATTATAATAGTAGTAAATTTATAATTATTTATAATAATCAATAAAATTATTAATTAAAAATTATATATTCAATTACTTAATTTAATTAAAAATTATACTTTTTACTACTAACTGAAAAATAATAATTACTACAGGGGTATTTTGCAAATATACCGCTGAATCTCTATTTGGTGGTTATTTTATTCAGGATGTCTAACTTGCCCTGTACGCAATTACAGGCTAGAGGTCATAAAGCTGGCCTAATTCCAGCAAAGCGCATCACTGGTCAGGATAAAATTCCTTGGGGGAGGTCTTGGCTACATATCAAAAACAATTATGAAGGGGTTTACCAAGTTTTTCACTTTTGTTTCAATCTTGTTTTGTTCAATCTTATAAACAAGATATTAAGTAGAATATCGAGCTTCGCGAAGCGAAATTGAAAAACATGTTCAATGACGTCCCATCTAAAACAGTTTAAGAAGAGAAAATGATCATGTTTATATTATACATCTTTTATCCACATATTATATCGTATAAAATATAATGTCCTATTCTAAATAGATACAAATATCGATGAACATACGAACAACCCTAATCATAGTAATAATGTATATTTCTCACGGTGTTTCTGGTGTGATATTTTACAGTGACTCATTACTTTAAGGTAACAAGATCATGAATCCTACCTATTGAAAAACTCTGACAGTATAAGAAAATAATTAGTTTGTCGTGGGTGGTCAAAGTGATATGGATAAGTTAATGTTTTTATTATTATGGTTGTAAGATAGGCAGATTGCGTGGTCAAAGTGGTGAACGGTTTGAATAAACACAAATAAATTGATAAAGAAATTAAGTAACTCATTTTTGTATTGAATATCCTGACACGTAAGATAGTGAGTGTTATTGCCACTGTCTGTTGCTGTAGAACAGTAAAGCTTATGACAGTAATAATTAGCAGGAATTTGATGTCCATGCCAACAGGAGAGGGCCACTGGTTTTTTTTCACAATGTCCTATGCTGTGGCCGAAAGACCTTTGAGCGAAATCGGAGCTGTGGGTTGCCTGGTGGCTCACCCAAGCTCGACCCCCGCCGGCTGAAAGGACGTTACCTCCCGGCCTCCTAGCGTCGGAATGCTAGTCGTCCCTAGTGATGGGGCGGTCCATCGGTAGGCCCTCGTGGCCTATACTAGTGGCGAGACCACCAGGCGATTTCACATTCCCAGACCCAGCAGAAGGTGCGCAAAATATTGAAGCACTACACAGCGTCTACCGCAGTGTCCACCACACATGTCTTATCAAAGATCATCTGTGAAATAGTGTACCTAATTAGAAGGTTTTTTTTAATAGCCATATGACTCATCTTGAGATGATCGTTCCTTTGCAAGTCCATCAAATCTGACATATTATCCAGCTTTGTCTAGTCACGGACAATTGAGCAAGCAGAAAAACCATTGGAGGTCGTTTCAAGGGCAAATTATGTCATACGACTTTTCAAAAACTTTTTACATGACATGTTTACGTTTAACATAGTCAGTTCGTGACATACGTGTGCCAGATAACATCTGCACGGAAGCTGTTGATAGATTTCGCTGGCGTTGTCACACGGAAATCCTGGCTTGATGAAGGATATTTTGCTTTGTTTCTATGGAAATAAAGTCTTTTTTTTCGAGTACAGCAAAGACGAAAGGCTTGCGATTTAAACAGCCCATGGACCAAATTATATAGTAAACATTAGAAAATAATAAGTTTACGTTTTCGATACACTTGACGTTTCAAGAAGGAGGTATTAAGAGGGCCATCCAAAATTACGTCACGCGAATTTCATGATTTTTGACTCCTTGTTAATACTCCCAGCTGGACACATTAGTGACTGGATCCTCCCTAGTTTGACATCATAATATACTTGCAATTTTTACACATTTTTTTTACATAATATATTGTTTTATTTCGTTTTATTTCGTTTTCTTTATAAATTTTAAATTCGCATTTTAATAATTTAAGGCTCCTCTACACATAGATTGATGCATTATTAGACTAGATTAGGTTGTAAGATAGGCAGATTGCGTGGTCAAAGTGGTGAACGGTTTGAATAAACACAAATAAATTGGTAAAGAAATTAAGTAACTCATTTTTGTATTGAATATCCTGACACGTAAGATAGTGAGTGTTATTGCCACTGTCTGTTGCTGTAGAACAGCAAAGCTTATGACAGTAATAATTAGCAGGAATTTGATGTCCATGCCAACAGGAGAGGGCCACTGGTTTTTTTTCACAATGTCCTATGCTGTGGCCGAAAGACCTTTAAGTGAAATCGGACCTGTGGGTTGCCTGGTGGCTCACCCAAGCTCGACCCCCGCCGGCCGAAAGGACGTTACCTCCCGGCCTCCTGGCGTCGGAATGCTAGTCGTCCCTAGTGATAGGGCGGTCCATCGGTGGGCCCTCGTGGCCTATACTAGTGGCGAGACCACCAGGTGATTTCACATTCCCAGACCCAGCAGAAGGTGCGCGAAATACTGAAGTTCTGTGGTGCGAAACAACCGCTCTGTGGAGGTGGTGTCGGTCCCTTGAGGGACTGACTAGCCGTCGAGGTGCCTTGTTGCTTGAAGATCCGCGGCATCTCACCAAAGGCGGCAGTGGTGGCACTCGCCGGGTTTTAGTGGGTAGAGTGTCTGGGGAGACCCACTCCCCTGCGGGACGCGTCAGTGCATTTCCCGACGTAAAAAAAAAATCTACGACACACAAGATAACCCCGTCAGCGGACGCGTCTGCCGATGACGTCTACCGATGCATCTATGTGTTGAGGGGTTATACATAATGTGTTGTCACAAAATCTGACCCATCCCACCCCTTGTCGCATAATGTGACGGTAAATTTTAAATTCTTAGGGCCTGTTTCACAATCTCCAGTTAAGTTCCCAATAGGCTATCGGCAACATATTTGACAGATACTCTATCTATCAAATATGTTGCCGATAGCCTATTGGGAACTTATCTGTAGATTGTGAAACAGGCCCTTAGTAGCGTATTTTATCCGACGGTGGTGAGGCAGAGATCCGCCACAGGTACATGACGCCATGAAGTAGAAGTCACACCCCACGGCTGGTGGGGGGCAACCCTCCACTTACTATATCACTGGGTGATACCAACCGGCTCACCCCACCTCCGACGAAGCATTAGGGCCATTAGCATAGCTCCATCCAAAAAAAAGGTGTGTGTGCGATTCACACACGATAGAAGTGAAACACATGTTAAATGCTCAAATACGAGCAAGTGTTAAACAGTCTGCAATATACATACACACCGACATTTGCTCTCTCGCTCTTTTATACTTGTGTCTTACCTGTCGTTTTTTCCGTTGCATCCGGTTTGAAATCACAACGATTCTAAAGAAGTTTCACTTCAATAGTAGCGTTTACATATTATATTCTTTACACACATTTATTGCCTACATATCAAATGAATCTATGGTAATTATGCTAAGCATTCGGTAGATAGCCTTGCGACGCGATCTAGGAAATAATATACGTGCACGTTTTTTATCGCAACTTATTTTTACAATGTGCCTAATTAGGAAAAAAATACTTGCACAACGATGTATCATAACCAGAACATAGAGTCTTATAATGTTTAAATTTTAGAGTTAAGCAAGATTTCAAGTATCTATTTTCACATAGTCCATAATTTATCCCTGTACTTCCACCGGAACCATAAGAAAGAGTGAAACCGCGGGGCGCTGCTAGTGTACATATTTTATTTATGCATCACATAGACTATTTATGTAAACAATACCTATGAAGGTAAAGTAAATAAATGAAACAAAGCGCCTCGATAAGTGATAAAATATAGGATAATATCAAACTAAAGTTGGCTAAGTTGATTAAAGCAGTTTTCTCAAGAGAAAATGAAATTATTCTGACTTTATAAAACTATTGAAAACGGAATATTTACCATATTTTTTAATATTATTTCGCGAAGTAGGATATTTCGTCATTGTCTACGAATGTCTTGTTCACGATACTAATATTAAAAAGCATGGTAAATAACCCGTTTTTAATAGTTTAAATTATATATAATGAAAATCTCACTCACAAAATACCAGCGTATAGTTACAGTATGCTGTCGCGTTTCGTGCGGTTTGTGAGTATCTGGTGGCCCATTGATGGAATAAGGAAAAGGAGGGCAACGCATCTGCATAACCTCTGGTTATGTGGATGTTTATGGATGTCGATAGTCGCCAAAAGGCTATAGGGCCATGTTAATTTAAAATTCTGACTTAGTTTTTATATTACCTAGGTACTTAGAAAAGTATCAGGACAGCTAAGGCACATTTTTGTTAGAGTAAATTATGGTGTAGTGGAGTCGTGTAATGATGGTGGCTTTGACCACATACCACTGATTTATTTGCCAGTTTTTAACCATAATAAAATATTTGAATTATCAGTGTTTTATCTAAGAGTTTTATAATACATCAACGTCCGTACGTCAGATGAGTTTTCCTTACATTTCACATTGTTTTTTTTTCTAGTTTTAAGGAAGTTCAGTACAGTGTCGGTAATTACTACTAATTGCAAATAAAAACAGGTAATGGACGGTTTCATGAATTTTAATAGTTTTGCATTTTTTGTCACTTTTAGCGTAACGTACCTATTCAAAATTATTCATTACAATGTTTGATACCATGTAGACAAAAACATAATTCGTAAAGAATTTACTATTTGAAAGCGTGTTTCTGAAGTATATACTATATAGTATCATGAATTTAGCGATATAATATATCTCTACTTTAAAGATATATTTTTACTTTAGTTCTAAGTTGTTTTTGTAATACTGCCATCTTGTAGAACACCGAATAAATATCTGAATATTGTAAAATGATATTTACAGCCTATGTATACCAGCGCCATCTGCCTTTCATTAGATGTACTATTATCTCTTGTTATAACATTAACGCTATCGACTACGTAACTTCTAGTTTATACGTCTTTGTGAAATTAATAATAATGCCAAAAGCTAAAAATATGTTTTCTCTTTAATCTCAAATGTATCTGCGTAAATATTAAGATAAATGTGGATCAGATATTATATTAGCACTTTTATGATAATTTCTTTTATGCTTGAAAGTGACATCTAGCGAAGTATATTTAAACAATTATTACTTGTTGCTGCTATGTATAAGTAAAGATTCTAGTATAATCTTATAGATGGCAGTAATTGTGGCGTTCTGTCTGTTGTATAAAAAATAAATTATGTAAAATACTAAGGGCCTGTTTCACAATCTCCAGTTAAGTTCCCAATAGGCTATCGGCAACATATTTGACGGATATTTGACAGATAGAGTATGGAGGATCTGTCAAGTATCTGTCAAATATGTTGCCGACAGCCTATTGGGAACTTAACTGGATATTGTGAAACAGGCCCTAATTACAAGAAGGGAACAATTTCCAAGTTACTTATGTCAGTGGTGTAAGTAACTTATGGTGCACTTATGGACAAAAGAGCAGGGGGCAAGGGTGCCCCCTGCTCTTTTGTCCCCTCTTCTTTTCAGAAGGATACAATTATAAAGAGCCCTCTCGGCTCAATTCGCTTCGCCCAAGATCCGAGCTAGCTCTAGGTAAACTAACATGTTATGAGCTGTGTCAACCACTTTCTATTAAGTTACACGTCAGCCGATTTGACTATTCCTCTTCTTGGATTCTTTAAATCCTCGAGCAGCATAAGGCCTCAACTACAGCTTTCCATTACTTCCTATCGGCGGCAACTGCCGTTATCTCCCACCAGCTTACCGAAAGATTTGCCTATTACCAAAATAAAATAGACTTTTTCATTATTGATACCAAATATCAATTAGTGTCTATGCAACAAAACTATATTAGTTGTTCCAATTTGGAAGCTAGCCAGGATATACTATTACGGTTTTATCTTTTTGCGGAACGAACAATTGCTTTCGACTGATCATCGTTGTGTAATACAGTATAAATGGTTAACGTAGCCCATGAATGAATCGACTATTACATCATCATCATCAGCTTTTATCCGTCCACAACATTGGCGGCCGACCCTTGCCACTCGCATCTAACAAGGACCGGCCTCTGCACGGAGATCTTCTTCCCATCTGGTCAATGGCCGATCAACACTTCGTCTACCTAAACGCAGCCTCCACTCTCAAGCTTTATTGGTCCATGTGCTATCCGTTATTCTGAGTGTGTGACCAGCCCATTGCCACTTCAACGTGCATATTCTTCGCGTGATATCGGTATCTTTAGTTCTCTAGCGGAAGTCTTTGTTTCGAATCCTAATGGCCAAAAAAACACCTACTATTAGCTACATATCCTGGTCATATATTATGAGTGACATGATAGGTCATTTTACCAAGATCACGTATTGCCAATCATTAGACAAGATCGGCGACGGTCTTCATCTTTCAGTGTGCATTAAGGCATTACATTACATTAATACAGTACCTGGCGCCAGCATCACTGCATTCCGTTGCTGGATCAGCACTGTTTCAATCCAGTCCTGCATCCAGTATCCAGCACTGGATCGAAATAGACCGTCTGGCTATTTTTCGATCCAGTGAACGCATCCCGCACGCCGCGCAGCCCATGCCAGTGGCACTAGACCTGTATATAAACACTACGTGCCAGTGAACGCCAATCGCTGGCGCTTAATCGTCTAGTAATAAAGCACAAAGATTTTCAGACATTGTTTTCAATTTCCTTCTTTTTCGTGAAACACTCATTTTTTGAGGATGCAAACGTGTAGTCACCGCAAAAAAGTAGAACTGACTACTGGACGCGTGTAAACGATTCGATCAAGTGCCAGTGCCAGTGCAGCGACGGAATCCAGTGATGCTGGCGCCAGCTACTGTATCAATGTAAATCAGCCTTAAAGGCTATAGAGAACTTTGGTGATGGAAATAATAGCAATAACCAGGAAACAAGGACATCGTATATTAAAAGACCATTTCGGTACTCAACAAAGGCTCTAGCAGCAGTCCTCGTCTAGTTTCTTCGTCAACGCTACCTGTACGATTCTACGCGATATCCCACTAACTTATCCCCCAAAAGCTCTTATCCCATCCTTTTTTACCCCACAAGAAGATAGCCGCTTCCAGTCTTTTTAATGGTTCTTTCTAGGTAAGGTTAGTTTGAAATTACGGCGTCTCGGCGGTAATAACTTTTTTTTTTTTTTTGATGACGCAGCGGAAATCATTTACGATCATACCAGGGCTCGCTGGCGTGTGTGGGGACTCGCATTTGGGTGCCCTACCCCACTAAAACCGCTGCGTGAGCCTTCAGCCGCTATGTTTGAGGGACCCGGATCTGTGCAGGCGACGGGATACCCTCAGCGACAGACTGGTCCCGGCAAAGACCAGATTCTCCACAATAGGGGGACTGCCCGGCTACGACTTGGCAGTTCCCACGACGTCGTGTCTTAAGCTGGGCCCGGGTTCCCATCCCGAGCCCGACACGAGCACAGGGGCTTTATTGAAGGCGCATTAAATAGCGCCTCCGACGCACCCCCGTTCGTCGTCTACGGGGGGAGGCTACGTCAGCGGCCTCCTCTCTCACCCGTTCGTCGGCCTCCTTCTGGGACATCACTGTCTCGCAGAAAGAGGCCATTGCCGTCCAGGACTCGTCAGAGCCGAGCATCGCGGTGATGACGCTCGGCGGTAATAACTTACCATATTGTATTATAAAAAATATTTAACACATACAGTCATTTCAAAGCTGTAACAGAAAATACTTCATCTTTTTAGTATATTATACTAATATTATAAAGCTAAAGAGTTTGTTTGCTTGGCTGCTTGACCGCGCTAATCTCATGAACTATTGGTCCGATTTGAATTATAAAATATGACCTATATAACACTGAAATAATTATTTCAGTGTTAGATAGGTCATTTATCGAGGAGGGTGTAGGGGTGTAAATGGCGTTGTAAATCATAGTTAAGAACGAAAAGAGACGCTTGCGGCTCATGATGTTGATCATGATGGATGCAAAATAATTCTTTTCCGAGCTACTAAACTAATAAACCTAGCCTTGAACATCTACAAAGAAAACTTATAAAAGGATTATTGTGCAATGTGCTTTGATAATATTCAGATACCAAAAACTAGCTCTTGCCTTCAACTTCGTCCGGGAAAGTTTATAAGCTGAATTTATTTCAATAAAAACGCGTTATAATGGTTTATCAAATTAATTTAATGAACTCCGACATATGCCTTTGAGAAGGCAGGACAAGCAGTTATTACTGACATCAAAACTTAACATCTTATGTCTCAGGAAAGAAAACACATAAATTACTTTCTTGCGCCAGTCCCAGTTAAATTAGTTTACGTTCATAGACGACGCCGACTGTTCGGTTACCCTTATATACCATAGGCCCTGTCGTTATTTAAGAAAATAATTTCAATCGAAACAAAAATAAATGTACTTGATAAAAAGTGTGCGTCTCGAGACGTCAAACTAAAGTGATAACTTGGATAAGGCTGCGTTCAGACTACACGCTAAGGGCACGCCAAGTTCGTCAGCACCCGCGCCTAACACGCTTTGATTTATTTTGGATATAATTTGAGCTCTGTTTTCACATCAATAGATCTCAAATTGCATTAAACAAAGTCCATCCGCACGCCACACACCCGCCTCGCATCCGCCACGGAATCGGTGAAAGCCTGAGAATTATATGTAGTTAATAATTACAAATATAAATAAACATTTAATCTAATTAGAGCGAGAGAGAAGAAGAGCCTTCCTATCGTTACCGTATGTGCGAGAGAAAGAGAAGCCACATGGATTGACGCTGTAACGTTACGTTACGAAGCAGTTTACGCTCCCATAAGAAGTTGTCACTTCAAAAAATCTCTTATCTCCTTGATTGTTTCATCATCATCATCATCAGCCTTTATCCGTTCACTGCTTAAATTTAAATCGTTATTATAAATCTATGATTGTGAAAAAGCATGTACGGATATAGCCCCGCTTGTAACTCTCATATTGGTCCACCCACAAACAGATATGTGTATACGAGCTACGTATTGTCACCTACAAAGTCACCACACCTTTCGACGACAGCCCGCAAACCGCGGGTTTAAAGTGCGGTTAACAAACAATTCAATTTCAACTGTATTTTAACTTTAAGCCCCCGTTGCGTTGCCAATTTAAACCTTATCTGAATCACAAAGGTATAACGTGAGCTTATGTTTTGAAAACCTTAACGCAATAACAAAATAGATGACATTAACGGTTAACGGCGGTTTTCAATATCCTATCTATCTTAAAATTTTCTTATCTATCTAAAAATTTTGACAGATTTTGTAAAAAATGTGTCAAAATTTTCAAGATAGATAAGAAAATATTAAGATAGATAAGATATTGAAATCCGCCTTAAACCGATTTTGGTAAAAATCAAGGGTTTTGTATCATCGCTAGAGAAACTAGTTTCAAATAAAAAATCAATTTCTAAATAATATATTTTCCATATTTTGACATACTACTTTAATGTTATTTAAAAGCTTATTTGTAAGGATGTCATAACTACTCATCCAGATAAAAAACTGCTGATTGGTTTTTAATGAAACTTAAAAATAAAATAGCTTATACGTCAGGATATGTATAGTATCCCCACCATTCAGGCCTTGTCGTGGCGGTGGGGCACAGTAGCCCAGGGTGACCCAAACACCTAGGGTGAAGCGAATTGAGCCGAGGGGGCTCTTTGTACCCCTCTTATAAGAAGATGGGACTAAAGAGCAGGGGACAAGGGGTGAGGATGGGAACCTCACCTGATTGTACTGTTCAGAAGTGGGGAGTGGTTGTTTTGTGGTGCGGGGCAACCGCTCTGTGGAGGTGGCGTCAGTCCCCTGAGGGACTGACTGGCCGTCGAGGTGCCCTGTTGCTTGTAGATCCGGGGCACCTCACCAAAGGCAGCATTGGTGGCACTCGCCGGGTTTTAGTGGGTAGAGCTGCGTCCACTTACCATCTTTCGGGCGCAGCGAGTCCCACATACCCGCCTGGGGAGACCCACTCCCCAGCGGTATGCGTCAGTGCATTTCCCGGTGTAAAAGAAAAAAAAAAGGATATGTATAGTATAATAATTTATAAAGATATTGTGTGAATTGTTCGAAATCTAATTCAACACAAACAAAGTCGCGAGCACTAGCTATAGTTAGTGTTATATTTGCAAGCTTTGTTTGGCTTATATGAGTCTGCTTTGGCCTGGAAACTTCAAAGAACAACAAAAAATAAATATGATATTCTACCATTAAAAAAATCACTCCTTTTTGACGTGACAACGTCTTTTAATTCGATGGAGCCAGCTGCACGCACGAAAAAGACATGACTCATGCGGCGTTACCTCGCTCTGAGTCGTTCCATTTAAGGCCAGTATATTCGGGCGTTTTATGCATTGAGCGCGGTCGGCCTCCCCGCACGGCGACTTACGAATAGTCTGCCAACAAATGAACTTTCTTGAACCCGGCGTGAACTTATTGTCCGTCCTAGTATAATTTTAAACGTATTGCAACTTACTAGGTTTTTTTTTTACTTTAGTTTATTTCATAAGAATTACATTATATAAAGAGCGTTTTATGGTTTTGTTATCGATCCTGAACACACATGATCATTTTCTATTTTAATAATTACTAAGTTTTAGTATTAAAATGGATACGTTACGTGAGTATTTAATCTTGAACATAAATACATATTTCCCGTCGCAGACTTTCTGAAGGCATATTTAGGATACTATTATTGCTTTCATATTTTCATTTTCATATTCATACCGTATTTGTGTCAATAACTTTCAAATTATTGCATTATAATTGCCAATTTTTAAAGTATTAAATTGATATAGTATAATATCCCTAAGAGATAGACATATGCCATCGCGGACTTTTTTATAGACCTTTTTAAGATACACAATTCCACCATACATTATTTTGTTATATCTTAATGGGTTAGGCAGCGTTTTCGTTGAAAACTCCCAGACGGCCTATTTTTTTCCGACACGTCCAACAATTATTGTTATATTTTAGCCAAAGCTTATAAAATTTTAATAAATTATATACAAAAACCTTCCTCTTGAATTGTCCTATCTATTAAAAAACCGCATTAAAATCGGTTGCGTAGTTTTGAAGATTTAAGCGTACAAACGGATACAGGGACGGAGAAAGCGACTTTGTTTCATAATATGTTTAAATGGATATAGCATGATATTGCTAAGAGATAGACATATGCCATCGTGGACTTTTTTGTAGACCTATTTAAGCTACACAATTCCACCATACATTATTTTGTTGTATCTCAAAGGGTTTAGGCAGCGTTTTCGTTGAAAACTCCCAGGCGGCCTATTTTTTTCCGACACGTCCAACAATTATTGTTATATCTTAGCCAATGCTTATGATATTTTAATAAATTATATACAAAAACCTTACTCTTGAATTGTTCTATCTATTAAAAAAACCGCATCAAAATCCGTTGCGTAGTTTTGAAGATTTAAGCGTACAAACGGATACAGTGACGGAGAAAGCGACTTTGTTTCATAATATGTTTAAATGGATATAGCATGATATCGCTAAGAGATAGACATATGCCATCGCGGACTTTTTTGTAGACCTATTTAAGCTACACAATTCCACCATACATTATTTTGTTGTATCTCAAAGGGTTTAGGCAGCGTTTTCGTTGAAAACTCCCAGGCGGCCTATTTTTTTCCGACACGTCCAACAATTATTGTTATATCTTAGCCAATGCTTATGATACTTTAATAAATTATATACAAAAACCTTACTCTTGAATTGTTCTATCTATTAAAAAAACCGCATTAAAATCGGTTGCGTAGTTTTGAAGATTTAAGCGTACAAACGGATACAGGGACGGAGAAAGCGACTTTGTTTCATAATATGTTTAAATGGATATAGCATGATATTGCTAAGAGATAGACATATGCCATCGTGGACTTTTTTGTAGACCTATTTAAGCTACACAATTCCACCATACATTTTTTGTTGTGTCTCAAATGGTTTAGGCAGCGTTTTCGTTGAAAACTCCCAGGCGGCCTATTTTTTTCCGACACGTCCAACAATTATTGTTATATCTTAGCCAATATATATAAAAACTTAATAAATTATACACAAAAACCTTCCTCCTAAATTGTCCTATCTATTTAAAAAAACCGCATCTAAATCCGTTGCGTAGTTTTAAAGATTTAAGCGTACAAACGGTTACAGGGACGGAGAAAGCGACTTTGTTTTATAGTAGTAGTAGTAGCTAACATGCGTACCCGGGATATTCTTCTGTGCATTGTTAATAATAATAATAAAATCTATGGACGCTTTTTACACCACGTCAATCTAGTCCCGTGGTAAGTACTCGAAGAGACTTGTGTTATGGGTACCAGACAACCGAAATACAATATATTTAATACGTTTTATATTAATACTTATATTTAAGATTTTTATTATATAATACACATATTTAATACACAACCATGACCCAGGAACACAGAAACTTTTTTGTTCCCTGGCGGGATTCGAACCCGCGACCTCCGGCTTGAACGCCAACGCGCTAACCATTGAGCCACAGAGGTCATATTACAAATCACACACACAAATCATTGAAAACGAAATAAGTGTTAATTATCACCTCAATCACCATTCATCACCACCACCACCACCATCATTATTCTCGTCAGCGTCATCACCACCATCATTGTAATCATCAACTTCATCATCATCACTATTACAATTTACACCCCCCCTCCCCCACCACCACCACCACCACCATCATTATTCTCGTCAGCGTCATCACCACCATCATTATAATGATCAACGTCATTATCACTATTACAATTTACACCCCCCTCCCCCACCACCACCACCACCACCATCATTATTCTCGTCAGCGTCATCACCACCATCATTATAATGATAACGTCATCATCACTGTTACAATTTACACCCCCCTCCCCCACCACCACCACCACCACCATCATTATTCTCGTCAGCGTCATCACCACCATCATTATAATGATCAACGTCATCATCACTATTACAATTTACACCCCCCTCCCCCACCACCACCACCACCACCATCATTATTCTCGTCACCGTCATCACCACCATCATTATAATGATCAACGTCATCATCACTATTACAATTTACACCCCCCTCCCCCACCACCACCACTACCACCATCATTATTCTCGTCAGCGTCATCACCACCATCATTATAATGATCAACGTCATCATCACTATTACAATTTACACCCCCCTCCCTCATCACCACCACCACCATCATTATTCTCGTCAGCGTCATCACCACCATCATTGTAATCATCAACTTCATCATCATCACTATTACAATTTACACCCCCCCTCCCCCACCACCACCACCACCACCACCACCATCATCACCACCACCACAATCATCGCGATCATCATCATTACCACCATTTAGAACTTAAAATTAATATTTTTATAATAAAGATGCGAGTAGCAAGGGATCGGCCGTCTTGGCGTTCATTGAGGGAGGCCTATGTTCAGCAGTTGATGGATAAAGGCTGATGATGATGATGATGAATTAGTAACATTAAATCGATATTAAAATAAAAATGAGGAAAAAAACACGCTGATGATCATGATTACGACAAAAATGAGAAAAAAATATTAAAACTAAATATTGTTCAAATTTTTATTTTTATTTCCTATGTACACTATCATATCAGGCACCGGCTTATATATTCCACACGTTGTTTTAACGATCTATATCGGGGGGGAGCCGCCAGGCAGCAGCGAAACATAGGTCCTACTTTGTTAACGCCTCGCAGGCAACTAAATTGAGGCCGCGCTGGGGGCTAGACAAGTTTTTCACATTATTTGATTTTAAGAAAAATAAAAACATTTATTTTAAAAAGTAAGATCAGAATAAAATTTTAAATGTTATTACCTATTTTTTCATATAAATTTTGTAACTTAAAATCTCACATTCTTCAATTACAACTAGAAAAATAATCAAAAACATCTTGTGTTTGTGATTTTTTTTTATCGAGGCAAGTTACAATGATCGTGTTTTGAATAGGTTAATAAAAAAGAATGTATACTAAACTACAACATATATTTTTAACGGATCAAAAAAACCAACATTACTATGTTTACGACTTAAACAAAAACAGGCGCTTTGGGATATACTGGCCTTAAGGCTTAAAGTGCAAGCGAGAGCGCGGAACAAGCGACAAAGAGGCACAATCGGCCGATCAGTATTTTCTTATGACGTTGTCACGTTCAACTATCATCAGTAAATCGACTTTACAGACAACCGATTTTTTTATATTATAGCGATTCGTCCCTTTATGAACTACAGTTCGAAACATTGTGGTCGCGGACTTATAACACCTTTCTTTTTACGTAGTTGGATAAAAATATCCTGTAGGTGACGCGCTTTGATCTCAACTTTCTTATTTTTAATATTTTGCTTTAGGTAACTTGTCTTTGATCATAAATACAACTAAGCTGTCGACGAAAGTTCTCTTATTCCATCCGGATGGATGAGATGTACTTTATTAGATTTTTGGTCAGGACGTAATTATTCTGCTCAGCTGTTGCTGATATAATTTTAATATAATTATAATAATATGTATTACATATTAGGACACTAAATACTTATAAGGTTTCTTATTTATAATGCTTAAATTATTAAGCAGTACCTGGTTGACCGAGCATTTGCTCGGTACCCTAAGTGATAAAATACGATAAAAATTTTCTTCCAAAAAAAAAATTATTTTAAAAAAAGGAAAAAAAAATTTGGACTGGAGATTCGAACCAGGCTTGTTCGGACTTAACTGCACCACTAAGCTACCATGACATATTATTTAACAGCGAAATTTACGTTCGTATTCTAATCATATTTTATCGATGCCTCAAAACACGGATAAAAAAAAGGTTTCCTAAAAATGTATCCTAGCTAGATCGATTTATCGCCGTTTTTAACACATGTATATATATATATATATATATATATATATATATATATATATATATATATATATATATATACAAATATTGTTCGTTTAAAGGTATAAGATTTTCGGATAAGCGGTCCTTATGTCCCACTGCAAAGCACCGGCCTCCTTAAAATCAGCTGAAAAAGGTTTTAGACAGTAGTCTATATAATCTATGCAGAGCGCCGAATTGTAACAGGCTGTAACATATTTTCTTCCTATGTTTCTTTGCAAACGTATTTTATTTGTAACTCTGTATTTTTACTTACTTGCACAACCCTAAATTAACGTCGTTTTAAATGAAAGTTTCATAATTGCGTCCTCATATTTGAAATACTAATTAGTGTAAAAACAAACTTAACTGAATATTTTTCGCGTCCATTTTGTTTACACAATAATTTACATATGGCGGCGTTTCGTTTTTTTTCGCTCTATTTACAATTTTACGGAATCCCAAATTCAGCATATTTACGTTGAATATTTATATTGTGGGGATATTTTATGCAGTTATATGGTAATGAAGGGATATTTTTTATGTATAGCCTTTTCCCGTGGATTTACTCGTCCCAGAGTTAAGCTTTTATCACCGGGGCATGAAATGCAAAAACAATTGAAACCTAAAAACTTAAACTATTAGTAAAAGAAACGTAATAATGATATACTAGCGGACCCGTCAAATGTTGCCCTGTACAAAAACGTAATAAACAAACTGAACCATTCTTATTTTAACCAACCAATTAATTCAGTGCATTCCTACATACACTCTCACCGATCGTCGTGACGTTCATTGAAAGAGGCCTATATCCATCAGCGAAAAAGATGATGATGACATTTTTCTCCTTTCTTACCTCTTTAACACCGAATACCTGACTAGTGAAGTGAATAAAAGATGAAATTGCCCAACTCATGACGTCAGTCTGAAGTCTGAAGCAGGGCGGAAGGGCGGCAATTAAACGCAACACCGCTTTGATCTCGTCGAGGGCGCCGTAATAGGCATGCATGGGACTTCACGTATCACAGCTTCAAGTCTTAGAATCTTCAAAAGTTTTAAATTGGTATGCTTACAGTGTGATAAATGATCATTATTAAATTATTATTAGATATTCTTATTTTAAATGATGATAATGATAATGATAATGATGATGATGATGATTATGATGATGATGATGATGAAAATCTATCAAGATTTTGGTAAGACAAGTCTTTGTTAAAGCATATGCCTTATTACACGCATTCGCTCAAAGCATCTTATACATACAAACACTCCCAGCGTCGCTCAATCAATCTGACTGGCATCAGATTTATTTTTTGGCTGTCTGAAAATACACTTCAGGTGGGAGGGATACGTTATGCCGCGCTCTGGATGGTAGCAATGGGTACGTATCGCCTGTGTCTCTCATTAAGCAGCTTTGCTGTATTTCGTAGAGAAGGCCAAGACGTGCAGTGTGATTACTGGTACTGAAACTTTTCTTTTTACGTACGGATAGGTAACACTAATTAGCCTGAGCTAGTTTAAGGCTAACAGCTCACATGCCAACTTTATGATCTGTTTTGTTGGTTAATCAAGGCGATACGCGAACACTCCAAATTCTAAGTGAAGTGCCGCATTCACACGTCCCGCAGCTGGGTATACGCCTCTTCGTTGATATCAGGCGAGAAGTGCTTTTAGGCTATCGTTTGCATAGCGTTGGCCTAATGGCTACGGTTAGCGGTACCGTTTACAACGGTTGTGTCTTGTCATTCTCTGGTCTGTATGAGTACCACCATTCTGCGTATAGAAGTTTTGCTATTGTCAGAGAGAGCAAGATAGGTAGTGCAATTATTGGCCCCACCATGGTTCAGGCCTTGTCGTGGCGGTGGGGCTCAGTAGCTTAGGGTGACTCCAACACCTTGGGCGAAGCGAATTAAGCCGAGGGGGATTTTTGTACCCCTTATATATAAAAAGAGGGGGCAAAAGAGCAGCAGGCAAGGAGCGCGACGAGCACCTCGCCTCGCGCGCGGGTCTACGGTGCCCGCGCCGCCAACGCCGCTGCCCCGCTGCCCGCTAAATTCGAGGCAGAGGCCTAAAATTTGTTTCATCATACTCAGGTTAACTTGTGTTGATGGGCGACGCTAACCACTTAGCACCATGTGACTCGTCTGCCCGTCTGCTTATCCAACTCATAAAAAGCACAGCTTGACGAATTTCACACCTAAATGACTTTTTTTACTAGGCATCATCATCATAATCAGACTTTATCCGTCCACTGCTGAACATAGGCCTCCCTCAATGAACGCCAATTGGCAATGAGCTGGTCACGCACTCAGAAGAACGGATGGCCGATGGGTCATTAAGGTTCAAGAGTGGAGGCCGCGTTTAGGTAGACGAAGTGTTGGTCGGCCATTAACTAGGTGGGAAGACGATGTCCGTGCAGTGGCCTGTGGCAGGCCCGCGTTGGATGCGAGTAGCAAGATCGGTCCACTTGGCGTTCATTGAGGGAGGGCTATGTTCACTGGGCATGTTTCCTTTCAATGTTTTCTTCTTTCATCCATGAACAAGCAATAAAATACCTCTTAGTAATGCCCAGGAAAGTTTCGAACCTGGATCTTGCCTCTACCCACTGCACCATCATCACAGCACCCGGTATACATTGCTCACAGGAGTGTAGTCAAACAGACTATCAAGTTCAAACATAATTTATAAAATGATTAATTATGCGGAGTCTGTTGACACACGATAATTGTGTTGTCAGGTTGAACTAGAGGCTTTATTGATCTGCAATCATCACTGCCTCATTCGTCCAATAATATAATTTAAAAATACAACAATAATATTATACTAAACATGGACACTTCGTTTGTTTTCATAATAAACTTTTCTAATGTTATAAAAATAAATGGTACTTTGAAAACCGATATAAAAAGACAAAAATAAAAAAGTAACTTTATATAATATGTTTACTGCATTAATTATAATATCACACTGAAGTAAAGTGTATTTCTTCTGCAGAGTCAAAGTCAAAGTAAAAATTTTTATTTGCAATAGTACCATCAAAGTATCTTTTTGAATGTTCATTGAGTCTACCGGAATTTAAAATAGCTATTATAAGTAACTCAGCATTAAAATTACATCAATCTGATGATAAATCGACTGCACTACACTCTCACTCTTGTTAAGTGGCAAATAAGTTGCTACAAGCTTGGTTAAATTCTTGGCTTGGTCAGTTCAAATAGCCACTACAATGAAAAGCTATCAAAGACTAAAATTACGATTCTATCAAATTTGACTTTAGAATCACGATTCTAAAGTCAAATTTTATACATGTTAACAGTCATTAACAGCCATATTAGTTGACATAAACTTTGACCAACATTTCAGGTGTCAGTCTCATCCTAATAAAATGAGAAGTATAGTAGGTTATTTTTATCAACATCCAACTACACAGATAACAATAATTGATGAAACGAAAGTAAATGCTGATGATGTTTTTCCAGGCAACATACAGACAGCGCGTGTAATGTAAATGTCTATTAGTTCCTGCGATAAATAAAGAATCTTTTATGAGCTTTTCCCTTTAGAATTGGCAAAGGCAAACGTCACTTGTTTTTACTATGTCATGTAAACTCCCAGGAACATCTGCGTGCGCCAAGTATCAAGCGGACAGCGATTTTAATCGAATTACATTAATTGTAGACGGTTATAAGGATATCTAAACTTATTTCGTTATTATAATGAAACAACTTTTACGGATTTTATCGCGGTTTATTTAGTTTTTTACAATCCCGACGTTTCGAACACTTTACAGCAACCATGGTCACGGGAGGACTTAGGTATCAGATGTCCTTCTGTTACAAAAGTTATTCGAAACTACCCTATGATACAACAATATTTTTATTTAGTCCTATCTATGCAAAAATATTATTTCGTTATTTTTATATTTTTTTTAAGTTTATATTATATTTTGGTTGATCTTTATTATACATTAATATACATGCATCAATTATCATATAAAAATATCATATTTAAAGTTCTGATGGTATAATTATAATTTAATGTAAAATAAATAAAACCTTATACAATATACATTAAAAAGTATAAATTATAAGTTAAAACTACTAAATAGACTATACTATACTATACTCTATTATCAAAATATGTTTTGTTATAAAATTCAGTCAATTGTGATACTTAAACTAACCTTTTTTTCTCGAGAAATTATGTCTTATTTATCAATGAGACAAAAGATGTTGTGTTGTTGATATTTTTTCTTCGGATCCTCTCAATTTACCATGGAAGTCGGTAATAATAGTAACTTTGTTAAGAAAGTTAAAAAATTATACTTTTCCTCTATCTGCTCAAGGCTTGCGTCCCGGATCTCCCCACGTTGGACAACAAACCACGTCTGGCTACTTCGGAAGACCAATATTTTCTTGAAGGGGATAAGGTAATAAATCCCGACTCCATTGATAGTTAGTACATTACTTCTGCTTTTGTATCACGGGCTATTCATTACAAATGCTTACGTTGTTCCTTGACGTGTATTCCTGATGGTTTTTGGGGATAAAATAATTTAGTAGATAGTTAGATATTAAAATAGAATACCTAAAAATAATTTGGTTATATAGCTCCTAAGTTTTGGATAAGCTTCTATGTCCGGAGCCGAAACAGGCGAGTAATTGAAATATCCTTTATGTAAAAGAGTGAGTTTCTTCATTTTCCTCTTGAAAACTTATTCTGTCCTCTTGTTTCTGTGAAGTAAAAAAGAGAAATTATTTCTGTTCTTAACTTATGTTGCTTTTGTTTATATGTGATCTGTTATTATTTAATTCCCCTTGTTCGTTTACTCATACAAAATATTCAGCGGGAATGTGATTCACAATTATTAGCTTTCATCTGTGGTGAGGTAGGACCCGCCACAGCAACAAACCCAACGCCATGAAGCCGTGGAACCCCTAACAACAAACCCCCACTATATCACAGGGTGAAGCAAAAAGGCCCACCTTACTACCGATGAAGCATTAGTGCCATTAGGCCCATTAACAAAGCTCCAACCGATAAAAAATTTGCTCAAACAAACACCTTTTCGTTGATATTAACATATTAAGTATATGAGGAAATCGAATCAATTAAAAAAAACATCAACAATAATACAATATACAATACTTCTACTTTCTCTCAACTCCGCAATAAAACTCCGTATGTTAAAGTATCGACCATGTCACTAACAATAAAAATAAGCAATAACGTATGAATAATTAAATTCAAACAAGACAAAAAACAAATTAAACATACAAGTCCATTCGCAACTCTTTCATTCCAATCTGATTACGAATAACTCGATTTCGTGTAATCCAGACACCGAAAATCTATAGCCCTTATACCAGTGGAAACAGGGTTGAAAGTCGTCCCAGAAATTTCAGTATTGTCCAGTTAGTACCCCAGCGTGAGGAATCCAATTATTTGGACACAATCAGTCGGGATCATAGTCGTGAGCGGTTGCCAAAACCGATTTGATTTGGCTGGTACTTGGTGTGCTACTAATCAGCTTATGATAGTTGAAACACATTTAATCTAGCGCCATTTTGGATTGACCTTTACTTCGTAGATTGATCGAGTTGGAATGATTAGGTTTTAATGATTAATTTGAATCATTAGGTTTGAATGATTGTTTGCATGAGGTATTATTAGTGATTCGGTTTGAATGATTAGGTTTAAATGATTTTGATTGGACCCGAATGTATCATTCTGAGGATGAATTTTCACATTAAAAAATATATGAAATTCTAAACATCACGTTAACATAGTCCTGTGATAAGTGAGGACTAGCTATAGGGACAAACCTAAATTTTAAGCAGTTACTACTAATTAGACTACATACTTATGACCCACCCTCAAAACTTTTAATCTTTAAACATTCATGGCTGAATTTGAACCTGAGAACATTTAAGACTAATCCTGACGGCTTGTAGTCCCAAATACCATCTGGTACCTAATAGTGTTCAAATTGTGTGTGGCATAAGGTTCTTATTACGTTAGTTTTAGTCTTTAGACGACTATATGCAAAGGGATTTTAGTCCCTAAAAACTCGGTTAGCTCGGGCGCGGCTGTGAATGGAGGAACGATGTTCTGAGTAAACTTATTACGGGAGCTGTGATTCCCGTGAATGTCAAAAGATTTGGTGTCGACCAATAACAAATAAACAATTTATTAACACAAAAACAATATAACAAAAGAAAAAATAGCAAGACACAAAACAATATAATAAAAGAACAATTTTTGTGACATATTTTTTTCTTATGTTTACGCGAATTTCACTCATTGTAATAAAACAACTTTTACGAATTTTATCGCGGTTTATTTAGTTTTTTTTTAAGTTATTCGAATAACTTTGTAACAGTAGGACATCTGACACCTCAGTCCTCCCGTGACCATGGTTGCTGTAAAGTATCCGAAACGTCGGGCTCATAAAAAACTTAAAAAAAAAACTAAATAAACCGCGATAAAATCCGTAAAAGTATTATATTGAGTTTACTAATTTATTAAAATATCGATTTTTGGTTTTCTTTGTCTCTATAAGAAATGATGTATATTTGGTATTTTTTTTTATTTTAAGCTCAGAGGTTCAAATGACCCTTTTTTTCAATATTAATAATTTGCACATCTGATTGAGTCATATAATTACACCATACTAAGCAACTGACATATCCAGTAAAAAAAAAAATATTTGTGACATGCAGATAGACACAGGAGTGATCCTATAATATAATTTTTTGTTCGGAACTCTTAAAAGAGGTGATCAGAATAAAATATGCATACTTACTTATGTGCTACCGTTTGCAGGTTAAAAGGAGAAAACTTATGCCAGATTAGTTAATTAAGTCTTAATTTAGTTCTTATTCTTAGTTAGTAAACTTAGTTTTCCCGCCTAGTATTTATAATATTTTTTCTAAAACATTTATAGTAAGAAATAAGAATTATATCAAAGTAACACCACAAACGATTTGTGTTTTTCGAACCATTTTATAGATAAATAAATGAAAATGGATGTACGCACATAACTTCGTAACTACTGCACCAAAATAGTATATTGTGTAAAAGTATAATTATTTACTTCTTGTCTTGACTATGGTCAGCACAAAGTATGTAAGGGAAAAAAAATACAACGCTACACATGCAACGTGGAGGCCAGACGATGTTTGCTGGGACCAGCTTGTGTATAAATGAAATTGAGTGTCGAATGATATAACCTTTACGGTACTGTAGATAAGTTGGCACAAGCCCATCAGGTTGTATTTACTAGTGCTCCATAACACTCGTATCTTAACAGAGCTCATTAGATATGTAATGTTTTGTCTAACCTACTAATATTATAAATGCGAAAGTTTGTGAAGATGTTTGTTACTCTTTCACGCAAAACTACTGAATGGATTTTGTTAAAACTTCACAATAATATAGCTTATACATCAGAAAACAAAAAGGCTATAATTTATCCCCGTACTCCCACGGGAACGGGAATCACGCGGGTGAAACCGCGGGGCGCTCCTAGGTAACTATATTATAACAATCGCGAAATGTTAACTATCTCTTCTCGAAGTTTCATCCGTTATAAACTTCAAAATCCTTTTTAACCGACTTCAAAAAAAGAAGGAGGTTATCAATTCGTCTGTATGTTGTATTACTTGTCGATGTAATATGAATAATATGAACAAAAACCACTCAATAGGATACTTTGGAAAGTATCAAAGTATTGTGAGGTCATCATCATCAACTTTCATCCGTCCACGGCTGAACATAGGTTCCCTCAATAAACGCTAAGACGACAGGTCCCTTACCACTAGCATCCAACATAGATCAGGAACGCCAAAAATTTTGCAAGAAAAAATAAAAACTAAAGTATTTATGTATAATAAACTTAAAACTAAAAAGTACAAAATAAAATTAATTTTAAATAAAAAACCAAAAACCGACTTCAAAACCATACCTTAATTAATGTACAACTAAAAATTTTAAAATAATATTGAAATACTTCGAAGTGAAATAGAAGACGTATAACTATGTTTTGGCTGGCACCTACTCCAAAAATACCCGACTTTAAATAGTTATACGTCTTCTATTTCACTTCGAAGTATTTCAATATTATTTTAAAATTTTTAGTTGTACATTAAATAAGGTATGGTTTTGAAGTCGGTTTTTGGTTTTTTATTTAAAATTAATTTTATTTACATAAAAGTGTACCCTATCTTAATGAATGATTAAGATCTGATATCGAATCGAAAGGAACGGGAAGTCTTGTAGGATGGAAAGATACCAGAAGTGAAAATATTATAATCATAATTATAACATAAAAAAATCATTTATACAAATATTTGAAACGTAGTGTTTTTTGTTTTTCAATTGTGTTGTTCTTCAAAATGAAATTAACATTCTTCACATGTATATATATACATATACATATTATGTATATTAACCTAAGAGCTTTACAAAAAATCAATCTTAAACCTTAATATGTACGGTATCCTCGGGGAAATCATATATTTTATGTCTTATTACATGCTACATGAATTAATTTCTTTGTATTTTCGATTTGTCGAAGTACAAACAGTGTCTATGATATAATTCTTTGTGTGTTTTATTTGTATCTTCCTACTAATATTATAAAGCTGGGTTCAGGTTGTTTTATATATTATATTTTTTTATATATTATATTTTTTTCACAATTTCACTTGTCTTATAACATTTGCATTTTTCTCATTTTTTACCTTTCCGACTAAAATAAAAAAATGACACAGATTTTTCACAAATAACCGAAAATTGGAATTATTATGTTTATAGGGATTTATTATAAATATGACTATTCGCGCAGGGCGTTCCTTTGTTTAACTTCTATATTATATTTAAATCTAGACTATAAATCATAAGATATATTTGTTTAAAAATGTATTTGCAGAGACTTTAATTAAAATGATTTAAACAGAGACTTTCAAGATTACTTAGGCACCCTCAGGATACAACCTTTTTCCACCTTCCGGAGGCCGGATGGCTCTGTGTATTTAGGGATAACTGCTGGGCTTCTTAAACAATAACTTTAAAATTGCTTTTTAGATTATTATGACTGCTTTATTTTCACTTTTTGTAATATTAGCTATTCGCCTTATTAAAATTGAATATGGAATTATAACTTTATCAATCGGCTATATCTTATCTTATGTTTTATTTTCAGCAATAATGATATTATATTTCAGTTCGGAAACTGCAAACGTTTGCAACGGTAGACTTGCACAAACATGCCTAAGCCTCTTAAGCGAACATCGCGATATTAAATAATAATAATTAATATTAATGGTCTCTAAGTTCCATTTTTTTACATCGGTACAAAGTAAAGTAGCAACCGATATATTATGTCCCACGGCTGGGCATGGGTCTCCTCCTCGAAATCGGGTGAGGGGGGTATCGCGCCATAGTCTCCAAGGCGCCACGCTGGCCCATGCGGGTTGGTAAACTTCACATACCTTCAAATTGTTTTAATCTCATCAGGCATGGTTTCCTCACAATGTTTTTCTTCACCGGTGAGCGAGCGATGGTTTTGTGTCCAGGGTACACTTAGAAAATTAGAAAAACCCATTTCTAGGCACCAGAGATTGTGTCAGGATCGAACCCGGACCCATTCACTCAAGAGGCCGAGCCATACCCACTGGACCATCGTCGCTCCATCAGTGAAATATAATAATAATAATAATAATAATAATAATAACAATACAATACTTGTAACAGGTAGTGCCATGCTGCTGTGCAGCCAAACTGGGGAAAGGGGAAGAACCTCTCACTCACATGAAATCGGCGTAAAGTGACAGCTAAGCTGTCGCGTTTCGTGCAGTTTGTGAGTTTCCGGTGGCCCATTGGCGGGGATAGGGGAGGGCAACGCATCTGCATAACCTTTGGTTGTGTGGATGTTAACGGGCGTCGATAGTCGCAAGGCTTCGACTGTTCGTTTGCCCTCCTATAATATAAAAAAAAAACTTTTTAAGCATTTCCTTATCAGAAAACACGGTAGAGTCTCACGCCGGGTACACGTTTACGATGTTTTTTTAAATATTTTTGTATTATATTATTATTTGCTCTATTAAAAAAAAACAACACATTACATTTGAGTCAAGAGATTATTTCAGACATCGGCACTAGTAAAAACTGTATCACACCTCGCGCCTTTGCCTCGGTATGTGTGAAATACTGATAATGTTGAAATAATACACGACTCATTAAAAGCAGTTTGTCATCTCAAACACTGGCCAATAAATAGTGTCATCATCATCATCATCATCATCATCATCATCATCATCCTTTATCCATCCATACAACATAGGCATTCCTCAATGAACGCCAAGACGACAGATCCCTTGCTATTCGCATCCAATACGGACCTGCCACTGCACGGAGATCGTCTTTCCATCTGGTTAATGGGCGACCAACACTTCGTCTACTTAGACGCGGCCTCCACTCTTGAACCTTAATGGCCCATCGGCCATCCGTTCTTCTGAGTGCGTGACCAGCCCATTGCCACTTCTACGTGCTTTTTCTTCGCGTGATATCGGTAACTTTAGTTCTCTGGCGGAGGACTTCGTTTCGAATCCTATCTGCCAAAGAAACACCCATCATAGCACGCTCCATAGCACGTTGAGCTACGGCAAACTTGCGGACCAGTCATAAAAATAAATTGTATACTTGCAATAAATTTATATCATGTACATAGAAAATATATTTAACCTACAAACATGAAAGTATAATGAAATTCAGTAATTACATATCGCATCTTTCATCTTCAAAGTTTCTTTGACGAGTGATCCGTCAGCGGAGGCAATTATTACTTTCCACGTAACATTGTAATGAGGCAATTGAACGCTTTGACAACACAAACTTCATTACAATGTTGTGTACGTAATTAGAAACACATATTTTCGTTTATTTTATACCGAACTAATTAGGTTTTAGAATTTAGGACTTCTTTCAAACGTATATTCCAGTAATAGGGCTTTATTGAAGGGATTCGCTAGCGCTTCACCGTCCTCCATTTTTTCCGTAAAACAGCTTTGCTGTTTTGGAAATAAATGCAGAAAAGAAAGATTACTGGGAATGAGAATTAACATCTTGCATCTCAGGGTGCAGGTCCCTGTATGCTGTTTTTTTTTTTTAAATTAATTTGCGTGTAATATTTTTCATAAATAAAAAGCTAGCACCTACTATTTTCCCTACATAACCCCCTAAAGGGGTATGCCCCTTTCAGTTTTAGATAGTACATTTATTGGGGAAAGCTATGAGCCATATTATATTATCCCGATGCCTGTAAATCTTAGTTAACGCAGGCGAAGTTATAGCCAACAGCTAGTATCATATAATCGAAGAAATTAAATTACATAATATTTCACAAACCTACAAAGAATCAAAAAACTTAATTTTAAAGTTAAAGTTTGTTTTGTAACCTAAATTTTTCTAATCACCTTTATTTTCATACAAATAAGTTTTTAGCATTTCTGATTTCTTTCCAGAATATCTAAACCGCCCGCGTAATATCTCCCCGAGGAATTCCTATCGATGTAGCAGGGGCGGGACCCTTCGTTAGGGTCCATGATAATACCTAATTGTTTCCTAAACAGACAGCAGCGTACTGCGTAACTTCATTAGCGGCGTCAGTATGATGGCAATTAGGTTATTCTCATGTATGGAATACCACGGGAATGGGAAATACTATAGTGTGTATCTACATATCTATACGATGCAAATATCTCGGTGAACTATGGCCTGATACCCTCTTTGGCTGATTTCGAGGAGGAGACCCGTGCCCAGCAGTGGGACATAATATGGGTTGCTGCTTTACTTTTTTTACATGTCTTTTTGTAATTTTATTATAAGTATATATTCTAAATCTTACACCTTTAAACGAGCAATTATTGTATATAAATATGTAATCTAAATCTCGGAAAAAGCTGCAATGATTTTCATGAAAAGTGTAAGTACATGGAGTTTCGGAGGTGATAAATCGATCATCTGGGATTCATATTTAGAAAATGTCGTTTTATTCATGTTTTCAATAGTCAACTAAATACAAACTTTTATTTATTGATTTAATCAATAATGTACACTGAGAAACATATATACTAATTCAAATAGTAAAAATAAATACTGGTACAAAGGTACTACTTATTTTTTAATATGGTAACTTAATACATATATTAAATATATATTTTTTTGAATGACAGTCTCTGTTTGTTACAGCCCAGATATGTCTAAAGCGGCTGGACCGATTTTGATAGGACTTTGATAGTTAGAGATAGTTGATGTTATGAGGAGTAACTTAGTCTATAAAAATAATCATCATGAATCCAGATAGGTTTCCAATCTAAGTTAAAGGCGAAGCTGCGGGCAACAACTAGTTTATTATAATGAAACAAGTTTATGAATGAAATGAAAGGAAAAAAAACTTTTTTTTTCTTTAAGCAAAAATGTTTCTCAATTAAAATTGTTAGAAAACTTAACTTTTCATCTGCACAGACGTCAACTGCATGATAATAATTAATAATGTATTGGCTTTTGTGAAATATACATTTTAATATTGGCTTCGAAAGCTTTAATTAAACCATACAATGAAAAGTCCTATATAGTTTGAATTAAAAGCGAATTTAAATTAAAAATTTATGCGAAACTGCGGGTATGTTAGTTTAATACAAGTTGGTTTTGTGTAAGGTTTTTAATGCTAATTAAAAAGTACATGTAATTATAGATGATACGGTACCCTTGCGTGAGATAGAACGGTGTTGCCAGGCTTCTGCTGTAAATTTGTCCAAAGTTTTAATAAAATTTATAATAATGTGCTTATTAAATTTTTATGAAAGAAAAATGATTGAAATTAAATGAAAAAATATATATTATACCGAAAAATTTAATCATTTATTAGTCATCTGAAAATCTCACTTGAATATCTCTGAATATAATTAATAAAAACTATCAAAATATAAATAACTAGCTGTTGCCCGCAGCTTCGCCTGCGTTAACTAAGATTTACAACGGGATCTTAGTACGCGAAATAACATTTTTTGCACCTTGTGTCCGAAAAACCATAATATCTAACGGAACCCTATTTTTATCAGAATAAAATTTAGCCTATGTTACTCGTGGGTAATGTAGCTTTCGAATGGTGAAAGAATTTTTTAAATCGGCCCAGTACTTTTTGAGCCTATTCATTACAAACATACAAACATACAAAAATTGGTACAAATCTTTCCTCTTTATAATATTAGTGTAGATAAAAAATAAAAAAGGTAGCCACATGCGTTTTGGTAGTCTTTTCTTTTAGCATTAGCCTGCTAGGCATTATCATCATCATCATCATCCACCATCATCATCATCAGCCCTCATCCACCCACTGCTAAACGTAGGCCTCCCACAATGAACGCCATGCTTACATAAAAAAATATTGATAGATATCATTGATTGTAATGATACGCATGAAAGAAGGGAAGAAGACGGTTAAATATCATCTTTATGATATTACATCTATTTGCTAGATTTTTTTAATATCAGCTATTTGATACACCGCAACTAGGTAAGAATAGAAAACGGTGATAAAGACAGACAGAGAGACAGTTAGACGTGTAGATAGAAATGCACAGATAAAGACATACTTACGCATTTAAAATATTTTAATACATAGTCGGAATTATTTAAACGCGAGTACTATTAAAATATTTCGTTCCAGATTTAAATAAAATCCAAGCGACCATTTTAAGTCTAGTAACACCGTATACAGAAAGTGCTATCTACATAGGTACCCTCATATAACACAATATCTACCTTGCAAACTTGTTTTGCGGTTACAAATCTAGACATCATCCAATTGTGGACCTTAAGTGAAGGGGTTAAGACTTCCCTCTTTTTGCAGAGGGTTTTTCCCTCGATGGAGGGTGGAAAGCGTTGCAGCGTGAGTGTTCACAGCCTGCTGGTGATATTATAAAGCATATTATATACGGACCCTGGTGTGGAATATATGTAGGAACTTTGTGATGATAGTGAAAGATGACACCTAATTAATTTAAAATCGTTTGGATATTTTTTTTTATCGTGTGGGACGACTAACGTTTAGAGTACAACTTCAACTACGCTGCTTGTTTAAAATTTGTAATTTTCAAAATTCTCGAATGTTCTTGTAAATTTTTATAGGTGTTTTTTTAACTGTTTTAAGAGATTATAAAGGTAGTCAACCTGGCAAATGTACTAAATGATAATAATAATTAATTAAACGCTAAAACAAAAATTATCAGAACCCAAACTAACTAAAACGAGAAAGTGTGTTTGTTTGTCCGTCTTTCACGGCAAATCAAAGCAACTAATTGACGTGATTTTTAGTGAAGATAGTTTAAAGATAGTGTGACATAAACTACGTTTTGTCTCTTTCTAACCCCCTACTTCCCTAAAATGAGAGGGGGGAATTTGTATGCAGCATTCGACAATTTTCAAGATAGCAAGGTAAAAATTGGTGTGCTGACTATTTGTGACTAACAAAAAATCGCGTGTAATTTGTTTTCGAAATTCGCCCCCAACCCCTTATATGAGGGGGTGAAATTTTATATGGAATGAAATTTCAAGGTAGGAAACTAAACATTGGTACTCAGACAGTGTGAAACTCTCCGCAAAGTTAGTACAGGTTCTATGATACAAACAAACAATGAAATAATTTAATTAAAACCTTTTGTGTAACCCCGAATTCAGGGCGAGCGAAGACGCGTTCAAAAACTAGTACATAATATATGCCTTTCTGATTTAGGACTAACGAACACAGAGATTATCAGTCACTTGAATAGAGGTAAATAAAAAATATCAAATAAATAATAATACACTTGTAGTGAACAATCGTATTCGATTTTTTTTTTGATGTGATAACGTCTTATAATTCGATAGAGCCGGCTGCACGAACCAAAAAAAAATAATGACTCATGCGGCGTTACCTCGCTCTGAGGCGTTCTATTTAAGACTTGAAGTGCAAGCGAGAGCGCGGAACGAGCGACAAACAGGCACAATCGACCCATCAGTATTTTCTTATGACGTTGTCACGTTCAACTATCGTCAGTAAACCGACTTTACAGACAGCCGATTTTTTTCGAAAAGTATTTGAACCAGTACCCATGCGCCTCTCATTCGCAAAAGATACGATAAAAGTATCAATAAGGAGAGCGTTAGGCTAAATGGGATGCCCGGAGCGAAGACCCTTGTCAGGGCACTCATTTCACGGGTATCTTGTCCGTGGAGCCAATTACAATCTGATTGACCGCCAGTTCACAAAGACCTTCCGCGGCCCCCTCCCTCTAACAGATCTGGGACTCACAAAGGGAGGTGTGGAGGGAGGAGAGCTCTCGGTTGCCTGGGCGTTGTGTGTACCAAGTGTTTGGTCGAATGCGCCGATTGATTGGGCACCTCCAGGACTGTTTCAATAATGAAGTGACGGAATACTGATGTTCGATACAAAAATGGGTTTCGTGGGAAAAGTTTGAAAAAGAAAATAATTGACACTTGTGGTCCAATGTACTTCCAATTGGTCCAGCAAGACCGGAGTGAATGAATGATTGAATAAAATGAACGAAATGTCTTATATAGTGCCCACAACATGTCATCATTATCATCATCATCATCATCATCATCATCATCATCATCGTCGGCCTTTATCCGTTCACTGTTGAACATCAATGAACGCTAAGACGACCGATCTCTTGCCACTGGCATCCCACGCGGACTGACTACTGCACGAAGATAAAAAAAGAAACATAAAAAAAGTATCAACCCTTCATGTCCCACTGCTGGGCACGGGTCTCCTCCTCGAAATCAGGCGAGGAGAATTACCCTCCTCGAAAAAGTTTAAAAGTAAATAATATTTATAGCAAAAAATAATAACAATATAATTTAATGATAAAAATATCGCTGCTTTGAAACTAAAGGGCCACAGATCAAAATTTTTCAGGAGAGCAGATTGAAAGTTCTACATTCGTTTTTTGTGTTTTTGAGATTCATGTTTTTTATAATTTTGTGTCAATTTATGTCATTCCATGTATTTTTCGATTCCCTATCACTTGCTTACTTCAATTTTATGGTAACTATAAAATTAACATACACAGCGTGTAGACACGATAACGAAAAAAAAATATCAAAGATAGCATAAATTCGATAAGGATATTTTGAATACAATGAGCTTTCAGGTAAAGGCCGTTAAAATAGTGTTAGGCTACAGAAATATGAATTAAAACATAATTACTCGAAAAAAAGTTTCCATTACATTAAAAAGATAGTCTAGTCTAGTCTAGTAGATAGTCTATTTTATAGAGTAGATTGATGATAACCAACCTCCATAGACATTATACTACCTGCTACATCAGAGCAAATGCGTTGCCTTTTAATTATAGAGTACTAGAGCTGTTGCCCGCAGTTGCGCCCGCGTTAGAAAAATATATTTTTTTAAATGTATCCTATGTTTCTTCTAGCATCTCCGAGAATATGTGTACAAAGTTTCATTATGATCGGTTGAGTAGTTTTCGCGTAAAACCGTACCAAACATCCCCACTTTCACATCTTACTAATATTATAAATGCGAAAGTTTGTAAGTATGTATGTTTGTTACTCTTTCACGTAAAAAATACTGAATGGATTTTAATAAAACTCTACAATAATATAGCTTATACATCAAAATAACACATAGGCTATAATTTATCACCGTGCTCCCACGGGAATGGGAAAAACGCGGGTGCAATCGCGGGACGTTGCTTGTTTATAATATTAGTAAGGATGCTATTTACTTGAGGGTTCACAAGTCGTATCGATTCATAAATAGCTTCTTATTGAAGTAACAATAATATTAAACAAACAATAATATTTCTCAACAAAGACGAAATAGGTTTTAAGGCTTCGTTCGACAATAGTATGCACAAATTCATAGAACCAATGCAATTGTGCAATTGTTAGTATCGCGTTTGTGCCGGTCTCGCGAAGCCTTAACACCGTTTCGTATTGGACTTTGATATTGTATTGTGATAGAATTTTATTGAAAATCTTGTCTATATAATATTGCTAAATGAAACTGGATGTAGAAATCCATCATCATCATCAGAAACGCTAAAAAAATCACATTTCTGCTAAATACCATATCAACTTTGCATACGTATACGTTTGTTGCGCCGTTTGTAAATCTAGACACGCGGGAGCGCGTCAAGCCAAGTTAAGCTGGCGAGCAAGCACTGTAGTGTAATATTTCTATTACAGAAAACTATTGAGCGAAATCTTAACTAACATAACGGTAATATAGCTTATAAATTTAAGTATAACATAAATAAAATTAGAAAATTCTTGAGAGTTTCGCTGCCCAAAACGTAACATTGACTAAGACAATCGCCTCTGACGTGATCGTATTCAGATGCTGAACTGCTCTACACCAGTTTCAAGTAGGAAGTACCAAAACCTATGAATCCATCTTAATCGGCTACCTGATTTATCTTAACACTAAAAAAAATGGACGCATAGTGATGGGATGTTTATAATGATATCCCAAGGATACAAAAAGCCAAGTATAATATTGAATGTTCACTTAAATGATAATGAGCGAGCCGTAACGAGGATGTTAGACATTTCCATCCCATTCGCTTCATTACGTACCGAAGCTGGATATTTTTTAAGTGTGACAGAATATTTTCGTCATTAAAGGAGGTTTTACATTGGCATAGTTTTATTTAGTTTTGTATAGTTTTATTAATATTTAAATATAATAATAATAAATTGTTAATTTTTAGGCATTCCTATTAGGATTAGAAAGACTTGTGTTGGGGCTAGGAGGAGTACTTAGTCGCTGATGGTTTTCCGCCGCCTGCAGATCCGGGTTCCTCAGATAGCGGCTGAAGGCTCACGCAGCTGTTTTAGTGGGGTAGTGCAACCAGTCCCTACACACGCCAGCGCGCTTACCCAAGGCTCTGGTATAAAAATCTATAGTTACATGGTAAAGAGATAGTACCATGCTGCTGTAAAGATGTAGTGCCATGCCGCTTTGCAGCCGAATTGGGCCGGCACGACTGGGGTGGTACTACTCGCTCACATAATACCGGCGTAAAGTGACAGTTCTGCTGTCGCGTTTCGTGCGGTTTGTAAGTTTCCGGTGGTCCATTGGGGGATAGGAAAAAGGAAGGCAATGCATCTGTGTGTGTGTGGATGTTAATGGGCGTCAATAGTCGCAAGGCTTCGGTTGTTCGTTTGCCCTCCTATGCTATCAAAAAAGTCACAAAAGGATAAAATAAAATAAATTACAACGTCATGTCATTTACAGTCACGGCATTCAAAATTCTGTACTGTGGATAATATAGGTGTTTCACATCCAACTATAAAAGACAAGTATAAAACTATGTTTCCGCCCGGGATCGAACCGGGGGCCTTCTGCGTGTTAGGCAGATGTGATAACCGCTACACCACGGAAACTACATACGCTTTAAACAAATACATGCTTATAACAATGTTCAAAAGTGAAAGTGAGCTATATACTACCCGCTCTATTAAAATAAGTAGCTGCTGTCAGTAAGTTCATTCGCTGCTTAGATTTAATATAAACCAAGCAGATAAACACGACACAATCTGTAAATACCAATAAAACCAGCACTGTTGATTGATGGTTAAATTTATAGTATGGTTATTTATAGTATTTTAGCCGCTTGATAAAAGTTCTGGAATCTGGATCTGCAGGCAACAAGAGCACCTCAGCGACAGGCTGTCCCCGGTGAAGGCCAGACTTACCTACCCTGCCTTATACATTATATTTAAAGCATTATAAACTAATGTTTTTTTTTGTAAGTAGTTTTTAATTATTTCCTGTCTAAAACTTCTTAGTTTTTGAATCACTCTTGAATCCAAACTCACATCATAGTCAGTCTCTATTAATCTATTGGTGACGTAGGCCCATTTCAATGAACGCCAAGAACTCCAAACTTACATTATTTTTTCATAATTATAATAGGTATATAAATATACTATCTGTAGCCTGCCATAAAATATTGATACGGAGGTGGTTACGACGAATCTGACATTTATAAACATTAATTTTATGGATTTCGATTATAATATTTTTATATAAACATAAAATATAAGTTATGCCCGCGGTTTTTCATCCGCGTATATACTGTATGTGTGTGAAAAGTAGCTTATGATAAAATGTAGCCTATGTTCTTATCCAAGGTATATATACAAACTATCATCGTTTCAAATTTCAGCCAAATCGGCTCAGCTGTTTTGCCGTGAAAGACCAACAAACATACGCCTTTATAATATTTAATTAATAAAATATAATATAATCTAAATATGTGATATGAACCTGTGTACACAACTTTATTTTAAGGAAATTATCAATCTATAGTCACCAAAATTACGAAGAAACAACATAATATCATACTGCAATATGAGAAATTTTTCAACTAAAAAAAAAATTTGTCAGTGTAAAGGGTCTGTAAGTACAACATTGTATGTAGTGCCTCGCGCCCCGGTCTTGTTTGCTGTAACAAGTTTACACGGTGCCTTTGTTAGTGCGTTGTAAATTGCGTAGTAAAAGCGTGTTTACAGCTTAGCCCACCTTGAACGTATGTTATTTTTAACTATTTCGTCAGTTTTACATAGTTGCCATTGTAATTATTATGATTACGATTCATGTGAAATGCTTAATGCAGCATTATGCCTGTGCAAGATTCATAAAGGGCTCCTCATCCCTTTATTTTATAATAATAATAATAATAATAATAATAATATCTTTATTTGGCACAAATATTACATGTAATGGTATGTATTAGAGTTGACAAATTAGTTAGTGCTTACACAAATTACAAAACTTACAGTTCACAGGGGGCCCCAAACTAGGCAGAGCCTGTATCTTGGGGACCAGTAAATTATATTGTGTCTGAATTTTATCTTTAATTTTTTTAATTTTATCTTTAATTTGTTGCCTAGTGTTAGTAAACGTAGTTAACAAAGTAGTTTTAGGCTTTAAAGAGGATTAAAATTTAAAAACTTAATTTTAAACATACACTCTAATATTTGTACAGCATTACCATACAAAAAAAGAAAAATATAATTACCACATCATCTGAACTTTACCATAATTAACTTAGAAGTAGGAACTTATTTGATATTATGGGAATACAATTATATTCAAATCTTACCGTACCTATTATAGAAAATGAACGAAAATACATACTATAAATACTTTTCTTAGAAACTTAGAAACATACATGGCTCGAAACTTCCAGAAATATCTTCGACATATTTAATCATTTTTTTTTTATATCATAAGAAGGTAACCGACCAGTTGGAGCTGGATCCGTACAACCAAAGGTTATGCAGATGCTTTGCCCCCCTTTTCCCCCAATGGACCACCAGAAACTCACAAACCGCACGAAACACGACAGCAAAGCTGCTTTACGCCGGAGTTATATAAACGAGTCCTCCCCGGTCGTGCCAGCCCAATTTAACCCCAAAAACAGCATAGCACCATCTCTTACTAAAACACTACTTGATCATGTTTAAAAACTCCAAAAATTGCATTAAATGATTTGGCGATGCAGAAGTTCTATGGTGTCAGATTGCAGAATTAAATTTGTGAAGACATTAAGTTCAATACAATAACGCGTTCAGAGTGCTGTTGGGGCTACCTCGATACTGAAGCGCTTCAGGGATGTTCGCTGCAGCTAATGTTGATTGTTTTTACGCCCTCATGAGAAAAAGGTGCGAAGGTCTTTGGTGCGAAGGGTGCGAGGGAGTGCCAACAGCATTCTTGACATGATACCCAGTAGACTGGATTGCATATTATACATGAATCGTTGCTGTGCCGTTGCAAACGGAATGGTACGGCAATGACCCGTGTGTATATATTTTATTATATACTTAAAGCTAAAAACCAAATTGAATCTTTAGTAACTCGAATAAAGAATATTATTATTATTAAGACAAAAGTGGTCTGAATTACTCTTATTTTATCTCTGTATTTATATACAGCAGAAGGCTGTATGGTACCCATGTTTATTTGAACTTAATAAATTCATGGATTGGACATACCTCAGGGCAACTGTACGTATGATTTGATTAAAGCTCTCTGAATATTTGTGAATTGCATGATCTGCAGTGGGACGATGTTAACCACGACAACGAGGATAAAGGTGATGACAAAAATGCTATATTTGCGAAATGATAATAATGATAGCATCAATGTATTTGTAGTTTCCACGCTGATTAAAATTAATTGTCACAAGTCTACCGCATCCAAGCAAGTTAATAATTTGATATCGTTCGATACACGATCAAAGGTTGCTAGGGGTGGGGTATATAAGCATGTCATTGTCTCAGGGGGTGGAAATCGTTAAATATATATTTAAAAGCAATTTTTGTTGAACCATTTCTTAATTTTGTTTTCTAATGTTTACGCAAATTCAAAAAGCAAAAAGTGTGTGTGTGTGTGTGTGTGTGTGTGTGTGTGTGTGTGTGTGTGTGTGTGTGATTTACACACTATAGAAGTAGAATACACGTTAAATGCTCAAATAGAAGCAAGTATTAAACAGTGTGCAATATACATACACACCGACATTTGCTCTTTCGCTCTTTTGTATTTGTGTCTCTTACCTGTCGTTTTTTCCGTTGCATCCGGTTTGAAATCACGATTCTAAAGAAGTTTCACTTCAAAAAGTTACAGATTTTTGTCGCGGTTTTAGAACCAGGGTCACGAGAGGACTGTGGTTTTAGATGTCCTAATGTTACAAAGATAAAGACACCCTCGGTGTATCAATATTTTGTTTAGGGTCTGTTTCACAATGTACCAGTAAAGATACCTGTAGTGTTTGTAGATAGTGTATAACTATATAAATAGTTATAGTCACGATCTCGGGCGCTCGGTACGGGTGGGACGCACGTCACTACAGCGAGAGCCATGGGCGAGAGCGGACGTGCGCCTGCGACCAACAAGTATCGTGTGTTGTCGAGCCCGTGTAATTGTGGTATCGGTGATGTTCACGGAGTATACTACAATTCCGATAGCTTTATAACATGTAAATTACTTGATAGATGAATCTTCTAGTTAGTCTTGATTGTGTTTTATCGTCTTACGTGTTTTATTTGGCAGATCGCTGTTTAGAAATTGGAAGTATTAAATTTAATTTAATGCCGAGCTTTGTCGTGACGTTGATTTTGAAGTTAAAATGGATTTTTCTAAATTTACAAGCGCACCTTTTACCCGATCATCACTCACACCACACCGGTGAAGGGAAACAACGTAAGGAAACCTGCACGCCTAATGAGATTGACAGTATTTGAAGGTGTGAAGTTCACCAACTCGGATTAGGCCAGCGCATCGGTGTACTATGGCCCAATACACCTTCTCGCCTAAATTCAAGGAGACCCATGCTTACCGCATTTTTGTTTTTTGAGGTCCCAGGTTTGTCCTGCGATCATGGCAGTTGAAACAATGCCAAAATATCGGGATCTCAATAAAACTATAAACGCGGTAAGCACTCAAACAATTATATACTAGGGGCGATCAAAAAGTAATGATAAACAGGTATTTTTAAAGAAGATAAAAATAAAAAAAAAATGTTTTTTACTTCCTCAGTCCCTCATGACTTCCCAGCTAAAAAATTGTATAAATAGGACGTCATTTGCAGGAGCTACATTCATTTGAATACCAGCAGTCGGAGCGACAACACGAAAATGGAGAAACACAAAGTGAGATGCGTCATCAAGTACCTCTGTTTGAAAAAAATGTCTACCAAAGAGATACACGCTGATTTGGTGGAGACATTAGGGGACTCTGCTCCTCCATATTCTACGGTGGCACGGTGGTGCAAAGAGTTTAAGCTGGGTAGAAGGACCACAGAAGATGAACATTGCGAGGGACGCCCAACCTCGTCCCTCACTGAGGAAAACGTGAAAAAAGTCGAAGAAATCGTATTAGCAGACCGAAGAGTAACCGTCAGACATTTAGCTGAGGTCACAGGGATCTCATATGGCAGCATTCAAAGCATTTTGACCAGCAAAATGAATATGTAAAAGGTCTCCGCTCGTTGGGTACCGCGAATGTTAACGGACGAACAAAAGCAAAAGCGAGTTGACATTTCAAGAGCCAATCTTGCAAAGTTCCAGGCTGACAAAGAAAATTTTTTGTCTCGATTTGTGACCATGGACGAAACATGGATTCATCATTTTGATCCTGAGACCAAACAACAATCGATGACTTGGAAAAGGCCATCCTCACCGACGCCGAAGAAGTTCAGAGTTTCAAGCTCGGCGGGCAAGGTTATGGCGTCCGTTTTCTGGGATGCTGAGGGAATCATAATGGTTGATTACCTGGAAAAGGGAGCTACTATAACGGGCTCCTACTACGCTGATCAAATAAGACGACTACGAGAAGCCATAAAGGAAAAAAGACGCGGCAAACTCCGAGCGAAAGTCCTGTTTCATCAGGACAACGCTCCTGCACACAAAGCCGAAGTTGCGATGGCTGCCATTCGAGAAGTGGGCTTCGAACTGGTCGAACACCCGCCCTATTCTCCAGATTTAGCCCCCAGCGACTTTCATTTGTTTCCTCGGCTCAAGGAACACCTCAGGGGCAAGAAATTTGACGATGATAGCGAGGTGATGGCTGCTGTAGAGGCATTTTGGGAGAGCTCTGATAAAGATTTTTTTTTAAAGGGTATTTTAGGTTTAGAGAAACGTTGGACTAAATGTATCGACTTGTTAGGAGACTACGTAGAAAAATAAATTAAATTTAAATTAGAATCGTTGTTTTATTATATTCATTATCATTACTTTTTGATCGCCCCTCGTATTTAAGTATTATATCAAAATCATCAAAACGGACATTTGTTAATATGTAACTTTGATCTCCAAATTATATTTGGAACAGAGATTTTAATTATCGAATTAGGAGCTATTACTAAAACAAATATACGTCATTTTACCCAATTATTTGCAATTAGGATGTTTCGTTCGCGTTACAAATAATCATGTTGTAAATATGATTTTACGGCTTTAGATAACCCGTGATAAATTATAGTATTTAATATTTAATGGTGCGATTAAATGCTTTAGGTTGAATTTATTATGAAATTACTGTTAATATCTTGCGTATGATTGGGTTGCTTAAAATATAAATAGACTAGCTGTTGTCCGCGGCTTCGCTTTTAATGTATCGAACGAAAATATATGTACAAACTACAAAGTATTATGATGATCGGTTGAGTAGTTTTCGCGTGAAAGCGTAACAAACATCCATACTTTCACATATTTTATAATTAAGAATATTATTCAACAATAACACTACGTTAATCTAGCGATGATAAGCTTTAAAATACATAATATTATATACACATGTATGTATAGCATGACCCAGTGCTCATATTTATAATATTCGTCTTACAAATTGTGTATATATGGCTGGATTCGAAGCTGCTACCGTGTAACGTGTCCAGTAGCATGACCACTCGACCAGCTGGATGTCTAAATATAAGTAAACTACACTATAACATTCATATTACATGCATAAAGCAAGTAGCTTATTACTTAATTATATATTGTCTATATCCAGCAGTCAAAGATAGGGTGATGATGATGATGAATGTCAAAATTATTTATCTTACCGGTTTATCATAATATACCGGTTTATAGCTCGACATGATTTGTCAATGACTTTCACCTTTACGATTTAATAAAACATATTTGGATCGTTGCACATGTAGTTTCCGTGGTGTAGCGGTTATCACATCTGCCTAACACGCAGAAGGCCCCCGGTTCGATCCCGGGCGGAAACATAGTTTTGTAAAAATATAATATTACTAGCTGTTGCCCGCGGCTTCGCCCGCGTTAGCAAACAAATCCCTTTTTTAATAGAAAGTATCCTGTGTTACTTCTTGTACCTCCCAGAATATAATTATGTAGGTACAAAGCTTCGTGATGATTCGTCAAGTTGTTTTTGCGTGTAAACTTTCACATTTATAATATTACAAGCCACGCCCCGCAGTTTCACCCGCGTACTTTCTATTCCTGTGGGAGTAGCCTATGTGTTAATAATATGATGTATAAGCTATATTATTGTAAAGTTTCATTAAAATCCATTCAGTAGTTTTTCCGTGAAAGAGTAACGAACATCCATACTTACAAACATTCACATTTATAATATTACAAGCCACGCCCTGCAGTTTCACCCGCGTACTTTCTATTCCTGTGGGAGTAGCCTATGTGTTAATATGATGTATAAGCTATATTATTGTAAAGTTTCATTAAAATCCATTCAGTAGTTTTTCCGTGAAAGAGTAACGAACATCCATACTTACAAACTTTCACATTTATAATATTACAAGCCACGCCCCGCAGTTTCACCCGCGTACGTTCCATTCCTGTGGGAGTAGCCTATGTGTTAATATGATGTATAAGCTATATTATTGTAAAGTTTCATTAAAATCCATTCAGTAGTTTTTCCGTGAAAGAGTAACGAACATCCATACTTACAAACTTTCACATTTATAATATTACAAGCCACGCCCCGCAGTTTCACCCGCGTACTTTCCATTCCTGTGGGAGTAGCCTATGTGTTAATATGATGTATAAGCTATATTATTGTAAAGTTTCATTAAAATCCATTCAGTAGTTTTTCCGTGAAAGAGTAACAAACATCCATACTTATGCTTATAATATGTATTAGTTGGAAGCAGGATATTGTTGGGTACTTAATTTTATTGGAACGAAGTTCCTTACGGCCGGCTTGGAGGGGATAGGGATTTTGCTGCGCGACCGAACTGAAAAAAATATGATAGTAAAACCGTAAGAAAAAGTGCGTGGAATAAAAAGCGTTAAATGACACGTGCGCAGGTGCGACAGTCGCATACGCAAGCGAGTAGTGTATAATACCTTTCTTTTTAGCCGAAAGGAACTTCGTTCCTACCTGGTGTCCCACGACACCACATTTCTTTTTTTTACCTTCTCATTCCTCTGTCTCTTCCATTACGGACTGGAGACATCATCAGCAGTCCACGAACTTCCACCAGTCCACTTCTAGCAAGTAAGGTATAGGACCTTCCACCCGTTCACCCGGCACAGATGATGGAATAAAGATAGAAGGTAAAACACTATGGAGTAAGCAAGCGCGATTCACATTCGCGCTAAGGGTTTAATATTATATTTTTTGCAATATCACAACAAATTGACGGTTTTCAGATTTTCTTGTACTGAAGCTGTGAGATCTATCCTGGTGGTAAGTAAGTCAGTGGGAAATAATAGACTAGCAGCGAGGTAATCTTATATGGCACCGTTTTGTCATTTTAAATAAAAGGCTCCTAAGAAAAAAATATTTTGATGATTAGGTAGGTCATTTTTTCCAAACCGTAAATATTTTGTCACTTTAAGTCTAATGACGGATCTATTTTATTATCCTTAAAACCAAATTTTAGAGATTTCAAATTAACTTTAAAGATAATTAATTTATCCTTCCTTAATTCGAAATAAAATTGCCGGGCTAATAATGGACGTTCATAAATTGTGATCCCGGCAATAAATAAGGACCAGCGCACACCCTCGTCTCGTATCAACTTACACAAACATGTCGGTTTCGGGAACCGTGGCCGCAAATTGCTGTGGAACTGCCGGGATTTTTAATTATCATCATCAGCGGGATTTTAGCCATAGTTATATAATAATTATAAATAAATATATGCAAGCAATAATTGACTTTCAAAGACAGGGATTGCAAGCCAAAAGTGAACCTATGATCGAACCTATAGATTCATACAAAATAAATAACAGTCAGGTCTGAAGTAAGCTTGCAAGAGTTTTACGCGTTATAAAAGCGAGCACACTTTCTTTTTTATTGGAATCAAAGACTGAATCTTTGATGTCGCCTCAAAACTGCCATGATCCAAGAGTCTTAGTTAGCCATTATAAAATACAAAGCTAAGGCTGTGTCGTGTTAGGGGTGTGATTAAATATGAATAATTTTATATCTCGACATTAACCTTGTCTACTTGCTATAAATAAATATTGAATTTACACGAATCCGACTTTCTTTTTTCGACGAAAACAAAAGCCTTCAGGGGATTCGAATCCCCTGGGTGGATGGCCTAATCTGAAATTATGAGGAATAGCGAAAAGTGCAGAGTCTTGAGCTCGATTTTGATAAAAAATAAAACTGCATAATTGAATTTTTGAATCGTTATTACTGCCAGGAATCGAACCTTTTTTTAAGTGGTACTGTATTATTACAATATTCTACATCTATTGTATAGTGTCGCTAAAAAGGAGCACATTCTGGGAAGTAATGACATTCGGTAAACTTATGTTACTCCAAATAAGTTTTGATTATATGCCCCTGTATATGCCACTGTCAAACTAAAAATATTTTATAATACACTATCTATGCTAATAAAATAATTTACATCGGGAGAAAGTCCTTTTCAGGCGTCCACCTGCATCGTTACCGCCATTCTTGTTATCTCTTCCATGAAAAAGTAAAGAGATCTGTAAGAAGGGCAGGATTGTTTAATTACCAGCACACTTAACATCTTATGCCTTAGGATAGAAGACACGAATGAGTACAGTATAACACATGTAATTTAAAAAGAGGTAGTGCCATGCATACAGCCGAATCGGGCCGGCTCAAACGGGGTGGTACCTCTCGCTCACATAATACCGGCATAAACGTAACTGCCACAGCTATGATGTCACGTGTCGCGTAGTTTGTGAGTTTCCTGGCCCGTTGGGGGGATAGGGAAAAGGAGGGCAACGCATCTGCTTAACCTTATGTGGATGTTTATGAGCGTCGATAGTCGCAAGGCTTCGACTGTTCCTTCGTTCCTATGCTATTAAAAAAACTCTAGGTGAAAGAAATAGATGAACGAAATAGATGAAAGAAGTTAAATAAAATTGTTTTTGGTTACGGGTGACGCTAACCTCTTAGCATCCAGTGGCAATTCTGCCAGTTTACCCATTCTAGTAATTAAAAATTCTATTCTATTGTAGGCTATTCCCAGGTGAACTGGTTCATATATCCGTTATTCCTAACACAAAGATATTTGCTATTTTAAGTCTCCAATCCCAGTAAAGCAGGCGCTACGTATTACGAGAAAGCAAAGAAAAGCATTACCATTTTTATAGCGGTGTGTCTGAGAATTATGCAGATTGTTGTCTGTTACGAGCAAAGAACACTATTCGGGGGGAAAGCGATACAAGGTAAGGTATTTTTTTAATAAATTTCCCCAAGCAATATTCTCGTGCGTTTTTATAGATATTTGAAAGACGGGCTTACATAGTATTAGTGTGAACGCTGGTTTAATAAAAGGTTAATGCTCTTTGTTTATATTGTAAGAGCTAAAACGTGTTTTTTGTTTCCAGTCGTGGAAAACATTGATTTAGAATTTTGATTCTAATATCGCAAATCTAATAGTCCTAATAAGTCCTTATAGTCCAAGCGTATGTTTATAAGTAGGTTTACTACTCCTTATATAATAAACTAGCTGTTACCCGCAGCTTCGCCCGCGTGAACTTAGGTTTACGGATTTATCATGTCTGATGATGATCATTTTCTATTTTAATAATTACTAAGTTTTTGTATTAAAATGAATATATGTTATCTTGAACATAAAGACATATATCCCTTAGCAGATTTTCTGTAGGCATATAATACTATTATTATATATTCCACCATACGTTGATCATAATATTATTACGTCTATCAGAGTTGATACACTACGGCCTTAGACAGGCCCGCGCCCGTTCGTATCACAGCAACACGATTTATTTTCTTCTGCATTATTTTGATTTTGCCATATCTCCTAAAGTATTCATTTAATTTGCATGATGTAAAGGGCAAAAATAATCTTCATAAAATGCACATGCTAATTAACTGATTTAAAATGATAAGGATTCATACCGTATTTGTGTAAATAACTTTCAAATTATCACGTTATAATTGCCCATTTTTTTAAGTATTAAATGGATATAGTATGATATCCCTAAGAGATAGACATATGCCATCGCGGACTTTTTTGTAGACCTATTTAAGATACACAATTCCACCATACATTATTTTGTTATATCTCAAAGGGTTTAGGCAGCGTTTTCGTTGAAAACTCCCAAGCGGCCTATTTTTTCCCGACACCTTCAACAATTATTGTTACATCTTAGCCAATGTATATAAAAACTTAATAAATTATATACATAAACCTTCCTCTTGAATTGTCCTATCTATTAAAAAAAACCGCATCAAAATCCGTTGCATAGTTTTAAAGATTTAAGCATACAAAGGGATATAGGGACAGAAAAAGCGACTTTGTTTTATAATATGTAGTGATGCGAAAGTTTGGAGGTATGGATGTTTGTTGCTCTTTCACGTAAAAAGTACTGAATGGATTTTAATGAAACGTTACAATAATAGCTTATACATTAGAATACAAAGAAAATAGACACAAATAACATAAAAACATAGAACACATAGGTCATAATTTATCCACGTACTCCCACGGGAACGGAAAGTACGCGGGTGAAACCGCGGGGCGTTGCTAGTTAGGATATAAATAATAACATTTTAATTATTTATTGTTTTAAAACATTTTTAATAAATTATTTATGAAATTTAAATTTGTAATACTACTACTAATTTAAAATATCGTATTGTAAGTGTACGGTGGCGATACGCGAGTTACACGATTTTTTTCTCATCCCAAAATTTCTTGCGCCTGAAGAAGTTTAGGCTTAAAAATATATTTATTATCTTTTAATATCTATAAAACATAAGATACATTCGGAGAGTTGGTATATTTATCTTTTAATATCTATAAAATTATGTTTTATTCACACATTCAGAGAGTTGATCGGCTAACAATTAGTTGGGACAACGTTCTCCGTGTCGCCTATCCCAGTTGTTAACTCCGGAAGAGCGACTTCCCATTGAAATGGGCTAATTTGTAGTAAAAGTAATATCTTTTAACCATATTTAAACAGCCCATTTAAATAAACACTTCCCTAAAATACCCTGTAAAGCATTTTATTGGTAACACGAGACGGATTCTTATCGTTTGAAAGAATAAACAATAAACCAACCACTAGTGTCACAGAACAGCACAGAGGAAGCAATAATCGTAAAGTGCAGGGAATATTTCCGCTTTGGTGCCTGAATAAGGGTATTCGCATACTTTTATTGCTTTCACAATGAAATTTGATTTACATGTTGCATTTGTATTATATTATTATGTCAATTATAATATGTTACGTATTTTATTGGTCAAATTTAATACGTTTACTCACGAGCATAGCATGACCCATAAATATTTTACAGTAACGTTCTTTAAACACTATTTTCAAAAGGAGTTTTTTAACATTCGAAAAGTTGTTTAAAATATTTTGTTTCGCAGATTTCTATGATAGTTCCCCAGCTATAGACAACGCACCTGAAAATATTTTTCACGTTCGCTGCGCTCATTTCTTATAGTTTTGATAAGATAGATCACTCTACTTCCGTGAGCAAAAAAAGAGACAAAAGATAGTGGCGAATGCGGTATAAGCCCCAAAATTATAAATCAATTATATAATATAAACTACCCCAGCAATTACCATTATTTTTCCCAATTCTCTATATGTATAAGCAGTTCATGGTTTCTGAAAACTTCGAAGCTGTTATTAATTTGTTTCCATTTGTTTGAAATACAATCGCGTTCTCCTATTCCAGTACGTTGGAATGATGATAAATAACATACTTAAATATTATTAACAAATAAAATATAATAAAAAATTAAAAAAATATAAAGCTAAAAAAAATTTTTAGTAGTGAACATTTTGATGGCTCGTTTTAAATAGTTTTGTTACATTTGTTAGTACTGATCTCTTGGAAAACTTACAAAAAATTTTGTTATTCAGTTATAGAAATGAATTTGAAATTTATGGATAGCAGTTTATCAGAGATCATTGGAACTGTACATTATTAGTATATTTTACATGTTTATTTTATTTTAAGTGCTAAAATGTTTTTAGAGTCATAAGTTTTTACGCAAAGCTGATTTATGCAAAATAACCAGTAAAATTATAGCCATGCATGTTGTTTATACCATTCTTCTCATTGTAATAAAAATGTTTAAAAACAAATTCAAAAATTGTTTGCGCTTGCCTGTACATCGAAATTTTATGCAATGCTTTGTAAGGATTTGAGTAGCATCCAAGTGGTAAATAATAAATGCCAGCGTAATGAGTCGTAGCTTTGCCTTCAGCCTTTTTGCCTGTTCTTTTAAAACCGAAACAAACGAAATAATCTACAAAAGCATGGCGGAAGGAAAAACATTATAGGCATTTATTAAGCTTTTACGTATAAAATAATATTATTGTATGCGAATTAATAATTATTCTTTGTTCCTATGTGAACTTTGCGATTTCATCGTTGCGTTACCGGGTTTCAGTAAATATTAACCAAAAATTATAAATTAGGTAGAGAAGAAAATCTTTTTTGATAATCAATTAATAATAACAAAAAATATTAATGCCTATATTATAAGAGTTGGTCGCAGCTAGAAGACCGCGATAAATAATGTAAAGCAAGCTTATGCCCAGCAGTGGGATCTGATAAGCCAATTCAAATAAATAAGATTAAGTGCACAATTAGCATTGGATGCGAGTAGCGAGAGATCGGTCGTCGGAGGTCTATGTTCAGCAGTGGACGGAAAAAGGCTGATGATGATGATGATGTACTAGTGCAAATATTATGTATCTTTATCAAGTTATATTTTTTAAAATATTTATGCCACTAATGGCTGGTGCAGTATCTAGTTTACGAAACCCTTATATTAAAACCTTCAGACTTAAAAACCTACATGGCATTTACCACTGATATAAAACATGAAATTTGGCAAGAGTAGGTTCTTGCCAAGGTTTTCGTTACAAAACTAAAGTAAAACATTTGAAAACCCTTAAAATGTTGTGATTTATTTGTGCTTGTGTACTTTATTTTAATGAAACAAATAGTCTGAGTGCGCTTGTCAGAATCTCTGATATTTGTTTAAAGTTTGCTCAGGTCAGTCTAGGTTAGAGTTCCAATTCCTCACATGTCGATTTTCCTCGTCCATTTTGAGTATATATCGGATGATGATAACATTTACGTTCCGTTGTATCTGATAACATGAATATGCAGTGGAGCGCTGCACCAACAATCCTGTCCTGCATACTTTAGTGTCCACTATAGTTTAGAGATAGAATTTGTGTCTAAAATCTCTAAACAATAAATATTCATCATCATTATAAACATTATCATAATCATCATCATTATTATTATCATCATCGTCATCGTCATAATTATCATCACCGTCATCATTGTTATCGTCGTCATCGTCATCGTCATAATTATCATCACCGTCATCATTGTTATCGTCATCATCGTCATCGTCATAATTATCATCACCGTCATCATTGTTATCGTCGTCATCGTCATCGTCATCGTCATAATTATCATCACCGTCATCATTGTTATCGTCGTCATCGTCATCGTCATAATTATCATCACCGTCATCATTGTTATCGTCATCATCGTCATCGTCATAATTATCATCACCGTCATCATTGTTATCGTCGTCATCGTCATCGTCATAATTATCATCACCGTCATCATTGTTATCGTCGTCATCGTCATCGTCATAATTATCATCACCGTCATCATTGTTATCGTCATCATCGTCATCGTCATAATTATCATCACCGTCATAATTGTTATCGTCGTCATCGTCATCGTCATAATCATCATCACCGTCATCATTGTTATCGTCGTCATCGTCATCGTCATAATCATCATCACGGTCACCATTGTCATCGCCAACGTCGTTGTCATCGTCATCGTCTAATCTTCATCACCACCATCATAAATATATATATTTTTATGCCACTTCGTTTTATAATCTAGACCTGTAGCTAAGCATAAGCTATTTTTTATATTACGGGTACACGGAAATAAATTTAAGAAAAAATATTCGTTACGGTTACGGCCTGTTATATTCTTTACAATCAAACTGCTTTAGTGCTTTTTTTATTTCTAGTCTGAAAATAAAACAAGTAAATAAAACTTCCTCCACAAAACATTGATCTTCTATTATCTAGTAGTGTGTAGTGTAAGTAGTGGCCTTCATATGTGCTTTATCGGACTTGAGATGAGCCGGTTGGCTTCACCATTGGATGAAGATACATGGGGGGGTTGCCTTTGCTTTGTTGGCTTCAAGACGTCGGGTTTGATCCTATGGCAGGTCCATGCCACACCATCGTCGGATGAAATCATCAAAATCTATCTAACAATCTATCTAACAATAGACTATTACAACCATATCATTCAGCTTCAGGCTTTGCTGTATTCAGTAGAAAAGCTAATACGAAGGATACGTTGTATGATGCACTTCTCTATATGGTATATGATATGAAGATTTGCTGTGTTTCAGAAAATAAAGATCGGACTACGACATAATTTATACGAGCAAATTATTTTTACACTAGTAGCGCCCCGCGGTTTTACCAACGTACTTCCCATTCCCGTGGGAGTAAGGTGATAAGTGATAGCTTATGCGTTATTTCGATTTATAAGCTACGTCACTGCAAAGTTTCATAAAAATCCATTCAGTAGTTTTTACGTGACAGAGCAACAAACATCCATACTTACATAGTTTCGCGCTTATAATATTAGCAGGATCATAAGATATGCAATGAGAAGAATCATTGCGTTGCGTACGGTCACGTATACTCATTATGTTAACGTGGCCAATTTGCTCATCCAGCCAATATGAAAATACACCTAATTTAAGAGAGTCAAATAAAATAATATATAAAGCTACTAATTCATTCACAACACAGTGAGACTTTCGCGACACAAACAAACTAATAACAGTACTACTTCTATTCTATAATTAAATCCACAGCAACTGCCATTTTCAATAACTAAAATGTATCAAAATTAACTCTATTCCTATGAAAATGAGTCGATTTTGAAATAGCATTTATAGCCTGTAAGGGTTGTGTAAGGGGTGAGAAAATAGCATTTGTTTGTTAAGACTCCATATTTGCTACAAAGGAAATTGCTAGACTTTTGTTTTATGTAAGTCCTAATGTGATGTAATTTTGTATTCCTTACGTTAACTAGTATTATAGGTATTTATAATTTTGTGCGATTAAAAATATAGGTTTGAATTTATTTATGACTACTTGTAATAGGGATGTTGACACATGTTACAAATTCAAGTAAAGTTATGTTTTACATATTAAATACAGTATTTGAAAACCTAAAATAACATTTTAAAAGTCTAATTATTCGTCTTAAAATTTAGAAAATTAATTTAAAATGCGTTATTTATCATGCATTATCACGTGACTGTAAACGCCAATAAGACGATGACGTCACTAAACATTGAGCTAAGTACAAACTCACCTAACATAGCGCGAGCTCTGAATGCGGTGTATGACGTAATGACGCTTGGAGCGTTTTAACGGCAATTTTAAAAACTATGTTTCTTTATTTAATTTTTTGTTAAAATTGGACATATTTCTTTACGAAAGTTTTTTTTCGTGTTTGTCTATAGTATATCTATCATATAAAATCAATTAAAAAAATTAGTCAACATCCCTATTGATAAACAATTTTGCTAATATAGGGGAAAAAAGCAGAACTGATGCAAAATGTACGTGCATACTTGTATAATATTAATTAAATAAATTGCTTAAAACCGTAACCTTTACATGACGAGAAATTCGTGGAAAATAATGCAATCAAGCTCGATGTAATGATGTTACAAAAATTGTAAATGTCCCATCGTAAACAATTTTAGTGTTAAAAAGAAGCGCGTAAATTAAAAAAAACACGAAGTAAGAATCTGTTTCAACGCGACGCTTTTAAAACGCTCGTGCGAACGGGGCCTTATTTATGGCAAAATTGTTGTTTTATTATATTATGTTAGACTGTTGTTTAGTAATCGTAATATTATAATTGTTAGTAGTCACATTCAGACGTTAGTGCGGCACAGCGCATTCGTCCCACCCGTAAATAGTAATAATTCAAACATTTGGACCCACTCACAGACAGACAAATCACCAATGAACAGTATTAATAGGTTTAACAAGGAGTTATTAGTGCATATTTTACTCTAGGACGCTCGTAGTATATTAAAATCAGTTTCAATGAATTACACATACATTTCGCATCGTTAATATTTCGTTAATGTTCTAATTTATAGGGCTTTATTTGTGTATTAGCCCTTTATTATAGAATGTCGGTAAAATTTTTCCATATTGGTTATATTATTGGTCCTCCGAAGAGTTTCCAAAATACGGCATATAAAAATCTTGATAAAATCCGTAACAATTTGTTAAATATTATCTTTTTATTACCTTTGGATATTATGTAGACTATTCTGGATTATTTTGATTTAAAACTAACTTCTCGATAAGCTAAAGCCTAGAGTACTTGAAATTTTGGCTATAGCTCCAAAGTAGATGACAATGCATAAAAAATACAAATAAATATACTTTTTGTCCATTAAAATTGTTGTCCATGAAGTACTACTAATGAAGGGATCATTTTAATACCTAGAGCAAATGCTGATGATGGAACACGATTCTAATCTCACCGGACACGAGAGCAATAGAAACTAATAGAGACAAGCTCTCCACGTATGGAGAGGTAAAGGAGATTCCACTTAAGGCACTCGTCGGAGCGCCCATGCGTTATATTGTACAGTTAGCTGGATATACGTGTGATTGTTTTGCGTATTTGATTATCAACCAATAGTGGAGCGAGCGACGATGGTCCAGTGGTGGATGGAATCGGCCTTTTATGCGAGAGCTTCCGGGTTCGATCCTGACACCCCCGAGTGTGCCTTGAAATGGGTTTTTCTAAATTTCTAAGTGCACACACGAGATCATCGTTCGCTCACCCGTGAAGGAAAACATCGTGAGGAAACCTGCATGCCTGATGAGATTGAAGGTCTTTGAAGGTACGTGAAGTTTACCAACCCGCACTGGGCCAGCGCGGTGAACTATTAGCCCATTACCCTCCTCGCCTGATTTCGAGGAGGAGACCCGTGCCCAGCAGTGGGACATAAAGGGTTGATACTTTACTTTTACTTTACAATAGTGGAGGGAAATCTAATATTCTTTCCTAAAGGGCTTCTCTAAAAGATCTTAACGTTGTGATTCTGTTGTCGATCTGTCTGTCTATCAAATCGAAACCTAACACATGGCATTATGCTCAGTGAGATAAGGTTAACAATTGCCATTACCATGCAGTAAATAATCCGAAACCTCAGACATGTGAAGACTAAATAAACCGCGATCAATTTTATTAAAATTGCATGAACAAAATTTGCATGACAAAAAATACAATGAAATTAGATATTTGTTGTTATTTAAACAACAAATCTTCAAATCAACATTAATAATCACTAACGCCTGGTTTCTGAAATGTTGGTCAAAGTTGGTCGGCTAAGAACAACTTTTAATGGCGGTTAATATACGATTCTAGAGTCTTAGACAGCGTTTCACTGTAGTGGCTATGTCAACTGACCGGCTGATCAAATTAAGTAATTTAACCATGTTTCTAGCACTCATTTGACACTTGACAAGGGATTTGATAGCTGATTTGTTAATTTTTCCGTTGATAAGCCTTTCGGAAACCGCATGTCAATGTCACACACCACGACAAACCACGTATTAGGACTCGGCTACACCGCGGGGCGTGGACAGGTAAAGCACGTTTGTCAAGTTTCATTTGAAAGTTTCGCAAGAAAATGTATGTGATTGTCAACAGCTCACGGACACGCTATGCATTAATTGACATATTCTTACTAGCATGTATACCGCTGTGGAGCGGCCTTGTATCAAATAGATTATGCATAGGATTAATATTTTTTATTAGTAGCGACGATGGTGCAGCGGTGCGTGGACTCGGACTATTATGCGACGGTTCCGGGTTCGATCCTGACCCGTCCGTGTGTACCTTGAAATGGGTTTTTCTAAATTTCTAAGTGCACACACGAGATCATCGTTCGCTTACCGGGGAAAGAAAACATCGTGAGGAAACCCGCATGCCTGATGAGATTGAAAGTCATTGAAGGTATCTGAAGTTCACCAACCCGCACTGGGCCAGCGCACCGGTGAACTATGGCCCATTACCCTCCTCGCCTGATTTCGAGGAGGAGACCCGTGCCCAGCAGTGGGACATAAAGGGTTGATACTTTACTTTTAAAAATTTTGTGGTGAGTTAGAAATGAAAGACAAAAACTAGTTACGAAAGTATTGATGACATTGGAAGTATATGACATTAAAATAAAACTTCTTGGTGTCTATTTCAAAAATAGAATACACAATTATAATTTTATGGAAATTTCGCAAGGACGAAAACAACTGTTAGAAGGCATTTAAGTCTGGTTAATAAATAGGTTTTAAGAGTAGTTAATGCCTTTTTGTTGACAAAGGTAGTTTCGCGACAAATTTTAACATGATTTATTTTGTGATGATGATGATGATTTTCGTGATGGAACTCTTTATTAGAAATGGCAATGGGCATCAGATTCAGACGATAGAGCCGGCCGTTTTGGCGTTTATTAAAAGATATCTGATCTACATCCAGTAAGTTGGACAGAGGATGTGAATAAGTGAGGTGAATAGTAATTTATTCACTAATTAGTCTATAATAGAGCCTTGATATTTTAAATGAAATATATGCGGTAATAATATTATATCTAGGCCACTTTAACTTTAGATAAATATGTAATAATATTATATATAAGCATATCAAGTTTCCGTGGTGTAGCGGTTATCACATCTGCCTAACACGCAGAAGGCCCCCGGTTCGATCCCGGGCGGAAACATAGTTTTTGCGTTTTTTCTATTACTTATCTGAAAATATAATAAATATAGTTTATAAATGTATTGGTTTACTTTCATACGATATTCTCTGTGGATTGTATGAATATGAATTTCGATTTTATTCGATATTATAATATGATTTTTAGATAGGTCCGCGTTGGATGCGAGTAGCGAGGGATCGGTCGTCTTGGCGTTCATTGAGGGAGGCCTATGTTCAGCAGTGGACGGATAAAGGCTGATGATGATGATGGTGTACTGTGTTTCTCAACTTCGATTAAGGTTTACCTACAAGTCTAGTCAAGATATTTTAATAGATCAAATCTACTGTCTGTCGGTACCGCTTTGTTTGATATTTAAGGGCCTGTTTCACAATCTCCAGTTAAGTGCCCAATAGGTTTTCGGCAACATATTTGACAGATACTCCATACTCTATCTGTCAAATATCTGTCAAATATGTTGCCGATAGCCTATTGGGAACTTAACTGGACATTGTGAAACAGGCCCTAAAAGTAACTAATTTCAAATACAACAAATTTTCGATATTAAACCTATGTAATGATCGAGTATGCTTAATTAACATGGTTTCCAATTACGATTAATTATTAACAAAACAATAATAATATTACACTATTAAAATTAATTACATTAGCGTCATCCCGGTGATCCGATTTAACGAGTTGAGTGTGAAAAGAGTAATTTAGATTAAATTTATTGATCGAGTCCCAAATCAATTTAAAATGAAACCGTACACGAGCAAACTGTGACAAGTTTAAAGATTTCTCTCTTATATTCTCTCTTATATATTTCTCTTATATTATTATCCAGCTAATATTATCAAAGTTTGTATGGATGTTTGTTACTCTTTCACGCAAAAACTACTAAATAGGTTTTAATCAACCTTTAAAATAATAGAGTTATAATGTTATATAATAATAGCTAATTATCCCATACTCACGTGAAAGCGGTAGTAAGGAGGTGAAATCGCTAAACCTTGTTAGTGATTGTATATTTATATTATAAACTAGAACCTGCACCGTCTTCTTAAAAATCAAATCAACGTTATGTATCATGCCTTTGCTGGTCCCTTATTAAGGGACGAAATTTTAGAGATTTAGACCTCGCCAGAGCGCTTTTTAACCGACTTCAAAAAGGAGGAGGTTATCAATTCAATAGGTTTTTTTATGTATGTACGACGATTACGTTGCCATTTGTGATCCGATTTACGTGATTGTTCTTTACGTCTTTATTTTTTCTTTTTAAAAAGCTAATTCAATTAAATAAAATAACATTTATGTAAATACAAAAAAAAAAATCAATACTCTTGAATAGAATATCCGAGTTCCATTCAAACGGAATTAAATAAAAAATGTATATCCAATGTTTTCTCATTGCCTCCAAGTGATCGCAGCCCTGGCTTAACTCTGTACCGATCCTCCTAATTAAATTGTTTCTTTTTTTTACCACGGACAAAATGATACCTTAACTTAAGTATAATGGGGGATTTTAGGTTAATTAAAAGGCTAATTGTGTTAGTTCGAAGCTTTTGTAATTAAAAATACATTTGAGAAAAAGTTACAGGTAAGTATTAAGCTCTTGAGCTCGGTAAAAATTATACTCTTTTTTAAAGGATGAACAATTTATAAAAGTTTTGGCACAGGTACGCGTTCACACAGCCAGCGTGTTTGCGTCAAATGTTCGGACGTGAAACGCGCAGAAGCTACGTTCTACGTCTGCGCGTTTAACAATGATGAGTCTGATCTCATTTTTAATAATAAGTATGAAATTTATAACGTTTCATTAATTTTGTAATATTAACGCTCGGTTTCCAAAAGGCTGGTAAACGTTAAAATTAACAAATCAACTGTCAAATGTCTTGTTAAGTGTCAAATAGGTTGCTAAAAGCATGGTTAAATAACTTAATTTGATCAGCCTGTCAGTAGACATAGCCACTACAATGAAAAGACGCAAATTTGACTCTAGAATCGTATGTTAGCCGCCATTAACAGCCATGTTAGTTGACATACACTTTGACCATTGTTTCAGAAGCCGGGCGTTAGTTTTATTTGTAAAACTATAGTAAAAAAAAAACAAAATATAAAAATAATTATGCAAATCCGTTCGTTTCAACCAATATATACTTTTGGATCATAGCTCATGTTCTTTTAAACATGCTTTTCTTAGCCTTCAACGTATCTATAATCTATTTGGCCTCATGTGAATTACTGCTTTCACCTCTGGGCTGGAGCGCCCCAATATCCTTTAATTTGACCGCGTCCAACACCGTACAGCTCGAATCGTCGATAACAAGATTCTCTCCGATCAGCATGATTCTTTAGCGCTGCGTAGGGATGTTGGATCATTTTGAATTTGCCGTATCTACCACGGGGAGCATTCTGAGAATTTATTCGGACTAAATTATCAGAATTCTACCACTGAACTTCGCGTTAAAATTCCAAATTTCAGCTACATGACCTCGAAGTCCGCAAATCCACAACAACTTGACTTAATTTCAAATTTCACACACCACATCAAATCCATCATCAACATCTACATCAACATAACGATTTATGCGGCATCTTCTGCGACGCACCACCAATATTCAGCTTTTAACCGATACGACCTTTAAGAAAAGAGAAGTCTCATATTTCAAAGGCATGCTACGCACCAGCTATTTCCTTATGTAGCGTGTGTCAACGGTGTCGCTATCGCTAACGATCAAATAAATCAAAGGTTTGTCCCACTTCTATAAAAAAGGAACTTCAAGCTTTTTCTGCAATAACAAAATGTAAAATATAAACAACATTGTCTTTTTTTCCTTTTTTGGTTCGCACAACGTGTTTTATTTATTAAATTACATTTTACTTCTTACTTTTCCGATGTGGATGATATTATATTTAACATCTCATCGCGATAGTCAAGTGACAGTTAAACAAGTGTGAAATAAAACAAATGTATCAACATATACATTAGCATTAAAAATACTATACTAGTGACCAAGTTGGTCGCGTGTCTAAAATAGTTTAATGGACTAACTGGGTAATTGCACTAAATAGTTAAACACTTAACTGTCACGGGAAGTCATTTTACTAAACTACTAAACTTTACATAATTAGCTAGCCTAATTCAATATTCAACATAAGTGACAAAGTTCAAAAATAACTAATAATACTACTTGATGATAAATCATGATATGGTTTACGTTTGTCGATAATAAATAATATTGTACAATTAATAAATAGAAACATTTTTGTTTATAATGCGGTTCTTATTACTTTAATTGTATTAAGACTATGGCTCGTCTTAAGAATAAGTTTGTAACATTTTTCTTTAATTATATTATAAAGGTGCAGCGCCATCGCGGCGCACTTTGAGGTAGGCATGTCGATTCTTTAAAAAAAAAATCGATTTCCGATTCAATTCGAATCGAACTTAATTGAATCGATTCTAGTTTAAATCGAGCATTAAAAGATCGATTTTCGATTAATCGCGCCAATTTCAAACATGCCTTATTGCCTAAAACAAACGCCTTTAGAAAACCACTCCGAATTAATGAAAGCATTCATTATTATTACGTTATTTACACTATAATGCGTTGAAATTACGACTAAGTACTTAAATTTTGCGTCCGACAACGGCAAAAAATTAAAAAAAATTTCGATTAATCGATTTAAAATCGACATGCCTACTTTGAGGCTATCTATGCACGTATGTTAAGCTTTGCTTTACAAAAAAATGAATGTGTAGCGTGTTTGTGTATTGCAGTCAAGACAATCATATTATAATACTTGCATATTACTCTTTGCACGCTGCAGTAGGAATACGTGAGTAAATTCCTATACGCGGGAATATTGTTACAAAAAAAAAATGCGAACTATGATATGTTTTATAGTTTGTTTGTTTGCTTGTTTGTAATATGTACTACTGTATAATATTATAAACTTGAAGTGTGCTAAAAATATGCTTGCATTTAACAGTATAATAGTTATTGAGGAAAGTTCAATAAAAAACTTTTCTACAAATTAATGGACAATCATAAATTTATTTCAGACTTTTTACTATATTTTGAGTGGTAAATGGTTGAGTTCTTCATAAATATATGCGTCAGACATGATTTTTTAAATAAACTCACGTGTCATATTTCCAAGACCCACGAGTATGTAAGCCGTCATCCCCTCATTCCCTCACAAAGACCAGGAGGTGCGATTTGCCTGCCAAATTGGAAGGTAATCGGCTTATCGCCCCGGCCAATACAGATCTTATCACCTTCGAGCCAATATTACCCTGAATGGTACGGTAAATGTATGATAAAGGTGTGTTACGGGTATAAATATTACATGATTTTATACGTAATTATTAAAATGGATAACCATGGACGGAAAAGGGCTAGTATTGATGATGCTGATGATGATTAAAATTAAATCGTCGATAAGCGTGACATTATTTCTAATGCCTTAGCTAACTTAAATAATATGATGTGAGAAAAATGATGTCTAATGGACCTTGGATAAAGATACTTAATATTATGTAGACAACCATTAGCCGTTGCATGTTCAGCGGTTGACAAGGCTGATAATGATGATGATGATGATGAACTACCTGTTTCTTAATTTTGCTTATCATTTTAGTAGCTTTTAAGAATAGTCAACATGGAATGATAATCAAAAATTATCAGAAACAGTCATAATATGTCTGATAATTCGTCGCACTCAAAGTTCATCGGGTTTTGTAGGAACAACATTTAAGGCAATTTGAGTGTTGCCAACAGATATTGCGTAGCTGTTGTAATAAGATAAGTACTAAATATCGTAATCAGTTGTAATATCAGTTATAATATATCTTAGAAAACCACACTTCTAACAACTAAAAGCAACATTTTCCATTTCAAATTATAGGGGTCACACATTGAAATAACAAAACAGATTATAACGTCAATTTCTACCGTGTAAGTGTATTTCTACTAAAAACTACCAAAGCTCATGTATTCAATTAGGTTGGACGTAATCCGCTTTCGAGCGACACCGACATCGCTGAGACGGGATTCATTATGTAAATTGATATTGTTTGCCGACGCTACTGCCAGGATACATTTAAAAAAATCCAATCATTTTATTCCAGACTAAATTTTTCCTAATAAAATCTTGGAAAACTGGCAACTTCTAAATTTGAAGTCAATCTGGGGTTGATTAAAGATTTTAATTAACATTATTGCTTACTAGTAGCGCCCCGTGGCTTCACTTGCGTACTTCCCATTCCTGTGGGACAGGGATAAACTATAGCCTATCTGTTATTCTGATGTATAAGCTACATAATTGTAAAGTTTCATTAAAACCCATTTGGTAGTTTTTACGTGAAAGAGTAACAAATATCCATACTTACAAACTTTCACGTTTATGATACTAGTAAGACTAGTAAGACTAGAAAGATTAATAAGATTTTCACTATTAAAACTATTTAAAACATTTATTTTAATCACTTTATTTTTCAGTTTTATTTCACAGAGCTCGATATTGTGACATTATCTCCGAATGTCTTGTTCATGAGTCTCTCCTTAACGCAGGACTCAAGGAGGGACTTCTCAGAAACCCGAGGGGGCTTCTTGAGAGCGTATTAAGATTTGTTATTGACCGCTGTCAATCCTGGCTATAGCTAATATACTAGAGCACTAGTGGCGAGAAACAAACGTGGGCTTAGCCTGATCCTAGTAAACCTAGATTCTCTACACTACTACACTCTCTACACGGTGGGAGGGATATGCTGTACCATGCCTTTGTCTGTATGGGTACACCTAAGGTTGCCAGGTTACCAAACCTAATAGCCGGACAGACCAGCCTGCTTGGCCATTTGGGTAGGAAGACCGGACACCCTACATTATTGAGGATTTTGTCTCAGTATTAATAGGTACGACCAAAATTGTATGTATAATCAAGCCTTTTTGATTATTTGGCATCGTTCGTTTGCTAAATGTAAAAAGCCTAACCAAAGCCGGACAAGCCGGACATCGTTTCTTTTGGCCGGACACGCAACCAAAAGGCCTACCTATGTCCGGCTTTATCCGGACGCCTGGCAACGCCAGGCACACCTAAGTAGAACTTCAATTAACATGGTTATTTTTACGACTAAAACTTTTTAACCGGGATATTAAATAATGTTTTTTATCTTTATTTCGCGGGGATTTGTCGTGAATAAGATATACGAAGACAATGTCGAAATATCGAACTCCCCGAAATAAAGATTTATTACACACGGTTTTTATTTTATTTAACTATTTCTATAAGTATAAACTGGAACGAAGTCTTTAACGTGTTAAAAACAAGCCGTATGACGTACATTATTGATAAATTTAGGATCACTTGTCTTGCTTGGCAAACCATATCCTATTCCAGGAGTCTTGTCTCAACCTTACCGTCTATATCCCTAATAATCCACACAATCCCTAATCATTTCTATCCGTGAAACTGTCGGCTCAATGTACAATTAATACCCAATAAATGGATACCAAACGTCTGATCATATTGATGATATTAAAACCCATATCAATAAGTAGATTAATTATTCATCCCGTCAAAGCGTTCCGAGTATATTAATTATCTCGTGCTGAAAATTTTGTTGCTAGTTTCAATGGTTTTAATTGTCTATATAATATATAAAAAGGATTGTGTTTTATAAAACCATGGTAAAAGTGAAACTTTTTTTTACATTATAGACAGTTATCTAAATTTTTTTGGGAATAATATTGCATTATGGATATACAAATCTAAAATATGGAGCACTGACGCAAATGAGTAAGGGGGCGTCCATAAATTACGTGAGGTGTTTTTTTTAATTTTCTGTGTTTCTGCGCCGCCATTTTTGGCCTCGGCTGCTCTGACGAGCACCTTTCATTTTATCTCTACCCCGCGACATGCAACACACAGACGAAAAAGTTTGAGACGATGTTATAAAAGTTTTACTTTAACTATGAAGCGTTGTTTGTATCTAAGTAGTAAAGTACTGAAATGATTTTAATGTGAGATTCTGCGGTCTTACGATGTGACAGATTGTTAGATTGATAGATTAGAGAATTAAGACCGTATTTCGCAAATAAAAACAAACACTGGCTTAGTAGATGAAATCACTTATAAATATTATAGGAAAACCAATCTTCAAGTAACATAAAACTATATCTAAAATTATAATAAATAAAAAAGGTGTGTGTGCGATTCACACACGATAGAAGTGAAACACAAGTTAAATGCTCAAATACAAGCAAGTATTAAACAGTGTGCAAAATACATACACACCGACATATTTTGTTCTCTCGCTCTTTAGTATTTGTGTCTCTTACCTGTCGTTTTTTCAGTTGCAACCGGTTTTAAATCACAACCACTCTAAAGAAGTTTCACTTCAAAAACTAAAATTAATTATGTACAAAAGTATTAATAATAAAATATGGGTCCCAGATTGCTGTTGCTGAAAAATTAGAATTTTAAATGTTTTTGAATGCTGTCAAGTAAAATATAAAACAAAAAATATAATTTAAAAAAATAAAAATAAAAGGTACTATTTAGGGAGATAAAAATAAATAATGCTACTTATCTAACGCGCAAATATGCTTTCGTTTTTTGCGCAAGGATGTAGCGTAGCGTTGAAGAGAGCGTGGTAATTATTTTCGAATGCCTCGTCTTAAACTAGTATTACAACTATCTATAATATTGTAAAAAAGGTATAGTCAAGTCAAAGTCAAAAGTCAAAGTCAAAGTCAAAAATTTTATTCAAAATAGTACTATCCAAGTATCTTTTTGAAGGTCAATTGAGTCTACCACCGGTTCCAAAGTAAGTCCACTGTCCACTAGTCTTTTCAAATACAATATTACAAAAAATAATAATACAAACAATACATAGTACTATACTAGTATAGTACACAAGAAGAATTCAGCAAGAAACTCTGTTGGGTTGCTCCTTTCAAAACATAGTTTACAATTTTTTATAAACATACATAATTACATACATTTATTACTATAACTATACTATTAGTAAGCCTATTACCCTTATCAATCAGGTACCCTATTAATGGGCTAAACCGTTCATATTCACAGCGTCCAATCTCCGTCCACTTGTGGATTGTGGCATTTCCAGAATTCCTTCGAGATTGCGCTCGAGTGTGAGGATTTCAAGTATTTACCAAAGGAAATAGGTCCTTGAGTGCGTTTAAAGACTAAAAGGGTATTTATTAAATACTAAAAATTTAATGAGACAAAATATTTAGCAGTTACAGTAAAAATATCGGTTACAAGAGAACTGATTTTCGTGGTCATTGTTAATGTAAAGTATTCGAATCGTCAAAATGTACAAGTCTCTAAAAAGACTAGGGGAAAATCCGCATAAATTGTAACGTAAAAATGAATGAAATTCGCGTAAATAGAGTATTAAAGTACGCAAACAATTTATCATTTTTATTTTCTGTAAAATGAATATCTTAAAAATTTTCAACGATTGGGTAATAAATGCAAAAATATGTTTTACACCGACTTGGGACATTAGTGGACTTAAATAAACTTCAGGTTATTATGTTAGGCCTACTTCCTACTAATATTATAAATGTGAAAGTTTGTGAGTATGGATGTTTATTACACTTTCACGTTAAAACTACTGAATGAATTTTGATGAAACTTTACAATAATATAGCTTATACATCAGAATAACACATCCTACTAGTCCTAATAATATTATAAATGTGAAAGTTTGTGAGTATGGATGTTTGTTACTCTTTCACATGAAAACTACTGAATGAATTTTGATGAAACTTTACAATAATATAGCTTATACATCAGAATAACACATATAATTTATCCCCGTACTCCCACGGGAATAGGAATTACGCGGGTGAAACCGCGGGGCACTCCTAGTATAATACTAATAATATCAATCCTCGCTGATGCACTGGACTAATGCGGGTTGGTGAACTTTACACGCCTTCAAATCTCATCAGGTATAAGGTTTCCTCGCGATATTTTCTATCACCGGTGAGCATGCTGTCTTTTGCTTAGGGCACGAAGATATTTTAGAAAAAACATCCGGTCAGGATCGAAGCCGGGTTCCTCATTGCAGAGGCCGAGCCCAACCCACTAGATTACGTCGCACATTACGTCAATTCCATGTAATTATTATATTACGATGAACAAAATAATACACTAGAAATTATAAGGCCAACAAAAAATAAAGTCGGAAATTGAAAAAAAAATATTAATTTTTTATTCCTAATTGAATTTTTTCGAAACCATTAAGCGTTTCAAAGTTATTCCTCGTTCGATTTATTAAAATATCATTATTGATCGAAGCTCCCCTAATCAGTGGATTTCATTAGGTGTTCCCCAAATCGTTTAAGGTTTTTTTCTAAGGAATGAGCTTCGGGCACGGATTTGATACTAATTGAAGAGGGTGTGTTATTAGTTGCTAGATGATTTTAATGAAGTATTTTAGTAAAGAAAAACACGGCGAGTCAACACTGTGTCTATTTTTGCAAACTGGTAAATAAAACCTTATTTTCGTCATTATTATCAGCCTTTATCTGTTTACTACTAAACATAGTCCTTTTTTATCTTTTACGCAGGGAAATGCACTGAGGCATACCGCTGGGGAGTGGGTCTCCCCAGGCGGGTATGTGGGACTCGCTGCGCCCGAAAGATGGTAAGTGGACGCAGCTCTACCCACTAAAACCTGGCAGGTGCCAGTAATGCCCCCTTTGGTGAGGTGCCCCGGATCTGTCAGCAGCAGGACACCTCGATGAATAGTCTGTCCCTTGGCTACTACATAACAACTCCTCCCAACGTCGGAGCGGTACGATGAGGTGAGGTTCCCTTCCTCACCCCTTGCCCCCTGCTCTTTTGTCCCCTCTTCTTATAAGAGGGGATCAAAGGCCTCATTGGCTCAATTCACTTCTCCCAAGGTGTTGGGCTCACCCTGGGCTACTGAGTCCCACCGCCACGACAGGGCCTGAACCAAGGTGGGGACTAAACATAGGCCTCCCACAATGAACGCTAACAAGTCCGATCTCTAGCTACTCGCGTCAAACATGGATCGGCCACTGCGCGTATATCGTTTCCCATCTGGTTAATGAACCTAATAGACATTTGACAAACAGAGAGACCGTCTTCCACTACTCACTTACGAGCTATGCATCAATCAAACATAAACTTCGCTTCCAGCAAATAGAATATAACATATCGCATATAAAATATAAGAAATATAGAAGAGTGATATCGAATGAGCACTTTCCTGCGGCGTTTATGTGTTTTGATTTTCTAAAATGCATTCTCGCCTTCATTGTTTGAGAGCGGAGTGCAATTTCAGGCGAAGTGCATTGTATAAGTGAAGTCGAGGAGGTGTAGAACGCGCAGGAAATGCTAAAAAATGGCCACTTTTATATGTTAAGTTTGCTTTAGGAAGTTAGTGTTAAGTTTTATTTACTATCTTATAACTTGTAAGTTTTTTAATTAACATCGTTATTTTCACTTATAAAAATTCAACCGGGATATTTACCGCGTTTTTCAGTATTGCTTTTTGTTCACGAGCCCTTTGAAATAGTAAGCTTTACTATTTAAAAGTTAAGCACAACTAGATATCACGTTTGAAATGGTTTTAAGAATTACCTTCTTAAAACTTACAAAATTTTAAATACGTTTGCTAAGGATTTTGTCCTATTTAAAGATTGTCCAACGGTTTTATATCCATACAAAAATAAAACTTAAAAACAAAAATTGTTAACAAATACTTAAAATGTAAAAATACTTAAATTATTTGTAACTAGCAGCGCCCCACGGTTTCACCCGCGTATTTCCGTTCCCGTGGGAGTACGGTGATAAATTATAGCCTGTGTTATTCTGATATATAAGCTTTATTATTGTAATGTTTCGACACGCTAAGAAGAAGAAGAAGAAGAAGATTGTAATGTTTTATTGAAATCCATTCAGTAGTTTTTACGTGAAAGAGTAACAATAATAATAATAATATCTATGGACGCTTTTACACCACGTAAATCTGGTCCCGTGGTAAGTACTCGAAGAGACTTGTGTTACGGGACGACAACGGAAATACATATATTTAATACTCTTTATATTAATACTTATATTTAAGATTTTTATTATATAATACACATCCATGACCCAGGAACACAGAAACTTTTTTGTTCCCTGGCGGGATTCGAACCCGCAACCTCCGGCTTGAGCGCCAACGCGCTCACCACTGAGCCACAGAGGTCGTCGTTCAAACAAAACAAACATCCATACTTACAAACTTTCACGTTTATAATATTAGTAAGATATAAATATTATATTTTTTTATTCAAAGGACAAATCATACAAACTATGTTGTGTGATGCTGTAAGAAAATTCTTCAACCCGTATCCAGTTCACGAAAAACGATATGATGTGGGTGAAAATCTCATATCCTTTTATATGAACTCGCATGAGGTTATTATGGTAAAGCACATATTTGGGTGCGAACTAGCTCAAGTTATTCACAATCACGTCCTTATTCTGTAACTCAAATAGCTCACTAATCACTCCGTCCACTCCGTTGCCACGTACATTGATGCTATATTTAGTGTTCATAATATACTGCGAAAAACTGTTGCGGTAGGAACTGATTTTATGTATTTTGAAATTATTTATGATGATTTAAACTTTTCTAGGCTGTAAATGATATTGCCCTTTCATTTTAGTAAGTGAAACCACCTTAAATAATAATATGTTTTCACAATCGTAAGGAATGATGTAAAAACAACAATAATATTTTGGTCATCAGATATTATCACTGTACCGAACATTAACATACAATATAAATAACAATTATAAACGTATAAATTCAAAATTAAATAAATTAAAATATATCTGTGGTTTAAGTATCAATTAAAATATTAGGTCCTTACATATGAAATTGGCGTTTTGTCGTTCTGGCCACTTTGATCTCAAATATCTCCTCTTTGGTTAAGAATTCTAATTTCAAATTTATACAACTATTTACCCATGCATTTGTTTTTCGAAAACCGTAATCCATATGTTTTTTCCATCTTTGGTTTTTTTCTTTGCGTCATTCAGTTTCAAAATGGAAAACTTAAAATATCGCGTTATTTACGAGTACGAGTTGCGCCGTGGCACCAGTGCTGCAGAAACAGCTCGAAGGATTAATGATGTGTATGGCGGTGGTGTCGCGAAAGAAAACACAGTGCGTTTTTGGTTCCAACGTTTTCGTTTTGAAAATTTCGACCTGCAAAACAAGCCCCGAGGGCGGCCGGAGTCCAAGGTTGATAATGAAGAATTGAAGGCTATTGTAGAAGCGGATCCATCGCAAACCACATCTGAGTTAGCTGCAGGTTGTGGTGTTAGTGACAAAACTGTTTTAATCCACTTGAAGCAAATTGGAAAGGTGAAAAAGCTTGAAAGGTGGGTCCCTCATGAATTGAGTGAAGCAAATCGACAAACGCGTGTAGACTGCTGCGTTACATTAGACAACCGGCATAATAATGAAGGGATTTTAAATAGAATCATTACATGTGATGAAAAATGGATCTTGTACGATAATCGGAAACGCTCATCGCAATGGCTGAACCCTGGCGAACCAGCCAAATCCTGTCCCAAGCGAAAATTTACTCAAAAAAGTTACTTGTGAGTATTTGGTGGACTAGCGCCGGTGTTGTTCACTTCAGCTTTCTTAAATCTGGCTAGACGATTACGGCAGATATGTATTGTGAGCAATTGCAAACCATGATGGAAAAGCTAGCTGCTAAACAACCGAGGCTGGTCAATCGCTGTAGGCCCCTTCTGCTTCAAGACAACGCTAGACCACACACTGCACAACAGACAGTTACCAAATTAGAGGAGCTTCAATTGGAATGTCTAAGACATCCACCATACTCCCCGGACCTTGCTCCGACAGATTACCATTTTTTTCGAAATTTGGATAACTTCTTGAATGGAAAAAATTCAACTCCGATGAGGCAGTCCAAAGCGCCTTCAAAGATTTTATTGATTCCCGTCCGAATGGTTTTTTTAGTAAAGGGATCAATGAACTACCTATGAGATGGCAAAAGTGTATAAATAGCAATGGTACATACTTTGATTAAATAAATATATTACATTATGAATAAATCGACTTTAGGTTACTCCCTTACAAAACGCCAATTTCATATGTAAGGACCTAATATAATTCACGCTGAACAGTATATTTTAATGTTATATTTTATTATACTCTTTATACTAAATTGTAGAGCTTGTATTTTTCTATTTTCTTGCAGTCACACTCTGTGAATAGTGACTGTGTGTCTTGACAACGCTCGCCATTATATTAGATTTCATAAGCTCCAAGTTCACGCAAAAGAACATCGTTTAAAATCAAGGATAATTCTTGTGGCAACTGAAATTGGAGAAACATCCTAGTTTCTATAGAAATTACTTATAATGATTATAATAATATCTATGGACGCTTTTATACCACGTCAATCTAGTCCCGTGTTAAGTTTCCGAAGAACTTGTGTTACGGGTACCAGACAACGGAAATACATATATTTAATACTTTTATATTAATACATATATTTAAGATTTTTTTTATATAATACACAAATTTAATACACATCCATGACCCAGGAACAAGTAAAACTTTTTTGTTCCCTGGCGAGATTCGAACCCGCTATCTCCGGCCTGAGTGTCAACGCGCTAACCACTGAGCTACAGAGGTCGTCAAGTTTTATTACTTGAAGATAATAAAACTAGTAATAGGTATTAAAACAAATCAAAACCGAAGCTTAATATTATGTCACAAATTAAATACTCAGCTAGCACGTTCTGCGTAGATATCTACGTACCTAGACTAAATAAATAATATTAATGTGCCCTGGGTTAGTTTTGAATAACTTAGTAATATTAGGACGTCTGAAACCTCAGTTTTTCTGTGACCATGGTTGTTGCAAAATATCAGAAACGGCGAGCATCTAAAAATCTATAGAGCCGCTATAAAATCCTTTATAGTCATAATTATTGAAATTATCATTCGAATTCTAAAACAATACGAAGATATCTAGTCAAATGTGAAAATGTCTAGTCTATCACCACGTCCCCACATCTCATATAATTTGAAACAAATGGGAATGTTAGTTGAAATGCAAATTTATTCAATTAATCCGCCAGTCTGTATTGGGTGTCGCAAAGCCGTGATTGGCGTTAAGTCGTTCGAGTTGGGGTTACAGAATAGGGCTCCGATGGTAATGTATGTTTGCTTATAAGTTTACGCCTCGGAAACTTCCAAGTTTGTGTAGCGTGTATTATTAACTATTATATAAGTTATCTAATAAACTTTTTTACATGCTTTTAATACATAATATAGTATAAGAGAGTAAGTACGAGTCCTCGAAAGTACGTGAGGAGAGCTCTTTACTGCGCACAGTGTGACAGAATGTTTAAAGCGAAGAAAAGGTTTGCAAGTCACATTCGTTACAAAGGAATTCATAGCAGGGGTCGCCGTTGTCGAATACAAGGAGGACATCATCATCATCATCATCTGATCTCATATGGGGTGATAAAATTCACCCCATAAAAGACTTTGAACCTCATCAAACATGGAGGTTTCCTCACGATGTCTTCTCACCAAGGCTGCCATGCCCAAACCACAAACCCCTATATCCAACTTCAAAGATATTAACATCCTAGCTAGGTAGCTCGATTGACCGTTCATCTTCCCGAACGGGCTGTTCACTCCAGAATTCTCTTAAGCCATTCTTCACCTAGGCTACTTATGTCTCGCGTATAATTTATGTATTACCTCAATGGCTCAGTGGTTACCGCCTTGCCCAAGCTGGAGGTACCGGGTTCGGATCCCTTAAAAAGTAAAAATCTTAAATATTTGTGTAATATAAAAGTATTTCATATATTTCCGTTGTCTGGTACACGTAACATAAGTTCTTCGAGAACTTACCACGGGACTGGTTGTCGTGGTATGAAAAGCGTAAAAAAAATAGTAGCAAGCCAAATATTATGTCCCACTGCTGGGCACGGGTCTCCTCCTCGAAATCAGGCGAGCAGGGTATTGGGCCATAGTTTACTGCGCTGGCCCAATGCAGGTTGGTGAACTTCACACACCTTCACACTTTTAATCTCATCAGGCATGCAGGTTTCCTCACGATGTTTTCATTCACCGATGAGCGAGTGATGGTCAGGGTGCATTTAGAAAAGAAAACCCATTTCAAGGCACCATAGGGGCTCAGGTTCGTACCTGGACCCCATGAGGCCGAGCCTCTTACCCACTGGACCATCATCCTTCTAGAAAAAAAAGCGTCCATAGGTATTATTATAATTATCATTATATAATAATCTCTCTCTCTCTCTCTCTCTCTCTCTATTTAAGAGCTTTGCTCTTGTCGGTGGAGTATTCGCCACTCATTCCTTCTCTCCGCCAACACCTTCACCTCCTGATACGACATAACCTGTACCTTCTCCTTTATTTGTTGCATATAACTCCTTCTCGGTCTACCTTTTCCTCTTTTTCCATCAATCTTTCCCTCTATGATATTTTTTATAAGCAAGTCATGTAGTATCAGGTGACCAATCAAATTTCCTCTTCGGTTCTCAACAGTTTTAATAATATTTCTTTCTTCTTTCACTATCTCCAAAACTTTTGCGTTTGTCACCATGTCTGTCCATTTTATCCTCTCCATCCTTCTCCAGCACCACATTTCGAAGGCTTTTAATCTTTAATAATATGTATAAGGGACGTTATATCAAAAAAAAAGTATTAGATAGGTTGGTCCTCAATTGAATTTTTCAGAAAAAGTATGCGACTTGTATTTCCTATTCCCCCACGAATAGTCATAGGTACTTCACAGTAAAAAAGTAACACCATTGTGAAAGCCTATTATTTGGTGATGTATGTAGCGCTGCATGTAAATTTCGTCTGTATTGTTCCGTGGGGGAGTTTCAAAAACAATCGCATGCAAAGTTATATTGTTCTGTCTATTCATACTTTAAAAACTTTGATATTGTAAATTGTTGAAGTTTTATCACTATGTGTTTTGTATTTCCTGGAGAATTCCCTTTTGGAAAGACTTAAAGATTAAAACATAATATGCTGTATTTTATCCCGAAAAATATTAAGTTTTTACTCTATTACCTCATTATGTAGTAATTACTAATTACGTCATTTGAAATGACAAAACCAACGCAAATGTCCAAATTTATATGTACTGGGCGCAACAAGTTTATTATTTATTATAACAATTCAAAAGTTTATAGAAATACTGTGTTAAATTTCTATTTTTCTATTTTTTAGCTAAAACATTTTTTGCTTCAAAAAGTACAAAAATACATTCATACATCCATACAGCCGTATATCCATACATTCATACATTCTTATACAACATGTTCGCGCTTATAGCATTATTAGAAAATAAAACAATTGTTATTTTAAAATTATTTCTTTTATAATTTCATAAAACCCACTTCTTAACGACGTCGAGAATTTTATTACCATTTATTTTATAAGTTAGCAAGTTGAGAAATCTAAAATTCATTTTAGAGAAAGAAAAAGTTAACCAAAGTCAATAGTTGGAAGAACAAAAAACTTCTTAAAGAATTGAAAACGAAAGCAAGTGAGGTGTGCAAGACTTTATAATGGAGCTATATTTTAAAAACCTCATTAACTTTTGTATACTGGAATAATTATATATGACTTATAGATGCAAATCATAAATCCGAGAGATAAGAACTCTCTTGGTATAATATTTATTGGATTTCACAAATAAATATGGAATATATTAAATATCATTTAGTAATATGATTTACACTACAACTATTGCATCAGGTGTAAAACGTACTCGAAAAAACGTTAAAAACATTATTAGAAGGCGTGGAAAACGAAATCCAATAAGCGACCTGTTATATCTTCCATTCCCGGAATGTTGGGAATTCCGTTCATTACTTCCACTTTCAACTTGTTACCTATCCAATTTAACTGGATTTTAGGGATACTAGAAAATTCCCTCAGCCGTTTTGTGATATCAAATTTCTTACAGTATCAGCGACTTTTGAGAGGAATTCCCGCTTGAAATTTCAGCTATTTTTTCGCGAACTAAATTAAAAGTAATGAAATGACTTACCATTTAATTGACGTAAAGTTTTGTTATTCTTGAAGTTAAGTTATGGTTGCATTTACCTTTATTAGACTAGGTTTAGTATGTTTAATAAGCATCAGCTCACAAAACGCTACTAAGCTAGTATAATAAGAAAATACTATAATATAATAAGAGAAAAAAAAATGTAGGGCTAGGATCGTGTTTTAAAACTTTTTAATATTATTCCTTTATATAATTCAAGTTAAATTAAGTATTAATACTATGTTACTATTTTTATAAAACGTAGGTTCGTTTATTATGTTAGACTGTATTACCCCAAATTTATTATACGGTTAAGCAAAATATTTATTAAAAATACAAAGCAATATTCAGCTTTCGAACAAGAGTCTTGTTGGGTAAGAAAATATTTTTCCTCGTTGGAAAGTGAATTTATGCTAGTAAGAACGTATAGTTGTTATGTTTTTATTACTCAAGATAAACTTAAGACTACTTTTATTTTGCACATATCTAAAATTTAAATGAGCTAGTAAAAATAAAAACAAAAATAAAAAATAAATAGAATTTATATAAACACATGCATGACCAAGCAGATATTGATTGATATTCCTAAAACAAATTATTAGCTCTTGGCGGTAATCTATAATAATAATAAAATAAATAAAATAAAATCAAAAAAAAAATAAAAAAAAAATAAAATCTATATCCTGGCCATTTAAATAAGTTTGAATTATTGACTATATAAAATTTTATCATTTTAATCAGAAATAAATATACTTCAAACCCATTGCGCTTAATGACATTCTTAATTAGAAAAGTTGTTGGCAAGAGTCGATTCATAAAAATGCCATCTTGTGAAGAGCGTATTTTTATATTTTGAACTTATTACAGCTTTTATTTTTTTTTTCTGAAAAAGCCTTTTATGTATAATTTCTAAATTTGAATTGATATAATCCTTGAAAATCTAGAAACTGATTTAAATATGTTTGAAGAGTTTTAGTTGCGAAAAATACTGGAGTTTTATCAAAATTCAACATTCAGGATTACCATTACGTTTCATTCGTATATTCATCTATGTAAAATAAAATTATTTTTGAAATATTTATTGATTCGTTTAACCATTTTTTTAGGTTTTGGATTTTATGCCTCTAAGTCTTTAGTTTAATTCACAAAATCCAAATACAATGTATTCTTTGATTTAAAAATGAGTATGATGTAATCATACTTATTTTACACAATCGATATATATATTTTAGTTTAATCCAACAATCTACTGCAATATTACTTCAAATAAAATTAAAGCTTCGGAAGGCTGTGGCTTTGCTATCGACAAAAAGATCAATAGTATTACCATGTCCAGCATTCCTTGATTGCATTCTGCCGGATATAGTGCATACCGCAAGCTAGTGTTGCCAACGGGATTAATTTTAACTTTGCTTTTAACTTACTATGTATTGAAGGCTTTAAATTCTATCCGTATTTGATGCAATGTCTTTATTGTTGATGAAATTAAAAATATTAGAATTTACATTTTTGATGGGCCTGTAGCCAGTCAATTTGGATGCCAAAAAAATTTGCCTATCAGTCTTATGTCATTAGACTATTATTATGAAAAAAAAGGTGTGTGTGTGATTCACACACGATAGAAGTGAAACACATGTTAAATGCTCAAATACAAGCAAGCATTAAACAGTCTGCAATACACCGACATTTGCTCTCTCGCTCTTGTGTTTGTGTCTCTTACCTGTCATTTTTTCCGTTGCATCCGGTTTGAAATCACAACGATTCTAAAGAAGTTTCACTTCAAAATTGAATACAAAATCAGCTTGCTCTATGTGATTTAAAATGTTAGGACCCAGTGTTGCTAGTCTCTTTCTTTATGATAAGTAAAAACTTTAGAATAAAATGTGAAGACTGTATATTGATCGCGTATATATTATACATCCTTAAAACCTGTTTTAGAGAACGTAAAGGTGTACAGCCAATATAATTTAACGCTACCATTTTATACATACGAATAAAAACATTACGTTTTACGTGGTGCTTATCTTTCCGCGTAATTAAAATTTGTTGGCAATCGTAAAGTTTAGGCAACCTCATGGAAGAGTGTGCGAGAAAAAAATAACGTTGTCAAAGAAAATTGTTGAGAAGCGCAAATAATGTGGGCAAACAACATGGCTATAAAGATTTATTGCACAGATTTTTCAGGAAACGTCGCGTTTGGTACGAGTTAGGAATAAAAAGCGTTTATTGACAAAAAATTGATATTTATTAGCAATCCCACGGTTTCACCCCTAAAATTTTTAAGACTTTCTTTAAAGTAAATAGTGTACCGTCCACAACGATTGGGATAAGTGCGTTTAAACAAACAAATAGACTCTTTAGCTTGATTTCATTATTATAGATTACAAACTGACGTTTTAGCACAAAAGAAAACTACTGCCGATAACGTTTTTCTGTTACGAAGTTTTATAATTTATTACAAGGCTACTCAGAAAACTATTCTAGACAAAAAGGGGATTTTCTTTTACCCGTATTAATTTTAAGATAATATGCATTTCTTTTTATTTTAAAACAATCTTTTCAATTTAAAGTTTTTATAACTCAAACGGGACTCCAATGTTAAAACTACGTAACAGTAAATATAAAAATATAGACCGTAATACTTTTAGGTGTTTCGGTTTGATAGTATCGTAAAATTGTAGAAATATTAAGGTACATTTTCTATCTCGATACGGACAATAATATCAAAGGATTTTACTAGTTTTAGATGACCTTTTAAAGTATCATTGGGTATCAAGGTAGTTACTTCATTGTTGTATTGCAAATAACTTCAGAGTGGCTTATCGCAAACCATATCGCACGCCGTAAGCCTATCACTTGTAATAAAGTGCGAATATGCGAAGAAGTTAATGAACTGACAAGAGATGGCGCAGGCGTCGCCATGGCGATCTTTAGAAGAAAATTGAAGAAAATTATGACGCATTTGATTAAAGTTACGTTCACGTAATTTGGGGAACACGGCCGCTTCCTGACAAAAGAAATGAATTGATGCTCATCATTCATTCGCTGGGAAAAATGTTAATATATTTATTATTTGACAGAGATAAAGTAAATTTAAATAGGTATCTTATGCTAAAGATAATTAGTAACCAAATCAACTATCAGACAAGTTACTGCAGTTTCACAATAATATTTTACTTCTCATCTTAGATCATTAATATGTCTAGATGGAGTGTCGCCCTACAATTAAAACAAAAAGAATAGGCCAACATTTTCAAAGATGTGTTCGTGAATAGTGACACCAGCTACTACAGTTCTCCCATAATCATCCTTTTTAATCTCGTTACACTTCAACACAAACCTTCATTATAAATAAAACAATAATGCGTAACAATTCATGCGTATTCTTTGACAGCGGGACGGATACTAAACACGGAGAAAGCATTTAGAGGCCAACAGTTGGACGCTATTTTTTTGGACGTGTTTTCCGCGCGACACTCTATCTAGACATATTATTGTATATATCTAAGCTTCTCATTATCCTATTCATTTCTAAAATAGGCACCATCATTCATTGGAGCACCGACAAAAAAAACAAATGAAGTTGCCTTCAGCCGCTTCAAGTGGAATGACCCAGAGCACACATCTGGTTGTTAGTTGTCAGTGGTGAAAGCGTTGCAATAAGAAGGTATGGTATATCGCGGTGCCAATAAACGTTGCATCCTGCCCTTTTCTATAACGCGAAGGATTTGGTCAAAGAAATAAACAAGACGGTGGACTCACACAGAAGGGAGTCCGGCACATCGCATGCCAATAATAAATAATAATCACGACGAGGACATAATAATATAATGAAGGCTATTATTTAATCAATACTGTTTTAACTACTCAATTATATAGCTCAGTGCTAGTAAATCTTAATGAATATCTCTATTTATACGGTACTAGCAGTGCCCCGCGGTTTCACCCGCGTACTTTCCGTTCCCGTGGGACTACGGAGATAAATTGTAGCCTATATGTTATTCTGATGTATAAGCTATATTCTTGTAAAGTTTAATTAAAATAAATTCGGTATTTTTTACGTGAAAGAGTAACAAACATCTATACTTCCAAACTTTCGCCTTTATAATATTAGTATGATAAATAAAGACTTTGCTTCATCTCGAAGGCGGATTTCAAAAATCTTTTCGCAGATAATATTCTAATTATTAAAGATTTATAAGCTTTTGTTTTATTTTAGGGTGTGTGAAATCGTGAGAGCAGCTAGTATAACACAAAGATGCGAGGGACTGAAATTTGTCACATGATGTTTCATGTGTACCAAAATTTTTAAACATCTCTAAAGCGAGGATGAAATATGAGATGTTTTCATCATCATCATTTATCACCCATCACAATGTATCTGCTTCTGAAAGACAACGTTTTTCAATACAAAACCGCGTACAATGACGTACAAAAAGAATTCGCTCATCCGAATATCATTCTTATTACATATTCATAAGGATGTGAATGGTGTGGTAGATTTTGACGGTTAAAATCAGTTACATACCCATGAAGGGTAGAAGGTGGTTATTAGTACCACTTCAGAAGGGTGAATCTCTAATTTGCTAACGTCTAAATATGTACATATATTACTCATAATTGCAGCAATAATCCGTTCTAAATATACGACAAATGACACGATTGTACTTAAAAATACATGTATGGCTACACCGGCTCAATACGCTTATTTATTTTGCAAATTTATTTGCTTCTAGAAACATTATTTGCATTTGGGCTTTTAACTTTTTCTTTGTTTCTTCCACTTAATACAATAGAACCCTGATAAGTTATAGTCCAAGGGAAACACAAAATATTTTAAGTTATAGAGGTTTTAGTTATCAAGGGTCATATTAGTGATAGCTTCAGGGAAGGGAACATATTATTTTTTGAAGTTATAGAGGTTTTGAAGTTATCAAGGTTTGAGTTATTGAGGTTCTACTGTATCTATGTCTCAGGTCAGTTTTGGGTAGCTCGGTAGCGTCAATGCTAGTTTTGGTTGCTTTTTGCGTTTACGTACATAGTAGAAAACATAACATCATAATAACTTGATTAGTGGAATGTTCAAAACAATTAGGTCGTGCACGATGAAATTTTGCATGTGTAAATACGTTTTATTTGAAACGGTTATCAGGATAATTTTAGCGAAGCTGCGGGTAAAGTTAGTAGTATAAAGGTATTTGAAAAAGGCAATATAACTTGTAGTGACACTTTTCGTATTTTTATAATGTTAAATTACCTTTTGGTTGGCTCAATCAATCACTTCTAAGGTGAGCATTAATGTTTAAATGTATAGTACAATGTAAGCGTAAAGCTTTTTTAATGTTATGTATGGCGAGTAGGTATTATAATACACACTAAAAAATATATTTTTTAGTTTAAATTAAAATTTAAAATAAAAAAGTTTAAAATAAAATTAAATTATGTAAACTAAAGTTATAAGATACTAATAGCCTAGAAAACGTGGTATATATTATTTTTCCATCATCATCATCAGCCTCTATCCGTCCACTGCTGAATATTGGTGTCTACCAATGAACGCTAAGACAACCTTTATTTTCAACACTATTTACTTGTACATTTGTATTAATAAAATAAAAGGATTCTTTAAGTTCTTTAAGGAAATATTTGATGCTGTTCATCCGATCAGAAAAATCTTTCAGCGATTCAAATTCAAGAAGTCAAATTTAATTAAATTAATTAAAATTTAAGGTATTAATCAAAATAATCGCAAACAATCTGATCCAGGATATTTACACTATGAAGTAATTAACTTATCATTTGGTCAGTTTTTATTCCTAATCATTTTAAATTTATCAAAGTACTTTTTGATATGTTTACCAAAATTTGTAAGCATTAACGTTTTTCATAATCATCCTTCAGTCCACAACTGAACAAATACCTCTTGACCCCTATATACTAAGACATAATTGGATTCTATAACATCACATATTATGTGATGTTTTTGAACAATTGGAATCTACGACGATACATATTAAACTATAGCGCTGCGACATAATCGATAAAGGTTAAAACACCGAATCGACTCATTAGGGACGTGTATATTTGGCACGCGTGTTGGCACCCGCTTGGCAGTTACATTGGCATTTTGGCAGACTCTGGCCGTTAAACGCTGATACGGTATTGTGTGGATTGTTTGGGTTTAGGGGTTTGACTTTGTTATTGTGGGAGTTTCGATTGGGCTTGAGCGTGATGGGGCTTTTGGACATTGCTGACTTGTGCAGCGCTTAAAAGATAGGTTGTTAGAAAATTTTAAAAAAGATGCTTTTATTGGGAGATATCTTTATCCTTGAATAATCTCTAATTTATTAAATTCTCGTATCACAGTGTTAGTTACCTTTACTCCTTACGTTACTCTTCTGAAACGGCTCGACCGATTTTTAAGAAATTTTATATGTATATTCAGTTAGATCTGAGAATCGGCCAACATCTATTTTTTATCCTCCTAAATATTAACCACCAGTGTACCACCCGTACACCCCTAATTTTTATTTTTTATTTTTTGGACCATTATTTTGTTTTCATTTTTTTATAATACAGCATACAAAAACACATATAGCCCTTAGTTTGACCCCTCCTTGATCAACCACCATTTTTAATAGCGATATTAGTACATTTGGCAGAACGAAGTCTGTCGGGGTAGCTAGTAGACTATAAAAATAATCATTCATTCAACATCATTAGACTGGAAACGGCTTTTAAACTAAGTTGCTCGTATAATTAGACAGATACCTATCAGATAAATTAGCTGCTGCCGGAAATTTTGCGAAATTATGGACAACAGCTTATGTATTACTTACCTATATAACTCTTTACTTATTCGTGTAATTTTATGTGGATTTTGTAAAAATAAATATATATTATTAGTCGCAGCGCCCCGCGGTTTAATACGTATGATTTCCATTGCCGTGGGAGTACGGGGATAAATTATAGCATGTTATTTGTATGCGTAGGTAAGCAATATTATTGTAAATTTCCATCGCAATTTTTTCAATAATTTTTCTGTGGAAGAGTAACAAACATCTCTTAAATATTACAAATGTGAATGTAAGTTTTTTTGTTACGCTTCCACGCGAAAATACTTAACTGATCATCATGAAATGTACACATATTCTTGGAGGTATTACAAGTGAAATAGGAAACTTTTTATGTAAAATAAAATTCAATGCAGGCGAATCTGCGGGTAAAGGCTAGTACAACTAAGTTTTTATAACCTTTTACGTTTAGGGATTTATGAAAATCTCTTATGACGGTGTTTGTAGTCGTTTGTAGTAGCACTCCAAAACGACTTCATGGATTTTTATGATTTTTACTATATATATATATATATTTATTTGATGGGCACATACTTACAAATAAAGACATATGGAGCATGCCGAACACGCTAGTGACGCCACCAAAGCGAATACAAATTCAAAAGCGAACACAATCTAATAGACTTTTAGAGTACGACGCTATGTCAACACTTGAGAGCGCTTTTGAATTTGTATTCGCTTTGAAGCGTAACTTGGGTGTTCGGCATGCTCCATCTGTCTTTATTTATAAATCTGTGTTGATGAGTGTGAGAATAATACGTAAATTCATACAGTTAGGTGATAAACATGTTTCTATCAGAAATAACTGGTATGGCAGCACAACGCTAGCCGGGTCAGCAGCTATGTATATAAACCACTAGAACATTCCACATTCTCCACACTGTCTGTACGTTTGTAATAGTCATTTATTACGTGCGTAGTGCTTCTCCGTGTAAACTAATAGCAAACTGAAATTTAGATCGGCTGTGCATCCTAATATTATAATGGACGAACTATGTACGTGAGATTGTTAGACTGTATGTTCATCCTTTTCTTGAACAAGCTACTGGTAGGATTCTGTCAAAATTTAACAGATTTAAGGCCCGTTAAGTTTAAAAGCTATCAAAATAATTATCATTATCCATTAAGGAACAGAAATTTGGAACAACTTTTACATATATTATCGCGGTTTATTTAGTTTTTTATGCGACCGACGTGATAAAATCCGTAAAAGTTGTTTCATTATAATGAGTGAAATTCGCGTAAAAATAAGAAAACAATAACAGAAATTTGATTAAATAAACAATTATATATTTTTTTATTTCTTATTAATGTTTAGTTTGAATACCACTTAAATTAAATTAAATTAATTACTTAATTAAAATTAAATAAAAAATTAATTCTTTAATTTAAAAATATACATAATATAAAAAAATGGTTTTTCTAATGATTGTGTGCCGATGGTTAAAATTTGAAAGAAGTTTGGCAAGTTCATAAAAAATATCTTTAGATAACTCTCCATAAATCAAAATCAAACAAAAGTTTTCTGAATTTTCGCAAAGCATTTAAACTCCAATATCATCGATTTAATAACAAAACACAATGTCCTGCCCGGCAGCGATAATTCCACAATAACAATAAAAAATCAACGATTCTCAAAATCCCTTTGACAGCCAACTAGGCACGCCTCCTGAATTACTAACATAAGAGATCCTGAAAAATGACCTCTACCCTTCATAAAGTAGAACTTAATTTAGTATAGCGTTACAGTATACTTTTAAAATACTTTTAATTTCTATGTTCCAAGGATGGATTATAGATATAGAGAGAGAAAGAGGGAGAGAGAAAGAGAAATTAGCAAGTTTTAAATAAGTGAGCATGGAGCAAGTACTGGCGGTTTTTGAATGAAGCATTTAAAAGTAAAGAGGCAAACACATTTTGAAATTAAGAACATTTAATTTGTCATCAATCACAATATGATTCAATATACGGACGGTGTGATGGAAGGTTTTTGATATTTTATATGTGCATGTGACGTCACTGAACGCCTCAGAAGCAGTTGAAACAATTGTGATGATTTTTTGTGAGTGTTCAAATGGATTCATGATGTATGAATGCATAGAGCGACGATGGTCCAGTGGGTGAGGGGCTTGGCAAAGATAGGGAAAGGATCTGGGTTAAATCCTGACAAAGGTAGAAAGGTAGAGCTGTGGTGCCTCGAAATGGGTTATTCTACATTTCTAAGTGACTTACCATCGCTTGGTGAAGGAAAACGTCTTTGAAGGTGTGTGAAATTCATCCGCATTGGACCAGCTTCCGCCTGATTTCGAGAAGGAGACCGGTGGGACATATATGGGTTGCTACTTCAAATGGATTCAAGAATGGTTTAGATTCTTAGACCCACTACGAAATATTGTAAACACTATAACGTGTTTCAGGCCCGCTAGTTTTTAGCATTTTTTTCCTCTTACTATTTCTTTACTTTCATACTCTTTAGCTGCACCATATATCTTGCCTCTCGCTCTATTATATCTATCTCGCTCCTTGGCCAGTCTCAATCTGACTTGATATAATCCAATAGCAGACCGAAAGGGATTTGTGAGGCACTTTGGGAGCATTCACGGTCTGAAAATATGTTACTGGCTTCGGGGAAATCGAACAAGGTATAAAATGGGATTATGTTTTGTGGAATATAATCATCATCAGCTGATGTTGGATTATGGATATTAATTGTCAAAAAGCATCGAAACGTTTTAGTACATGATTTTTTTTTGGAAGTTGTATATATATATAGGTATAAATATCTGCTTATATGTATTTATATAAGCAGATATTTATACCTTATAAAAATCTGCTTATTACATGAAACAACTTTTCGAATTTTATCGCGGTTTATTAAGTTTTCCATATGCCCAACGTTTCGGATACTTTACAGCAACTTTCTTAGATGAGTCATCTGCTTATCTACTTTTCCGATGTAGCTTTAAGGTCTTAAGACCAACAGCATAGGTCCTTTCGAAAAAAAAAACTCTATAGCAACTATCGTAACGGAGCCTTTGACCGTATTCATATTTATAAGCCGCGATAAAATGTGTATAAATTTTTTTCATTATAATGAGTGAAATTCGCGTATACCTTAAAAAAATATTTACGTTTCAGTGCAATAAGAAAAGGGTGCTAAGCTTTGTTGGTTTTTTCCCACCAAGCATGTAACAATACTAACAATATATAAGTATGTAAGCTATAAAAATCTGAAATCCAAAAAGTCGACCAATCAGAGCGCACACTGACGCAGCGCCGCAGCACGCATTTGGCGGAATTTAGTTTTTACACAAACAACATTATCTTTATAACAGTTATATGCTTGATATTTTTCCTTACATTATTTTCTGTATGCATCACTAAAGAATATTTTAATGATCACTGATAATGACAATATCTTGAATACAATTACAGTTGCTATTAAACGCGTATTTACTTTGAAATTCCCGGGCAGGCTCCGTAATCCGGCTGATGGTTGTCACACCACGCCGGGATTACTGACCACTAGATACACGTATGGTGCAAGTCAATAGCGGTTTAATTAATAATACTATAGTTATCGGTTCTTTGGTGGTAAAAGATTAGTGACACAACTATACCTAAGGATTAGTTGAGTTGCGCTTTCAAATATGAGTATTTTCTAAAAAAAACAGTGCCATATACATTATGTAGTAAAAAAAAATAGATAAGGAATATATTTTTATAGAAAGCAATCTTCAAAAACTGTCGTGAATGTAGCTGTATCTTTCGTTTAGCAGGGACAGCCCACGCGGCGTTTGCCTATAATTTCCGAACGTCCGATTTGAAAAATTGAAATAACATTAATAGAATTGAAACACTTTTATGTAGTCGTTAAACCTCGTTATTGATTACCTAATATCTTCATTACCTATTTAATATTAAACGTGAAACAAAGAAAAGAATAGTACAAACGAGGAGAATATGATGTATTTAAATGAATATAAAAATGTTCACCATTGAAACTGCTTAAAATATAATGCAACATATTTTCCCATTTGCATGTCGCAGTTCTCGAAGTAACAGAATTGCTGTACAGCATGCTTTTTTTTTCACGAGATTGCTTGGTATTGTTAAAATCAAAGAATACATGATAAGTTTTTTAAAACGGTACACTTAATAAATATTATAAAAAACTTGATATACATATATTATAACGTTTGAAATGACTTTAGTAATGAAATTAACCAACAACAATCTTATTGTTTTATATTATTACAACTAATTTTGCTTAATGCTAACAATTTACGGGATACTAACCATTGAACAAAAATTAATTCATTGAAGATAACCACGAAGCTTTTCTTCAAACCCATTATCAAATCTGGTGTACCTTGAGTTATGTATAAAATACATAGGTATATGTATATTTAAATTAAATATTATAACCCTTTTACAATAACCTCGCTGTGTCTTATTACTTGTACCACGCGATTTCCGCTTGTAACGTATATTTGATTGATTTATTACAGTTTGCCGTTCAATAGCGACAATAGACAGCGGTGGATCATCGATGATTAGTGATGGGCCCAATAAATCGCAAATTAAATCGATACCATCAGACCGGTGTTAGTGATCTCTCTATACTGAAACTCTTGTTTCTATTATAATACGAGTGCAAATAATTTATTTAATTTTGATGATAGTTACTCTAAAATCCTATTCACTGAGTGATATATTAACATCACATTATCACGAGAGATTAGGGAACCATGTTGGTTGCTAGTATAACATAGTTGCTGTCAAGTGTCCAAAATCAAATCAAAATCTAAAAAATTTATTCAAAGAAGTACCGTCAAAGTAATTAAGTCAAAATATCGGACATCCAAACTCCGTAAAACACAGAATCAAAGAGACATTAAAATGAATTAAATTCGATTGTACATTCGAAAATAATAATATTACATATCTATATCTATACTAATATTATAAAGAGGAAAGATTTGTACCTATTTTTGTATGTTTGTATGTTTGTATAGGCTCAAAAAGAACTGGACCGATTTCAAAAATTCTTTCACCATTCGGAAGCTACATTATCCACGAGTAATATGAGCCTATGGGCTAAATTTTATTCTGATAAAAATAGGGTTCCGTAAGATATTTTGGTTTATTGGACACAAGGTGTAAAAAATGTTATTTCGCGTACTAAAATCCCGTTGTAAATCTTAGTTAACGCAGGCGAAGCTGTGGGCAACAGCTAGTTATATTATATAAAGGATTGTTTAAATTCAGACACTAAAGCCCGGTTTCTGAAACCTTGGTCAGACCGTATGTCAACTAACATGGCTGCTAATAACAGTTAACATACGATTCTAGAGTCAAATTTTAGAGCTTTTCATTGCAGTTGTTATGTCCACTGACAGACTGATCTATTTAAGTAATTTAACCATGCTTCTAGCAACTCCTTCGACACTTAAAAGCAGGTTTGACGGTTGATTAGCCTTTCAGAAACCGGGCGTTCTTTAAATCTAATGCATACTTTACATAAGATACATATCCTTAGGTTATCAAACATTTTCTAGTATCTTTGGAATCATAATATACATTTTATTTATATTCTTAAAAAGATATAGTAATCTATTAATAACCATAAACTAATTACATAATATTATAAAAAATAATAATCTAATAATAATAAATAATCTAAAACTATAATCCTTAAAAATATAAATATTATATTATAATAACTGAAATATATTATTAAAAGGCGTACCTTTAGGCAATGTTCCGAAGATACTGGCGGCGTTTCCCCTTTGAATTGCTAAACTAAATCAAATATTTTTCTAGACTCAGGGATGAGATGTAACGCGTACCCATCTACATGGGTACCATCATCTTCCAATTATTTTTGTGTAGGAGCTTTGCGTTCGAAAAGAAATACGTAATTACTGGTATCTTATCATCTTTCGTATCAAGAATTGTTACGTATAAATGTGGCTTTGGCAATGCTTGATGATTATTTTAATATTTCAGACGGTGGTAAACTCGTGGCTTGCCTGTATGTCTATCTAGCATAAAAATATTAAAATTTAAGTTCACATTTTCTATCTTATTTACGATTAAAATTCGTGCAACTTGACGAAATGCGCATGCCGCATCCGACCGCATGTTAGTTTTATTTTATCTCCCAAAATGCAGTAATGGTTTCACCGCATATAATTGCGATTCTCAGCTAAGAGTTAATTTGGAAAGTGTCCAAATTCGGCTGTTGTAATAAGCGTGGATTTTCTAGCGTGATTTTGTTTTTATGAAAATAATTTGGACTTTTATGAGTTTTGGACATTATATTTTATGTGGTACTTAAAAATGGTCAGTACTTGTGCATGTTAAATGATCTATTTTATGAAATTAATTTGGACTTATAAATACATATTATTATTTTAATATATAGAGGTAGACAGAGAAGGAGTTATATGCAACAAATAAGGTACAGGTTCTGTCATATCAGGAGGTGAAGGTGTTGGCGGAAGGGAGGAATGAGTGGCGAATACTCCATCGACAAGAGGAAAGCTCTAAAATAGAGAGAGAGAAAAATACTTATTAGTTTGGGACATGATATTTTATATGATCTAAGTCTGAACTCCAGTTTCATTGCCTACGTATTACACAATTATCGTTGCGTGTACACCGGTTTGTGTCTACTAACACGTATAAAAAAAAGTAAAGTATCAACCCTTCATGTCCTACTGCTGGGCACGGGTCTCCTCCTCGAAATCAGGCGAGAAAGGTAATGGGCCAATAGTTCACCTAGTGCGGGTTGGTAAACTTCACATACCTTCAAAGACTCAATCACATCAGGCAGGTTTCCTCACGATGTTTTCCTCCACCGGTGAGCGAGCGATGGTCTCGTGTTTGGGGTGTAATTAGAAATTCAGAAAGAACCCATTTCAAGGCACACGAGGGCCCCCCCTCGTTCAGGATCAAACCCGGAACTCTGGCATAAGAGGCCGAGTCCATCCACCACTGGACCATCGTCGCATACGTCGCACTAACACGTATAGGGGGGATTATTATATTATTGCAGTACGTATCTAATTTATTATCTCTCATGTCGCTTCGAGTTATTTGTCTTTCTAGAATCTTCTAAACGATTTTAAATGTATCAAATTGGCGAGCGCCCAAAGTTTCAAAGCTGCCTAGCACTTGAAATCTTTTATTTGTCAAAGAAACGCTGCGTTTTAATAAATATCTTTTAGCAATTTATTGATAACCGCTGAAGTTTTTAGTGAAACTTTTCCTTAGATACAAATTATTTTTTTCGTAATACGTTTTACTTGTCTATCAGCTGGGTATTGGCTTTCCAGCCTTTATTTTGACTTTAATTTGATTGAGGAGAATATCAAGACTATAACTGACTCATTGAAAGCATAACGAAGAGCGATAAGATGACCTCTGTGGCTCAAGCCCGGAGGTAGCGGGATCGAATCGCGCCAGGGAATAAAAAAGTTTCTGTGTTCCTGGGTTATGTATGTGTATTAAATATGTGTATTACATAATGAAAATCTTAAATATATGTATTAATATGAAAAGTATTAAATATATGTATTTCCGTTGTCTGGTACCCGTAACACAAGTTCTTCGGAAACTTAACAGGACCAGATTGACGTGGTGTAAAGCGTCCATAGATATTATAAATTATTATTATTATATAACATTATGAAAGATATTGTAAAATATTAAAAAGATGCGTACCATTAAGTTTGTTTAAGTTGTGCTTGCCTTAGAATCACAGATAGTTTAAATAACCAATTCAGAACCCAAATATTTTCGAGATCCATACAACTATTCTCACAAAAGCCTCATTTACTATAGAAGCCCATTATCTCGCTACGCTAGAGCCATGGTTTATTGGGTAAGCCCGTTGACAAGGGTGTTATTATTTATATAGGTCTTAAGGTTAACCCTTGTGAGGTATTATATACATACTCTTTGATTAGGCCCTATTAATTAGATATGTAAAATTATATAACACTCTAAATTAAGATTGTAATTTTCTTTATAAAAAAATCTTTAAAAATGACAAATATCTTTGTGATATTAAAGTTCTTCTGTGACTATATTTGTTGTAAGCTGTAAAGTATCTGAAACGTCAGAAATATTAAAAGCATCGGGAATTTCATCATTATATAGATTACAGAAATGGCTTGCTCACGACACTGTCTTCGACCCAAATTAATCTGTTTTATAATGTTAGTCAGTTACGTGTAGATAACCTCTTAATTGGTATAACGTTAAAAAAAATAATGATAAGTTTGATTTCATCGTATGGCGAAAAACGACGATGAATTTGTCTAAAGTAGTGATTATATTCTCTTGGACGTTGTCGTCGTTTCGTATTATTTTTGTTTTTGATGAAGCGTTTTAACCTCTATCCCTGTACAAATAAAAACGTGTCAAGTTATGTGAGGAAAGAAGAGAGGAATTCTTAGGAGTCCTCATATAGCGGCGTTTTAACTATTCCAGGTTTATTCAGCGTATTTATTATTTTTTATTAGTTTTCCTTATTAGTGTCTAGAGTTTTCATTTGTATTTTTTCATTACAAAATTTGCTCCTCAAATTATGACCGAAGATTATAATGATGCTATTAATTAACCATTCCGTTTTATCATTATTTTGTTAGCGGAAACCATGGTTGGTGATTAAAATAATAAACCACAAGAAGAAATTAATGAATCAAAAGTATCGCAAACTCTAGTTAGGTTGTTAGTGGCAAATCATTACAATAATGATACTTAATTCACAAAGGGAAAATTGATAAATTGCGAAAACTTAACACTTTTACGCAATTCAAATTCATCTCATGCAATTTTATTCATTCCCACTGGGCGGTAAGTAATAATTTCCCGTGTTGAGGCTGTTTTCATTAAAGCCCCATCAAGAGCTTTTAAAGTTTAATTGAGTTGTGGATAGTAACTAACGACTATTGGAAACTAACAAACTGAATTAAGAAATTTCGTTTCACTTTGTATTTAGCGTGGTATTTGTTGTGTATTATGTACCTAATGTTTATAGTTTTGTACATATCTACTAATATTATAAACGTGAAAGTTTGCTGATATACTACATATGAATGCGAAAGCTTGTAAGTATGGGTGGATGGACGTTTGTTACCGAAAAAAAATTCAAGCAAGGCTCTAGACTATATCATCCCGCTATGATAACGCAGGCGAAACTGCGGGCAACAGCTAGTTTAATATTATAAATGTGAAAGCGTGGATGTTTGTTACGATTTCACGCAAAAACTACTCGACGAATCATCATGAAACTTTGTACACATATTCCGGGAGGTGCTAGAAGTAACATAGGATACTTTTATTAAGAAAAGGAGTTTTTTTGCTAACGTGGATGAAGTCGCGGGCAAGAGCAATTCTTTATATAATGGTTTCAACTAAATTATATATGTGTATAGATATAATTCGTACGAGTGTAAAGCGACATGGTCTTCACCGTAAGGAGGAAGGAGGTCCACGTTGCTTTTTGGTGTTCACTGACTCTGAAACGACTGGGCCAATTTGTATCTAAAGGACAATGACTGTCGGGTCCACTACTATAAGAAAGAAAGAAAGAAAGAAACCTTTATTCAACACTAACAGGAGACACACATGAAAAAAATAAAAACAAAAAATACACAGGGAAAACATTTTTCGCTTGCACAGCCTACAAGTAACACATATCAGTAAAATTGATGATAAAACAATAATTGCGAAACACAAATTGTATTAATATTGAAGAATAAAGTGTGTCTCACGTGTAGGTCAAAAAGGTCCAGTTCAGCATTATGCCAGGCAAGGCTTACCTGACGCTGATTTCCAACTGAACCAAAAGTTAAAATCAAGTCACGGATGCCAACCATATGCCAACAATTTCCCTTTTAAAAATATACCACATCCAATTTAAGTTTATCGATCTCAATTAATATGAATGAAAAAATATATAATAGTTAAAAAAAAAAAAGTAAAGTATCAACCCTTATATCTCCCACTGCTGGGCACGGGTCTCCTTCCTCGAAATCAGGCGAGGAGGGTAATGGACCAATAGTCCACCGCGCTGGCCCAGTGCGGATTGGTGAACTTCACATACCTTCAAAGACTTTCAATCTCATCAGGTATGCAGGTTTCCTCACGATGTTTTCCTTCACCGGTGAGCGAACGATGGTCTCGTGTATAAGAAATTTAGAAAAACCCATTTCAAGGCACACACGGACGGGTCAAGATCGAACCCGGAACCCCTCGCGTAAGAGGCCGAGTCCGTCCACCACTGGACCACCGTCGCTATAATAGTTTATTGCAGTTTTATTTGTTGATCGTTTCAATGCCAAGGGTAGATTATATCCCTGGGGGATGATAGCGTTACAAGTGGTCATGCGGGGCGCATTCATATCTATACAACTATCACTATTCGTCCAAGTGTAATAATAAAACATATTATAATCATCGCTCAAGAGCCCTCTTTATAATCATAATCATCATCAGCCTTTATCCATCCGATGCTGAACATAGGCCTAACTCAATGAACGTCAAAAGGATCGACTCCTGGCCATTCTAATCCAACACAATTTACTTATGCGTTCGTGAAATGTCAAGTTGTCTGACCACTTGACCAGTTGACGTATAAATAAATATAATATTAAGTATCTAGTTTAAGGAAAACAAACAAGTATTTTTATAAAAGCTTTGTATGTTATAGGCGGTTCGTGTTGGATTCGAGTGCCAAGAGATCGGTCGTCTTGGTGTTCATTGTGGCGTTATTGTTTACTAACGGATGGATAAAAGTTAATTATGATGATGATATTATATAGATGGCAATGGAGGGTCAATTCTAACTTTAATAAAAGTGAAATTGAAAAGTAAAAAAAAAATACCAACTTCAGAGTTCTAAATTCTAATTTGTAATGATATTATGTGATTTGGAAAATTATTATTGGATTTTATAGATTAATTCATTATTGGTGGTGATTATAAGCTATTTGCTTAGCTTATACGGTTTAAGGTCATCGCACTCGCGGTTAAAGCTGGTAATAATTCAACTTCGCCCTCAAACGTCGTCAATACGTACAGAATAGGGTTCTGTGTCAGTCTGTTAATTAAACGGCAATGTGACGTACAATTATGCATTTACATACATTTACAATTCAATCCAAATTACAGTGTAAGTGAGATTCTATTAATTGTTTGAGTCACTGACACTGGTACAGAGGACTGGAAGGATCAAACGAAACAGGGTGTTGTGCTAGGCCATTCCAAAACTTTTTATGCCAGGAACCTCCCCTCTATCTCGATTTCGACATTCGAAAATCCTACAGCGTGCGATAATAAGCGTGCATGTGAATAGATAGTACATCGATTTGTTTCATTCAAACGCTTTTTTAACGCTCGGTAAAAAAGCGCTTTTAGCCCTTAGGGCCTTACGCTTTTTGTCTTTATGCCATCGGAGGTGATCCTGTTGCCTACCGATCCGAGACCTTACAAACCGGCTAAGGTACCTCACTCAACTGTAAAATGGTTGTGAAATACTAAAGTCTCCCCCCCTCAATAAAATATTATAATAGATGTTGCATTTATATTTTAGAGTAAATTTTAGAGCGACGATAGTCTAGTGATCTCGTCCTCTTGAGCAAAGTTCAATCCTGACCCCCTCTCCTATCTGTGGTACCTTTAAATGAGTTTTTCTAAATTTCTAAGTGCACTCTAGAGACTCGAGACATCTCGAGACACGAGACTATCGCTCGCTAATCGGTGACTCAACTGAGTGGGGGTATGCAGCCTAGAGCTGGCACAGCGTATTCCTTAACGCATTCCATTGATAGTACTTCCTTCCCACGGTAAGTATAAAGTTTACTAAGGTAAACTATAGAATAATACCCTCCTTGCCTGATTTCGAGGAGAACCGCTTATAAAACAACGAGTCTAGCCGAACGTGACCGATCGTCCGATCGCTGGACTAACAGCTTTGCTCGTTTGGGTGTAGGGAGACCTATATAGTTTGCCCTAAGTATGCGTAATACGGTATATACATATTTATGAAGGCCACACTGGTGTTGGGTTTCCGATTTAGTAATAACAATAATAATAATAAAACTTCTTTTGGTAAGCAGACTAATCTTTACACACACATAATGTTATATTGTAGTTATTATACTTGCTTAATATTTTAAATTTGAAAGTAGGGATATTTGTTGTGCTTTCACGGGAAAACTATTCAACGGATCATTTTTTTATTCGTCCACTGCTGAAATCTCCTCCCAAAACTTCAAGACTTTTCCCTTGCCACTCACAACCAGCACGGACTGCCTGCACAGCCACTGCATCATGCATGGAGATTGTCTTCCCACCTGGTTAATGGCTGACCAACACTTTGTCTACCTAAGCGTGGCCCCCACTCTTGAAGCTTGATTGCCAGTCAGCCGTCCGTTTTCCTGAGAGTGGGACCAACCCATTAAATTAGCCATACGTTTCAGAAGAGGCAATGCATCAGTTGCCAAGGATAATACCGGATAAATTAGCCTTCGTAAGCGACGTTGCACACTTCCCACCTGACTGCTGTCTGTTTCATAATAATAATAATAAATAATAATAATAATAAATTCTTTGTTTCTCAAATCAGCAGTTACATCACATTCATAAGGCATCCCCATTAAGTAAAAGATTACTTGTGTTGGGGCTGCCTCGCTCATTCCCTTAGTTAAATTTACATTTGAGAAACTTTAAACATTTAATACTATCTGAAGAAAAAATTAAATTTTATTAATAATAACTTAACCTAGAAATTACTCAGATCTTGTTAATACTCTGATTAGTTGCCTGTCTAATATAAATAATAACACTTGTTAAAATAATCTTAATTTAAATATAACATAAGGACGCGCTAACTCGTTTAAAAGTGTGATAATATCACCTGGCGATTTCTAGAAAAAATTCACCTAATAAAAGTGCGACGTGATCGACTCACGACATAATTTACGTTCTTTAGTATCTCGAGAGTTTCCAGTCTACTGTCGAGTCTGGATTGGCCTTTATCTTGAATTTACTTGGGGAATTCTTTTGAAATGACTGTAATATTACTGCTGTAAAATGACAGTAAATTTTCTAAATCTCTAATCTCACAATAAATTCAGTATCATAAATATTGTACTTACATTTAAATGATTAAGGTATGTTGATGATGTATAGTGATTTCATTATCATACAAATTATAGAAATTATACAAATTTATATTATAGTGATTTAATTATCATACAATTATACAAATACTAGCTGTCCCGACAGACTTCGTTCTGCTAAAATCGCTATTAAAATAGGGGTTGATCGTAGAGGGGTGAAAATTAAGGGTTGTATGTATTTTTGTATGTTGTATCATAAAAAAATAGTAATTAAAAATTTTGTCTAAAAAATAAAAAAATAAAAATTAGGGGAGGACTACCCCTAACATTTAGGGGGATGAAAAATAGATGTTGGCCGATTCTCAGACCTACTGAATATGCATATAAAATTTCATAAAGATCGGTCAAGCCGTTTCGGAGGAGTACGGTAACTAACATTGTGACAGGGAAATTTTATATAAGGTCTTTGTAAATTAACTACGAACCATTTGGGTACGTGATCTACTGCTTGTGTAAAGACGTTTAGGCACAAAAAAAAATAAGTAAAAATTTGAAAAAATAAATAAAAAGTACTTAATAAAAATTGCAAGAAATGAAATCTATTGCATTAAACCGTCTGCCCGCAATACATGTACACAAGAAAAGTATACTCAATTAAATCATATTGCAAGAAATTAAACCTATTGCAATAATAAATCGTCCGTGCGCAATACAAGGTCATTTCTCGGGTCATTGGGTTCATGACTCGACAGCTGATCGACCGCCGCGCGACGTAACGCGGTTTCAACGATTTCATTCACGTTTTAAGACCGCCAGATTGATAGCCACATACACAACTAAGTACCTTTTGAAATGTACATCTCATTTAGGGTTTGAAATGATAATAGGTAATTATAATTTTAGTCGTAATAATAGTTAGTTAAGTTCTATGACCTCCCATCACACTTTTTACAGAACTATTTTATAAAATACTTTTTATAAAATCTACGTAATCTTACAACAATAAAATCGCAACTAGAGCAAAAACTAACAACATTATGCATTACAGGGGCCAGGGGGGTGTAATATTTTATTTATTTGTAGTTTGTACAATATGGCAACGCCGCTGTCTTTTAAAGAAGCCGACAAAGGAAGCGGCAATGCTGTGTGTAATACCGTGATTAAGGATCTTTCACATTAGCATATTTATTAAATAGTACCTACTTCTACTACTTTATCAACGTCTGATTAGTATTACAAATTAGTTTTAATTTATGTTATTTTAATAATGTACCATAAAAAGTAATACGTACCTACTTGCTTATAATTAATTTAAGCATTTATTGGATTGTATGGTTATGGTTACAAGTGTGTCAAGATTGGATTTTTTAATTACAACATTATTATTATTATGGTTAAAATAACAATAATTAATATTAAAACATACGTCAAAAATAAATCAGCCCAAAACTTTTCTTTTACACATTATTATTTTAAACGATATTGCGTCGAGTGTGAAGGAGACTTTACCGGCGGCTTTCTATTGAAAATCATTTAATATTTTTATTTTAATTTTTAGTGTGTTTCGAAATTGTGCAAGTGGTGCACGTAAGTTTAGTTAATACAGTGTGAAGTGTCACGTAATTCATAGCTATTAATGTTTGTTTGTTAAATTTGTGTGTGATCGTTTAAATAAAACATAAAAAAACGTTTAAGTACTACACTTACCGTGCACTGACGCAGCATTAGGTATCAAAATTGTTTCGGACAATTTTGTATTCCAGTTCTACTACATCATACATGTGATAGTGTGACACTTCGATGAGGATGAAAAGACATTGCCTGAGGCGTGCGTCATTCTGTACAGGACATGGTGGCGGTAACGTCCAACAAAATTAGGGTAAACAAGTTATGTACGTACGTACTTGATTCTACATTAGTTTATTAGAGATTTTTAAAGTAATTGATATCTGCCTTGAGTGCTACACTGCTACTAAATGTCGGTGTAACTAGTTTATGCTAATCTGTCAGTCCAAAGCCTGTAAAAAGTATGATGGGAGGTCATAGAACTTAACTAACTATTATTACGACTAATTAAAATTATTATCATTTCAAACCCTAAATGAGATGTACATTTCAAAAGGTACTTAGTTGTGTATGTGGCTATCAATCTGGCGGTCTTAAAACGTGAATGAAATCGTTGAAACCGCGTTACGTCGCGCGGCGGTCGATCAGCTGTCGAGACATGAACCCAATGACCCGAGAAATGACCTGGTATTGCGCACGGAAGATTTATTATTGCAATAGGTTTAATTTCTTGCAATATGATTTAATTGAGTATACTTTTCTTGTGTACATGTATTGCGGGCAGACGGTTTAATGCAATAGATTTTATTTCTTGCAATTTTTATTGCTTTTTATTTTTTTTCAAATTTTTACTTTTTTTTTTTGTGCCTAAACGTCTTTACACAAGCAGAAGATCACGTACCCAAGTGGTTCGTAGTTAATTTACAAAGACCTTATATATTAGATTAATATAATACAAATAATTATTATACAAATTATAGTGATTTCATTATCATACAATAAATACTAGTAAGCATCTTCCTTAAATGAGGCAACATTTAAATAAGTTTTTAGAGTCACGTTGATAAGTTACTTTATTTAAGCAGATAGCTTTTCAATATTTATTTTAATATTGTAGTATTAATATTCTACAAAAATATTTCATTTAAAATTATGTAATATTATGTAATCTTTATATATATTTCTCTGTGCGTGCGTTTGTCACTAAACTCTTAAACGGCTGGACCGATTTTAATCAAATAGTGTGTGTACCTTCAGGTAAATTCGATAATCGTTTTGATTCACAATCTAGCCCAGCAGATGGCGCTGCTGTTGGTATCTAAGTTAGTAATAAATATCTATACTAAGTTAATAAATAAATATCTATACTGCAACTAAACGTCTGGATTGATTTGTATCAAAAGGACAACGTCTGTTAGATTTTCTAGTCTTCAATATAAATAAAAATGAATCAGAACCACTGCAGCAAATTAGGTATGTAATTCTTTTTGACTTCACGTCTTATGATTCGATGGAGCAAGCTGCACACACGAAAAATCTTGACTCATGCGGCGTTACCTCGCTCTGAGGTGTTCCATTTAAGGCTTGAAGTGCAAGCGAGAGCGTGGAATAAGCGACAAAGAGGCACAATCAGCCCATAATTATTTTCTTATGACGTCACGGTCAACTATCGTCAGTAAGCCGACTTTACAGACAACCGATTTTTTTTACTGTGCTGTCTATCAGAACAAGGTTTGTATGGAAAGAAAAGGATGACGCTCACATTTTTTGGTTGAGGGCTACACGTTTGCCGGGTTCAGCTTGATTTTTTTTTAATTAGCCTATGCTGTCCCACTGCTGGGCAAAGGCCTCCCCCAAGCTCTTCCACGTATCACGGTCCTGCGCCACCGCTGGTCAGTCTGCTTGGTACGCATCTAGATCGTCGGCCCCGAAAGAGATTCGGGGCCGACCTCGGCAACGACGTCGATTAATATATATGTCGTAGTATGATTTGATAAAACGTTTTTTTGCGAAAATACTAGGGATTTTGCGAAAACACGGATAATTAGACATTGGCATTACATTTCTCAATCTTACTGAAAAAAGGTAGGGTTTTTGCAAAAATACCACTCGCCTTAGCAAGATTGAAAATCCTTAACTCTGATTGGCTTGATTTTGGTTGACAGGCAAACTCTCAATGCGATTGGTTCATATTTTGCCTTGTAGGTTCGAGTATACAATAGGATCCCAGACAACGTTCAAAATCCTTCCATCAATAAATTTAAAAAAGTTATTAAAGAAAGTTTGTTTTTACCACACAAATAGAATACTTATAACAAAGTAAGTCTTAATGGAAGATACCACGCGATGGGAATAGGGTGTTCCTCCCAGGAATTTCAGGATAGCATGTAAATTTGCAATATTTGAAAAGATTAGTTCCACTGATTTTGCTTCGCCGGTTCTTCGTGGTACTATTTTTAGTAAGGTTAAGAAATATTATATCGTTTATATTGTTGCAAAAACCCTACCTTTTTTCAGTGAGATTGAGAAATGTAATGCCAATGTCTAATTATCCGTGTTTTCGCAAAATCCCTAGTATTTTCGCAAAAAAACGTTTTATCAAATCATACTACGACATATATAAATAAATTGAAATCAAAATTGAACATTTATATTAATTCATTTCAGAACACGCATGAATAAAGAACATACAAGCCTAAAATTTTTAATTCAATTAAAACACATAAAATCTCGTATGAATTCAAAACCGAAATTTTATCGCTATTCACCCTAGCAGTTTAGTCCAATCCTTTTAACGCGAAAAACTTCAAGCTATGAGAATTTTAATAACAATCCAGTATTCAATTTTCCCGACCGCCCGTTCAAACAGAGTTGAAAGTTTGCTTACATTAAGAAAACAAAAGTGAGATTATTATTCACTCAGCGTAAAGTAATGGGCTTGTAGATATTGTCCTGGATGCTGTAAGGGTTTTAAATATGACATCCATCCGGATGATGGATTGCTGGGTTTTTGGTTTTCGTTGTTTGCGGGTCGATTTTGTCCGCTATTTTATGTAAAAACAATACACTAATATGTCATGAATGAATTAATGTATGTATTATAATCAGTTAGGCTATTCATCTCAAGTGATGTTTAGATGAGTCATCTGCTGATTTACTTTTCCGATGTAGCTTTAAGGCCAACAGCATAGGACCTTTCGAAAAAAAATAGTTAATAGAATCAGGCGTTACTTTGCGGAAATCTATTTTAAAAAAGATATTAAATTATATATTAATTAGCGACTCTATCTAGATGTAGACTCTACGGTTACTGATTGTAGAGTCGACATCCTGAGGAGGCCTCGGTGTCGGGGTGAAACGTGCGTAGATTTTATGGTGGTGGTCTTTTATGGTAGTGTGTGTGGTGATGGTGCATGCGAGTGTACGCATATGCAGTGTGGGAAAGGAGGGCGGTGTTATATGCATGCATATGCGTGCACTCACACATTTATTGTAAAGACTGCATGGTTCGCGAGATATTGCTAATTAATATATAATTTAATATTTAAAAAAAAATCTTAATTGATGAGTAATGTGATTGGCGTATTGCAGTCGAATCGAGTCGGCACGACCGGGGTGCCTCTGAGACAGCTATGCTGTCGCGTTTCGTTCGGTTTTTGAGTGGTCCATTGGGGGATATAGAGAAAACGAAGGCAATGCATCTGCATAATATCTGGTTGCCTATCTGGGCGGGGGTGGTCATCTTAAGGCTTCGATCTTTCGTTTGCCTTAATATGACATAAGAAAGTGATCAGTTTACCCATGAACACAAGATTAGCCACGAGTCAGAAACTTATTTATATGTAGTCCTTAGATGATAACGATTCTGTCATTTACACTATCCTGTCCTATTCTAGAAACGCAGCAAAGCTGATTGACGGGAGGGATAAGTAGAGAAGTTCAAGAGCGAGTTCATCTTACAGGTAGGTATACCCAATAATACTCAAAACATACTATTAGGGTCTGTTTCACAAAGTACCAGTAAAGTACCCTATAGCTGACACATAAATTAATTGACAGATGAATCTTCTAGTTAGTCTTGATTGGGTTTCACCATCATCTTCCCTATAAATTTATTTGGCAGATCCCTATTTGGCACTTACTGGTTAGAAGGCTTGGCAACCTCGCATTTCATAGTTCCATTTTACGATAAATATGTTTTAGAAAAACATTCCATGTTGTAAATATACATGAAAATATGTTTTTATAATTTTAATGTATGTATCATACCATCTTTATACCTTTTATTTACATAGACCTTGTATATAATGTTATCCCTTAATTATTAAACGATCAAAACACAATTGAAATTATTTTGTATATTACTGTTACCGGAACGTCAAATTGTCAAATGTCGTGAAGCTGTCAACCGCGTATATATCTGTCAACTAATTTATCTGACAGATGAATTTGCTAATGGCCAGTTGATCCGACCTATAGTTTACAGGGAACTTTATTAGCCAAATATTGCTATTTGTCAATTGTGAAACAAAAACGTTGTAGTTATGTGGTAAATATGTTGCAAATAGCTTAATTGGAACTTTATTAGGACATTGTGAAACAGACCCTAAGAGAGATTAATTTATTGTACATAAATTATAATATTTTATTTATTAGAAAGGACTTTTATTTTTTTATTTTTTTGGCCTTGCGCCTATCGACACAAATCCATGTGTATTATTACTTCTTGAGTCAAGTCGCTTCCTTAAGACGTAACGTATTTTATCGACGGCAGTAAACGTATAAACAAGCTATGGGAGAATAACAGAAGAACGACGGAATACTGAGTGACATTGAGCATTTACGATTTTTTTCCTGCCTACAAATATATAAATATAAACCTTAATATCGTGTATATAACGAAAAAAATGACTTAACCAAGAGAATAACATGTTAATATAGCAATTATACTGGAGGTATCGAGAAACGGACGGGCGCTGAGCCAAATGCTATATGGTTGTTGTATGTTAGAAGATTGTTTGTGTCGACTTAACAAAAAAGAATCGCGCATGCGTGTTGATGCATGAACTATAGCTTAGGAGAATAATATAATGTTGTGAAAATGTGCTAGATAGCTGATAGATAGTGTACTAGGTGACCCGGCAAACGTGGTTTTGTTTATATTTAATTATTTATTCATTTATCTATTTTTAATTCTAGAAATAAGGTAGTCCTATAGTGACTTCCCCATATAAGTAGGAAGCTACTTTTTCTTTTAATCTTTGTATTATTTTATTTGTATAAAATTAAGTAATTATAAGCAATTTTTATTTGAAAACATGATATTACGAGTATATCAATTTGTCAACTGGTAAGTCCAGAAATGAGAAAATTTCCATACAAACCTCAACCAAGAGTCAGATTTGCCTTGTATATAATATCATTTAAATGACATGTATATTTAAAAAGAACATATAGAAATAATTCAAATAGTTACTAGTATTATGTATACAGAGAAGACTTATGTTGTCTATCCTAAAATTTCAGAACACTCAAAAAGCGAACACTCGGTGGCCCTAATGATACTCCCAGTCCTATCAAACATTCTAGAACATTATTTTGTTTGTTGGAAGAAAAATACAGGTCACTTGCAATAGACCAATATAGTGCAAAATGACCAAAAACTATAGGTCAAGAAAATGCGTTGAATTTTCAGTGCTGTTTTGTATACAAGTTTTCCATTAAATAAAAGCTTTTCTTAGCTTAGCTTAATATAAATTAAAAAGTCTTTGTTTGCGACTTAATTTATGTTACTATGAAGGCTGTGTCTAGGCGAAGGAGGAAGACGCGAGGACGCAATTTCCGGTTTTTAGTTTCAAAGAGACGCGTGACATCGCGCCCGAATCCGGTAACTCTGACGCGCTACCATCGAAACTAGAACGTAATTTCATTATTTTTGTGGAATTTTGTAATTATTTTAAATTCAAATATAATATGGTATCCACTGGAATGTCCGGCAAATTATAGCAGAGGAAAAGTTTATAGCGGTGACCATTCAAGGCGGCTATAGTTGCCCGAACGTTTGACGCTCGTGCACTTGAAACGTGCTTTTATATAACATAAAAGAAATAGTACTTAGTTGTATAAAAAGCTAAATAGAAATTAGGTAAGTAGGAAAGTTAGAAAATTACTTTCTTGTAACAAATCGAGTTTACAAGATGCTGATTTTGGTAAGTATACGCATACTTACTTCTTCTTATAATTATAGTTATATATAATATTTTCTACACAAAAAATAATTGTAAATAAAACATTTTTTTTTGGTGATAGCTTTTTTTTAATTTTCTATATATTCTAATGTACTAAATATACCAAAAGTTAACAAAGAGTTAATGTAAAAACATATTACTCAGTCCTATTAATATTATTAGATATTACTTCTCCATCAAATTTTAAAGCTGTACTTTACTTAGCGATGCTCAGTAAAAATTGCCTGTATTCAGTCAAAAGATATGCGGGTAGTTTAAATTCGTTAAAAAATTGAAATTCGAGTATCCATAGTACCACTGCAGGAAGCACTTTGACAAACACGGTTGAGCTTGAAATTGGTTCCGCTGTTTAGTCTCTGGATTGCCTTCCTCCTTCCTTATTTAAGAGATTATAATTGAACGCAGCACACCATTTTGAATTTCTTGTATCTAAATGCAAAGGCAAGAGATGAGCTAGACAAAGCTGTTTTTATAATGACTAAGCGAGGCTAGCCAAGATTTAGAGTTTTTAATTTTGAAGTAAACGCAGCGCGGCTATGGGTTTCGCTTGCCTAAATATGAATTAATTCAGAGCCTTTAAAGACGAGTCATTCGAAATTAGTGTATGTGAAGGAAAAAGAGTTTGAAAGTCTTCGAAAGTGTGTGAAGTTTAACAACCCGCATTGGGCCAGCGCATCGGTAAACTATGGCCTAATAGCCCTCCTCGCCTGATGTGGAGGAGGAGAACCGAGCCCAGCAGTGGAACATATATGGGTTGATACTGTAACTTAATGTAAAGTTTTATCAAAATCCATTCAGTAGATTTTCCATACATTCTTGTAAAGTTTAGCATGTATAAGATGATATCCTTAATATTATAAATGTGAAAGCGTGGATGTTTGTTACGCTTTCACGCAAAAACTACTCGATGAATTATCATGAAACTTTGTACACATAATACTTACTTACTTAGGATACATATTATTAAAATTTTTTGCTAACGCGGGCGAAGCCACAGGCAATAGCTAGTTGCTTATATTTCAGCTACATTTGATTTTGTTGTTTTTCACAATTTTAATCGTGATTCAGAATCCTGCATCTACAGCATCAGAAGTGAATTACCCCAGAATTAGCATATTCCATCGGAGCGGGTAAATATTGGGACAGTCGGGTTTGGGGTGCAGCGCTTATGATGATTAATGCGATGTTCGTTTTAATTGCGCTTATGACTTCATTTTAAACTTTTCATTAGTGCTGTAAAATATATTACACGACGGAATATAATGACGATAAAGTTTTTTGATATTTATTATTAGCTGCTACAGGTTCGTCTGAGTTAACTAAGTTTTCATAACTAACTCTAACTTTTTTGAAAATTTAATAAAGCCTATGTTCACCGGGGATAGTGTAGCTTCCCAACTGTAAAGGAGTTTTTCGAATCGGTCAAGTAGTTTCGGAGCCTGTTCAATACAAACAAACAATCAAATCTTTTCTCTTTATAATATCATTATAGATAAGCAGTGCCCCGCGGTTTCACTCGCGTACTTTCCATTCCCGTGGGAGTACAGGGATAAATTATAGCCTGTGTTATTCTGAAGTATAAGCTATGTTATTATAAAGTTTTATTAAAATCCATTCAGTAGTTTTTACGTGAAAGAGTAACAAACATCCATACTTACAAACTTTCACGTTTGTAATATTGGTTTTTCATTTATTGTTTTATAAATATTTTATATACTTAACAATTTTTTTACCGGCTGTTCGGATGCGCTGTGGCGTGTCCTCGTCTGCAGAGGTACATTCCTGCCTCTCTTGTCCTGCGTTACTGTTCAGCTATGCTGTGTTTCGGAGAGAAGGACAGGATAAGCAGTGTAATTAATTGCACAGGGACTAAACATCTTACGTCCCAAGACAAAAGTGAGGACAACTCCTCCCAGGACAAGAATGAGTTGCCTTTTTTTCTTTAGCTCCGGGAAATGCGCTTAGGCATCCCGCGGGGAAGTGGGTCTCCCCAGGCGGGTATTTGGGAGTCGCTGCACCCGAAAGTTGGTAAGTGGACGCAGCTCTATCCATGGTAGTGCTCCGGATTTGAAAGCAACAGGATACCTCGACGGCTAGTCAGTCCCTCAGAAGACTGACGACAGAGGGGTTGTCCCGCACCACAGAACAACCCCTCCCAACGTCGGGACAGTACAATAAGGCAAGGTTTTCGTCTCCGCCCCTTGCACCCTGCCCTTTTGCCCCGTCTTCTTATAAGAGGGGTACAAAGAGCCCTCTCGGCTCAATTCACTTCGCCCAAGGTGTTGGGGTCACCCTGGGCTACTGAGCCCAACCGCCAAGACAAGGCCTGAACTGTGGTGGGGAAGAATGAGTTGCCTGCGCTATGACGCTACGACCAATGCAAGTTACTATTTTTTAATATAGAATGAGAGTTACTTCCGACAGAAATCTCCAATTAGTCAGTTGCCCATTAGTCGCACCTAAAAAAGTTTTACAAATCAGTATTTTAAATATGGAACATGAGCTTTGTTACTTCCGTCAGAAAAAAATCTGAGTTACTCCTTGGTCGCACTTAAAGAGGTTATATTTCCATTCTAAAACACAATCACGTTCTAACGAGATACAGAAAAAAAAAACCAAGAGTATAACCAGTTTAAGGCGAGAAAGCGATATAATCAAAATGCTCAAAGCCATAGACCGCTACATCCTCGAATTCATAATAATAAAAACTTAAAATTGCGAAATGTTCTAATATTATGGAATGGGAGATAATGCCCGATAAAAGCCAATCCCTCCCCGTTTCCTATTTCAATGAAGTGGGGAATCGATTGCCCGAAGCATTATTATTATAGAGAAGGATATTGCTCTTATTTTTATAAATTGGAAATATACCCCTCAGCTGCGTTTCGTTTGTTTATTGCACATCACCAGAGTATTATTGCTTTTACCGCATATAATTTTGGTTATGGCTTCGTAATATATAATAAATAAAATAATAAGCCTTTTTTATTTCACGACACAATAAACATTAACTTACAAAGTAAGCAAACATTTGACGATCAATTCAATTAGCTAGATATTTATATAGTTACAAAAAAAACAATTACATAGTAATTATTATAATATAAATTATTATTTTATATATTTTTAATATTATTATTATTTATTATTATTATTGTTTAGCTTTTTTTTGGCTTCGTATTATATATCTTGAAAAAATTATAAAGGCCGGCAATGTACCTTAATCCTCTATGTAGTTATTTTAGGGCCTGTTTCACAATCTCCAGTTCAGTGCCCAATAGGCTATCGGCAAAATATTTGACAGATATTTGACAGATACTCAATCAAATATCTGTCAAATATGTGTCAAATATGTTGCCGATAGCCTATTCGGAACTTATCTGGAGATTGTGCAACAGGCCCTTAGTATATGGTTTATTCTTATATATCTTATATTATTCTTATATTATCCTTATCTTAGTATAAGGATGTCGTTTACTAATTCAAAGAAGTAGATCCTCCTTTTCATTTCAGAATCCTAAATTTTGAAAAGGAAGTTAGGTATATCAACAAATTCCTAAAAACTTTTTAACTATGGTAACTATTTTTAGAAATAACAGATGGCGCCACTGCTACAAACTATCAACGCCATGTTTGAATCCGGAAACTCATGACCTTTGTACGACTACCCTCGCGTAAACAATGACGTAGATTAACAAAAAAGGGATTTATATTCCAATTTTAAAACCTCCTGCCGCTCACAGATAAACAATTTCATTGTGAAGTCTTTGAGCAATATTGAGTATTTCAAGTGTCCTTTGAAAATACCTCAAGTGTAAAATTCTCGTTCGTTTCATTTATTTTTTGCTTAATGAAATTTTATATACAGTTGATGATCGTATTAAAATTATTAAATTATTCATTCGAAATCTTTATTCGAGCGTAATGCGATATTTTCATTACCACTGGTTGGTTTCATTCTACGAAATCGAGACAGGATATAATAACTTTTTTGTATTATATCATGAGGTAAAATTCCAAATTCAAATTCAGTTGCTGGTATATAAAATGTTAAATAGGTATTTTCAACAAACTAAAATTGACCATGATTGAACTTTTTAAAATGAAATATTGGTAAAATCTCATTATTTAATAATCATTAGTATATTACTAATGATTATTATTCAAAATTATAATATCTGAATTAATATTAAACAGACTTTCATATAATACTCAAGAAATGACATCTTTCTTGTCTTTCTTGTCTTGATGTCTTTCCTTACTGTTCCTTCCTTATATTATTCATATTTTTACAAGCTACAATGTATATTACTCATGTTATAAATGCAAAAGTTTCATTTTATTCGTCCACTGCTGAACACAGGCCTGCCTTAATGAACACCAAAACGGCCGATGCCTTGCCAATCACATATAATAGTGTTTAATAATTTTGTTTTAAGCCAAGGAATAAAAATACTTGATAATTAATAAAACGTTTACTGCGATTAACAATTATGCGAAGATGAAAAAAAAGAATGTGTCATTTTTTAAATTTTTAAATTTTCTTTAAGTTTTTCACAAGATGGCTCCGCCAATCCCAGGTCGTCCATGCGGCACGACTTGAATGACGCGCTCCCATTGGTACAGCGCGGTGTATTCCCGGCCTTGGAAGCACCAGCTTCCAAAGTTGAATGAACGCGTCGACTCCTAGTACCTCAGATCTTCTTTTTACAGTCATTCGTCGTGCAGTGGAAGAGGACAGATCTTAGAAAATGCTCGTCGTACGATGCCATCAGCCTTGCGAATGTCGGCAACTCGTGATATGCCGTCTTTTCCTGGATAGGTCTTAACTATTCGTCCTAAGCTCCATCTTAATGGCGGCAGGTAGTCGTCTTTTATTAAGACTAAGGTATTCTCCTTTAGGTCTCCTTTATTTTTATTCCATTTACTTCTGGTCTGCATCTCCGAGACGTATTCTTTAGCCCAGCGACGCCAAAATTGCTGGCGTAATTGCTCCACTCTCTGGTATCTGGTAAGCCGGTTGGTCGGAATATATTGGAAGTCAGTGGTCACAGGTGCAGTCAGTGGGCGACCAACCAGAAAATGAGCCGGGGTAAGAGGGAGAAAGTCGTGTGGATTTGTAGAAATGGGAGTTAAAGGTCGGGAGTTAAGGACGGCTTCGATTTGGGCAAGTACTGTACTAAACTCCTCGAAAGTCAAGTGTGCATTGCCTACTATACGCTTAAGATGGTATTTACAGCTTTTTACACCTGCCTCCCATAATCCCCCAAAATGGCTTGCATAAGACGGTATCATTTTAAATGTTATATTTTGTGACGACGCATATTCTTTTATATCGTTAGTACAACATTTTAAAAACTGTGCGAATTCATTCATGACACCTACGAAATTCCGACCATTATCGGAGTAGATTTCAATAGGTTTTCCCCGCCGTGAGATAAAACGTTTAAGCGCTAGGAGGTAAGCATCTGATGAAAGGTCAGTAACGAGTTCAAGATGTATAGCGCGCGAAACAAAACATACGAATAGACATATGTATGCCTTTTGCAATCTCGCTCCCCTGCCTTTCCGGTTTAAGATTAACATTGGACCCGCGTAGTCCACTCCACAACGCAAAAATGGAAAACCTGGAAGTAATCGTTCCTTAGGCAAATTTCCCATTATTGGGTTGACAGTAGCCGCGCGCAATCGAGAACACTTCATACAACTATAAAATATTTTTCGTGCGAGATCTCGACCACCGACAGGCCACCAAGATTCTCTAATTGTATACAAAAGAAGTTGTGGTGCGCCATGTAACGTTCGTATATGCTCGTGTCGAAATAATAAAATGGTAAAATGATGCTTAGCACTTATTAAAATAGGATGACGTTTATCAAAAGAAAAATCAAGCGAATTGCCCATACGTCCTCCGACGCGTATTATATTATTAGCGTCTAAAAACAAATTTAATTTTAGTAATTGCGTATTTAATTTTTGAATTTTATTTGTTAAAAATGAATCATATACTTCACAAAAAGATTCTCGTTGACTTAATTTAGCTAACGTTAATTCTGCATTATTAAGTTCATCGACTGTCAATATACCCGAGCGCCTGTTTTGCGGGTTGCGCGTATTAAATATGAATCTATGTAAAAAGGCCATTGTACGCTTTATCCTATTGAAGTGAGAGAATCGTAAAAATGGAAATAATAAGTTATCACATGTTTGAGATATGTGACACGAAACTGTTGATTTTATTTCAGGCAAATCGATATTTGTATAATTTGAATTTGATAAATCCGGCAATTCAAAATTAACATTTTGTAAAAATTGCGAGCCTTCCCACCATAACGATGAGGCAATAAGTGCGTCTAGACTTAGCCCTCGCGAAACTAAATCGGCTGGATTTTGTTTCCCTGGTACATGTCGCCACGGATGTTCTTGCGTTAAGCTGTGAATTTCTGAAGTTCTGTTCTGAACATACGGTTTTAATAAGTTAGTCGGCATACCTAACCATCCTAGAACAATAGTAGAATCTGTCCAAAACACGACTTTATTAAATTTTGAGCGTATCGACTGCCTAATCTTTGAATATAACCGTGCACCAATTAACGCCCCGCATAATTCCAATCTAGGAATAGTTGTAGGTTTCGTCGGTGCAACCTTACCCTTAGAACACAATAAACGTACAGTAACCTTCGACTGTTTGTTAATCGTACGAATATAAGCGCAAGCGCCATATGCCGTTTGCGACGCGTCCGTAAAAATGTGTAGTTCAATACATGTCGGCTCATTGCACAGCGTATAGCGTGGTATGCGTAAACTACTAAGCGAAGAAATACCATAGATAAACCTACGCCAAACCTGCGCGACATCACTCGGCACCTGTTCATCCCATTCAAGTTTTAGTAACCAACACCTTTGTAATAATGTTTTAGCGATCGTAATTACCGGGCTGAGCAGTCCTAACGGATCGTAAATTTGTGATGCACACGATAAAATAATACGTTTCGTTATGTTATTGTCATCCGAATCGTGAGAGATTTGAGAAAAAAATATGAACTCATCGTCTTTATTATCCCATCCAATACCTAACGTTTTATTTTGTGTACTCTCCCCGAGCGCACGCCGCTTTGTAGCATCGATAACATTGTATGCATTTTTAGGGTTCGCGCGGTCGAAGTTAAAAACCCATTTACGTAAAATTAAACACGCCGATTTCAATATTTGGTCTGTACCTTCGCAAATCTGAATTAATTCCAAAATACTATTTGCACCGCAAATTAAATCGTCTACGTAAAAATTATTATTTAAAGTTTCTTTTACGTACGGAACCTCACATTTGTTGGCTAATTCTTTTAAACATCTACAACTTAAAAATGGCGCAGAAGCGGTTCCGTACGTTACAGTATTTAAACGATACACCTGTAGTGGCTCAGATGGACTATCTCGCCACAGTATTAATTGAAGATCTCGTTCATCATCTTCAATTAATACTTGGCGATACATCTTTTCAATATCAGCACATGCCACGTATCGATTTTCGCGAAATTTAAGTAAAATTGCGATTAAGTCTCCCTGTATGGCTGGTCCTACCATTTGTATGTCATTTAGTGACACCCCTGTACTCGACGCGGTACTAGCATCAAATACTACTCTTAATTTTGTTGTAGTGGCGTGTTCGCGAAACACACCATGGTGCGGTAAAAAATAATGAAGCGTATTATATGTATCCACACGACTCATATGGCCTAAATCAATATATTCATGTATAAAATCCGAATATAGGTTTTTAAAAGTAGGATTTTTTTCCAGCTTTCTTTCCAGAGCATAAAATCGACGTTCAGCTTGCGTACGAGTTTCGCCTAAAACAGTAGGTGACTGTTTGAACGGGAATCGAACCGTGAACCGCCCGTCCGCTTCCCTCCGGGTCGTTCGAACATAATGTTCCTCGCACGCACGCTCTTCGTCATTACCCAGTACCTGCGAAGTACTAGGTAACTCCTCGATTTCCCAAAACCTGCGTAGTAAATAATCTAATGAAATGTCCCCGTCATTGAACTGTGTAAAATTACAACGTATAGCTTTTATATTTTGTTTATGCGTAATATGGGGAAATGAACCAGACACCACCCAACCGAGATGCGTATTTTGGATGTAAGGCCCATTTTTAATTCGAATTTTACCTTCTTTAATCAAATCCCAGAACAAATCCGCGCCTAATAACATGTCAATCGGCTGGCTGTCATAAAACGTCGGGTCTGCGAGCATAATGTTGTCTGGTATGTTGAAACTGATTGCGTTTATCGAAGCTAAAGGTAAGTTAGACGTTATTTTTGGCAAAATTAAACACTCTATGCGTGTAGTGTAATAGCCTATGCGTGATTTTAAATGTATGTTACAGGATTGGGTACATTGTGTAACGTAATTACCTACCCCGTAAATTTGATGAGTGGACTGTATAATTTGCGAATTTAATTTATCACAAAGTGATTGCGTAATAAATGTGCGTTCACTGCCACTGTCGAGTACCGCGCGCGCTTGTATGTATCTTCCCGATCGGCCACGTACTTGCACGATAGCCGTAGACAGTAAAACAGCTGATCGCGGCTGATTTACCGCCCTATTATTGTTTGCGTGTAATGATAGACTCCGAATTTGTGCGTTATATGAGTTTACAACATTCCCATCATTCACAACTTGATCGTGAGATGAAAGTGTAGTCGCCGACGAAATGCCATCTTTGGAGTTAACCATATTACAAATTAGCGTATTATGTTTTCGTTCGCATTTCCTACACGGACCAAATAAACATGAGTCAACAGTGTGGCCCGTGCGCATACAATTAATACATAAATGCTTATCCTTTACGAACTTATACCTATCTTGTACACTAAGATCAAGGAACTTTTGACACGAATATAATGGATGTAATGCGTTGCACATGCTACATGCTTTATTTATGCGAACGTTTTTAGTAATAGTTTTATTCGTAAATTTATTTGTTGTAACATTACAATGAACCTTAGATGTAGAAGCATGGTTAAATGACTGTTTTTTCGTATCGTGGGCATTAAATGTACTAGACTTAGTATGCGATACAATTAACGTTTCTAAAATATCTGCCCTATTTTTAATGAACACTAATAAGTCCTGTAATTTATGATTTTTATTCAAATTATTGTCGTTGTTCCCACTACATTTATATTGTTCCCACTCGCGTTCAGAAATAGGATCTAGTTTTGTACTGATAATATAAATAATTATGGTATCCCAATAATCAGTGGGTTCGCCTAACAGCTTCAACGCTCTTAATTTTTTTAAAATAACGTCTATAAGTTTACGTAACTGTGCGGGTGACTCTTTATGTAACGGCTGAATTGAAAATATTGATTTTAAATGATTGTGCACTAATAATTTCGTATTATCAAAACGATTCATTAATAATTCCCACGCTATTTCATAATTGTCAGCAGAAAATTCGAGAGAATCTATTACGGATTTAGCGGTACCCGCTAACGATGATTTTAAATAATGAAATTTTTGAATTTGTGGAATTGTTTTACATTTATGCACTAAGGACACAAAAGTGTCACGGAACTCTAACCAATGTTCATAAGAACCATCGAAGCAAGGGATAGATATAGTAGGTAATTTAATAGCGGTATTAATTGTTGCCGGCGACTCAGACCTTTCATCAGACGTTGTTAAACACTCAGCTAAGGCTAAAATAAGATAATATTCACGTTCAAACATTTCGCGCGATTCTAGTTGTTCTTCCATCTCAGATTCGTGGCTAATGTCCTCAATCTGAGTCTGAACATGGTTGAAATCGCCCATAAGATTTTGAGATCCTATCACACGTAATTTAAGCTCTGCTCTCTGATGAGAATTTAATTCTACACCCTCGAATGAATTCACATACTTCTTAAAATTTGTTAACCGGCATTTTAAAGATCCGCGTTTTTTCTTTAAGTCTTTCATCGTGATATCTAATTTATGTTCTGATGTAGCCATTGTGTGTGGGCAATAATAGTAGGCAGGCAGTACTTACAGATAAACTGCTGTGGATAGTTGAACCGTAGCTGATGCAATAGTCATAAAGGCAACACACTGGAAGTTCGAAAAAAGCACAGTATTACTCTAATGAAGTAGAAAAGTTTGAAGGATTCTGGTTGGCACACCTTACCAAAAGCACTGCGAGTCACGTATTTCCTCCTCAGCTATTTTTGCGTTTTATCTGGTTCCGACGTAGATATGTATTTGAAGCGTAAGTATCCGGCTCGAAGGACCAAATTTTTATGTTTAATAATTTTGTTTTAAGCCAAGGAATAAAAATACTTGATAATTAATAAAACGTTTACTGCGATTAACAATTATGCGAAGATGAAAAAAAAGAATGTGTCATTTTTTAAATTTTTAAATTTTCTTTAAGTTTTTCACAAGATGGCTCCGCCAATCCCAGGTCGTCCATGCGGCACGACTTGAATGACGCGCTCCCATTGGTACAGCGCGGTGTATTGCGCACGGCGCATGCGTATGGCGCGCTATTTAAAATGCTTCAACAAATAGTGATGATGTCACTAATCAGTAGTAATAATCAGCGACATCTGTTGCTCAATGGTTAGTGCTTTGACGCTCAAGCCGGAGTTGGTGGGTTCGAATCCTGCCAGGGCAAAGTGCTTGTGTTCCAGGGTGTATGTGTATTAAAAAATTATGTGTATAATATTATAAAAAAAATCTCAAATATAATATAGATTAATTTAATAGTGTTAAATTATATTTCGGTTGTGACTAGTACTCGTATCACAAGCAGTGGCGGCTGGTGAGTTATCGAACTGGTAGTGCACTTTACTTGCTCACTAAGTATTAAGATTAGAAATAACAACAAAACAACAATTTACCTAAAATATGTTAATTTTTTATTATTTTTTGTACAATAAATCAATAAGAAATTTTTCTGAAGCGAAATGTTCGCTCGCTCACATCCACACAACCATTTCTTTCTATTAAACAACTTTTAAAATCTCTGTTTAAGATCATTTTAACTGACACCAAACACTGTACACAGTACGAAAATACGAATATTACGAATTTACTATTAATAATTTACACAGAATATTACGAAAAGAAAAACAGTATTGTTTTTACAATAACTAAAACAAACAATAATTAACGCAGAAACTCAACTTGCAAACATCATGTCCGCCGTAGTCGTGCGCCCGGCGACATTCGTTAATCATCGGGTGCTCTCGGCAAATTCGGCTTCGGACGCGCGTGCGGCGCACGAAATTAGAGTAATTTCTCGGTACATTTCTATGAACTATCTTTTGTTTCACGCGTCAGGCGTATAGCGCGTAACTCATACAAGGTATATTAGCAGTCCTCGTGCGCTCGCGGAAGCGCACGAGATTTTTTCTATTATGGAAAATAAGTCTTAATAGTTTAGCAAAGCGCTCAAATTGTGTCGTCATAATTGGAAATTTTATTAGTTATAAAGATTTTTGTATGTACTTATAAAAATACTTAAATATCTATTAACATGGTTTATAAATAAAGATCAAGTAATGTTTGAAATTTTTAAATCTTAAATTGGTGGTTCAGCGCACGAGCGCACTTAAGGTACAGCCGCCACTGATCACAAGTTATCTGAGAACTTACGGGTCCAAATTGACGTCTTGTAAAAATCGTCCGTATATATTATTATTATTTAATAATAATCAGTGGCATCAAATCCATATTATCTCTTGGGATAGAAAACGCATGGATAAATTGTTGTTAGCCTTCTACATATAAACCGTATTCAATAATTTTCATAATTCTTGTAGAATCATGAAAAATTATTGAATCACGAAATAAAATTATTTTAAACATTTTCAAAGTAACATCTGATGTAAGCTTGATGATAATTTAAATATTTAAATTGAAAGTTTTAAACAAATTTAAATTTATTTAAAAGTTACCGGGTTATAATGTAAAATGTTAACCAATTTTAATGTTATTAATTTACTGAGTTCTGAGCGTCATCTTGAGAAGTTTTAACAATAACTTTGCAAGTGAGAAAGTAATGAATATTGGAGTATTCATTTGTTTTGCAGTGATGGTTGTTTGTTGGCGTATGCGACATGTTTTTGGGATTTTCAGTTATTTTGTTGTATAGGGTAGTTTTATTTGTTATACTGGCTGTTAATCACAGAGTTGCCTTCTTTAATTTAATTTTTGCCGTCATGTCATCTATATCATATTATATTATATTATCATACGTATAGCTATAATATAGCTATAATCTGGATTGTATTTTAACGGTGAAAGTTTGTGAGTTTGGAAAATTAGATGTTCGGATGTTTGTTGCTCTTTCACACAAAAAATACTGAATGCATTTTGATGAAATTTTGCAATAAACTTACTGCTTACTATTTACCTGATCTCAACCCGATCAGCGACTTACTCGTGGTGCGTAGTAAAAAGACACTTCCGCATTTAATAACTATAATTATTATACAAGCGGACCCAATAGATGTTGTCCTTTAGATACAAATTGATCTAGCCGTTTAGTTGCAGTATAGATAAATAATCTAGATACCGACTGCAGTGCCATCTGCCGGACTGATTTGTGAATCTAAACCATCCAGGGCGCCACCCAAACGCATACAAAAAAAACATTCGAATCGGTTCGGTCGCTTAGGAGGACTTCGATGACATACACACATACAGCAGAATTATATTATAAAGAAGCATATTACTACTTCTAGAAATGTTAGCTTAATAAGCCTTTAATATTATATTTTGATGACCTCTGTGGCTCAGTAGTTAGCGCGTTGGCGCTCATGCCGGAGGTAGCGGGTTCGAATCTCGTAAGGGAACACAAAAAAAAGTTTCAATGTTTCTGGGTCATGGATGTGTATTAAATATGTGTATTATATAATAAAAACCTTAAATATAAGTATTCATATGAAAAGTATTAAATATATGTATTTCCGTAGTCTGCTACCCGTAACACGTCTCTTCGAGAACTTACCAGTTACCACGGGACCAGATTGACGTGGTGTAAAAACGTCCATAGATATTATTTATTATATTATTATTATTATAAAAGAAAGGTAACTACGAATAAATATAGGTAATTATAACACATATGCGATTTGGGATTAAATTATTAAAATGATATATTATATTAAATTATAATATGGTAGGTAATCAAAAATTTACGAATAACTTTGTAAAGTTAGGACATGTGACACCTCATTCCTACCGTGACTGTGGTTGAAGTATCCGAAACGTCGGGTAAAACTCTTAATAAATCCATAAAATTAGTTTTATTATAACCGATAATGGTGAAAAAAGAGCTTGATTGACGATGCTGTGAAGTGATGACACAAGAGTGATCAACAATGACACATTATTAGTCAGCCAATTTGCTCGTAAAATGAAACAAAAGAATATATTTCTATGAAACAAAGCCAATCAATTCGAAATGCGGTTTCAGCGCGTAACAAAAATAACGGAAAAAGGCTTGTAATGTGTAATTTTCAGTGTCATTTGTGTCACCGGAAGTGGTTAGCGCCCGCCCTGCCACTTCCGCTTGAAAGCCTTACCGTTTAATACGGGGCTTATCAAAGATTAAAAATGCGTATTACTAAATTATCATAAGTAAATATTTATACAACGGAATGAGTTTAATGAGGTTAACAAGGATTTTTGTTATTATGTGTCTTTTTGCTATATGTATGTAGAAATGTATTTTCAATATGCATATTTTGGGTTCAAATCCTGCCAGGTGTAACTTGAATGGAATCGTAGGAATATTTGATTTGCTATCTATCATTTTTTAACTGTTGTTTAGCACATCTCGAAATTTCGGTATCGTCAACAAATTATCGTTTTGCATATAAGACGCGTTTGTTCGAATTCGTTTGTACATCATGGTACATCTTACTACTTCCCTGAAACAGTTTGGCTTGAAGCGAAGCTTCTGTACGTTCGGGATTTCACTTCATCAGATGCGCGCCTATTTGATCCATACTTAGCGATATTTTTATCGTTCAAATAAACGCGAGTTGTCCGCACGTGGCACGCGCGGCATTTTTAACTTGCGCTGTCTACCTCAGTTAACATGGCCTTCATGTCATAATACTTCTATGAAGTTTCGCTTCTTTTCGTCGTTCCTAAGCGGTAGTGCTATGTTTTTGGCGTCGCAACGTCTTTTAACTCGATATTACTGCATGCGAGAAAAAGATGACGTCATGTCACGTTCCGCAAGCGAGAGCGCGGCACGAACGAGAGACATGATCGGCTCGAGCGATCGGCTCAGTTCGGTTCGTGCTGCATCTAATGTTTGACGTTGTCACGTCAAACTAACGTCCGTAAACCGTTAGACAACCAATTTTTCCGAAAGGCTTAGAACCATACTGCAATGTGACGTGAAAGTGATTTAAACATAACAATATCGACCACGATTTACACCAAAGGCCTAAACAAAGCGGTTCGTTATGCCACTGAAAGGGACACTGTATCCAATCTAAAAGTTCAACCAAAACGGACGGCGAAAACACGTGCTCGACACCCGGTTTCATTAGAACCAGGGCCAAAAAATACAAACAGTGTCGAACGAAGCAATTAATGAAAAGTCTGGCATGTTTTAGACATTGGCTGTTGTGTGGCTTTGACTATGTAATTTGAATGTATAAAACCTTTTTTATGTAAGACAATAAATAATTTGTCCGAGAATCTGACAACCAGTCTTACCGCGGGGTACCGTATCACCTAGTTACTGGGTTGTGGAGGTCCGAGCAGTATCTCTATTTAAAATGCTGGTATTCTTTAGACTTTTATTCTATTAGACTGGAAGCCGACCCCAATATATAAGGTCTTTGTAAATTAACTACGAACCATTTGGGTACGTGATCTACTGCTTGTGTAAAGACGTTTAGGCACAAAAAAAAATAAGTAAAAATTTGAAAAAATAAATAAAAAGTACTTAATAAAAATTGCAAGAAATGAAATCTATTGCATTAAACCGTCTGCCCGCAATACATGTACACAAGAAAAGTATACTCAATTAAATCATATTGCAAGAAATTAAACCTATTGCAATAATAAATCGTCCGTGCGCAATACAAGGTCATTTCTCGGGTCATTGGGTTCATGACTCGACAGCTGATCGACCGCCGCGCGACGTAACGCGGTTTCAACGATTTCATTCACGTTTTAAGACCGCCAGATTGATAGCCACATACACAACTAAGTACCTTTTGAAATGTACATCTCATTTAGGGTTTGAAATGATAATAGGTAATTATAATTTTAGTCGTAATAATAGTTAGTTAAGTTCTATGACCTCCCATCACACTTTTTACAGAACTATTTTATAAAATACTTTTTATAAAATCTACGTAATCTTACAACAATAAAATCGCAACTAGAGCAAAAACTAACAACATTATGCATTACAGGGGCCAGGGGGGTGTAATATTTTATTTATTTGTAGTTTGTACAATATGGCAACGCCGCTGTCTTTTAAAGAAGCCGACAAAGGAAGCGGCAATGCTGTGTGTAATACCGTGATTAAGGATCTTTCACATTAGCATATTTATTAAATAGTACCTACTTCTACTACTTTATCAACGTCTGATTAGTATTACAAATTAGTTTTAATTTATGTTATTTTAATAATGTACCATAAAAAGTAATACGTACCTACTTGCTTATAATTAATTTAAGCATTTATTGGATTGTATGGTTATGGTTACAAGTGTGTCAAGATTGGATTTTTTAATTACAACATTATTATTATTATGGTTAAAATAACAATAATTAATATTAAAACATACGTCAAAAATAAATCAGCCCAAAACTTTTCTTTTACACATTATTATTTTAAACGATATTGCGTCGAGTGTGAAGGAGACTTTACCGGCGGCTTTCTATTGAAAATCATTTAATATTTTTATTTTAATTTTTAGTGTGTTTCGAAATTGTGCAAGTGGTGCACGTAAGTTTAGTTAATACAGTGTGAAGTGTCACGTAATTCATAGCTATTAATGTTTGTTTGTTAAATTTGTGTGTGATCGTTTAAATAAAACATAAAAAAACGTTTAAGTACTACACTTACCGTGCACTGACGCAGCATTAGGTATCAAAATTGTTTCGGACAATTTTGTATTCCAGTTCTACTACATCATACATGTGATAGTGTGACACTTCGATGAGGATGAAAAGACATTGCCTGAGGCGTGCGTCATTCTGTACAGGACATGGTGGCGGTAACGTCCAACAAAATTAGGGTAAACAAGTTATGTACGTACGTACTTGATTCTACATTAGTTTATTAGAGATTTTTAAAGTAATTGATATCTGCCTTGAGTGCTACACTGCTACTAAATGTCGGTGTAACTAGTTTATGCTAATCTGTCAGTCCAAAGCCTGTAAAAAGTATGATGGGAGGTCATAGAACTTAACTAACTATTATTACGACTAATTAAAATTATTATCATTTCAAACCCTAAATGAGATGTACATTTCAAAAGGTACTTAGTTGTGTATGTGGCTATCAATCTGGCGGTCTTAAAACGTGAATGAAATCGTTGAAACCGCGTTACGTCGCGCGGCGGTCGATCAGCTGTCGAGACATGAACCCAATGACCCGAGAAATGACCTGGTATTGCGCACGGAAGATTTATTATTGCAATAGGTTTAATTTCTTGCAATATGATTTAATTGAGTATACTTTTCTTGTGTACATGTATTGCGGGCAGACGGTTTAATGCAATAGATTTTATTTCTTGCAATTTTTATTGCTTTTTATTTTTTTTCAAATTTTTACTTTTTTTTTTTGTGCCTAAACGTCTTTACACAAGCAGAAGATCACGTACCCAAGTGGTTCGTAGTTAATTTACAAAGACCTTATATATTAGATTAATATAATACAAATAATTATTATACAAATTATAGTGATTTCATTATCATACAATAAATACTAGTAAGCATCTTCCTTAAATGAGGCAACATTTAAATAAGTTTTTAGAGTCACGTTGATAAGTTACTTTATTTAAGCAGATAGCTTTTCAATATTTATTTTAATATTGTAGTATTAATATTCTACAAAAATATTTCATTTAAAATTATGTAATATTATGTAATCTTTATATATATTTCTCTGTGCGTGCGTTTGTCACTAAACTCTTAAACGGCTGGACCGATTTTAATCAAATAGTGTGTGTACCTTCAGGTAAATTCGATAATCGTTTTGATTCACAATCTAGCCCAGCAGATGGCGCTGCTGTTGGTATCTAAGTTAGTAATAAATATCTATACTAAGTTAATAAATAAATATCTATACTGCAACTAAACGTCTGGATTGATTTGTATCAAAAGGACAACGTCTGTTAGATTTTCTAGTCTTCAATATAAATAAAAATGAATCAGAACCACTGCAGCAAATTAGGTATGTAATTCTTTTTGACTTCACGTCTTATGATTCGATGGAGCAAGCTGCACACACGAAAAATCTTGACTCATGCGGCGTTACCTCGCTCTGAGGTGTTCCATTTAAGGCTTGAAGTGCAAGCGAGAGCGTGGAATAAGCGACAAAGAGGCACAATCAGCCCATAATTATTTTCTTATGACGTCACGGTCAACTATCGTCAGTAAGCCGACTTTACAGACAACCGATTTTTTTTACTGTGCTGTCTATCAGAACAAGGTTTGTATGGAAAGAAAAGGATGACGCTCACATTTTTTGGTTGAGGGCTACACGTTTGCCGGGTTCAGCTTGATTTTTTTTTAATTAGCCTATGCTGTCCCACTGCTGGGCAAAGGCCTCCCCCAAGCTCTTCCACGTATCACGGTCCTGCGCCACCGCTGGTCAGTCTGCTTGGTACGCATCTAGATCGTCGGCCCCGAAAGAGATTCGGGGCCGACCTCGGCAACGACGTCGATTAATATATATGTCGTAGTATGATTTGATAAAACGTTTTTTTGCGAAAATACTAGGGATTTTGCGAAAACACGGATAATTAGACATTGGCATTACATTTCTCAATCTTACTGAAAAAAGGTAGGGTTTTTGCAAAAATACCACTCGCCTTAGCAAGATTGAAAATCCTTAACTCTGATTGGCTTGATTTTGGTTGACAGGCAAACTCTCAATGCGATTGGTTCATATTTTGCCTTGTAGGTTCGAGTATACAATAGGATCCCAGACAACGTTCAAAATCCTTCCATCAATAAATTTAAAAAAGTTATTAAAGAAAGTTTGTTTTTACCACACAAATAGAATACTTATAACAAAGTAAGTCTTAATGGAAGATACCACGCGATGGGAATAGGGTGTTCCTCCCAGGAATTTCAGGATAGCATGTAAATTTGCAATATTTGAAAAGATTAGTTCCACTGATTTTGCTTCGCCGGTTCTTCGTGGTACTATTTTTAGTAAGGTTAAGAAATATTATATCGTTTATATTGTTGCAAAAACCCTACCTTTTTTCAGTGAGATTGAGAAATGTAATGCCAATGTCTAATTATCCGTGTTTTCGCAAAATCCCTAGTATTTTCGCAAAAAAACGTTTTATCAAATCATACTACGACATATATAAATAAATTGAAATCAAAATTGAACATTTATATTAATTCATTTCAGAACACGCATGAATAAAGAACATACAAGCCTAAAATTTTTAATTCAATTAAAACACATAAAATCTCGTATGAATTCAAAACCGAAATTTTATCGCTATTCACCCTAGCAGTTTAGTCCAATCCTTTTAACGCGAAAAACTTCAAGCTATGAGAATTTTAATAACAATCCAGTATTCAATTTTCCCGACCGCCCGTTCAAACAGAGTTGAAAGTTTGCTTACATTAAGAAAACAAAAGTGAGATTATTATTCACTCAGCGTAAAGTAATGGGCTTGTAGATATTGTCCTGGATGCTGTAAGGGTTTTAAATATGACATCCATCCGGATGATGGATTGCTGGGTTTTTGGTTTTCGTTGTTTGCGGGTCGATTTTGTCCGCTATTTTATGTAAAAACAATACACTAATATGTCATGAATGAATTAATGTATGTATTATAATCAGTTAGGCTATTCATCTCAAGTGATGTTTAGATGAGTCATCTGCTGATTTACTTTTCCGATGTAGCTTTAAGGCCAACAGCATAGGACCTTTCGAAAAAAAATAGTTAATAGAATCAGGCGTTACTTTGCGGAAATCTATTTTAAAAAAGATATTAAATTATATATTAATTAGCGACTCTATCTAGATGTAGACTCTACGGTTACTGATTGTAGAGTCGACATCCTGAGGAGGCCTCGGTGTCGGGGTGAAACGTGCGTAGATTTTATGGTGGTGGTCTTTTATGGTAGTGTGTGTGGTGATGGTGCATGCGAGTGTACGCATATGCAGTGTGGGAAAGGAGGGCGGTGTTATATGCATGCATATGCGTGCACTCACACATTTATTGTAAAGACTGCATGGTTCGCGAGATATTGCTAATTAATATATAATTTAATATTTAAAAAAAAATCTTAATTGATGAGTAATGTGATTGGCGTATTGCAGTCGAATCGAGTCGGCACGACCGGGGTGCCTCTGAGACAGCTATGCTGTCGCGTTTCGTTCGGTTTTTGAGTGGTCCATTGGGGGATATAGAGAAAACGAAGGCAATGCATCTGCATAATATCTGGTTGCCTATCTGGGCGGGGGTGGTCATCTTAAGGCTTCGATCTTTCGTTTGCCTTAATATGACATAAGAAAGTGATCAGTTTACCCATGAACACAAGATTAGCCACGAGTCAGAAACTTATTTATATGTAGTCCTTAGATGATAACGATTCTGTCATTTACACTATCCTGTCCTATTCTAGAAACGCAGCAAAGCTGATTGACGGGAGGGATAAGTAGAGAAGTTCAAGAGCGAGTTCATCTTACAGGTAGGTATACCCAATAATACTCAAAACATACTATTAGGGTCTGTTTCACAAAGTACCAGTAAAGTACCCTATAGCTGACACATAAATTAATTGACAGATGAATCTTCTAGTTAGTCTTGATTGGGTTTCACCATCATCTTCCCTATAAATTTATTTGGCAGATCCCTATTTGGCACTTACTGGTTAGAAGGCTTGGCAACCTCGCATTTCATAGTTCCATTTTACGATAAATATGTTTTAGAAAAACATTCCATGTTGTAAATATACATGAAAATATGTTTTTATAATTTTAATGTATGTATCATACCATCTTTATACCTTTTATTTACATAGACCTTGTATATAATGTTATCCCTTAATTATTAAACGATCAAAACACAATTGAAATTATTTTGTATATTACTGTTACCGGAACGTCAAATTGTCAAATGTCGTGAAGCTGTCAACCGCGTATATATCTGTCAACTAATTTATCTGACAGATGAATTTGCTAATGGCCAGTTGATCCGACCTATAGTTTACAGGGAACTTTATTAGCCAAATATTGCTATTTGTCAATTGTGAAACAAAAACGTTGTAGTTATGTGGTAAATATGTTGCAAATAGCTTAATTGGAACTTTATTAGGACATTGTGAAACAGACCCTAAGAGAGATTAATTTATTGTACATAAATTATAATATTTTATTTATTAGAAAGGACTTTTATTTTTTTATTTTTTTGGCCTTGCGCCTATCGACACAAATCCATGTGTATTATTACTTCTTGAGTCAAGTCGCTTCCTTAAGACGTAACGTATTTTATCGACGGCAGTAAACGTATAAACAAGCTATGGGAGAATAACAGAAGAACGACGGAATACTGAGTGACATTGAGCATTTACGATTTTTTTCCTGCCTACAAATATATAAATATAAACCTTAATATCGTGTATATAACGAAAAAAATGACTTAACCAAGAGAATAACATGTTAATATAGCAATTATACTGGAGGTATCGAGAAACGGACGGGCGCTGAGCCAAATGCTATATGGTTGTTGTATGTTAGAAGATTGTTTGTGTCGACTTAACAAAAAAGAATCGCGCATGCGTGTTGATGCATGAACTATAGCTTAGGAGAATAATATAATGTTGTGAAAATGTGCTAGATAGCTGATAGATAGTGTACTAGGTGACCCGGCAAACGTGGTTTTGTTTATATTTAATTATTTATTCATTTATCTATTTTTAATTCTAGAAATAAGGTAGTCCTATAGTGACTTCCCCATATAAGTAGGAAGCTACTTTTTCTTTTAATCTTTGTATTATTTTATTTGTATAAAATTAAGTAATTATAAGCAATTTTTATTTGAAAACATGATATTACGAGTATATCAATTTGTCAACTGGTAAGTCCAGAAATGAGAAAATTTCCATACAAACCTCAACCAAGAGTCAGATTTGCCTTGTATATAATATCATTTAAATGACATGTATATTTAAAAAGAACATATAGAAATAATTCAAATAGTTACTAGTATTATGTATACAGAGAAGACTTATGTTGTCTATCCTAAAATTTCAGAACACTCAAAAAGCGAACACTCGGTGGCCCTAATGATACTCCCAGTCCTATCAAACATTCTAGAACATTATTTTGTTTGTTGGAAGAAAAATACAGGTCACTTGCAATAGACCAATATAGTGCAAAATGACCAAAAACTATAGGTCAAGAAAATGCGTTGAATTTTCAGTGCTGTTTTGTATACAAGTTTTCCATTAAATAAAAGCTTTTCTTAGCTTAGCTTAATATAAATTAAAAAGTCTTTGTTTGCGACTTAATTTATGTTACTATGAAGGCTGTGTCTAGGCGAAGGAGGAAGACGCGAGGACGCAATTTCCGGTTTTTAGTTTCAAAGAGACGCGTGACATCGCGCCCGAATCCGGTAACTCTGACGCGCTACCATCGAAACTAGAACGTAATTTCATTATTTTTGTGGAATTTTGTAATTATTTTAAATTCAAATATAATATGGTATCCACTGGAATGTCCGGCAAATTATAGCAGAGGAAAAGTTTATAGCGGTGACCATTCAAGGCGGCTATAGTTGCCCGAACGTTTGACGCTCGTGCACTTGAAACGTGCTTTTATATAACATAAAAGAAATAGTACTTAGTTGTATAAAAAGCTAAATAGAAATTAGGTAAGTAGGAAAGTTAGAAAATTACTTTCTTGTAACAAATCGAGTTTACAAGATGCTGATTTTGGTAAGTATACGCATACTTACTTCTTCTTATAATTATAGTTATATATAATATTTTCTACACAAAAAATAATTGTAAATAAAACATTTTTTTTTGGTGATAGCTTTTTTTTAATTTTCTATATATTCTAATGTACTAAATATACCAAAAGTTAACAAAGAGTTAATGTAAAAACATATTACTCAGTCCTATTAATATTATTAGATATTACTTCTCCATCAAATTTTAAAGCTGTACTTTACTTAGCGATGCTCAGTAAAAATTGCCTGTATTCAGTCAAAAGATATGCGGGTAGTTTAAATTCGTTAAAAAATTGAAATTCGAGTATCCATAGTACCACTGCAGGAAGCACTTTGACAAACACGGTTGAGCTTGAAATTGGTTCCGCTGTTTAGTCTCTGGATTGCCTTCCTCCTTCCTTATTTAAGAGATTATAATTGAACGCAGCACACCATTTTGAATTTCTTGTATCTAAATGCAAAGGCAAGAGATGAGCTAGACAAAGCTGTTTTTATAATGACTAAGCGAGGCTAGCCAAGATTTAGAGTTTTTAATTTTGAAGTAAACGCAGCGCGGCTATGGGTTTCGCTTGCCTAAATATGAATTAATTCAGAGCCTTTAAAGACGAGTCATTCGAAATTAGTGTATGTGAAGGAAAAAGAGTTTGAAAGTCTTCGAAAGTGTGTGAAGTTTAACAACCCGCATTGGGCCAGCGCATCGGTAAACTATGGCCTAATAGCCCTCCTCGCCTGATGTGGAGGAGGAGAACCGAGCCCAGCAGTGGAACATATATGGGTTGATACTGTAACTTAATGTAAAGTTTTATCAAAATCCATTCAGTAGATTTTCCATACATTCTTGTAAAGTTTAGCATGTATAAGATGATATCCTTAATATTATAAATGTGAAAGCGTGGATGTTTGTTACGCTTTCACGCAAAAACTACTCGATGAATTATCATGAAACTTTGTACACATAATACTTACTTACTTAGGATACATATTATTAAAATTTTTTGCTAACGCGGGCGAAGCCACAGGCAATAGCTAGTTGCTTATATTTCAGCTACATTTGATTTTGTTGTTTTTCACAATTTTAATCGTGATTCAGAATCCTGCATCTACAGCATCAGAAGTGAATTACCCCAGAATTAGCATATTCCATCGGAGCGGGTAAATATTGGGACAGTCGGGTTTGGGGTGCAGCGCTTATGATGATTAATGCGATGTTCGTTTTAATTGCGCTTATGACTTCATTTTAAACTTTTCATTAGTGCTGTAAAATATATTACACGACGGAATATAATGACGATAAAGTTTTTTGATATTTATTATTAGCTGCTACAGGTTCGTCTGAGTTAACTAAGTTTTCATAACTAACTCTAACTTTTTTGAAAATTTAATAAAGCCTATGTTCACCGGGGATAGTGTAGCTTCCCAACTGTAAAGGAGTTTTTCGAATCGGTCAAGTAGTTTCGGAGCCTGTTCAATACAAACAAACAATCAAATCTTTTCTCTTTATAATATCATTATAGATAAGCAGTGCCCCGCGGTTTCACTCGCGTACTTTCCATTCCCGTGGGAGTACAGGGATAAATTATAGCCTGTGTTATTCTGAAGTATAAGCTATGTTATTATAAAGTTTTATTAAAATCCATTCAGTAGTTTTTACGTGAAAGAGTAACAAACATCCATACTTACAAACTTTCACGTTTGTAATATTGGTTTTTCATTTATTGTTTTATAAATATTTTATATACTTAACAATTTTTTTACCGGCTGTTCGGATGCGCTGTGGCGTGTCCTCGTCTGCAGAGGTACATTCCTGCCTCTCTTGTCCTGCGTTACTGTTCAGCTATGCTGTGTTTCGGAGAGAAGGACAGGATAAGCAGTGTAATTAATTGCACAGGGACTAAACATCTTACGTCCCAAGACAAAAGTGAGGACAACTCCTCCCAGGACAAGAATGAGTTGCCTTTTTTTCTTTAGCTCCGGGAAATGCGCTTAGGCATCCCGCGGGGAAGTGGGTCTCCCCAGGCGGGTATTTGGGAGTCGCTGCACCCGAAAGTTGGTAAGTGGACGCAGCTCTATCCATGGTAGTGCTCCGGATTTGAAAGCAACAGGATACCTCGACGGCTAGTCAGTCCCTCAGAAGACTGACGACAGAGGGGTTGTCCCGCACCACAGAACAACCCCTCCCAACGTCGGGACAGTACAATAAGGCAAGGTTTTCGTCTCCGCCCCTTGCACCCTGCCCTTTTGCCCCGTCTTCTTATAAGAGGGGTACAAAGAGCCCTCTCGGCTCAATTCACTTCGCCCAAGGTGTTGGGGTCACCCTGGGCTACTGAGCCCAACCGCCAAGACAAGGCCTGAACTGTGGTGGGGAAGAATGAGTTGCCTGCGCTATGACGCTACGACCAATGCAAGTTACTATTTTTTAATATAGAATGAGAGTTACTTCCGACAGAAATCTCCAATTAGTCAGTTGCCCATTAGTCGCACCTAAAAAAGTTTTACAAATCAGTATTTTAAATATGGAACATGAGCTTTGTTACTTCCGTCAGAAAAAAATCTGAGTTACTCCTTGGTCGCACTTAAAGAGGTTATATTTCCATTCTAAAACACAATCACGTTCTAACGAGATACAGAAAAAAAAAACCAAGAGTATAACCAGTTTAAGGCGAGAAAGCGATATAATCAAAATGCTCAAAGCCATAGACCGCTACATCCTCGAATTCATAATAATAAAAACTTAAAATTGCGAAATGTTCTAATATTATGGAATGGGAGATAATGCCCGATAAAAGCCAATCCCTCCCCGTTTCCTATTTCAATGAAGTGGGGAATCGATTGCCCGAAGCATTATTATTATAGAGAAGGATATTGCTCTTATTTTTATAAATTGGAAATATACCCCTCAGCTGCGTTTCGTTTGTTTATTGCACATCACCAGAGTATTATTGCTTTTACCGCATATAATTTTGGTTATGGCTTCGTAATATATAATAAATAAAATAATAAGCCTTTTTTATTTCACGACACAATAAACATTAACTTACAAAGTAAGCAAACATTTGACGATCAATTCAATTAGCTAGATATTTATATAGTTACAAAAAAAACAATTACATAGTAATTATTATAATATAAATTATTATTTTATATATTTTTAATATTATTATTATTTATTATTATTATTGTTTAGCTTTTTTTTGGCTTCGTATTATATATCTTGAAAAAATTATAAAGGCCGGCAATGTACCTTAATCCTCTATGTAGTTATTTTAGGGCCTGTTTCACAATCTCCAGTTCAGTGCCCAATAGGCTATCGGCAAAATATTTGACAGATATTTGACAGATACTCAATCAAATATCTGTCAAATATGTGTCAAATATGTTGCCGATAGCCTATTCGGAACTTATCTGGAGATTGTGCAACAGGCCCTTAGTATATGGTTTATTCTTATATATCTTATATTATTCTTATATTATCCTTATCTTAGTATAAGGATGTCGTTTACTAATTCAAAGAAGTAGATCCTCCTTTTCATTTCAGAATCCTAAATTTTGAAAAGGAAGTTAGGTATATCAACAAATTCCTAAAAACTTTTTAACTATGGTAACTATTTTTAGAAATAACAGATGGCGCCACTGCTACAAACTATCAACGCCATGTTTGAATCCGGAAACTCATGACCTTTGTACGACTACCCTCGCGTAAACAATGACGTAGATTAACAAAAAAGGGATTTATATTCCAATTTTAAAACCTCCTGCCGCTCACAGATAAACAATTTCATTGTGAAGTCTTTGAGCAATATTGAGTATTTCAAGTGTCCTTTGAAAATACCTCAAGTGTAAAATTCTCGTTCGTTTCATTTATTTTTTGCTTAATGAAATTTTATATACAGTTGATGATCGTATTAAAATTATTAAATTATTCATTCGAAATCTTTATTCGAGCGTAATGCGATATTTTCATTACCACTGGTTGGTTTCATTCTACGAAATCGAGACAGGATATAATAACTTTTTTGTATTATATCATGAGGTAAAATTCCAAATTCAAATTCAGTTGCTGGTATATAAAATGTTAAATAGGTATTTTCAACAAACTAAAATTGACCATGATTGAACTTTTTAAAATGAAATATTGGTAAAATCTCATTATTTAATAATCATTAGTATATTACTAATGATTATTATTCAAAATTATAATATCTGAATTAATATTAAACAGACTTTCATATAATACTCAAGAAATGACATCTTTCTTGTCTTTCTTGTCTTGATGTCTTTCCTTACTGTTCCTTCCTTATATTATTCATATTTTTACAAGCTACAATGTATATTACTCATGTTATAAATGCAAAAGTTTCATTTTATTCGTCCACTGCTGAACACAGGCCTGCCTTAATGAACACCAAAACGGCCGATGCCTTGCCAATCACATATAATAGTGTTTAATAATTTTGTTTTAAGCCAAGGAATAAAAATACTTGATAATTAATAAAACGTTTACTGCGATTAACAATTATGCGAAGATGAAAAAAAAGAATGTGTCATTTTTTAAATTTTTAAATTTTCTTTAAGTTTTTCACAAGATGGCTCCGCCAATCCCAGGTCGTCCATGCGGCACGACTTGAATGACGCGCTCCCATTGGTACAGCGCGGTGTATTCCCGGCCTTGGAAGCACCAGCTTCCAAAGTTGAATGAACGCGTCGACTCCTAGTACCTCAGATCTTCTTTTTACAGTCATTCGTCGTGCAGTGGAAGAGGACAGATCTTAGAAAATGCTCGTCGTACGATGCCATCAGCCTTGCGAATGTCGGCAACTCGTGATATGCCGTCTTTTCCTGGATAGGTCTTAACTATTCGTCCTAAGCTCCATCTTAATGGCGGCAGGTAGTCGTCTTTTATTAAGACTAAGGTATTCTCCTTTAGGTCTCCTTTATTTTTATTCCATTTACTTCTGGTCTGCATCTCCGAGACGTATTCTTTAGCCCAGCGACGCCAAAATTGCTGGCGTAATTGCTCCACTCTCTGGTATCTGGTAAGCCGGTTGGTCGGAATATATTGGAAGTCAGTGGTCACAGGTGCAGTCAGTGGGCGACCAACCAGAAAATGAGCCGGGGTAAGAGGGAGAAAGTCGTGTGGATTTGTAGAAATGGGAGTTAAAGGTCGGGAGTTAAGGACGGCTTCGATTTGGGCAAGTACTGTACTAAACTCCTCGAAAGTCAAGTGTGCATTGCCTACTATACGCTTAAGATGGTATTTACAGCTTTTTACACCTGCCTCCCATAATCCCCCAAAATGGCTTGCATAAGACGGTATCATTTTAAATGTTATATTTTGTGACGACGCATATTCTTTTATATCGTTAGTACAACATTTTAAAAACTGTGCGAATTCATTCATGACACCTACGAAATTCCGACCATTATCGGAGTAGATTTCAATAGGTTTTCCCCGCCGTGAGATAAAACGTTTAAGCGCTAGGAGGTAAGCATCTGATGAAAGGTCAGTAACGAGTTCAAGATGTATAGCGCGCGAAACAAAACATACGAATAGACATATGTATGCCTTTTGCAATCTCGCTCCCCTGCCTTTCCGGTTTAAGATTAACATTGGACCCGCGTAGTCCACTCCACAACGCAAAAATGGAAAACCTGGAAGTAATCGTTCCTTAGGCAAATTTCCCATTATTGGGTTGACAGTAGCCGCGCGCAATCGAGAACACTTCATACAACTATAAAATATTTTTCGTGCGAGATCTCGACCACCGACAGGCCACCAAGATTCTCTAATTGTATACAAAAGAAGTTGTGGTGCGCCATGTAACGTTCGTATATGCTCGTGTCGAAATAATAAAATGGTAAAATGATGCTTAGCACTTATTAAAATAGGATGACGTTTATCAAAAGAAAAATCAAGCGAATTGCCCATACGTCCTCCGACGCGTATTATATTATTAGCGTCTAAAAACAAATTTAATTTTAGTAATTGCGTATTTAATTTTTGAATTTTATTTGTTAAAAATGAATCATATACTTCACAAAAAGATTCTCGTTGACTTAATTTAGCTAACGTTAATTCTGCATTATTAAGTTCATCGACTGTCAATATACCCGAGCGCCTGTTTTGCGGGTTGCGCGTATTAAATATGAATCTATGTAAAAAGGCCATTGTACGCTTTATCCTATTGAAGTGAGAGAATCGTAAAAATGGAAATAATAAGTTATCACATGTTTGAGATATGTGACACGAAACTGTTGATTTTATTTCAGGCAAATCGATATTTGTATAATTTGAATTTGATAAATCCGGCAATTCAAAATTAACATTTTGTAAAAATTGCGAGCCTTCCCACCATAACGATGAGGCAATAAGTGCGTCTAGACTTAGCCCTCGCGAAACTAAATCGGCTGGATTTTGTTTCCCTGGTACATGTCGCCACGGATGTTCTTGCGTTAAGCTGTGAATTTCTGAAGTTCTGTTCTGAACATACGGTTTTAATAAGTTAGTCGGCATACCTAACCATCCTAGAACAATAGTAGAATCTGTCCAAAACACGACTTTATTAAATTTTGAGCGTATCGACTGCCTAATCTTTGAATATAACCGTGCACCAATTAACGCCCCGCATAATTCCAATCTAGGAATAGTTGTAGGTTTCGTCGGTGCAACCTTACCCTTAGAACACAATAAACGTACAGTAACCTTCGACTGTTTGTTAATCGTACGAATATAAGCGCAAGCGCCATATGCCGTTTGCGACGCGTCCGTAAAAATGTGTAGTTCAATACATGTCGGCTCATTGCACAGCGTATAGCGTGGTATGCGTAAACTACTAAGCGAAGAAATACCATAGATAAACCTACGCCAAACCTGCGCGACATCACTCGGCACCTGTTCATCCCATTCAAGTTTTAGTAACCAACACCTTTGTAATAATGTTTTAGCGATCGTAATTACCGGGCTGAGCAGTCCTAACGGATCGTAAATTTGTGATGCACACGATAAAATAATACGTTTCGTTATGTTATTGTCATCCGAATCGTGAGAGATTTGAGAAAAAAATATGAACTCATCGTCTTTATTATCCCATCCAATACCTAACGTTTTATTTTGTGTACTCTCCCCGAGCGCACGCCGCTTTGTAGCATCGATAACATTGTATGCATTTTTAGGGTTCGCGCGGTCGAAGTTAAAAACCCATTTACGTAAAATTAAACACGCCGATTTCAATATTTGGTCTGTACCTTCGCAAATCTGAATTAATTCCAAAATACTATTTGCACCGCAAATTAAATCGTCTACGTAAAAATTATTATTTAAAGTTTCTTTTACGTACGGAACCTCACATTTGTTGGCTAATTCTTTTAAACATCTACAACTTAAAAATGGCGCAGAAGCGGTTCCGTACGTTACAGTATTTAAACGATACACCTGTAGTGGCTCAGATGGACTATCTCGCCACAGTATTAATTGAAGATCTCGTTCATCATCTTCAATTAATACTTGGCGATACATCTTTTCAATATCAGCACATGCCACGTATCGATTTTCGCGAAATTTAAGTAAAATTGCGATTAAGTCTCCCTGTATGGCTGGTCCTACCATTTGTATGTCATTTAGTGACACCCCTGTACTCGACGCGGTACTAGCATCAAATACTACTCTTAATTTTGTTGTAGTGGCGTGTTCGCGAAACACACCATGGTGCGGTAAAAAATAATGAAGCGTATTATATGTATCCACACGACTCATATGGCCTAAATCAATATATTCATGTATAAAATCCGAATATAGGTTTTTAAAAGTAGGATTTTTTTCCAGCTTTCTTTCCAGAGCATAAAATCGACGTTCAGCTTGCGTACGAGTTTCGCCTAAAACAGTAGGTGACTGTTTGAACGGGAATCGAACCGTGAACCGCCCGTCCGCTTCCCTCCGGGTCGTTCGAACATAATGTTCCTCGCACGCACGCTCTTCGTCATTACCCAGTACCTGCGAAGTACTAGGTAACTCCTCGATTTCCCAAAACCTGCGTAGTAAATAATCTAATGAAATGTCCCCGTCATTGAACTGTGTAAAATTACAACGTATAGCTTTTATATTTTGTTTATGCGTAATATGGGGAAATGAACCAGACACCACCCAACCGAGATGCGTATTTTGGATGTAAGGCCCATTTTTAATTCGAATTTTACCTTCTTTAATCAAATCCCAGAACAAATCCGCGCCTAATAACATGTCAATCGGCTGGCTGTCATAAAACGTCGGGTCTGCGAGCATAATGTTGTCTGGTATGTTGAAACTGATTGCGTTTATCGAAGCTAAAGGTAAGTTAGACGTTATTTTTGGCAAAATTAAACACTCTATGCGTGTAGTGTAATAGCCTATGCGTGATTTTAAATGTATGTTACAGGATTGGGTACATTGTGTAACGTAATTACCTACCCCGTAAATTTGATGAGTGGACTGTATAATTTGCGAATTTAATTTATCACAAAGTGATTGCGTAATAAATGTGCGTTCACTGCCACTGTCGAGTACCGCGCGCGCTTGTATGTATCTTCCCGATCGGCCACGTACTTGCACGATAGCCGTAGACAGTAAAACAGCTGATCGCGGCTGATTTACCGCCCTATTATTGTTTGCGTGTAATGATAGACTCCGAATTTGTGCGTTATATGAGTTTACAACATTCCCATCATTCACAACTTGATCGTGAGATGAAAGTGTAGTCGCCGACGAAATGCCATCTTTGGAGTTAACCATATTACAAATTAGCGTATTATGTTTTCGTTCGCATTTCCTACACGGACCAAATAAACATGAGTCAACAGTGTGGCCCGTGCGCATACAATTAATACATAAATGCTTATCCTTTACGAACTTATACCTATCTTGTACACTAAGATCAAGGAACTTTTGACACGAATATAATGGATGTAATGCGTTGCACATGCTACATGCTTTATTTATGCGAACGTTTTTAGTAATAGTTTTATTCGTAAATTTATTTGTTGTAACATTACAATGAACCTTAGATGTAGAAGCATGGTTAAATGACTGTTTTTTCGTATCGTGGGCATTAAATGTACTAGACTTAGTATGCGATACAATTAACGTTTCTAAAATATCTGCCCTATTTTTAATGAACACTAATAAGTCCTGTAATTTATGATTTTTATTCAAATTATTGTCGTTGTTCCCACTACATTTATATTGTTCCCACTCGCGTTCAGAAATAGGATCTAGTTTTGTACTGATAATATAAATAATTATGGTATCCCAATAATCAGTGGGTTCGCCTAACAGCTTCAACGCTCTTAATTTTTTTAAAATAACGTCTATAAGTTTACGTAACTGTGCGGGTGACTCTTTATGTAACGGCTGAATTGAAAATATTGATTTTAAATGATTGTGCACTAATAATTTCGTATTATCAAAACGATTCATTAATAATTCCCACGCTATTTCATAATTGTCAGCAGAAAATTCGAGAGAATCTATTACGGATTTAGCGGTACCCGCTAACGATGATTTTAAATAATGAAATTTTTGAATTTGTGGAATTGTTTTACATTTATGCACTAAGGACACAAAAGTGTCACGGAACTCTAACCAATGTTCATAAGAACCATCGAAGCAAGGGATAGATATAGTAGGTAATTTAATAGCGGTATTAATTGTTGCCGGCGACTCAGACCTTTCATCAGACGTTGTTAAACACTCAGCTAAGGCTAAAATAAGATAATATTCACGTTCAAACATTTCGCGCGATTCTAGTTGTTCTTCCATCTCAGATTCGTGGCTAATGTCCTCAATCTGAGTCTGAACATGGTTGAAATCGCCCATAAGATTTTGAGATCCTATCACACGTAATTTAAGCTCTGCTCTCTGATGAGAATTTAATTCTACACCCTCGAATGAATTCACATACTTCTTAAAATTTGTTAACCGGCATTTTAAAGATCCGCGTTTTTTCTTTAAGTCTTTCATCGTGATATCTAATTTATGTTCTGATGTAGCCATTGTGTGTGGGCAATAATAGTAGGCAGGCAGTACTTACAGATAAACTGCTGTGGATAGTTGAACCGTAGCTGATGCAATAGTCATAAAGGCAACACACTGGAAGTTCGAAAAAAGCACAGTATTACTCTAATGAAGTAGAAAAGTTTGAAGGATTCTGGTTGGCACACCTTACCAAAAGCACTGCGAGTCACGTATTTCCTCCTCAGCTATTTTTGCGTTTTATCTGGTTCCGACGTAGATATGTATTTGAAGCGTAAGTATCCGGCTCGAAGGACCAAATTTTTATGTTTAATAATTTTGTTTTAAGCCAAGGAATAAAAATACTTGATAATTAATAAAACGTTTACTGCGATTAACAATTATGCGAAGATGAAAAAAAAGAATGTGTCATTTTTTAAATTTTTAAATTTTCTTTAAGTTTTTCACAAGATGGCTCCGCCAATCCCAGGTCGTCCATGCGGCACGACTTGAATGACGCGCTCCCATTGGTACAGCGCGGTGTATTGCGCACGGCGCATGCGTATGGCGCGCTATTTAAAATGCTTCAACAAATAGTGATGATGTCACTAATCAGTAGTAATAATCAGCGACATCTGTTGCTCAATGGTTAGTGCTTTGACGCTCAAGCCGGAGTTGGTGGGTTCGAATCCTGCCAGGGCAAAGTGCTTGTGTTCCAGGGTGTATGTGTATTAAAAAATTATGTGTATAATATTATAAAAAAAATCTCAAATATAATATAGATTAATTTAATAGTGTTAAATTATATTTCGGTTGTGACTAGTACTCGTATCACAAGCAGTGGCGGCTGGTGAGTTATCGAACTGGTAGTGCACTTTACTTGCTCACTAAGTATTAAGATTAGAAATAACAACAAAACAACAATTTACCTAAAATATGTTAATTTTTTATTATTTTTTGTACAATAAATCAATAAGAAATTTTTCTGAAGCGAAATGTTCGCTCGCTCACATCCACACAACCATTTCTTTCTATTAAACAACTTTTAAAATCTCTGTTTAAGATCATTTTAACTGACACCAAACACTGTACACAGTACGAAAATACGAATATTACGAATTTACTATTAATAATTTACACAGAATATTACGAAAAGAAAAACAGTATTGTTTTTACAATAACTAAAACAAACAATAATTAACGCAGAAACTCAACTTGCAAACATCATGTCCGCCGTAGTCGTGCGCCCGGCGACATTCGTTAATCATCGGGTGCTCTCGGCAAATTCGGCTTCGGACGCGCGTGCGGCGCACGAAATTAGAGTAATTTCTCGGTACATTTCTATGAACTATCTTTTGTTTCACGCGTCAGGCGTATAGCGCGTAACTCATACAAGGTATATTAGCAGTCCTCGTGCGCTCGCGGAAGCGCACGAGATTTTTTCTATTATGGAAAATAAGTCTTAATAGTTTAGCAAAGCGCTCAAATTGTGTCGTCATAATTGGAAATTTTATTAGTTATAAAGATTTTTGTATGTACTTATAAAAATACTTAAATATCTATTAACATGGTTTATAAATAAAGATCAAGTAATGTTTGAAATTTTTAAATCTTAAATTGGTGGTTCAGCGCACGAGCGCACTTAAGGTACAGCCGCCACTGATCACAAGTTATCTGAGAACTTACGGGTCCAAATTGACGTCTTGTAAAAATCGTCCGTATATATTATTATTATTTAATAATAATCAGTGGCATCAAATCCATATTATCTCTTGGGATAGAAAACGCATGGATAAATTGTTGTTAGCCTTCTACATATAAACCGTATTCAATAATTTTCATAATTCTTGTAGAATCATGAAAAATTATTGAATCACGAAATAAAATTATTTTAAACATTTTCAAAGTAACATCTGATGTAAGCTTGATGATAATTTAAATATTTAAATTGAAAGTTTTAAACAAATTTAAATTTATTTAAAAGTTACCGGGTTATAATGTAAAATGTTAACCAATTTTAATGTTATTAATTTACTGAGTTCTGAGCGTCATCTTGAGAAGTTTTAACAATAACTTTGCAAGTGAGAAAGTAATGAATATTGGAGTATTCATTTGTTTTGCAGTGATGGTTGTTTGTTGGCGTATGCGACATGTTTTTGGGATTTTCAGTTATTTTGTTGTATAGGGTAGTTTTATTTGTTATACTGGCTGTTAATCACAGAGTTGCCTTCTTTAATTTAATTTTTGCCGTCATGTCATCTATATCATATTATATTATATTATCATACGTATAGCTATAATATAGCTATAATCTGGATTGTATTTTAACGGTGAAAGTTTGTGAGTTTGGAAAATTAGATGTTCGGATGTTTGTTGCTCTTTCACACAAAAAATACTGAATGCATTTTGATGAAATTTTGCAATAAACTTACTGCTTACTATTTACCTGATCTCAACCCGATCAGCGACTTACTCGTGGTGCGTAGTAAAAAGACACTTCCGCATTTAATAACTATAATTATTATACAAGCGGACCCAATAGATGTTGTCCTTTAGATACAAATTGATCTAGCCGTTTAGTTGCAGTATAGATAAATAATCTAGATACCGACTGCAGTGCCATCTGCCGGACTGATTTGTGAATCTAAACCATCCAGGGCGCCACCCAAACGCATACAAAAAAAACATTCGAATCGGTTCGGTCGCTTAGGAGGACTTCGATGACATACACACATACAGCAGAATTATATTATAAAGAAGCATATTACTACTTCTAGAAATGTTAGCTTAATAAGCCTTTAATATTATATTTTGATGACCTCTGTGGCTCAGTAGTTAGCGCGTTGGCGCTCATGCCGGAGGTAGCGGGTTCGAATCTCGTAAGGGAACACAAAAAAAAGTTTCAATGTTTCTGGGTCATGGATGTGTATTAAATATGTGTATTATATAATAAAAACCTTAAATATAAGTATTCATATGAAAAGTATTAAATATATGTATTTCCGTAGTCTGCTACCCGTAACACGTCTCTTCGAGAACTTACCAGTTACCACGGGACCAGATTGACGTGGTGTAAAAACGTCCATAGATATTATTTATTATATTATTATTATTATAAAAGAAAGGTAACTACGAATAAATATAGGTAATTATAACACATATGCGATTTGGGATTAAATTATTAAAATGATATATTATATTAAATTATAATATGGTAGGTAATCAAAAATTTACGAATAACTTTGTAAAGTTAGGACATGTGACACCTCATTCCTACCGTGACTGTGGTTGAAGTATCCGAAACGTCGGGTAAAACTCTTAATAAATCCATAAAATTAGTTTTATTATAACCGATAATGGTGAAAAAAGAGCTTGATTGACGATGCTGTGAAGTGATGACACAAGAGTGATCAACAATGACACATTATTAGTCAGCCAATTTGCTCGTAAAATGAAACAAAAGAATATATTTCTATGAAACAAAGCCAATCAATTCGAAATGCGGTTTCAGCGCGTAACAAAAATAACGGAAAAAGGCTTGTAATGTGTAATTTTCAGTGTCATTTGTGTCACCGGAAGTGGTTAGCGCCCGCCCTGCCACTTCCGCTTGAAAGCCTTACCGTTTAATACGGGGCTTATCAAAGATTAAAAATGCGTATTACTAAATTATCATAAGTAAATATTTATACAACGGAATGAGTTTAATGAGGTTAACAAGGATTTTTGTTATTATGTGTCTTTTTGCTATATGTATGTAGAAATGTATTTTCAATATGCATATTTTGGGTTCAAATCCTGCCAGGTGTAACTTGAATGGAATCGTAGGAATATTTGATTTGCTATCTATCATTTTTTAACTGTTGTTTAGCACATCTCGAAATTTCGGTATCGTCAACAAATTATCGTTTTGCATATAAGACGCGTTTGTTCGAATTCGTTTGTACATCATGGTACATCTTACTACTTCCCTGAAACAGTTTGGCTTGAAGCGAAGCTTCTGTACGTTCGGGATTTCACTTCATCAGATGCGCGCCTATTTGATCCATACTTAGCGATATTTTTATCGTTCAAATAAACGCGAGTTGTCCGCACGTGGCACGCGCGGCATTTTTAACTTGCGCTGTCTACCTCAGTTAACATGGCCTTCATGTCATAATACTTCTATGAAGTTTCGCTTCTTTTCGTCGTTCCTAAGCGGTAGTGCTATGTTTTTGGCGTCGCAACGTCTTTTAACTCGATATTACTGCATGCGAGAAAAAGATGACGTCATGTCACGTTCCGCAAGCGAGAGCGCGGCACGAACGAGAGACATGATCGGCTCGAGCGATCGGCTCAGTTCGGTTCGTGCTGCATCTAATGTTTGACGTTGTCACGTCAAACTAACGTCCGTAAACCGTTAGACAACCAATTTTTCCGAAAGGCTTAGAACCATACTGCAATGTGACGTGAAAGTGATTTAAACATAACAATATCGACCACGATTTACACCAAAGGCCTAAACAAAGCGGTTCGTTATGCCACTGAAAGGGACACTGTATCCAATCTAAAAGTTCAACCAAAACGGACGGCGAAAACACGTGCTCGACACCCGGTTTCATTAGAACCAGGGCCAAAAAATACAAACAGTGTCGAACGAAGCAATTAATGAAAAGTCTGGCATGTTTTAGACATTGGCTGTTGTGTGGCTTTGACTATGTAATTTGAATGTATAAAACCTTTTTTATGTAAGACAATAAATAATTTGTCCGAGAATCTGACAACCAGTCTTACCGCGGGGTACCGTATCACCTAGTTACTGGGTTGTGGAGGTCCGAGCAGTATCTCTATTTAAAATGCTGGTATTCTTTAGACTTTTATTCTATTAGACTGGAAGCCGACCCCAATATATAGTTGGGAAAAGGCTAGGCACTTAGTTTTGATGTTTAATTTAATCTTGGAAATAAGTATGATTCTATATCATCATGTAGTATCCATGGTGATAAGTTTACGAGATTACGCGCTAATAAAATATAACAAAATAAAACATCAACTTATTGCTATAAATCTTCGGTGGCTTTGAGAGTGGTTATCAAACACATAAATACGAGTGTTCCTATAAGTGGCTATCTAAAACCGCGCCCAGAGTGCTGTTATGGACTCGCAGTAATGATATTTACTCATAAAATACATCAAAAGAGATTCATCTTAAATACCATTAAAAATATATTAAATTTGAACTCTATTAGAAGCAGCTACGGTACAAATTCGTGAATAATAAACCAGGTCGGTGCCGCACCGTAACATAAGACCAGTAGGAACTGTACAATTTAGTTGTTTGAAATTCATTTTGAAGTCCGAAGTTTGTCGAATTGAGATTTACGTTGCAGATGGCTGCAGCGTGAGGTAAGATGTTACGTAAGTGGCTAGCTGTTACCTGTGACTTTGCGTGTGTACTTTATCATAATCAATTTTTGTCCATCCATATTGAACATAGGCCTTCTTTAACGAACGCTAAGTCGTACATTATGTTTATTGGAAAAGCGACGAAATGTCTCGAAAAATGATGATGGTTTCGTTTTGCAAATGTAGCAATCCATTTTATAGTCCTGAAGTAGAACTTGCGCACGAAGTGTAGCGTACACTTCAACAATCCTCATATTAGCTTTTAGGGGATTCGATCCCGGTCGATTTTTCTAATCCCGGGATTTCGGGATTAGCTACAGTCAATCCCGGGATCCCGGGATAGTCCCGGGATTGTATTAGTAATGGAATGCAGTAACAAAAATACAGTAAAACTTGTCAAAATCAATTTTTAACCGACTTCAAAAAGGAGAAGGTTATGTATTTATCTTTTTGATTTGTGAGGAAATCGTAAACTTACTTAAGTTTTGAGTCCTCAAAAGGCGGTTAAACAAAATTATACTTCCTTCTTATAAAAAAAAAAAAAAACAACTAGCCACTTCTGTGAATAATTTATGAAACTAAAAATAAACTTAAAAGATGTAGACACATCTTAAGAAGTCCTTACTTTTTTTTTAAATATTATAAATGTGAAAATAGGCATGTTTGTTACTCTTTCACGTGGAAACTACCAGGTTGGGTAGTTACTACAAGTAACATATACGGGATACTTTTTTGAAAATAATAACCTTTTCTGGTAACGCGGCCAAACCGCGGGCAAAAGCTAGTACACTATAAAAAATACTATATTGCTAAAGAGATCATTGACTATAGGTTCTAATATTTTTTAATTAAATTGACCAGAAACATTATAAATTACTTATTTAAACCAAGAAAAAAAATCTAAGGGATAACACCGCATCCAACGTCTCATCTGCAAGCGTACTTGTCAATTTGTTGCACAAATATGAATCTGCTGAAGTTGGAATCGTCAATAAATTTAATTATAAGTAGACCTTCTTTAAATGTCAAATCAAGGTAAGTGCTTTTAGTTTCATGCACATTATTACTGACTTGTTAAAATAATGTATCGATCCGAAAATCTCGGGATTTGCTAAATTTGATCCCGGGATTTTCGGGACTAAAATATGGCCGGGATCCGGGGATCCCGAGATTGGAGATCCCTAGGTGCACTACCCCACTAAAACCGCTGCGAGCGCCTTCAGCCACTTTATAAGGATCCCGGATACGCAGGCAACAGGATCACCTCAGCGACAGACTGGCCCTGGCAAGGCCAGTTTCTTTAGATATAGGGGGACTGCCTGACGCAATGCAGTCCCCACGACGTCGTGCCTAGCGGGGCCCATTCTGAGCCCGACATGAATGAACTAATCCTATTTTAACTATTTCATGTTCATAAGCAGCGGTGATCCCTTATCATCGATCACATCTGTCTATCCAACTTAAAAAAAAAATAAAAAAAAATGTCAAATCATCGATAAATCCCTAAATATTTCCATAATATTTCACATCATCGCATGATTCAGCTAGTGTACTCGGAATCAGATTCCAATATGTCCCAATTAATAAAATATACCGGGTTTATGATTGACGAATATATTTGGGTATTACAAAGTGATTGCATGATATTGTATTGCATGATCACTAATTTAATACTAATATCATTATATTTCACAATTATCCTAAATATTTTCTATTCTTGCTTGCTTCTCCTGAGTCCTTCTCATTAAATGCGTTAAGGTTTCCAAGGCAGTACTAACACATCCTTCGGGTTCTCTGAGATCGTTACATTTAAAGCTCATTTGGTGGCTACCAATATTGATCCTGGTTATAGAGGAGTAGCAGTGATGACAAGGCATCGGGGGTGATGAACGGGGCTGCGTAGGTTGCGCTACTTAGTGCTCCTCTAGTAACACCGCTCGGTGACGTATCGGGTCAGGATGGAAACCAGGCTGAGTTAGAGAAAACGTTGCAGAGAATATATCTGACTGGTATTGGTGGCCGGGCACTTGCTGAATTGAAAGACCGGAAAGAGGGCTTAGACAAAGTAACATGGTTTTGTAGCGGAAAGATACCGAGATTCGTCATCGTCTTTGAGTTGTCAATGAAAATTTCCTAGCCAATAAGATATTGACGATCGATTACTAAAAGACAGTTTGTGATTTTGTTACGATAACGATTGACCACGTGATTTAGGGCAAATTATGTCAATGACAATCCCATACATTTTAATCCTTTCCAACTTCGTTATCGTTTTTTTAATGTTAAATTCGCTAAGCCCCCTTGTATCATACAACATTGATTAAAATATTTAATTCAGGTTTAGGTTTAGGTTTATAGAATTTTATTCTCAAAAAAGACATGGGTCACTTACATGAGAATACATATTTTCAGTAACATTAAACAAACATCGTCTTAAATTATGTACCCATTTAACGCATTAACTTTTTTTTTTTTTTTTTTTAAAGTGAGTTATTAATTATATACTTAGCCAGATTGGATTTAAATGTGTTAAATGAGTTTACATTTTTTATGTGTGCAGGTATTTTATTGTAAAGCCGTGCTCCTTCATATGTTAGGGTTTTTTTACCATATGATGTTCTAGGCTTTCTTTAGATCCAATGTATTTAATCTTTGGATTGGTAGAGGAAATAATCTATACATATGAAAGTCTGGCCTGTTGTCTGACCTGCGTGAGCTCGGGGTTGAGGGTCAGAGGTTGCGAAGGATAGAAACCGGTGGAAGTCTCTCGTTTCGGAGGCCAAGACCCACTTTGGGTCGCTGAGCCACAGAAGTAAATATGAAAATAAGCATTTTTCGCTAGATTGCAAGGAGCCTTGTGTGATTAGGACTTTTAGTGATAACCTTTGTCACAATGAGGGATGTCATCTTCAATATCACCTTTAAGTCTCTCTGCTGGATCCTAACTTATTCTCTTCTCTTCTTAACTTCCAGAGTCTTTACTCCGATACCCTCCCCAAGGACTCACTGGACCATTACACATAGATGCTATCACAAAACATTATCCTGATGATGAAACATATACGGAGATAAACTTTCAGCTAACAAGAAATATTTATCATACACAATTGTGTTAAATTTAATCACTTAATTTACTTGGTGCAGCCCGGAGCAGAGCTCTGAGGATAATTTGATGGGAATTAAAATACGTATGAACAAGTTTATTGTTGCACTGCTTGGCTCACGTGAATATATAGCTGTAGCCCGCTTTATCCGCATTACCTATTGAGCTGCCTGTTGGTCTAGTAGATAAAGAGACTGACTACTAAGCCAAAACGTCGCGGGTTCAATTCCCACCCACGACAAATGTTCGTGTGATGAAAACGATTACATTATGCTCTGTCTTTGTTTGTAATATGTATGTATTTAAAAATATATACATATCAGTTGTCTAGTTGCCATAAAATAAGCTCTGCCTACTTTGGAACAGATGACCGTGTGTGAGTTTTCATAATATTATGCTATTATTATATTATTAATGGCTTCTTGATAATGATTATTTTTTAGACTATTAACGTGGTCTTTTTAGCTCGTAGGTATCACTCCGTTATAACGATTATATTTCACTACTAATTTGTCTAAAGACTTTCTTATGCAAAGCTTCCATCTCGCAGCACTGCTCCTGTTCGTGTTAGGCTAGGTTAGATTAGTCACCCCACCATGGTTCAAGCCTTGTCCTGGCAGTGGGGCTCAGTAGCCCAGGGAGACCCCAACACATTGGGCGAAGCGAATTGAGCTTTTTGTATACCTCTTATAAGAAGAGGGGACGACAGAGTAATCAGAGTAAATCTAATTGACATCATCAGATATCGTCAGTTAAAACTTAATGTGTGTAGTTTCCTTTAACGTGTGAATTAAAAATATCATCCACATAGATTCAATTATACTAAAAATGCCTTCTTCTTCTTCTTCATTGGCTTTAGCTCCCAAAAGGATTTGCCAGAAAAAATGCTTTAATATTAATGAAAAAAGAAATTGATCTGATTCCAATGCAGACACTCACACAGCCACATTCATAATTACCAATTAGCGATGGCGATAGGAAAGTTCATCTTTTGAAATTCGCTTCACAAATGCCTCCTACAATGCTATTGCATTAGCGGGGTATCAGATGTCTGCAAACCCTCCCCAGAGAGTGGCTAAAGGGTTTTGGTGATTCATCAATTTGACGCCCTCCTGATGACGTCAAAAACAACGTCACAACCATAAATGAATTGAGAATGAATGAATGAATTGAATTGATTTTTTTTATTAATTAACTGTTAGGAATTTAGGCTAAAATATGAACAATTTCTTTATCGTCTTCGAACATAAATTTTAAGATTTATTCGTATCTAGTGACTTCAGTCACAACATCTATAGAGAGTGTTTAATATTATACAAATAGTTGTGGGATGCAAGTGGCTAGGGATCAGTCGACTTGGCGTTCATTGAGGGAGACCTATGTTCAGCAGTGGACTGATAAAGGCTGATTATGATGATGATGATGATGATGTAGTGAGTCTATGGATGTCGGTGTTCACTTACTATTAGGTGAACCGACTGTCCATTTATTTAAAAAGAAAATTATAAGCCCCCGCTATGCCCACTCTTTTTATTTTCATGACATGTATTACTGTTAAGGATAAATTCCCGGTGAGCAAGCCTAGGTTGGTAAAGTTAATTACTAACACGAATAAAATAACATATTCTAATATTGAATCGTAGCTAGATCAATTTATTGCCCTCGAAATCCCATATAATACACTAAATTTCATGAAAATTATTGGAGCCGTTTCCGATTGGATTGTACACTAGCAGAGCCCCGCGGTTTCACCCGCGTACTTCCCGTTCACGTAGAAGTACAGAGATAAATTATAGCCTATGTGCTATTATGATGTATAAGCTACATTATTGTAAAGTTTCATTAAAATCCATTCAGTATTTTTTTACGCGAAAGAGTAACAAACATCCATACCTTCAATCTTACTCGTTTATAATATTAGTAAGATAATATACAAAAATTGCTCGTTTAAAAGTATATTATTTTATACCATTAATAATCATTAATGGTACTTAGATCATTAATATGTCTAGATGGAGTGTCGCCCTACAATCAAAACAAAAAGAACAGGCCAACATTTTCAAAGATGTGTTCGTGAATAGTGACACCAGCTACTACAATTCTCCCATAATCATCCTTTTTAGTCTCGTTACACTTTAACACAAACCTTCATTATAAATAAAAACAATAATGCGTAACAATTCATGCGTATTCTATGACAGCGGGACGGATACTAAACACAGAGAAAGCATTTAGAGGCTAACAGTTGGACGCTATTTTTTTGGACGTGTTTCCGCGCGACACTCTACCTAGACATTTTATTGATCTAAGTATTGGTATATAATTATATATACCATTAATGGTTATTATTTTAAGTGCCAAACAGGGATTACAACATTTGCTCCATTATTCTTTATCTAGAAGAATAATCCATAGTCACCACAATTGGTGCTGAAAAGACGTGGAATATTTCAAACATCGAACGGCGTTTGTTTTAAAAATATTTGCATTTAAAATGCAAAACCATTGAAACCAAACCTCTCACGCAACATTTTCAAAGAAAACTCAATTTGAAAGCATTTTTATTTGAATCGCTTGTGTGAATGCCTTCAAAGCGAGGAATTAAATTCCATTTCATTCGTTTAGTCAAAACAGGTAATAAAATCACGCGATGTTAAGTGTTTTGAGGTATTTATGTCTTAATGTTTGATGGTGAATTTTCACGTTAAAAATACGCTGTTCTTTGTAGCGGAACAAATGAAGATTGTAAATATAAATCAAGGTGTCTTCTATATCTATTTCATTATCATCATCATCAGCCTATATCCATCTACTCGTGAACAGAAGCCTCTCACATATAACAGGCACCAGCCACTTCACTGTGATCTTCTTCCTATCTGTTTACTGGTAGACAACACTTCATCTACTTAAGCGCGGCCTTAAGCCTTAAGGATCCATCACCTATCTATTCTCATATTGTTTCCTACCTATTTATATAACCTATCTGTTCTTTCGAATGTGCGACTAGCCCAAAAACATTTCGACGAGCTTCTTTCGTGATATCGGTAACTATAGTTCTTTGTCGGAGGTTTTCGTTTCGAATCATATCTGCCGAAGAATCACCCCACACAGCTCACTCCACCACATCTACCACTTACCGACATTTGCCAATCCAAATAACATAAAAAAGGATACTGGAGTAGTGTGAGACGTCAGACTCTGCATCTTACAGCTCAGCACCCCTAGACAAGTGGCAAACGCTCAATTCTATTCTTTTGCGTTTACTCGCTAACTCCATAGGGTTGCTGCAAATTTTTTTAAGAACGTTTATTAAGACACATAAAGTGTATACATAGATAGTGTATACATAAGACACATAAGTGTAAGTGGTTTTGTTTGTAAAAACGTCTAAAAACGTATGTAATTCGTTCCCCCTAGAAGAGTGGCATAAACGCTAAAGGAATATAATAGAAAAGAATACTTATTGTATAGGAATTAACTAGCTTACGACATTAAAAAAAAAATCAAGAAATATTATAACAATAATATTCGTTTTAAACGAAGTACAGAGGTTGTTAAACGTTTTAAAAAACTAAACCATATTCATTATGTATCTTAATAAACGTTCTTAAAAAAATTTGCAGCAACCCTATGGAGTTAGCGAGTAAACGCAAAAGAATAGAAGCGAGCGTTTGCCACTTGTCTAGAGGGGCAGAACATCATATACATGATTGGTTTATGGTTCTTTTCCATATTCGTTTCTGTTCATATTATATTTACTTTAACTACTTGTTCTTTGATTTGTTCATTACTGTCCCACCACACTGGTGAACAAATCAAGGACACAATCGCTTCCCTTTTTAGTTATTAAGTAAAGAATATGTAAGTGAATTAAATAAAGTTAGTTTATGTAAGTACCTACTGTTACTGGTGCAAGTGCAATAAGTAAAGTAAGCAATTTTATTTATGTAAAACACTTAATTCCGTGTTAAATTAAGCTTACCCGTAGGAGAAAGCAATAAACGCCGTACATCTTTATTTGTGGCGAGATAATTAAATAATTGTTAGGGCTGTGCCGTAATTGTTATTTACGAAGCTAAAGCATTCGATGCCTTTTGTTTTGTAGCGCTTTATTATTATGTCCCAACTCTTTGACGTGTTTTTCCACAAATAGCAAAAATATACAAACTAATATTTAAACTAATTACTAGTAAGAGGTAGTGCCATGCTGCTTTGCAGCCAACCTGGGCCGGCATGACCGGAGAGGAACCTCTCGCTCCCATGAAATCAGCGTAAAGTGACAGCTAGGCTGTCGCGTTTCGTGTGATTTGCGAGTTTCCGGCGGTCCATTGGGGGGATAGGGAAAAGGAGGGCAACGCATCTTCATAACCTCTGGTTATGTAGATGTTAATGGGCGTCGATTGTCGCAAGGTTGTTTGTTTGTTTGCCCTTTGATAAAAAAAAAAAAAAACTAATTGCATATTGAATTGAATATTAAAGTGCCGAAAATATTAGTATCATGAATACAAAATCCTGATTGATTTTTTTATGTTTTTTGAAGAATAGACTTAACTAGACTCATAGTGAAATGGCTGATGATGATGATAATGATGATTTTATTACAAATTCGACTTTCGTTTAGCAATAATCGGATAAACATTACAGAATCTGCGACCCCCATCTAACCACAAAGGCAAATTATTAGAAAATTTACACCACAATTTTTAATCATGAACAAAAAATCTAACTTTCCTCATTATATATAATAAAGGTTGCGAATTTCTGATCATCACTAATTACTAGGGGGTGCGGGTCAATGACCTGGCCCGGCCCAAATGACTAGCTTTTTTACTAATGAGACTCACCATTAAGTTGTTGGTCTTGTATTTGATGTTTTTTTGTTTTTCATTGTAAAAAATGTTACGACAAACAACAATAATGTAGCAATAAAATTTAGGTTTTTCCATAAAGCTCAACGAGTAGATCCGTGATGATGATTATTTATAAATATTAGCCTGTATATAATTTTAACATGGCCAAAAGTCTGATCAAATTAAGATAAAAGTTATCAGAAATATGTATTATATATGAATAGGAATATTATTTAAAGTATTTAAAACGGGATATTTACCATGTTTTTTAATATTGTTTTGCGGAGCTCGATATTTCGACATTGTCTACGAATGTCATGTTCACGAGTCTCGTGAACATGACATTCGTAGACAATGTCGAAATATCGAGCTCCGCAAAACAATATTAAAAAACATGGTAAATATCCCGTTTTAAATACTTTAAATAATGAAAATAACCATGTTAATTTAAAATCCTGAATAGGAATATTATTTAAAAAAACCTATTTTGAGGCACACGTTTTGGAATCGGTCGTCTGTAAAGGCAGTTTACTGGCGATGGTTGAACGTGACAACGTCATAAGAAAATACTGATGGGCCGATTATGCCTCTTTGTCGCTCGTTCGCTCTCGCTTGCACTTCAAGCCTTAAATGGAAAGCCTCAGAGCGAGGTAACGCCGCACGAGTTATTTTTTTTGTACGTGCAGCCGGTTCCATCGAAAGACGTTGGTTTCAAGTTTTAACGAACGTAAAATCAATTGATAAACGCCTGAAGATAGGCCGTCTTGACGATTAATAGAGTCTAGGAGTGGATCGATATCAATCATTATTATTATGATGCCTTGAAGTTAATTAACACTGAAATAGTACCCTCTACTTCAATAGGACTACTAATTCATTTCACCTAGTGTAAACTTTAATAAGACTTTATACACCCCATATCGCGAAACCTTATTCGCTCTCCCATATCCTTATATTAAGATCAAGCTATATTAACATCCCAAGATCCACAAATTCTAATCCTCAGCTGAACCCGTGTTTGTCGATTTACGCTGCAACTAAGATCTTCCATTGACATAATAGAACAGAATTTGATTAGAAAAGCGGCATAATTTGCTTTAACTAGTTTGAGTTTTATATAAGTCCAAGATTAAAGGTGTGAAACGTCGGTGTTAAAATTTAAATTAAAATCATAGACATTTGAGTCGATTTTATTTTCAAGTTGTGAAAAATATGTATCACTTATGGGATCAAGTAAAAGTAAAGTATCAACCCTTACATGTCCCACTGCTGGGCACGGGTCTCCTCCTCGAAATCAAGCGAGGAGGGTAATGGGCCAATAGTCCACCGCGCTGGCCCAGTGCGGATTGGTGAACTTCACATACCTTCAAAGACTTTCAATCTCATCAGGCATGCAGGTTTCCTCACGATGTTTTCCTTCACCGGTGAGCGAGCGATGGTCTCGTGTGCACTTAGAAATTTAGAAAAACCCATTTCAAGGCACACATGGACGGGTCAGGATCGAACCCGGAACCCCTCGCGTAAGAGGCCGAGTCCGTCCACCACTGGACCACCGTCGCTGGGATCAAGTATATATAAAATATTAGATAGCTGCCCGGACAGACTTTCTCCTGTCAAACACTAATAACAATAATTCAATAAATGTAATATAGTGGATATCCATAGTTTTCGGTAATTATTGTTTCTACTACTAATTCGCCGTGGATAACAGTTAAGACCTTTATCATCTTCGTGTTTTGTTAAGTAAAAACCTTTCGTGGGCCTTAAGGAGCATACAAAAAAGCAAAAGAGCATACAAAGTCACACACGGTCCGTTTCACTTCTAAATGAAGCTCCTAAAAAGTCACTGAATAAAAATACTTATTGAAAAATATTAAAAATATATCAATTACAAGCGACACCTAACAAAACATACATAAACTGTTACCGACACATATAATTACGTATACGTTAGAATATTACATGATATAATGAAACAATTTTTGGGATTTTATCAGGATTAAATGAGTTTTTTTTATGCTTTTGATGCTTTACAGCAATCATGGTCACGGGAAGACCAGTCATAATGACACAACATTTACAGATTTTACAGCAACCATGGTCACGCGATAAAATTCGCATAGATTGTTTCATTATGAAAAGTAAAAATAAATTTATAATATAAAAGAGGGAGGCATATGATCAGCAGTGGGCGGATAAAGGCTGATGATGAAGATGAATATAAAATGAACGTTAGCCTCACAGGAGTTTGAGAGAGTACCCATACAGCGGTGAGTGCACCTGAAGCCTCCAAAGATAATATTCAATAGAAACTTGGTAATATAACTTTCAATGCAACTGCTGCAAAATTATAATATTCTCTAAAAGACGCGTGGAAGAGTCTTGATATTTTCGTAGCAAAAATTTCGATAATCGAAGTTGAACTGTATTTTTTAAAATTTATTTTTAGAAAAAAATAAAATGTACCATGATTTTTTTATCAGGATCACGATATAATAAATTCACATTTTATTTCATTCAATGGCTAACGAAAATCCAAAATCCATTTTATGTTAAAAATAAAACTTGTATTAAAAACGTTGAGTAGAACTTCGCAGGTGACTAAACACTATGGTCGTCTTATTTCGAGGAGCAACACTTCTCTTTGTCTTCTGTCATTATCAATCTTGTTACCCCCAGAATGTTACGGGTAAAACCACATCGCCTGTATTTTAATCGAACCAGTCATCTCCCTGCTACCGAAGTTGTAATTAAATTGTTTTACATCAAGTTCGAATTCCACTGACACGGTACATTTAGCCATCTAATGTGATTTGTCCCTCATTCTCTGGCGTCAAAGCTGTCTTAGGGCGTTTTCGCATTGCATCCGATTCCATTCTGTGGAATACGGCTCATTATATAAATAATAACTAAAAGGCTATTAAGTACTAGTAGGCTATGCTTGACAAAAGAGCTGATGATCTTGTAATGACTAAACCGATTTTGCCTTGCTCTTAATATTTCGCTTTGGACTATACCTTGTATAGGTGTTTTTTTTTAATTTTAAACTTCTTTCCATTGAGCTAGAGACTTGAAATTTTGACTATAGCTTCGAAGTGGTTGCGTGATAACATAATAAAATTTTTTTTTTTAAATAAAACTATTGTTAAAATTATTTTTAAAAATTATTACTATATTATTGTTAAAAATTATTAATAGATTAAAGGAATCAGCTTATAAGCCTGTTTTCGAAATACGCTTGAGAACTACTGTGGCGCTTAGACATTTAGCGGTAAAAATATAACACTCTTCTCTTTTGCTTCGAGGGCTAAAAAGTTTTTTAAGAAGTCATACAGAATTTGTATGGTATGTATCTCTTCATCGGCGAATCTCCATTTCAGAGTAGTTTTTGTGTGAGCAGACAACGATCTAGAAGTAATGTCTAGACTCTAGAGTATTCTCTGAGGAAATATTTCCACAGATTCGAATCAGATCGGATTTGGATCGTATGAAAACCGATCATATAGATAATCTCCGAAGACTCATTATCAACTCTTGATTTTCCCAGGCTTTAATGTTATTAACGTACTGAGTCTACAGATAACTTAGTATTAATTTTCATATACATATATTATGATTATTTAAGTCTTGTGTAAGCTATAGAAAGTAGTTGTACACTGTATTATTTTCTGGAGTCGTCGTCAGTAATGGTCGCTAACCTTAAAGTAGCCGGTTGCCATAAACAAAAGAGTTGTAGTTAAAGAAAAGAATGAATAGAATAGGTTTTATTAAAATTGAATTTAATTACAATAAACAACAATTTTAAACAAAGAGCTTAAAATTAATCCTAAAATATTCATATAAATATTTACAAAAATAATATAATATATTATTATAATCATCTAAGAATGGAATAGTCAACTTAGACGAGCTATTTCTTAGACTCCACAAAACATTTTTTGTAACACAACAATAATATAAAATATTATCATATTTTCCCCAAAATACTTCCTTATTTACCCCTGCGAATCTTAATTTCCACCGCAAATAAAGGAACCAGCCGAACTCATTATTTCCAACAGATGGCAGCACAATCGATTACGAGACGCCAACGAGCGCAATTTGCGATTCGATCGCGCGTAAAATCTACTGAAACGAATAAAACTATTCGGATAGCAGGGGAGTCGATTTTTAACAATTTGATATTTATTAAGATGTTCGATGATTTCTCGAAAATAGTAGTCTGGAAGTTTATAGCATGGAATAGCATAGATATATATAGGATAGAAAGGAACACCATGTATAGCATAATAATAAAAAATGTGTTAACTTTTAACTGAAACGGACATTTAAAAATTTGTCTATAACGGTGATGGCGTAGCAATAAGGATTTGGCGGACACACGAAAAAAAATCATCATTTGGCTAATAATATGACGTCATCCATATTTAACGCTTTGCGATGCACACTTTTATACACAGAAATCACATTTCACAGTCTCGAGACTTCGATATGAGACATTCGATGAAATTCCTGTTATGTCTTAAAGTGGTGTTTTGGAAGTTTATAGAAACTTCTATACGCGCTCGAATGGAGTATTAATGTTGAGGTACTTTAGCATAATTTGATATAACTATGATGTTTGGGATGTGCGCTGTAATAATATTAAACTTGAATATAAGTTTTGAGTACTCTGGGAAAACTTTGCACATATAATGTCATGGGGTTGGGTTACAAGCTTTACCATAGCTAATAGAGTAAACCTATTTAGATATCCCATGGACCTGGTCCTAGGGCGTTTAGCTTAGCAGCTATATCAAGCTACCGGTTACTAGGGTAATTTGCGTACCATTTTGTTTCGGTGCTTACCTGTGTTTGGAGATCAAGAAATAACCGACGCCCAAACGCGGCCCAGCACAAGAAGTGTGCGACACGTGGATTGCACAGTGTCATGATTGCTTGGCAATGCTAGGAATGGATCCCGATTGCGAGCGAGCAAGATTCAGGAGCGACGAGGCCTGGCAAGCGACGGTCACCTTATTATGTATATATTAATACCACCGCCTTGCCACCTTATATCTAGCTTGAAGGCCTTAAGGCCTTAAGGTCGAACGGACCTATGCTGTCTTAAGGCCTTAAGGTCGAACGGACCTATGCTGTCTTAAGGCCTTAAGAAAAAAAATATACCTTAATATTTTATATGAAAGCAATTTTAAAGACGTATTCACGTCAAAAGGTTGTATAGGTACCCGAGAGAGCTACATAAAATAGCATGGGAAGAATTTCATCATCCGCGCTTCCTGAATTGGAGAAGCGCAGGACGATGGTGGAGATCGGGTGACGTACACGCGCCTCATTGTTGTGATGGTATAATAATTAATATTGAATATATGAGAATTTAATTGAACTTTAATGAGTTAAAAATGCAAAATTTATCATGATTTTAGGATTTATTTCGCGCAGCTTAATATCAATATTATCTAAGTCAAATAAAAATTATTAAAAAGATTTCCACCCGCAGAAGCTATCCTCCATAGATCCTCCCAGTAGTGATAGTGATCATTACGAACATGTACCAACATGTCCTCCGAACCCTCGCGCGGTAAATAATTAAAAACCAATCGCAGACACCTTTCAAAAAGCCGCACACTAATACCGCATTATCCTCTCGATCACATCCCATTAAAGGTTCGGTGGTAGTGCTAGCGACGAGTACATTTTTTTAATTATGTATAATAATAATAATAATAAAATATATACTTAAAAATAATACATAAATAGAAGTTAAATATTATGCATTAAAAAAAAAGTAAAGTATCAACCCTTATATGTCCCACTGCTCTGGGCACGGGTCTCCTTCCTCGAAATCAGGCGAGGAGGGTAATGGGCCAATAGTCCACCGCGCTGGCCCAGTGCGGATTGGTAAACTTCACATACCTTCAAAGACTTTCAATCTCATCAGGCATGCAGGTTTCCTCACGAAATTTCCCTTTACCGGTGAGCGAACGATGGTCTCGTGTGCACTTAGAAATTTAGAAAAACCCATTTCAAGGCACACACGGACGGGTGAGGATCAAACCCGGAACCCATCGCATAAGAGGCCGAGTCCGTCCACCACTGGACCACCGCCGCACCTTAAGTTTTTCAGAAAACACGTCTTGTAAATATGCTTAATAATACTACTTTGTCATTACTTCTTCCAAGCTGATTTAATAAAGCTTCAAAAGTGAATTATATAATATTGAAAAATATTTTTTGTTTCTAATAAATATACATAAATTTAAAAATGAATAAAAGTGTTAGGAATTATGTTAGTATTGTGTACATCTATCAAAAGGGTATTAGTAAAATAAAAAAAAAAATGTATTACCAAACGTTTCCGCTATCAGTGGCACCCCAAGCTCAAATCCTAATAGAGTATAGAGCCCAACCTGTACACGTAATTGAAACAACGTTATTACAGTATTACGTGCGCCATCTACTAATAGTTTATTATAATAGATTCACTTATATTTAGTACTAGCTGTTGCACGCTGTTTCGCCCACAATGATATACGTTCATAAAAGACATTGTTTTAGCAAGGTGTTAAGATAATTTGACATGTTGAATTTTCGAACAACAACTTTAAAAGTTATAATAAAGTAATTAGGCAGTCCTTTAAAATTTGTGCTAGGGCCTAGTACAAATTAAATAGTCAACAAAATTTGAAAAACTATAATATGGATAAAAATCAAAACTGGTTTATTTTAATATTGACCAATCAAGCATCTTTTAAATTTTAATTCACCACCTAGAATATATAACTTCATTACGTTTGTGCTAATCTGTGTAGCCAAACTAGACAACCACCAAATGATCAGTTGCCAAAACCGCATGGGGTCCAAGGGTCTTAAAATTTCCTTGGAATAACAAAATGCACTCCTACCACAAAATGTATTAAATGATAATGTATAATAATATCATCATCGTTAGACTCTATTCTTCCATCGCGTAATACATGCCTAATTCAATGAACGCCAAGACGACCAATTCCTTGCTATTTGCATCTAACACGGACCGGCCACGGCACGCAAATCGGTTCGGTTAACGTAAATGTTTGTCATGTATTTACTGTATAGTAGTAAAATATATTCTGTAAGAAATAATAACTGAATATTCCGCTTAAGTTATTTTAAAATAGCGAATAAATAAAATAATCAATTTATTAATATTTTACTATAATTATTAATAATGTTAAGAAGCGTTTATATTTTAGATTTATTTTATTTATTTATATTTATATTTAGGTTTATATACAGGGTGTCTGGTAAGTAGTGGACCAACGGGGTGTGGGTGATATGGGGAACTATTATCTACCAAAACCACAAAAAATTATTGTTCTAGGTCTTATAGCTTTGAAGTTATGATTTTTTTTAATAAATAGGTGAAATTATCGTCCTATGTACAAACATTTTATAATTTTACGAAATCTATTACTTATTTTTTTGTTATTTTTATTCTAGGCGGTTAATAATTGGTCCCGTTGGTCCACTACTTACGGGACAACCTGTATATTTTTGTAAAAGAAGTGACTATCTGTCGGTTTGGTTGGTAATGTACTTGGACACCGAAGGATTAATAGGTACGTTACCGCTTTAATTTATGTATGTTATTATTTTGAAAGACACTGAGTCGCATGTATCGATCCGGTACGTACGATAGATGGCCTGAATTAGATCAGTCGACTAGCTAGAAGTATAAATAAAATATATTTTTGAAGTCTGTGAAATAACATAGATCTTGATGATGATGATGGTGAAAATTTAATATTAAAATACTTAAGCATAGGCATACTTCAAATCAAATTTCAATATGCGAGATATTTGATATAAAATTAATATCTAATATTAGTTAGCATAGTTTCGAAGTTGGGGCTCGGTCAACTGCAGCGCCATTAAACTTGGCGGATTGTTTTGGCGTTAACAGCTTAAGCATTGTACCTATTTATGCCGTCGAGTTAAAGGTAACTTTGGTGAGGGCGCTGGTGTGCGCTGAGAAGTCGAAACCTGTAGAATTATTAGATATTTACGTTTACCTTCGGTAATATTTATGTTAGTAAGTTTATCTAAGCTCTGATGGTGTAAATGCCATAAAGGACATACCCTAGTACTTAAAGTAACTGAGATCGGTTTTGACTGTGCACCTGAAATTGTTTTTTTTTATAATTCCCCGGAGTACTTGAACACAATGCATGCTCATTGATAAAGAAGAATATTATACGGAAAACTACAAGTCTGATAAGATTAAAAGACTTCATGTCCCATTTTTCCAGAAGGCGCGGACTCTCAGCGCTGAGACATATAGCTTACAGAATATTTATATCCGCTATCTTTAGTGTTTTAAATTTTTGTTTCATTTTGTTTTGGTGTTAATTTTTGTTTTACTTGGCGACTTCTAACTTATAATATATAATTATAAAAGAAGCAAAAAATCCTCCAAGGAAAATATATGTATCAATATGTAATACTAGCAACGCCCCGCGGTTTCACCTCATTCCTTCACTTTAGTCGGAGTTCGGAATTAAATTATCGCCTGTGTTATTGTGACAAGTGTAAGCTGTATTATTGCAAAATTTCATCAAAATTCATTAGTCATTCTACACTACATTCAGTAGTCTTTGCGTTTGAGAGGAATATTAATTAGTTTCCGTAGCTAAATTATTTAAAAGCAAACCACTGCATTAACTTTTAGCCGTAGCGTACATACATAATTTGCGATTTTGTTTATTTATTTGACTTATAATTACTATCAATCCAAACAAATTCACCGGCTAGTTATTACGGGGCCATATATTTAGCGGGCCGGCGTTTGTCAAACTCCCATCGGATTTAATTTGTCGCGTATTTACATAATAAATGAACGCCTCCGCCTCGGTGCGGTGTAATCCGGTTTAAAGCGGTTTAGACCGGTTTAGAGCGGCTCAAACCAGTTTTATCTATCATTGCGAGTGACTTGATTCTCGATCGCGATTTGCATGTTGGCGTGTTAAGATGTTAATAGTAATTGGTGTCTGGGAATTACGGTACATGAATTATATATGACAGTGTAAGCTGGAATTGGAATATTATTAATCTGTTTGCCCCGGCTTTGCGTTATAATATGTGTTTTATGTGTACAATTCAATAGAGTAGAGGTTGAGTGCCAACGAGTATGTATTTAAAAGTAAAACAATACACTTAATCTCAACGTTACAGATGTATCGTTATAAATTATTAATATTAATAATAATTTATATTCACCAATATTTTGAAATTAATAAAAGTACAGACATTCTCCTGAAATCACTATTTATTTTTTGTCTAATTTTATCGAAATTTTACCTTCATCCTAGAGCTAAGAGGTAACAAACTGAGTTACTTTCACTATCATAATATTAGTATGGATTGTTCAATTTACTTAAACAAAGAGACAACGAGAAGGGTTGAAGTATCGCCATCAAAGTAAACAGGTTAACCTTTATTTATATTCAACAGGGAACGAAATATATGTCAATCAAACCCACCTTTCCTTCCTTGCTTTTGATAACAAGCCTTACGTACAATTATATATCATAGAGTAACTACAGTAAAACTCGCTTAATACAGTCACGATAATACGACATTTTAAGTTGGACTCTGCAAGCTGAGACATATTTTCATACATTTACAACGCTCAATACGATTTGTCGTCCCCTTTATTACACGATATTTTCTCGCCACGCCAACAATGGCGTGACGAGATCCCAATGATCCTGATCCCAATGATTGGTCGGTACTTGTGTACCGACCAATCATTGGGAATCGAACACAGTCGCAAAGCAAGATGTTGACGACAGAATAGCAACTCTTCCCGAATTTATGTAAAATAATGAACCACAAAACATTTATATCAGATTACATCGAAACTCATAAACATTCTTATTATATTAGTAGAGAATCAAAAAATTTATACATCAGATACTTATCTACGAGGTTATCACCATGGTAGTGGAAAAAAGTAAAAAAAGTAAAAAAAAAGTAAAAAAAAGGTAAAACAAAGTAAAAAAATCTATAAATCTAAAAATATCGAGGAACAACAGGGAACAGGGAAGTCAAAATGTTCGTCCCATTTTAAATAGTTTTATATAAAGGCTGCAAAGGAAAATAGTGAGTTCGTTTAAGTGTAGTCAAGTTTTTATTGCTACATGTATTGGATAGTAACAGTAACTTCTGTTAAGCTTGGATTAAGTACGAGCTGGGTCAATAGCTTACAATGGAAACCCACGAGGTTTTTATACAATAAAAGCTTTTAAAAGGATAAAAGATAAATTTATGGTTTCGAATAAAAATGTTTCCATGTTAAACGATAATTTAACCTAGGAGTAAATATATTTTTGTAAGCTTTGTGCCATAAATTTTACTTATACATATTATGCAAAAATTTTGGAATTATGTATTTAAACATTTTTGGTTCAAGAGTGGAGGCCGCGTTAAGGTAGACGAAGTGTTGGTCGGCCATTAACCAGATGGGAAGACGATCTTCATGCAGTGGCAGGTCCGCGTTGGATGCGAGTAGCAAGGGACCGGTCGTCTTGGCGTTCATTGAGGGAGGCCTATGTTCAGCAGTGGACGGATAAAGGCTGATGATGATGATGATGATGATTTAAAAATGTGGAGATTAAATTATAAATCTTAAGTCTAATTAAATAATATATTGACATGTAACATTTAATAAAAAAAAACGTTTTCACGTATTTCATTGCAGATCCCTAAGAGATAAAACGTAATTCGTATCGATCATCCCGTTTGTCTGTCTATCTGTTAGTCAAATTGTCAAACCAAAACCAATAGTTCTCCTTCTCGTTGACATGGAATCATGAAAGATAAGGTCCTACGACATAAATAAGTAAAGTAAAAAATCTGAAAATGTTGCTACATCACAAATTAAACACGAAAATTTTAACGCAGGATTAGACTTGCGCTTCACTATACTTTACTGCCCACTTAACGAAAATACTATTTCACATAGAAAACATCTAATTCGGAATAGTCTGAGAGACTCTCATAAAACTATACCAAAGTAGTTCAGTAAATTGTCACGTCGTTCTTGTAATTTTACACGCCAACTTATTTCTTACTCAATCCCACTTTTAGCTTTGCGTTTTAAATTTTGCACCAGCCTTTAATCCCTCGTAACTATTCCGGAGTTTAAATTGAAGTAGCCGGCTAGTTGCTTCCCGCAGTCGGACTGCGCGAAATTATGTTTGCTATTTTAAATAGTTTTTAAATCGAGTTAAAAAACTTTTATGTTGATTTTATAATTTTAGTTTCGTCATCAGATTTTGATAAATTATAGCCTATGTATCATTCTGATGTATAAGCTATATTATTGTAAAGTTTTATCAAAATCCATTCGGTAGTTTTTACGTGAAAGAGTAACATATTTTTTTTAGGTGAAAGTTTATAATATTAATAGGATTTCTCTCCCTCTCCCGGTGTGGTGACCGGTTCATGTTGGATACGAGTGGCAATGGATCGGATGTCTTGTCGTTTATTGAGCGAGGTCTATTTCAACAGTGGACTGATAAAGGCTGATGCTAAATGCCTTCAGTTCAATCGGCCTTCTTTGTGTCCAAATCTATAGCCTTTATCACTAACTGACAACGTAACAACCTGTATAGATTGTTAAAATCGGATAAGAGTTTCTAGACAACCCCACTCTGTCGATTAAAATTTCCAAGCTCAGAAACATGACCTCTTTATAATCAATACTAGCTGTTACCCGCGGCTTCGCCCACGTGAACTTAGATTTACGGATTTATCATGTCTGATGATAATCATTTTCTATTTTAATAATGACTAAGCTTTTGTATTAAAATGGGTATATATGTTATCTTGAACATAAAGACATTATACCAATTCGCTTTCTGTATTTCGGTATGCATATAATGTACTATTTAGGATACTATTATTACACTGCCCGTTCAAATCACGGCCACACGATTTATTTTCTTGCGTATAATTTTGGGTTAAGAGTGGAGGCCGCGTTCAGGTAGACGAAGTGTTGGTCGGCCATTAACCAGATGGGAAGACGATCTCCGTGCAGAGGCAGGTCTGCGTTTGATGCGAGTAGCAAGGGATCGGTCGTCTTGGCGTTCATTGAGGGAGGCCTATGTTCAGCAGTGGACGGACAGAGACTGATGATGATGATGATGATGTATAATTTTGATTTTGCCATAAGGTATTTATTTAATTTACATGATGTAAAGAACAAAAATAATCTTCATAAAATGCTCAAGCCAATTAATTAATTTAAAATGATAAGGATTTATACCTTATTTGTGTAAATAGCCCTATAATTGCTCATTTTTTTAAACTATTAAATGAATATAGTATGATATCCCTAAGAGATGCCATCGCGGACTTTTTTAGACCTATTTAAGATACACAATTCCACCATATATTATTTTGTTATATTATCTTAAAGGGTTTAGGCAGCGTTTTCGTTGAAAACTCCCAGGGGGCCTATTTTTTTCCGACACGTCCAACAATTATTGTTATATCTTAGCTGATGAAAACTTAATTAATTATATACGTAAACCTTCCTCTTGAATTGTCCTATCTATTAAAAAAACCGCACCAAAATCCGTTGCATAGTTTTAAAGATTTAAGCGTACAAAGGTATATAGGGACAGAAAAAGCGACTTTGTTTTATAATATGTAGTGATGATACATCTTAAAAATCTTAAATATTTTAGGTTATGTTTCATTGGTATTAATATTATTGAATTATTTTACCATTCTATGTTTTGTATCTGTTATGGGAAATTCCCCGGAGCTACATTCCCATAGGACTGAGTAACAAAGTGTCAGAAATCAATAGATTCTGTATTTTACGACAGACATAGTCGTATGGCTTTTGGTCTTAGCTGGTTCCAACAGGAACAAATTTAAAAAAAACGGAGGGAAAAATATGTCATCCAATAATGAAATCCGTAAAAAGTAGTCAATTGAGTTACATATAATAATTGGTTTTGTTTGGTGGCTTTTAATTATCAAACCAATATATTCTAGGGTTTGATAAATGGAAAATTTGATTCTCCAAAAAAAAAAAACCACATAAATAACAAAATATAGACAAATGTAGATAATGCATTGTTAGACTTTGAATATGGCCACCCTCTTGTATTATCACGTGCACTTTGCGCGCTAAATTTTGACAGACGTTAGTTAGTTAGACGGTAGGTATAAAATAATCGCGTCGCGTTACGCGAACGTGAGAACGCGGCCTTAGGGGGTTCGCGCTGGAACGTCGGTGTATTTGATACATCGATGATATTTATCAAACCCTAGAATATATTGGTAAAATGTAAACAAAAAAATTATTGTTTTTCTTCAAATAATTATTAGATAATACATCTTAAAAATCTCAAATATTTTAGGGTATGTTTCATTGGTATTAATGTTATTGAATTATTTTACCATTGTTTGTTTTGTATCTATTATGGGAAATTCCCCGGAGCTACATTCCCATAGGACTGAGTAACAAAGTGTCAGAAATCAATAGTTTCTGTATTTTACGACAGACATAGTCGTATGGCTTTTGGTCTTAGCTGGTTCCAACAGAAACAAATAAAAAAAAAAAACGGAGGGAAAAATATTTCATCCAATAATGAAATCCGTAAAAAGTAGTCAATTGAGTTACATATAATAATTGGTTTTGTTTGGTGGCTTTTAATTATCAAACCAATATATTCTAGGGTTTGATATATGGAAAATTTGATTCTCCAAAAAAAAAACCACATAAATAACAAAATATAGACAAATGTAGATAATGCATTGTTAGACTTTGAATATGGCCACCCTCTTGTATTATCACGTGCACTTTGCGCGCTAAATTTTGACAGACGTTAGTTAGTTAGACGGTAGGTATAAAATAATCGCGTCGCGTTACGCGAACGTGAGAACGCGGCCTTAGGGGGTTCGCGCTGGAACGTCGGTGTATTTGATACATCGATGATATTTATCAAACCCTAGAATATATTGGTAAAATGTAAAGAAATAAAATTATTGTTTTTCTTCAAATAATTATTACATAATACATCTTAAAAATCTCAAATATTTTAGGGTATGTTTCATTGGTGTTAATGTTATTGAATTATTTTACCATTGTTTGTTTTGTATCTATTATGGGAAATTCCCCGGAGCTACATTCCCATAGGACTGAGTAACAAAGTGTCAGAAATCAATAGATTCTGTATTTTACGACAGACATAGTCGTATGGCTTTTGGTCTTAGCTGGTTCCAACAGGAACAAATTAAAAAAAACGGAGGGAAAAATATGTCATCCAATAATGAAATCCGTAAAAAGTAGTCAATTGAGTTACAAATAATAATTGGTTTTGTTTGGTGGCTTTTATCAAACCCTAAAATGTATTGGTAAAATGTAAAGAAATAAAATAATTGTTTTTCTTCAAATAATTATTAGATAATACATCTTAAAAATTTCAAATATTTTAGGGTATGTTTCATTGGTATCAATGTTATTGAATTATTTTACCATTTTATGTTGTATCTATTATGGGAAATTCCCCGGAGCTACATTCCCATAGGACTGAGTAACAAAGTGTCAGAAATCAATAGATTCTGTATTTTACGACAGACATAGTCGTATGGCTTCTGGTCTTAGCTGGTTCCAACAGGAACAAATTAAAAAAAACGGAGGGAAAAATATGTCATCCAATAATGAAATCCGTAAAAAGTAGTCAATTGAATTACAAATAATAATTGGTTTTGTTTGGTGGCTTTTATCAAACCCTAGAATATATTGGTAAAATGTAAAGAAATAAAATAATTGTTTTTCTTTACATGACATTTCTAGACGCTTCAAAAATATTAAATAATATTTCGCCATTGTCCTTTCCATACAAACTTTCATCCCCTATTTAAACCCCCCTAAGCTTTTTTTCGCAACAAAAAGTAGCCTATGTCCTTTCCCAAGCTCTAATACATCACTGTTCTAAGTTTCATCAAAATCGGTTCAGTGGTTTAGTCGTGAAAGCGTAACAGACAGACAGACAGACAGACAGACAGACAGAGTTACTTTCGCATTTATAATATTAGTAAGGATAATATACATTTCACTATTTTGCTAGCAGTTTAATTATACCTAAGGAATATAAAGGATCTAGAAGCATTTCAAGTGCCGCATAACTTATAAGGCCAACCAAGTGAAATGGTAGAACACAATTAACACTTATGTACTTGTTGAAACTACTGATGAAAATCGAATTCTAAGCGAGAGAAATCATGGGAAAAAGCAAATTATAAAACAACACAAACACCCACTCATTCATTACTGGGGTTCAAAGGATAGTATTAAGATTCTACGTGTACCTAAATAAATAAAACAATACTTAAATTAATACCAACTATAATGAAACTTATTTAACACTTTTTCTACTTACTATAGATATTATTACAGTTATGATTTATAAGCTATATATAATATAAATTAATACCGTTGACAAATAAATTTCTCTGTTTGTCAATTTCTCTTTCTGGAATATTGTCTTGAATGGCCCCACAGGACAGGCCACGCCTAGTGTGGGGTTCTGTCATAAATGCTGTGTTAATGTATTTTTTGGAAATAAAGATATTTGTATTTGTATATAACGTAATTAGCTTTAACTTCTCCTCACACAAGGAGTCTAGTAGACTACAATTCACCTTTAGTTTGAAAATCTATCAACAATACACCATAACGACCATCACCATTAATTTGCTGACCCTATTGTAAGAGTGGTCAGACCCTAAGGGTCAAGTAAGAGAGTGACAATGTCCCGGACCCTATAATCGTCAAATCTCCATTTAGCTCACCCCCCAGATTAAAGCTATTCAATTAAAGTTTAAGGAACTTACTAAACTATTAACGAGCTTTCAGGCTTACCCTACCACGTTAGAATAGAGTCCATTTTGCATCATCAATGTATATTGCTTAATCAAATTTATTATTATGAAAACATAACCTATAAAACATAATCAGATTTTTCAAGTAGGTACCGTCAGCAAATATAACTTAGATTTTTTACAGTTTAATTTTTTTTTTAATTTTTAGTTTTTTTTGACTAGTAAGTAATAGGCTTTTAAGTATTATGAGTGAAGGAAAACATTTTTAGTAAAGAATATAAAAGTATCTTGAATCTAAATTTTATAATAAAGAGATTCTGCTCTATATCTGCTCTACAGGTGTCAAACATTTTACACATGCGAAGCTGCAACAGCTTATACTTAACATAACTAACATACTTCTTTTCTTTCTAAGATTCTACCAATTTTCAAATGACTGTTACTTTAGGATCTTCCACTGTCACTTCCACTCTGATCCATGACGTTTTTTAAATCTAATATTTATGAGATTTTTGTTGCATCTCACGGTCTGCTTTATAAACATTTTTTTCTGACTGTACGTGTTAGTAAAGCGTGACAATTTCTTTCGGAGCTTTATCTATAAACAAAATCGAGTTTATATTCTTCATAACTTTGATTAAAATTGTTTACAAATAGAGAACAGGGAAAGTTATAATAATACGGACGAAACTTGTTTTATGATACAATCACGGCTGATTGTTACCGATTTGCCTACAACATAAAACTTGTAAATTTTGTTACTCACATTATCTTGTTTACACGTTCTTCCCACAATTGTAATAAATCCTAGAAATCCTGGGAATATCAGATTTACTGATGTTATATTTACCTTTACAAACAAAAAAAGGTTGTATGTATCAACTAATACAGTCAATTTCACCTTATATAGTCATATTTTGATTATTTATTGATAACAATAATGATAAAGTATAAAAAGCGCGTCTAAAATAATAGCTAATAGAGGTAGACGTGCAGACTGCGTAGATCCGTAGGACGTTCCTGCTACGAACGTCTGCTACGAGTATCTACGAAGTATCTACTACTTTTGCGTAAGCTTCAGCTTATTGTTCAATTTATCAAGATAGTAAATTATAGAAGACAGTTTTGGCTTGGGCTTGGACTAAGACTTAGACTTGAACTATTTACGACTAGCTGGAAATCTACAGGTATAGATTAACGCTAGAGAATGCCTACGTCGAGCAGATAAATAGAAACTAATGACAACTATTCTAGATTTTACTCAATAATGATATATCATCATCTGCTTCTTATCTCATTGGCCTCCCCCAATGAACGCCAAGACGACCGATTCCTTGCAACATTGAACGGCCACTGCAAAGAATCCCCGGGCTACGGATCGATGACCTACGTATAGCGGACAATAATGACTGGGTTAGAAAATCATATCTTTAGATTTATCAAATTAAGTATTTCTTAAATAATATTATTATCAATATTTTCATACTCACGTATTGATGATTAAATCTAAATTAATACAAATTGAATACAAATCAAAAATACTTTTCGCGTGTAATTGAATATGTGAGCGAATGAAACGTACCAATAATTTAATATTGGCTGTGAGTTGACGAGGAGTTGAGTGTCTGTTGTACGACTGCCTGGCAACGTTTGATCTCTGTCGCTGTGTACACAGGGGGCCAGGAAACAAGCGGACGGTTGGCGATTTTATTTTATTCATAATTTTCGAAAAAAAAATTTCCAATCGAATAAAATATAAAGACTTTTACTGTCTGTATCAAAACTTATTACCAATTATAATACCACTCTTTAACACTACTATAATATTTTTTGTGAAAATTCCAATACGGTTTAGTTTTACGATGTTTTACTTGACTAGACGTGGATTCAAACTATTTACTTTATTCGTCTTGATAGTAGTTAGAAGTTTACTTGATCCTACTTAGTTGATTTAATCTCATGTAAGCAAATATTTTATTTTGTCCTGGCGTCTCAATTTATATTGAACTTGTTCACTAAATAACACTAAAATGTATTCTTCCACTTTGGAGATTACCTTACTTATCATTTCTACATGAATTCCGTTATCTATTTGTTATCTGTTGATCCTTGGAAATACAATTAATAAGTTTAAAATTTAAAATAATCATACGTTTTTATACTTTGAGTAAAAAGCCTCTATTATATCCTTTTTAAGTTTAGCTTAATTTTTATTACAGCTCTTAAGCTATTTCATTCCGCGAGTTTTATGGCCAAGCAATAAAATCTGAGACGTTCTTGTTTCAAAAGTGTATTACTACTGGTTCCGTATCAATTTCATGGATAATATATTTTATTGTTTGTAAAAAAATATCTGGTCTTGTTTTGTACAAGCTCCTTCGTATTTACTCAAGTTACTTGTAGTAAATACCAAATATAAAATAATAAAATACGAAGATACAGGTATATAAGATGTATGTAATGTTATGGTGATTAAATATAATCAACAATATAGTTTTTTCTATTGATAACTTTAATTAATATTAGTGTTTAAAATATTAATAAGTATACGACCTGTGAGCAAGAAAATCGTAAGCAGTGCCGGAATATTGCACTGTGAAGTAGTAGGCATGTTTTTTTAAATATATGTATTCTATCTTTTTTAACAATTTTTCATCTATTTTGTTTTTAGACTTCATCATAAAAATATTTTGATTATCACATTAGTATAGCAATATATTGTTTTTATCATCTCAGTAATGTCTTTGTTTTTCTGTTCGAAAATGGAACAGATCTTTGCATGGAACTATTCACCCGAACAAACAATGACCGAACATAAACCCTAGATGTTTATGAACAAACGAACCATCCACCAGTTTATTGGTGGTATCCAGTTTTTTGCGCTGGGTACCATAAATTTGCGCGGATGGCTCGGTCTGCCCACACTCGTAAAATGCACATTGCGTGTTTGCTCATAAATTGTGTGCGCTTTAAAATTATCGATACGGTAGAGTCGATTTTAAAATTATCGATATCGTAGAGTCGATTTTAAAATTATCGATTCATAAAAAAATCGAATCTATGCGATAAAGATTATGTGTATACAAAGTTTGTTAATACGGGTAAATAGCGGGTTAAACAATATTTGTAATCCTTCTTCAGTATTTGTGAATGAAGCGTAAAGTTTAGTGAAGAAAAGGAATAGAAGAGTAGATTTTTTTGAAATAGAAGTGATGATTATATTTCTCTGTATGTATGCTTAAATACCCATCAGCGCCTTATCTTCTAATATGCCACTACTGAGCACGGGCCTCCTCATCGAAATCAAGCGAGGGTATTTGGCCATAGTTGCGCTGCCCGAAGTGTGCCTTTGCCCACCGAACCTGTGCTGGTGAAATTCACACACTTTCAAAGATTTACACCTGAATTCTCAAATGTTACTTGAATAATTAGCAGCTCCTTAAACTACTAAGCACGTCTTAAATCTGTAGCGGACCAGTGGACGTCCACAAATCCATATTATGTCATACAAATGTAAGCAACAATTTGAGTTGCGTTTGAGTATTCGAGCATTAATCTCACGAGGCATGCAGGTCTCATTACGATGTTTTTTACCGGCGACTTTCTTACCTTTTCCGATGAATGAGAGAAAAACCCATTTCAAGGCCTCACAGGGGCACAGAATCGAACCCAGACCTACCACTAGAAGTCCCATACCCTCATGACCATCGCTCTTTGTGTAAACGTACGGAAAATTTTCTTTATATATATTTTCTTTATGATGGAAAAAATATAGCCTGCCTCTATATTATAATAAATTGTGGCAACATCTTCTGGTGTAAAGAATATAGATGTCACCGTGACAAATGCAGTAGGGCTATTACATGCTAACCAGGATTGATGGCTGCGAGACGCTCTCATAAATTTCACCTCCAGGATCAGCGGTCAACGAACCTGCCATTGTTAGGCACTCATATATTGTCATGTTGGAACTGTTATAAAATTATCAAAATTTTATTGGTTCGAGGTTAGATTCCCAGCATTTTCTGCAAAGATCGGAAATTAATTTTGGGGATTTCTGAATATCTAGCTTTGTGACAAAGACGTCGATACCTCCTAATATAAGATTAAGCAGAAAGTTTGTCATAGATCAGTGTGCTGTGCTGGATGTTTCATTGGCAGAAATGATTCGAAACGAAGATTTCCACCAAAAAGATATCCCGCAAAGAATAAATGGACATGGCAGTAGGCTGGTCACACTCAGGAAAACATATGGCCGATGGGCCAATAAGGTTTAAGTGGAGTAGAGTAACCAGGGTTCTCTCTGTCAAAGACTATCCTCAAGGACTATCTCCATGCATTGGTGGGTCTATGTTGGCTGCGAGTTGCAAGGAATCGGTCGTTTTGGCGTTCATTGAGAGAGGCCTATGTTTAACAGTGGACAGATAAAGACATGATGATAATCATGATGATGAAAGGTTATCACAAAGCCATTCTTTTTAACTCGGAGCATAGAGCAACTACAATTTTAAGAGAACGTTCGAAAATTCAAAATCCAAAAGGAAATAAAAGCCTTACGAGGGGGCCGCCTCGCCGGAAGTGGAGCTAAAACTCTCCTCCCGTTCATATCCGGCTTTCAGGCACATATGATATTTTTGATTAAAATTTTATCATTGCTATTATACATGTTTAATTTTTGAGTATGACTTTGAGATAAAAAAAGGTGTGTGTGCGATTCACACACGATAAAAGTGAAACACATGTTGAATGCTCAAATACAAACAAGTATACAGGGTGCAATATTCATACACACCGCCAATTGCTCTCTCGCTCTTTTGTATTTGTGTCTCTTACCTGTCGTTTTTTCCGTGCATCCGGTTTGAAATCACAACGATTCTTAAGAAGTTTCACTTCAAAATCTATCCTCATCATCATCATTATCATCAACCTCTGTTCGTCGGTTACTGAACATCGGCCTTCTAACTACTTATATGACACGATACCTAGTTATAAATTATTGTATTAAAGTTTGTTAGCTTGAGAGTTTGTTAAAAAGTTTTCTTCTACCGTTACTGTATTTATCTCGCAATGCTTAGAAAATATGAATACAAATATAAATCTACACGGGCTTTAATAACTATATTTCTTTACTTATGTACGCTGCAATTTCATAATAAAGGAGCTTAAGCTCTTAATTAAGCTGCATTTGCATAAAGTTTAATTAACTGAAACACAATAATTAACAAGAACACAAATATAATTAAGTAAATAAATAATGTTTTTTATATGAATGTGTGTGACACACACAACAGACAAGCTTTATCAATAAAGTGGTGAAAACACGAAAATATAATATTGTAAGTATACTTTTATAAGTAAATTTTTTTATTCCGAGTTCCGACGCTTGAGTTACGTAAAACTTTACAACAAGTATGTAAAATTATTATAAATAGGTAGATAAATGATAATCGTGTATGGATTTTATTAAAGCTAACTCTTAAGGGACACCCAGAAACTTGTGTGTAATATAAGAATTCAAAAATAAGGCTGCGTCCTGCGTGTGCGATCTAGACGCGAACGCGAAGCGAAACCTATTAAAGTGGCCTACGAGACAAAACTTACGTGAGCTGCAGTGCCGAATGGCCCAAAATGAAGCGAACGCAATCAGTTGGCTTGATATTTTCGCGCTAGCAGAATGACGTGGCGGCGGCGGCTGTGCGAGACGATTCGCGTACATGTACACGCAACTGTTTCTTTCGGTTGAAAGTTTTGTATCGTATTAGGAACTCGCTGAGTGAAGAACTACGCATTACACTATGTGAAGCTTTAGTCCTCTCTCAATTCAATTATGTCAATTCCGTCATAGGTCCAAGGCTATTAGAGCGCACTAAAAAATCAATACAACGTGTTCAAAATGCCTGTGCACGTTACTGTTTTCATATACCGCGGCGAGATCACGTAACTCCTTTCTTGAATCAGGCATCCATATTAAAAATGGAAGGTCGTAGGCGATTACACCTAGCCACAATGCTGTTTGGCATAGTTAAGTATGGTGTACCTGTCTATTTATTTGAAAGGCTGGAGTGGACAAGAGACATTAACACCGCACGCTGTACACGGACAACTCACAACACATTGTGTATGCCGGTTCATCGAACAGCAGCATTTCGGGGTTGCTTCAAATACGCAGCAACCAAGTGTTGGAACAACCTCCCTCCTCCTCTGCGGGACCTCTGTACCAAAGCCAGTTTCAAACGCCAACATAAAAAACATTTATTGGAGGTGCAAAATCTAGAGTAGTTTTTTTATTTCCTTTTTTTTTGCAGCTGTTAGATTTTTCTTCATCATCGTTTGCTGCCTTTAAATGTGTATGTGAGTGAGTATGTATGTGCCTATATGTCTATAATTATGTTTTATGTGTATAATATCTTCGTATTCCTACTTATTGAAAATGAGTAATATTATGTTCGAATAAACTATTATATAGTATAATTTATTATGTAGTCTTTATTATCATGTTATTATAATTATTTATTTTTATTAGTATTGTATTTTTATATAATATAAAATTTACATTTGTTATTTATGTATTTTTCTTTCCAGAATGCCGCCAAAATAAACTAATAAAACTAATGGTAGGCCTGAAAACCAGTGTTAGGACTAACAGTCCTAACTTAAACTGAGGTCGCACCTTTTTGTGAGGCATGCTGCGAACAAAATAATATTATGCATACAATGTTTTTTAACTTAGTTAAATAAATTTTAATAGGTCAATCTCTTGTATGTAAGTATATAATTTTATGTACTTGTGTTTTTATTCTTGTATATTTATTTCGTAGTATGTTTTTCACAAATAAAGTTATTTATTATTATTATTATTATTATTATTATTATTATTATGTAGGACATAGCCGCAGCGTCGGACCGCATTGCATTGAATTCACGTTTCACCGCTTTATAGCCGCGATCACTTTAAACCGTCTACGTAGGACGTAGGCTTACGAAATATTATAAGACTCATACACATAAAGGCGTAAGAGTAGCGACGCAGAAGAAGCGTCACGACATGACCGCGTCATAACATTTTATTATCTAGGCGTGCCAATATTCAAGAATGGAAATGCCTGCAGCGACAGAGGCTGATGATGATAGAATAACATCGACACTAAATATATCACTAACAATTATACCAACTTCTGTGAAACGTCCGAACTAAACAAACAAGATGTTTTAATTAAAACTCGAGTTTCAGAACTTTGACAATTAAACTTGACGTAAGCAGTAATCAAAAGCTCTCGAATCACAGCAATATTCTGATACTCAAAAACGTTTTATAGTTGAGAATATATTGTTCAATTTCTATTTAGAAGCTGGGGTTAGGTTACGAATGGATTGGGGGTTCCAAAACGGGTTCGCGGATGTGCATGGGTACCTGCTTAGTTCTCCCGTGACACAGCTTTGCTGTATTAAAATAAAATAATATAAAAAATAAAAAAGCATTTTATTTCTTGCAACGGTTAAATTTTTTCTCTACAGTATTATATTACTCGTACCTACTAAACTAAGAATATCTGTGTCTTTTTTTTTTTTTTGCTTTGCTGTAATAAAACTATTTAAAACGGGATATTTATTTTGTTTTTAATATTATTTTGCGGAGCTCGATATTTCGATATTGCCTACGAAAGTCTTATTCGCGAGACTGAAGTATGCGGGTAGATGTACAGCGTTAGATTGCCCGTAGCTTTACTGTATTCCTGTAAAACGGACAAATAGAAGAGACCTCTTGTGTCTCAGGATAGGTAACACGTTTAAGTTGTCTGGGCTTGTTTCAAGAAGTTAGGTGACGTCGTTAATGTAATACAGTGAAATTGGCATTTTTTATTAATACAAATAATACAAATTCTTGTGAATTATGGGTGAATGATTCACCGAGTGCCTGTCTTCACGGGTTCACATGGGCACCATACCCATACTATTAATTCTTTACGTATAGTAGCAGTATTGAAAGGAAAATAGGGTAAGCAAAAACTGCAATCGAGATCCTTTTTTTTACTGATATATATTTTCTTATTTAAAGCTCTTCGTGAAATGGAATGCTATTATTATTATATTGAATAAACAGACATAAAGGTACGCAATAAGACATATTTTACAAAAAATGGCATTTCGGCAATCTTTTAAATAAGTTACACGCGGTATAAAACCTCCAAATATGCTGCGAAGCATTTCGGAAATAATAAAAATCTATTGGACCGAGTTTTACCGACATTGCAAAAATTGTTAGTGCAATAATAGGTCACTCGGTAAAAACACCCTTCAAAATTGATGACATCACCAAAAACTGACCTCACGTCGGAAGGTAATAAAAGAATTTTTTCATCAAAGTATTTCCGACCTTATTCTTTTTCCTTACGTTCGATAATGTTTGCCTGTATGGGTCTATTTATGGTATGTTTTTTGGAATCCACATTAAGAGCACATGTTGCCAAGGTAAGGAACTGGGAGTCTGTAGATATCTGACTGGAGGGTCTGTGATTGGTGGTCATTAATGAAGGCAATAAATAATATTGTGCTGCTAAATTAACTGTGCGTGGAAAAGGTGTGAAGAAAATGTAATTCACAAGTGCTGCGTAAGGTATTTCGAAATGCGCGTTAGTCGTTGACTTAAAATAGGTTGGGGCAGATTTGTTGTATTCTTGAGTTGTAGAGTTGAGTAAGACTGGAGTGGCGATGTGGCATGCTTGGAAACCTGGCATATTACTAATATTAGTAGTTCATCCTCATCATTTTTTATAGCATAGGAGGGTAACCATAAAATATAGCACAGGTGAAGAAAAACATCGAGAGAAAACCCGCATGCCTGATTAGATTGAAAGTCTTTGAAGGTATGTGAAGTTCACTAACCCGCACTGGGCCAGCGCGGTGAACTATTGGCCCATTACCCTCCTCGCCTGATTTCGAGAAGTAGACCCGTGCCCAGCTGTGGGACATAAAGGTTTATTGACGTTTATTATTATTATTACGACTATTGACGCCCATTAACATCCACATGTAAATGCGTTGCACTCCTTTTCCAATGTGCCTCCAGAAACTCACAAGCCGCACGGAACGCGACAGCATAGCTGTCACTTTAGGCGGATTTCATGGGATCGAGAGATGCCACGGTCGTGTCTGTCCAATTTGGCTATAAAGCAGTAGTACTGCCTCTTACAAAAATCATCGACACCTAAAAATGATACTTCTACGGTCTACCGATAAGTTCTAGCGTGCCATGGCTCGGTTATGATTATGGATTATATAAATTCACTTACCGTCAGCTCATCCAGGGGTTCTTTTGTTTAGTTTGCTTTTTTGAACTCGTAATTCTCCGAAATTCCAATCGTAGTAAAAACACTATATTCATATTGAATATTTATTTAAAGATAGCTTAATAAGCGGATAAGGTAAAATATCGATCTAAAATGCTTATGAAAAAATATATTTTAACTAACGGACTATGCTGTACAAGAAAGTATATCAAAGTACTTTATATCGTATTACACTTTAATCACATAAGTTATACCGGTTCATAAGATCACTATGTAAGTCGGTTGTGGTCGTAAAATGTTTATGGGGCTACGGTTATGTAGGCGCCGTGTGTACTGCGTTTGTTGCGTTCATATACACTTAAATTTACAATGTTGGTTCATTAAATTTACTCTTATAATAACATTTATTTTAGACAAATGAATCGGGTATTACTTTGCTTTATTTAATGTTTACTAGCGCTATTTTACAATCCACATAGTATTTTATATAAACGTGAATGCATGAATGTATAGAGCGAAATCGGCCAATCATCCATCAATCGCCATTAGTCGGCCAATCAGAGCTCAGAAACGGCGCGTTGCAGCACTAATTTGGCAGAATTCGTTTTCATACAAAACACATTACATTACCGCTTTAATAATTTTGGATAAAAAGTTACCGATAAGAATATGTACGTTAAATTGGCAATGGGCTGGCCACGCACTCAGAAGAACGGTTGATCGGCCAGGTAGACGATCTCAGTGCAGTGACAGGTCCGTGTTGTATGCTAGAAGCAAGGGATCGGCGTTCAATGAGGGAGGCCTATGTCCAGCAGTGGACGGATATGGGATGATGATGACGATGATGATGATGAATTTTGGATATGTGCTCGATGTTGCAAACAGTCGAATGCAATAGAATAAATATCATGAAGACCACAACCACAGAATTAAAATTTATTTTGCCTTAACATTCTCGAGATCTACGAAACCATATTAATTTGCGATAGATATACCACCTTATAGAAAGCGGTCAACCAGAGGTGCCAGTAGCTTTACTTCCTGCTTCAGCCTTCTCTTGCAACTTAGCTGTTTCGCAGGAGATACAATAAAGATGGTGGTATCCAAGCAAATACAAGCGTAAGACAGCGTACCCTTGTTGTAGTAAGTAATTTTTAATTCCAGATTTGAATTGGTAAAATCGCTTTACCTTGTCGGTTATTAAAATGCGATGAACTCTTAAAAAGTTTAAAGAGTTTTTAAGCCTATAATGACCTTACATCTTATAAACTTTTAGCTGATTGCTTATCAGGTGATATAAATATATATTCAAGACTAATAAAAAATATCAATCGCCATTTTGTTCCGCCATATTGGGTTTTAATCCATTAAACATGGCGGTAAATTTAAATCCTTAAGCACTGCCTGCCAGGAACACTAAAACAAATTGGAATTTGGAAGTGAATATAATGAAACACTTTAAAACAATAAAATCAAATTACACGGGTTGCGTGACACGGATAAAAATCGCTTTGTCTATCGTTTTAATTAAATTAAAATCCAAATTGAAAGGTCCGAATGAATTTGGATGCTTCCAACGAGCACACACGACCTGTTTCATTTGGATGTTTTCATTGGATTTGTTTTTAATATCTTTTTATGTTATTCTTATAGAATTTGGTCTTAGTATGAGCGGTGTCTAATAGTGGTTATTTGATTATGGAACTTTTGATAGAATTGAATTACATTTTTTATGTAAGCCTTCCACTCATTCCCAACACTTCCACGTCCGTATAGGTAGGATCGACAGCGGTAACCGCCAAATTATCACTTAATGTGATCCCAAGTCGAAGGATCCGTTAAAAACCATGAGAGCAACGAGGTACACCGTACAAGGCTTACTTTTAAATTATAATATATAATCTTTACTAATATCATAAAGAATTATAGTTTGTAAGGTTGTATAGGATTTAATCTCTGGATTTAATGAACAGGTTTTTAAAATTATAAATAAATAAAACTCCAAATAATTTATGCGTTGCTTCAAAAGTTTTTGTTTATTTGTAAATAATTAAATAAATACTGTCAAACAATCACACCATGTTAAACTAGCTCTAACGCACTAGAACTTGAACTGAGAACGGAAATATAATATTTATGAAACTTGCCACTTACGTCCTCAGATATCTTATTAATTACCTATACATCATTTTATCTGTACCTGGCGGGAGTGGAACCCGCGAATACTGCGCAAGTGTCTAGTAGCGTGAACTCTTGGCTCCCCGGCCGTCATCCATATTTACTATATGTCATGTATATTTACTATAAAATCAATAGTAAAGTATTAATCTGAAAGATTGGACGTATCTAAATCACACCAATTAGCAGAATAATTAATCTAAAATAGTGCATAAACTTTTATCCCGAAAAAATATGGGATGTTCCCGTGGGATAGTCAGACGCGGACGAAAACCTATTTAAATAAGCCATGTACGAGTACGTCAAAAATGAAACTAAATTGTACGAATTTTATTTTTATTTAAAAAACAGTGTTATAATATGATTGATTATTTGATTGAGATAATATGATTGATGCATAATAATTGTTCTAAAACTGACAAATTACTTGAAATTGCTGGTCACTGTAGTAGTGTTTTTACAATTTCGATAAGAATTATGGCCACAAAACAACCCAAATCAAAACCTCAAAAAATCGCAATAAAGCCCATAAAAAGATTCGCTACAAAAATAAATGTCTCTTCTATTTTGGTTGTAAGTTGACTGAAGATTCAAAACAAGCTTTTTTCCAATCATTACATCATCTTCATTACATTCTAAATGGATTTTTCAAACAAATCCAAGACGTTATTTATCTCGAAGCGTCGAGGTGGAAGTAATCGTCGTATCAAAGCGAAATTTGTCAAAAACAGCTACGCGTGAACTTCCGTCAATTCTCTCAATTAATAACTTGAGGCTCTCTCGCTCCCACCGCTGGTAATTTATATACGTCCATCCCCCTCGTGTCCCCTTGTTTGAGGAGCCCCGTTGAGACTGAATATTGCCACTTTGTCGCGTCACCCCACACACCCTGTGAACAGAAATTGCAATTTTTCCAGATGCAATACCTATCGGAAAGTTTAAAATTTTAGTCTCATTTCATTCGATGTTTTAAAATAATAGTTTTTCTTAACTTAAAAAAAATATGTGATTTTATAATTCATAAAATTAAGATTATCAAAATTAATCTCTTCATATATTTTTTCTATCTGTTTTTTATAATTTCTCGCTTTGTCATTCACTTCTGAGAACGCTGTAGTGACCGCATTTGCGACCGCTTCTGTGACCTCTTCTGCAACCGCTTCTGTGACCTCTTCTGCAACCGCTTCTGTGACCTCTTCTGCAACCGCTTTTGCAACTGCTTCTGCGACCGCTACTGAGACCGCTTCTGAGAGATTAACACGTAAAAAACACGTCTATCATCCAATGACTTTCAAATTAGCCTTTAAATATAAATATATAATCGTGTCACACCACCTTAGCTTGAAGAATTAGTTTATCGGTAATATTATCACACTCCAAGAAAACGGAAATACCTATCATCATCAGCATTTTCCCACCCATTACAGTATTGTTTTTTAAAACTTCTAAAATCATATTAATTACATGAAAAGTCCAACAAAAAATGTAATTCAAATCTGCAACCCAACTACCAAGTGTACTAAGTCTACATCAGGTGGTTGAACAAATTGGCCTTTAAGTCGAACTTAAGTTTAACTTGATAAGTTTATCAGAAGTTAGAACTTCTATTGAGTAAGAGGTTTAAGAAGCTCTATCTAAAACATGTTACGTACTATATCTATGTTTATACCACTTTAAAATATTTGTAATAACTATTCATAACATAATCAAATATAAATACCTTAAATACGTACATAAACCATTGCCATACCATGCGACATTGGTGATGCGTTTTATTAATGCAGTCGTAACCTCTAAAAAAAACCCTGTCGATCTTCCATCCACTCTCATCCAACCTTGCGGATTGAGATGGGCCTGTTCTTTCTTTTCTACCACCTCAAAAGTACCAACCCATATTATATACTACTACTGGAAACTGATAAGTTTGAATCTTTGAAAGTGGGTGAACTTCACCAACCCACATTAGACTTCCTTTTCCCTGTCCCCCCAATGAGCCACTGAAAACTCTCAAACCGTAAGACACGCGACAGCATATCCGTCACTTTACGCCGATTTTATATGAGCTTTTTCGAGTAAAATACCAGTTAGAGACATAATGATCGCAAATAATGATAATACATTAATTTATCTTCTACAACGTACTTACTAATCCTACAAAGCAGTTATGGTAAAATCCTCCGTGTATTTCCATTCAAAAGTGATATTTTATTCCAGTTTCAGTAATAGTTGTAAATGTTGTATCTTGTCTTGTTCGCGCCCAGCTAAATGGCAGTTGGCGGACATCCAGGAGATAATAAGGCTTTGCACTGAATTCGTGAACACCATCAATTTTGAACATCCGAACTTTAAGCGGTAACAGATGTTAATATTTTTTACCGACGTCTTAAGGAGGTTCTCAATTTGAACGTTTTTTGTATGCAAGTTGCACGATAACTCCGCCAATTTCGAATGTATTTAACCTAAGAATCCGGGTATAATGTGGCAGGATCAGGATGACAAATCAAAGAACTGTTCAGATTCGATGTCGACTTAATACTACTCAATAATAATGCAATTTCTATGTCTTTTCTTAAATTATATCCTTGCCAAATTAGATAAAAGTCAGTCAAGCTAAGTTTTTAAATTGTAAAGAAATGATGTTACTTTCATATAAGTACTCTATTAATAAGGTATTAAACATGAAATAAAACACCATAAATATACTGTAAAATAACATTATATTTCCTTATACAAGCCGTATCGGATACATACATCGACGTAATATAACTTATAGACACAACATGTAACATACAATCACATTCAACTGGCACTCTCATACAAATGTATGACATTTCACTAACTTCCAAATATACACCTTACCTATATAAACTTTAGGACGAATATAGAATAAATATCTTACGCTTAAACATTTCTATTTCAAAGTGATTTTTATTAAGAAAAGTTAAATTTGGGTTAATAATAATTAAATTTGCTGTGTTTATTCCCAAGAAATGTTTATTTTTATCGTAAATTATTTTTATTTTTTATATCCAAAGTTATTCCAATATTTATTATTTCGATGATTCTTAGAATGTAAAATGAATTTACACGTATGAAATTGAGCAGTTTGTAGTAATTTGAATATACAATAACTAACTAATAAATTCGATATAATAGGAAAAAACTTTATAAAGCTCATAATATTAAATATAATGAAATATTAAACATTAAAGTAAAAGAGTAAAAATAGTAGAATTATCGTTAAAATAAATTAGTGTTTAATAAAAACAGAGGCTAAATTTTATAACATAAAATAAAAAGAAAAAATTGCTTCACATAAAATGATTATAAATTATTTTCCAAAAAAAAAAATTTATTTGAAATTTTACTGATTTTTAAATTAATTTTATTGAAATAAGCTTATATTTAAGATATACAGTTACTCTATTTATAGTGAGAAAATCTCTGTCCAATATTAACTAGCACGTTAGTACTCAGTACAAGGTATCAAATAGCGCAGATTGTTATGCTGTGTGCACACTCCCGGACTTTAGAAAATCAACTAAATAAAATAAAATTCGAATTAAATTGGGTTTGATCTTCAAATTTTAGACATATAGTGAGTGATACATGTACAGATAGCAGTAATTATTTCTATATTATTTATTTTTGAATTGCGATGTTTCATCAACTGAAGTATTAGATTTTAAATTAATATTGTTATTTTAACTTTTGAAACTATTTTAAACTGTATATTTACCAAGTTATGTTAACTTTTCTTTTAGCTACTACAACGACAACTTTTTTTCATTTTATTCACTATTGACTTTATACCTGATGATGTCTGTGTCGAAACCGGTCGTTTATTTGTAATTGTAATCTAGATACGCGGGAGCGTGTTCAACCAAGTTCAGCTGTTGTATATAAAATAAATAGTGGATAAAGAGTAAAAAAAGTTTTCATTGTAGTGGCTAAAGCATGATTTTCCATCAAGGACCGACGGTTCATTCAATCAGTTATAACTTTTGTTTTGCGGTGCGTAAAGTATGGTTAATATTGCGTTTTAAATAGTTAAAGAAAGCATATTATATAAGATAAATTAAGACTTTTTAATCGCGTTTGTTATTATTTTAAAGAAGTTCCGTTTCTCAACCATAAAAGCCGTCGAAAAAATTGGTGCGCGCGACTAATAATCGAATATCCGTTCTGTACAATCGCCATTATAGTTATCATAATATTACTATATAATTCGTGTTAATATGAGATTAAGTAGTATAGAAAATAAATTTATGTTTTGTACACTTATGTTATCATCGAATCTATAACATCCTGAATTTAAGTTGTAAAATATCGTTTTACCTATATATGACAAGTTTATGCAAATCTCAGAAAAGTATACATCTAGTTCATATTACATTAATTTGTTAAAATTATATTGATGCATTTCCTTCATGGCTCATAAGTAAAGAGTAGCATAAAACTGTTTCAAGAATGCTAAGATTATCTTATCAATATTTTGACTGTGAGCTACATTTACCTAAGGAGATGAAAATCGTAACGAATTAATACATAAACGAATTTAATGAATTAAAACTTAAGAACATTCAATTATTATTATACTATCCAGCTTCTAGCGATCTATCGCAATTCGTTATAGAGCATAAGTATAAAATACACAACAGAGAATACAATAGAACACCAAATACACAATAAACACATCTTAGAAGCTAATCGCACGACAGCAAACAAATAAACTCCTACATTGCACGTAATGCCTAAGAGAGAAACACCCTGTATACTCCATAACGCGTTTTAAATACATTGCAAGATAAGATACATTACAAGAAGTTCGAATAAAAAATCTATACAAATTCATTAAAATTTTGATCCTAGTGTGAAAGGAGCAAATATATAACACTTAATGCAAAAGATTTTTAAGGGGCACAGTTTGGATAACAGTCAATCATAATCGGAGTATAAAGAGATTACGAAACTCAGTCATAAAATATTGCACTGAAAAACATTGCAACGGTTATACATAAACAGATATTAATTAACAAAATAACGTGAGGTTTAAACAACAATATTAAGGGCCTGTTTCACAATCTCCAGATAAGTTCCGAATAGGCTATCGGCAACATATTTGACAGATAGAGTATGGAGTATCTGTCAAGTATCTGTTAAATATGTTGCCGATAGCCTATTCGGAACTTATCTGGAGATTGTGAAACAGGCCCTAAAATACTAAAGGGCCACAAATAAAATACGTCACACGAATTTCATATTCCGAATCCTGCCCGATCCTTCACATTCTGGTGACATTTGAAAGGTTGTAGTGACACATTATGTTTTGTTATAGGAGCGTCACACCTCCTTGTCACACAATGACAGTTAAAAATCCGTACGTGTGACGCAATTTATGGATGGTCCCTAAGCTGGTTGATTAATTATTACTATTATTTGAGGCATATTCAATAATAAAAACCAGAAATAAATAAACCAGGCAACGAGAGTAACAGTTCTAAGTTTACATTTTTTTAATAAAATGGATTCGAAATAATCGGAGTTATTAAGCATGGTAAAATTATGTCAAGACTGATTCTATTATTTCAAACAGATAATAGAAATAGCTTATTAATGTTTAAAAAACATTGTTTTAAAATAGGTTAGTGTATAAATATTGACTACTTAAATCATTTTACAGTGACAAACAAAATGACAGCAGCGCTATGGTGAGAAAAAAAAATCGTAAGTTTTCTGCGAATGTTTGTAATAATAATTTTATAGATTCTATCGCAAGTTGTCTAGAATTTTATTTACATAAATATCTAAATAATATGATACACCCATAAAGTGATTATTACAAAAGTTTCAGTTAATATTTTACATTCAATTGCACAAGAATTTCATACGTACAGTGTAAAATATGAACAAGTGACGTATTTACAAAATATTTTATACGAATTTTATATTTCATGTATAATCTTTGGTATAGACAATTATATTTTGTTCACGGAGCCCACCTGAATGTGGCTTCAAGGGATTATTTTTACCTTCTAAGGTATCTCATTGATTTATTTCCGATTCTCCAATTATACTTTAGAACTCATACAAGCTTCTTTGAAGTTTTTTGTGAGGATTTTTATATGAGTTCAAAGCAATGTACTGCTTTGTTTCACCTGTTAATTTTGATTAATAGTCGTAGGTGTACGTTCTGATTTTTTTTTCAAGATATTTTCAATATATTTTTGGCGAAATTTTTTTCACAATTTTAACAAATTTTAGATAAATTTGCGAGAACACTAGCTGACTTTTATGAAATTTAAAATATTAGTTCATATTATCACTATGTTTTGTTTTTCGTAACATTATTAAAATAACATTGATTTTTAATCATACAGCTTCATTATCGTTCCTCTAGTCAATACGGGTTATATAATTTTTTACTGAAAAATGTTTTACAAAACAAGATTAAGTATTTTTATTCTACTTTATTGATTTTACTTTTTTACCACCGTCACTACTTATTGTATATTATACAATATATTTTATTTGATGTAATCATCATCATCAGCAGTGATAATATTACGTTATAACTTTTTGTCAAATCTAAATGTTTGAGACCTGCTTTTACACAAAAAAATAGAATCTAATTCGGTACACTCATTTCAAAACTACGGTACCACACACCGGCAGAAACATAGCGGTCAAGCTTAGTTCCCGCATTGTATACATTAGGGGTTGTATTGTATTGGGATTGCATATTGTACGGGCTGACATGAAAAAATGCAATGTTTCCGAAGACGTCAAAGATAAAGCAAAGTGCAGGTGTTTATTAAGAAAGGCTGACCCCTCCACAATGTGGGAGACATAGCCAAGAAGAGAGAGAGAGAGAGAGAGAGAGAGAGAGAGAGAGAGATTGTATACATTAGGGCTAAAAGTAGTCCCTTGAGCCATGGCTTGACCCCGTGACTAACTACTGTTTTGGTGTTGATCCTTATCCCGGCCTGGACGGACGGATGTCCTCAGGAACACTATACTAACTTATATCTACAATACATCGACATCAATGTATTATCCACCTTAAAAAATTAATTCCGTTATGCATCCTTTGTATATTTACAATCTTCCTTATTATTATAGTATACATAATATACAATACGCGCAATGTATTTTTTCAGAGTGAAGTTAGTTACATGTCACAAACTTCAAATGGTCAAAACGATGGGTTCAATAAATGCACGTAGTGTAATATTAGGTATAATTTATTTAGACATTAATAAATATATAATTATTTACACATTTTTTTCTGTTATTTTATTTTAAACACGGTTCAGAGCATCTTATATTAAGCTATCATTTTAACTTCAAATATTACACAAATAATCCCAAGTTTTGTTTGTGGTTTGTTTCATGTAAATTTAATTCACTGTTTGATAGATCAATATGATTTTTATTGTGTTTTAATGATCTTTAAAATTTGGATTGGAATGGCAGCTATAATTCTAATCCAGTTCTTTTTATAGAGTACTAGCTGTTGCCCGCAGCTTCGCCTGCTTTAACTAAGATTTACAACGGGATCTTAGTACGCGAAATAACATTTTTTACACTTTGTGTCCGAAAAACCAAAATAAAATTTAGTCTATGTTACTCGTGGATAATGTAGCTTTCGAATGGTGAAAGAATTTTTGAAATCGGTCCAGTACTTTTTGAGCCTATTCATTACAACCAAACAAACAAACTTTTCCTCTTTATAATATTAATAATAATATTACACAATTATAAAATTATATAGTCTATTGACTAGTAGTTTCTAGAAGATTTAATATTGTCCATTTTTGTTTTTTTGTTCATGTATTTTTGCTGTAGAGTGTATTGTAATCGCTGATACCTACTAACTGATAAATATTATGATAAATACAAAATTTATATACAATTAATAAAATTTGATTTTTTTTATATTGCATTACGCTGTATTTTTGCCAGGTATAAACAATGTATAAACAAATAAAAAAAATATACCAAAGGACATTAGTTTTCATCGCGAATATTAAAAGTAGCGTTATTTTTTCTATTAAGATTACATAGCGGGATATTAAATATGTTTTTCATTGGTTTTGCGGAGTCCATGAATATTTCGGCATTAGGAATGCCTCACAAGTCTTGCGATACAGGCGAGGCCGTGAACAGTTATAATATTATAGTAATATTTATATCTAACTTAACAGTACTCGTATAAAACCTACAATATGTTGTACACTTTAAAATAACATTTCAGTCAAAACAATATGCACCGCATGTATTTAAAAAACTCATGAAAGTCAATAAACTCCATTTTTGTTGAGATCAATATTTAATTATGAGAAAAAATTGTCTAACCTATATCAATTCTTTGGCAGTAAATATAAATGAATAAAATCGTTGCAGGCACGTTGGTATGAAGAAAATAAGTTAAATAAGTATAAATGGAAATACATAAGTATAAAAATCCGAGCGCACATTAAGTTCAGTTATATAATTAAATTAGTGTACCTAGTTTGGTACATATAGAAATATTTGCAAAAGAACTTGTAATATGTAAGTGAGAGAGGCTTTAAAAAGTCGATCATTTTAGATAATGATTCTTTCGGGCATTAAATTATTTTTTTTCGTTTGATAGTCGTGATGTCACTGTTATATTAGTTTTTTTGTTTCTCGAAGTGAAAGTTTTCATGGTTGCATTAAATATTATTTTTTTATATAATATAATTTTAGTGCTATATAATAGATAAACTTTTGCTGTTTTACAATTTTCAATATTTTGATTCAGAGAAAGAACATTTCAATAAGGTGCAGTGTAACATGTTTTGCAAGTTTGTGTATTTTACAGAATAGTTTTTATATTAGTTATAATTGTATTTATATTACAGTCATATTCAAGTAAAGAAGTTTCTAGAAGTAGAAGATCAAGAAGATTAGTGCCTTAATCTATATGTAGGTGCTGAGTGCTTGCCTGAAGTCATGCAGAGCTGCCAAGAGTTGGGGAGCTGTGGGTCGATCAGTTGGAGATGTAGACCAGCACCAGGACATAAAGCCATACCTGTAGGGAATTTAAGATGGCGACGATTAAAACCCATGAAAATAAGAAACTTCTAGAAGCTTCACCCAAAACAATATCATTTACAACTCAAGGTAACGACAAAATCTTTGCATTTGATTTTCTGTGCATTGCACCGCGTCCTTATTGCTATTTTTGGAGTACTTAAATGCAAAGATTGATGCATAACTGATCATGATTGTAAGTTGTATTCACAGAAAATAAAGAAACACAATTATTGTATTACTTGCTAGTTTTTGAATTAAATTTTTATCTTTTTATTTTCTATGATGAGTTATATAGAACAATAAATATCGAGCACCTCAAATTGTTATTCAGCATTAAAACACTATATATTATTCTGATGATCCAGGACATAATACCTATACAGAAAAAAAAAATCCATTACACAAATAGGTACACCTCTATAGTATATTGTAACTATAACTTACAGCTCATCCGGGCAAGCGTGGGGCTGTGATGGCCGGTAGCCCGCAGCGAGGAATGCGCCCGCATCAGCAGCATCCAGCTCCGCCAGCGGTGACGCTCCTAACGTCGCCAGCTCCCAGAGTGTCATGCCCAAGGACCACTAGTAGAAATAATCAAGTATAAAAGCCAACTAAGCAAAAGAGGACATTGGTTTAAAGACTTAAGTCTTAAAACCATTTCTTTATCTAAAGTACCCCTCTAAAAACCCCTCGCATAAGAGGCCGAGTCCACCATTGGACCACCGTCGCCCGTCGTTTCTTAATCTTTACTTCGAGTTACTTGAAATACGAGGAGGTCTGCTCTTTCGTCATCATCATCATCATTATCAGCCTTTATTCATCCACTGCTGAATATAGGCCTCCCTCAACGAACGCCAAGACGACCGATCCCTTGCTACTCGCATCCAACGCGGACCTGCCACTGCACGGAGATCGTCTTCCCATCTGGTTAGTGGCCGACCAACACTTCGTCTACCTAACGCGGCCTCCACTCTTGAACCTTAATGAGTCTGCTCTTTAATGAGTATATATTATATTAGAAAAATTGTAATATAGGTTAATCGTAAATGTATAGTTCTTTATGCGAACTATGTAATCGACTCCGATTCACTTATAAGTAATAAGGATCTTATTATATTAGTGCGTACATGTAATCACAAATACCAAGTTAATAACGCATTGTAACATAATATCGAAACCGGCAGTGTTAATATCAATTAATATACCTCCTGTGACGCAATACTACAATATAATTACACAACTGAGATATTGTAGCTCAATATATTTACTAGACATATTTGGATGTGTGTGACACATACGGATCTAGTCATTTGTCGCGTTTTGAAATATACTTTTGTAAGTTTATATAATCTTGCTGTTCATTAAAGGAAGCTTAGTATAGTAGTGCTATTCTGTAAAAAAAACATTTCGATATCGAGCTTTACCTGAGTGATAGCGGTCACTTCACGCTCACTTCGAAAGCGAACTCACTTGGCCTTGATTAGGTAAGCGGTAATACCCCTTACGGAATATCGAATTCATACTAATAATGTCAACAATCTCACGCAACAGTGTTCATCTCGTTGCCACACTCACAAGTGTGGCGCTGCCGGGACTGTCGAGTTTTAAAGAATACGAATTTGATATATCACCGCGGATTCCGCTGTCGAGATACGAAATTGTTCTTACAGAATAACATTGCTGCTCAAAGTGATGATGGTGACTAAGTATTATGAAATCTGCGGTCTTTTGAAGTGAAACTTCTTAACGTGTGTTACACTTCTATCGTTTGTGAATCGCATACACACCTTTTTGTTATGAAGCAAAATATTATTACACAACGCCTTAGAATGCTCGAAAATATACGCTTGTTTATAAGTTAGTATTATACTTATTATATTGTGTATGGAGGCGCAGTGCAGTAGTTTTCGTTAGCTTCAATCTGTGGAGAAATTGCTAGCTATATTAAAACTAGCGGTTGAATTTATTGTGCAGTTTCTATAATCCTTTGTAAGGCATTGGGATAATTATCGTGAAATCTTTGTCTGTCTCTTGCTGTACATAAGCCTGATAATGTCTATAGCTTTATTGTATTTAACGTAAATGTGTTTAAGCTATTGGTGAACTGATCTACATTTATTAACGACGGTGACCGTTTGCTAGATATGTAGAGCTGTTATTGATAAAAAAATCGTAAAATTGCTTTCACGATATTTTATTCAATCAGCTATTTATAGTCTCGCATCGCCAAATAGTAATAATAATAATATCTATAGACGCTTATACACCACGTCAATCTGGTCTCGTAGTAAGTTCTCGAAGAGACTTGTTTTACGGGTACCAGACAACGGAAATACATATATGTAATACTTTTATAATAATACTTATATTTAAGATTTTTATTACATAAAACGCGTATTTGATACACATCCATGACCCAGGAACACAGAAACTTTTTTGTTCCCTGGCAGGAGAACCGTTGAGACACAGAGGTCGTCAATGTGCAAAAAATGCACCAATGTGTCGATACTTTCACAGCAGCTCCGGATAAAAACCCGCATTTCTACGATCTGCCTACAGCGCATATTGTCCTTTGGCCACATAATAAGAGAGGGAGGGTCTTAAAAAGCTGATTGCTGTTGGGAACACGGAAGATAAAAGAGCCCATCGACGGATGGATGGCTCACGCTCAGAAACGTTATACACGGTTGTCTGAGACGCGATGGATGGATGGAGGCAGATTATCCGCATGAGTTGTGAACCATCCACATCTACAGACAACCATACACATATACATCCTCAGCCACGAGGAAGCCACCAGACAGAGAGAGAGAGGGATTTATAGTCTTACCACATCAGAGGCGGTGGTGTACTGGTTCTGCAGCAGCGACTCTGGTGCCATCCACTTTACCGGTCTGTTCTCGTTGTCACCCAAGCAGTGGTAGTCGTCGGGAAACAGATCTCGGGACAAACCGTTGTCTGTCACCTTCACCCTTAACTTTTCATCAACTCTATGAAAAATAAGTATGATTTGAACACACCCGTATTCAAGAAGCGTACTTGGCTAAGTAATGAAACAATACTATGCAAAGAACGCTTCTATATAATATGCGCTCCTGGTGTCAATAGTCTGGTTTAATATGGGTTTGATAGACTCACTGATTTCATTTAAGTATTGTCTATGAATTGGTTTGAAGGCCCCTATGCGCTCGGGAGTATTGTGACACCTCATAGTATTGTTTGTTATTACGAGTGTAAGTGTGTGGTAAGGTAGTGCAGACGAATTGGACCGGCACGGGGTCTTCGTCTGTCGCGTTTCGTGAGGCTTGTGATCTCCAGTGGCCCATTGAGGAGGATAGGCAAAAAGAGAGCAAAACATCTGTATAAGCTTTGGTTGTACGGATGTCTATGGGCGTCGACAGAAGGAAAAGATAAAAAAGATTATAATAGATACTGTCACAGAGACATATTGTGTCTCAGGATAGGCAAGACATGAATGGGCTAGTTCCTGATAAACTAAATATGCTAATGAGCGATGTCGATCACTTACAATCGGGTGCCAAATTTGCCTATAAACTAACATAAAATAAAAATACAACCATCGCGCTTATTTCTATCCTGAAGCAAGTATCTGAAACCCTCTTCTGAGACACAACGCTTCACGGTACAGTACCGAGATAAGGCAGCCTAATTACCACCTAGACTTTACAGAATTCAATATTGAACCTTAGTGTAAGTTTGTCTGAATTTCCTGAAATTGGAACCATAAAAGCTAGTTCAGTAGCCAATTTTTTCCATTTACCCATCAGATTGTCGATTTTCCTCTCTCATAATATCACTGAAAAAAATCGTAACAGTTTTAATAAAAACCGCCGATAAAATACACAGGATATTTAAGTAATCTATTACTTTCATATGGCGACAATGCTTTTTATAGGCGAAAGAAATAGCCGTATGAAACACATGGTGCGAAATGGACGCCATAACTCACATGCAATTCCTAGCCGCGATGTCCGCATGGACCAGCCGTTGCACGTGCAAGTATGCTATCCCACATGCAACCTGTGCACCCAGGTCCACCAGCTCTCTCGTGGCTGGAGCAGCTTGGTGGCCCAATCTACATGAAGTCAGGAACCTGGTGGAAATGGTGTTTAGTTACTACCTACACTAAATGACTATGAAAGTAATATCTATTAATTATAGATACACAATTAAAAAACACCACTGGTGAACTACTAAAATGATACAACATTTTTAAACAATTAATTAATTAATTTTTTTTAAATTAAATAAAATTAAAAAAATAAATAAATTAAAAATAATTTTTAAATAAACAATTTTTAAACATTCTCAAATCTTTTTTTTTCTAACTTAAATATTAGGTATATTATTTGGTAACATTGACGTCTCATCGTATTGAGACAAGAAATAACACAATTGCTGAAGTATTAAAATAATTAAGTCCTATTTTTTAAACATTCTCAGATCTGTTCGAACTCAAATATTTCATTGCAAAGGTATAATCTTTATATTTATTTTGATTATTCTGAAATATCAACGTAACGAAAAATTCGATCATAAAGATCGTCCATCTAGATAAAAAGCTAAGCAAAAATACGAAATATGCTGGAATTTTAAAACCTAAAATAACCACATACAAAATGCTAGCAATTTAAAAAACCAGGACACTTCAATTTAGATTTAGTGAAGATAACAAAATTTTACTTTTACTTTTTAAATAACCCAGCATAAACACAAGTTTTTGTATCACTACAGCCAGGAAAAATGGCACAAGCGCTAAACGAATAGAATAAAATACTTATTGTATACAATTTACTTAGTTATTATTACAATTTATTTTATTCTTTTCATTTAGCGTTTGTGCTACTTGTTTAGGGATACTGAATACTGTTAGTGATCATAGGCTAGTGGATGGTATAAAGATCAATGTTTAAATTGAGTGATTTCATTTCAATTCTGACTTGTTAATAACTGAGAAATATTTGAAATTTTGCAAGTATTAGATTTTTTAAATTTTACTTGATGACAGAATTTTTTTAGATAACCTGTGTGCCTGACAAAATCTTGAAAAGAAAGTTTATCTTACTTGGCGAGGACATAGAACTAAAGCCCAATAATTACTCTTAACATGACTCTTTTTTTTATTCTTTATTGAAAAAAAAGCTATACACCTATATAAGATTAAGCCAGACTTTTGATTCTTTATCTTATTCTTATACCTTATTCTTTATCTTATTCTTATATATATACTAGCGGACTCGACAGACTTCGTTCTGTCAAAACAATTAATTTGCAACAAATAAAATTGCAATCTCAAATTTGAGAAATAAACTATCCTATCTTTTAAGTTGGAGAAAAGCACACATTTTAAAAGAAAAAACATTAAAATCGGTTAAGTGGTTTAGGAGTCCATTGAGGACAAACATTGTGACACGAGATTTATATGTATCAAGAATATATATATATATATATATATATATATAGAATCGGGATCTCGGAAACGGCTCCAACAATTTTCATGAAATTTTGTATACATGTGTTAAAAACAGCGATAAATCGATCTAGCTAGGATACATTTTTAGAAAACTTTTTTTATCCGTGTTTTGAGGCATCGATAAAATATGATTAGAATACGAACGTAAATTTCGCTGTCAAATAATATGTCATGGTAGCTTAGTGGTGAAATTAGGCAGTTAAGTTCGAACGAGCCTGGTTCGAATCTCCAGTCCTTTTTTTTCCTTTTTTTAAAATCATTTTTTTGGAAGAAAAATTTTATCGTATTTTATCACTTAGGGTACCGAGCAAATGCTCGGTCAACCAGGTACTTATATATAATTTTACCTTCAAAGACTTTCACTCTCATCAGGCATGCAGGTTTCTTTACGACGTTTTACTTTACGGTAGTGAGCGATGGTCTCGTGTTTAGGTGCACTTACACATTACAGAAGTTTAGAAAAACCCATCTCAAGAGATTTCAGGGTCGAACCCGGATCCTCTTACTTTAGATGACGAGCTCATTACCCACTGGACCACCGTCACTCCATACTATTATAATTATGGGTTAAAATTATAATATTACTATTATGTCATGGTAGCTTAGAGGTGAAATTAGGCAGTTAAGTCCGAACGAGCCTAGTTCGAATCTCCAGTCCGAATTTCATTTTTTCCTTTTTTAAGATCATTTTTTTTTTGGAAGAAAAATTTTATCGTATTTTATCACTAAGGGTACCAAGCAAATGCTTGGTCAACCAGGTACTAATTTATAATCTAAATATTTATAGCGACAAATGTAAGTTTTAGCTGTAAATCTTTAAAATTTATTGCAAAACAATTACACCGATTATAACATAGAAATAAAAAAGAACGAAGACAATAGGTGACTACAGCGTTTGTGAGGAAAATGTAAATTTCCTTAACGAACTGCCTCGGCGAAGTTATCTTTAATTATTAAGAATTATTCTGTATTAGAACAGTCTTTGTTTCTTTGTTTTATACAAAATTAAGTCATTTTTCCTTGTTTAACTTGAAAATAATAATGTTAGTTATGTAATGTTACTAGCACAGCATATTTTGTATTAATAGCTATACTGTCATATTATTATGCTTGCTTGTTTTGCTTGTTGCTTGCAAGTTTATAAACTGATAAGTTTAAATTGTTTCTAACCTAATTTTTCTTAACATTTAACTTGATAAATGACTTCTCGGCAATGGAAGTTATGAAGAAACTTTTAATTAGGTCCGCCAATTATTATTATTTAAAACATTTTTTCATTGTTTTTAAAAATGCTGTCAAATGCAAGGACTTAGTAAAAATGTGTTATATTTTTTTTAAATTATTAATTAATCATATCCTGGACTGATTTTTTTAGATAGCCCTAATCTAAAATTAAATTGAATATAAAATACGTTTCATCAAATAAGCATCTTGGTGAAGGTCGTTTTATTTACCGTATCATATGCTATTCTATCAATGCAAATTAGCGTAGCGTAGAATACCACGTATGTTTTGATTAAACATAAAATCATAAAATAGCTTGATTTCTTTAAACTAAGGCATTCGCAGATAATAGACAAAAGAAAAAAAACATATATAATATTATGTCATATAAAATATTTTTAATTGATAGAGAATATACCTCTTAAGATTAGAAGAATGTGAAACACAGCAGTAGACCAAAAAAGGTTTCCTGGCTTCTTCAGCACAGGCAGCCATTGGCGCTAGGACGTTGGTGTGCGCTAGGCCATACAGCCTCAATCCCTCGGCTACTAGAAGAGCCGCCTGCATGGCTGACGCAGCATCTGTTGAACAATGATTTAAAACACTGACTTTAAATTTGTTGTAAGTATTTTAATTCTGTTTGATTGGTCTGTTGATCTGGTTAGTGAACCTGGCTACTAAGCCGTAGGTCGTGAGTTCTATTCCCGCCCAGGATATATCTTTGTGTGATGAGCATGTTCATTTGTTCTGCGTCTTGGTGTAGAATATCTAAAATATTATGCGTGTATTTACAAATATAGCTTATGAATTTCTTTCCTTGAATGAAATAAAAAGAAAACTTAGCGTAACCCTAACAATTTTTAGATGCATTGCCAACCCTAACTAAGATAGCTTAGACTTAAAGTACTTTATAAAATTATATATACATTGTGTATGCTATACTCGACTTGTACGATAGAATAAATTTTTCCAATTTTTTAAAAGCATTTATTAACTGTGTTCAAATGGATATCAATTTCATCACTATCCCAAGACTTACCAGATACAGTCTTGACCAGAACTTCATCATAGGTGTCCCCCCTTTTGAAGACCCCCTTGTAGACCCTGCCAAAGGTCCCCTCGTGGACGAGGATCTCCAGACGGATATTCGATCGCGGGGTGGTCAGGTGTCGCAGTTGCTCGGCCGGATCCGTTATACGATCCTTCGGTGTCGTTTGCTGTAGACAAATATTAATAATGTGGCTTCCTAATATTGCATGTACGTGGTTTTGTTTGTAATTTCATGGAGTAAATAATAAGGGATACTGTCTGAATAAGGGATAAAGTCACTCGTGTTACTCACGAATGCATTTGTAGCTTGATTAAAGTTACGTTATATATTCCTATCTAAAAGGTGAGGAGACGATCTCCGTGTAGTGGAAGGTCAGTGCTCGTATCCAAAGAGCGGCAAGGAATCGATCGACGGATAAGGCTGATGATGATGATGAAGGTAATACGATTGTTAATTTAGAGAAACCCTCAGTGAAACGGTATTTTAATATAATGTTTATTTATTATATTTGTTTCCATTAGTCCATTTATTAACATCAATCCAGGCATTAACTAACTAATTAACTAGCTAATTAGTTTTAATTTTTATGCATAATGTAAACTGCATTGAATTTCATAAAAAACTAATTAACAGTCCAAATTATAAGTTAATTATATAGCAGCTAATAATTATTCGAAATTTGTTTATCTAATGAAATATAAGGAAAATTATGATATAACTCAAAATAAATTATTAAATTAAGAAAATAAACTTATAAACAAACATTTTGAACGTAAAGCCCCACTAAAACATTACAAATTGGCTTCTTAGTCATAATATTTTATGAACACAGATTTATTAGACTTTAGGATCTTTTATCGTCAAAACTTAAATATAATTCTGTCTATAGATATCTTACATTTAATAGAATTAACATAAAGATGTCCTTAAGATACACCGTAAAACGTTTCAAACGTTTTCTTTCTTCAAGAACTACGCTTATCAAAACTTTCACTCAAAATAGCGCAATGAATATAATCTTTATATATTTTAGGGTCCGAATTTGCATATTATTATCAAACGATGAACTCTAATTTATATTTCCTGAAGATAAAGGGGACAAAGGGGTTGCAAATTATAAACTCTTTCAAGCTTAACAATGAAAAGGTGTAGGTACTAGAAGGGATGCTTATTCAAAGTTAAGAGTCATAAAATTCATTATAATCGTCGTTATTTGGGATCATCCTGTGATTACTGTGTCCGTAAAAAAAACAATTTCTTTAGTAATTCCATAGAATATTCATCATCATTATCATCATCATCATCAGCCTTTATCCGTCCACTGCTGAACATAGTTCTCCCTCAATGCCTCAAGAGTGGAGGCTGCGTCTAGGTAGACGAAGTGTTGGTCGGCCATTAACCAGATGGGAAGACGATCTCCGTGCAGTGGCAGATCCGTGTTGGATGGGAGTAGCAAGGGATTGGTCGTCTTGTCATTCATTGAGGGAGAAACATTCTCCGAGCGTTTTGAAATAATTCATATCAAGATCCAATGGTTAGAATAATGTATAAAAATAGGTAAGGCGGATTTTGGGCCAAACGTAGCCTAGGCGCGGGTATTAACAGCAACGATGTTTGTTACACCTCAGTCTTATTATTTACTCGGGCATTCAAGATTATTCACGATTTCTTTTGTGAGCTTGATACAATAACATGGACTTATTATCATCTAGACGCGCGGGAGCGCGTTAAGCCAAGTTCAGCTGGCGAGCATAGAAATTAAGGAAAAGTAATTAATTGTGCCATTTTCGATAGATCTCCGCGCTAAAGGTATATTATATCTATTACCTTATCATTTATATTTACTTATAAGACTTTATTTTTACACTAAAAAAGACAACTTTTGTATTCATCTAAATTATGCATTCATTTTACCTATTTCATTCCTAAATATTTGCCCACTGTATTTTGTAGAACAAAGGTCAAATTTGAATACGCAGCTACAGGCTACGGGCTGCAGCCATAAACGTAAATATCACGAGAATATAATTTCCCGACTCGAGGTTTCTACCGGTAAATAAAGTTTTCTGACTTATAATGGGCTAATGCATGTCCGGAGTTTTAGCTGTTCTAACTTCTCTTTGGTTTAAAAATACTCAAATAAAATGTAACTATAAAATCATTATAACATCTTTATGCAGTGGCATATTTGTATACTCTAAATCTAACCCAAACGTGTATGATATTTACAATCAGTAAATAAAATGTCCAAAAAAGTATATTCAAACATTTAAAGGATCAGTTATTTTTAATTGTTTAATTCCATACTTCTAAATTGGTTGTGTATTGGTTTAAATTCTTTGCTAGTTTTTCTCATATAAACGGCGCGGCGCCGTTTTATATGAACAAATGACTTTAGTAGACCTGATCATATTCACAGATAATATTATGGAATTTCAGTAAAATACGAGAAATAAAAAGAAACTTTATAACAAAATATATTTTTTTCTATAAATTAGTAAACTCTTATAAAAATACTTTTTAGTCTGATAATTAATGAACTCTAGCTTTTTTAAAATTATTACGAAGGCTTAATTTTTTTCTGAAATACTATCTAAGGCTTAGGCCTCCATTATCTTCCAACACAAATTCATATAAACTTTATCAACGCATGACATATGTACAGAATTTTATATACAACGGGAGAATAGATGAGCTAAACAGAATGATCAATACATAATAGAAACAGATGTATCCATTAACTAAATAATGTTCCTAATAGTTCTTCCAGTGGATTTATCTCTACTTGGGATTTGCGAACTAATTATATTACCTGAAGGGCCGAGCGGATTGGATCTTTAATGAGGTAAAGGGCTCATTTCCAACGATCCGCTTGTCGTTGATTGAAAAAGGTGTTCCTTTGAGGATATTTTACGAGCTGTTATTTCATTTGTCCGTTAAGTGATATTTTTCGATAGTTAGGTTGTCTATACGTAACGTAAGTAATAAGTTATAATAAACTACGTTCATCATTTATTAATAATATATTTTTTAAACAAAATGGTTTCTAAACATTAATAAATTACTTATACAATTTTTATAAAATCCAATTTTTAAGGTTAAACATAATACTATCAAAGTCAAGTAACAAATATAAAAAAAAATATCTCAACAGATTAAGACGTGCACCAAGTTTTGGATAGTTCACAGCATTATTTTATATAATATTATAATATAATATATGAAATAATATAATAATATGATTACTCCATCTAAACCTTTGAAAAATATTGTCATACAATCTAAAAATGTTGTTTTAATAATATTATATGCAATGAGAGAAGCGTTAACATTAGAAAACAAAACAACGATAGAAACAAAATTTTCGTATACAATAAATAATGTAACACGACAGGTGAGTTAAATAAACAAGAGGTTTAAGCATAATGCTGCAGTACAATATTATATCTGCGGCGCTGACATCAAGCCAATACCTCGCTATTGGGAACGAAACCACCTAGATTAAACCAAAGACATATTGACTTCAGCTTACAATTTAAACATGTTACGACTTTTGTAGGAAATTCTAGTGCTGTTAACGTTATTGTTTTGAATTTACTCCTTGTCTGGTCTTGTGACCCTGGTTGGACAGTTATAAAAAGTTTTGTGCATTACGAAGCAATAGATTAATTGCAATATTTCTCTTTTTTTAAAATTCGATAGTTAGGCAAACAGGCAGTTGATGCAGTTTCCACTGCAACTTAACCGAAAACTAGCTAATGCATCCCACTCATTTGTTGCCTACCTGAGACATAAATGTTAAGTGCAGTAATTCGTCAGACACGGTTTGTATAAAAACGATGATGACAAGGCAGGCTAAAGGCAGGCTAAAGGCAGGCTGATAAATTCATTGTTGAATGTAACTAAACTCAAATTATATTTGACACAAAAGGTACATATTTCTATAAGTAAGTACTTAAAAGTTGGATCCGCCATTTTAGCGTTCATTAAAAAATGATGTTTTAGTGAACCAAAAAGATTGATAATAATGATAGCAAAAAAAACTTTAGAAGAATTTTAAGAATTTAACATGTTACAAGCAACTGTATAATAACGGTGCATAAAACTTAAAAGCGCAACAGAAATAGCGTCCTGCTTGGTACTTGGTCTCGGGGATTTCCGGCATTTTCCCGAGTCCAGGTATTTTAACGAAACCCGGAACTCCGCGAAAATTACAAAACGCATACTAAATTGATATTACAGTTTTAGTTATTGTTGGCTTGGTGTTGCATTACTTAGAAAAAGCATAAATTATATTACTTCCAAATATTATCTACTACTACTTAACTACTTCTAAGTATTGCTCTGTAAATCGTAGATATTGTTGGTATATAATAATAATTAATTAGATTATATACCTATGTATTTACTACATTTATGTGAATAAATTATTGAATTGAATTGAATAGATAAAAGACCTAGAAATTCCAATTTCCCTCGTTTTCTAAAAATGTCCCAAATAGTGATGAAGACGGAAATTTATGTTTCATAGTTTTCTAATATATCTTAAGAATTAGTCGGCAATCAACTCAAAACCCATTCATACAAACCAAGATCAAAATTTCCGGAACGAAGATTAAAACTAATAATTCACTTTTATGGGTTTTAATTTCGCTGGTGAAATACGAGTTCATTAGTCGAAATAGAGGAAATCTCATAAACTAAACAAGAGTACACGTATATACTTTGGCATACATGTTCTTATTAAATACCTCTTGATAAGCCAAAATGCTTAAAAATGATATGTATATTTTTGATTTTTATTTTGGAACTCCAATGCCTTGAATAATCTCATAAACATGGCATTCGTAGACAATGTAGAATATCGAGCTTATGATAACTCCATTTTATCTGTTTTAATAGATAAACAATAGATTAGATTTATTTATTTAGTGGATGAATAGTTTTAATGGATAAATAATATTAGAATAGTAGGCATTTTTCTTAATACGGGAAGTGGGCAGAATTAAAGGTTTTTTTTATAGCATAGAAGGGCAAACGTACAGCTGAAGCCTGACGACTATCGCCGCCCATTAACATCCACACAACCAGAGGTTATACAAATATTTTGCCCTCCTTTTTCCTACCCCCAAATGGGCCACTGCAAACTCACTGACTGCACGAAACGCGACAGCATAGCTGTTACGTCGTTTTTATGTAAGCTAGAGATACCAAGCCGGCCCAATTTACTATGTATATTGCACTGTCGTTTTAATTTAAGTCATGAATATAATATGATGTCAACACTGTGGCTACTAACAAATTATTATTACTTGTACACACGAAGAATGTAACTAGTTCATGCGGATCTCTTATTGTGGAGACGATGTATACAAAGCGAGGCCAACTTTTATTTGATACGTAAAGCTGCATGTGACGCCGTGTGTACATAAAGTAAAAAAAGGAAAGTATCAACCCTTATAATATGTCCCACTGCTGGGCACGGGTTTCCTCCTCGAAATCGGGCAAGAAAAGGAAAAGGTTAATGGGCCATAGTTCACCGATGCGCTGGCCCAATGTGGGTTGGTGAACTTCACATACCTTCAAAGACTCTTAATCTCATCAGGCATGCAGGTTTCCTCACGATATTTTCCTTCACCGGTGAGCGAACGATGGTCTATTGTGCACATAGAAATTTTTAGAAAAACCCATTTCAAGGCACACACGGGGGGTCAGGATCGAACTCGAAACCCCTCGCACAAGAGTCCGAGTCCATCCACCACTGGACCATCGTGTGTACATAGTTTTATAATTATTATTTACTCGATGTATACCTGTGAGACGTGCGTTAGGTTGGAGGCCGCGTAGTACGAAACCCTGGACTCAGGCTTAGCGTACACGTGCTCGCTGATGTGCGTCGTGGCGTACGGTGATGGGGATCTTCGACTACCTGTTGTAAAAGATATGACCTATCATCATCATCATCAATAGATATTTTTTTTCGGATGGAGCTATGCTAATGGCCCTAGTGGCATTAATGCTTCATCGGATGTGAGGCGGCCGGTTGACTTCACCATTGGATGAAGATGGATGGGGGATTGCAGCCCACCAGCCGTGAAGTGTGACTTCTACAGCTTTATGACGTCAGGTTTGTTACTGTGGCGGGTCCATGCCGAACCACCGTCGGAATTGAACGCCCGGTAGAAGGTGATCATCAATAGAGACTAAAATATCATTATAGGAGGTTGGTTGACACCTGAAAGTCTGACTGGTTTATTATTGTCTATGAATAGCATCGGGTTCATCCTTGTAAGGTATTCTTGGTTCTTTTATTCCTCTCCGTTGAGTTCCATTTTAGTTCATCAAATAGATCGTTCAGTTCAAACTCGACGGACAGTAGATAATCTATGGATAGTTGTGTTATTCACGATAATAAATATTATCCAGTAGTTTATTTATGAAAATATGTCCGCAATAAATATAAAAACATTTTATAACTCGGTTATAAAATGTTTTCGGAGTCTCGGAGTTATAAAAAAACATTTGAACGAGACAAATGGTTACCCATGTATTTGTTCACACTAAAGCATTTTTAAAGTGCAGCGATTCTTTTCAAGTGCTGCTGGATTAAAACGCAGTGTTTTAAAACGCATTGTTTAAAAAATGTTATTTAAACGCTTTTCTAACGCTCGCTCAGCAGTGCTATTCTGTAAGAAACGCAGCGCTGTCGCAACACTACGACGAGGTTGTCGCGCCCACACCGGTGTTTGATATGGTTTGACAAGCTTAGTAAATACCAAGTTGAATTCACAGCGCTGTCACAGCGTTGCGACAGCGCTGCGTTTCTTACAGAATAGCACTGCAGAAAGCGCTCGTGCAAACGGGGCCTTAGGTGTTGTGTCAAGATTTTATTAATGCAATTGTAACAAAATAATCTAAATATTGAACTTATGCAATACATTATTATTGACCTGATAAAGATCACCTTAACCTCGACTCGACCTCACATTGAAAATAAAATATCCTTACTAATCTCAATATATTGACTTACCAAAGGGAAATTTGTGAAGGCTGGCGATGGTGGCGTATGATCCGGTGGAGCTGGGCGGGCGGCCGAGGGTGTCCAGTCGCAGAAGCACGTTCTGGTGGCTTCCGTATGCAGCCGTCGTGTAGGACGTACTGGAACAAGCTCCCATGTTAGACGAGGTAAGGAAGATGACTGAAGCTGTATGATATTGAAACGAGAGAAATATTGATCTGTTACATTTTCTTTCATTTTATTCAAAATTAGTTTTGCTTGGTTAGACATAAACGTCATTTGATTGTAATATAGTTAGCTTGGTCCATTAAAAAATAATTTCACCTAGTTGTGTACGTACGATAATAGCTTATATTGTAATAAAAATAACGTAGTCAGTGATTACAAAGCCTGGCATGTTTTTCTTACCAAAACATAGCGAAAATATTTGTACTTTGGAGGACAGGGCAAATGATGTACGTGATGCTTCCGTATAATTTTAATTGACAATAATTTGTGACATAAGAAAAGTTTTCAAGTATAACTCATTTAAAAATTTCTTTAATAACTTGTAGATACCTTGTTTCATCATCATCAGGTTTATTTTAATCGTCTTTACATATTATAAATCAAAGTCCATTTTTGTGTCGGTCTGTTAAGGCATCGATATTTTATAAACTATCGAACGGATTTTGATAAAGTTTTCACTGTTGGATTCATAATGAATTAGAGCAGATTCCTTAGCATATACACTAAATTATTGAATTTTATCGTAGGAAGTAGTAAAAAAGATATAATGAGAAAATTTATTTATATTATACGAGTTAATACTAAACAAAATAATTTATAACTTATAATATAACTAGCCTGCGCGTGTATATGTCACGAAACTCATATACGACTGGATCGATTTTAATAGAAATTATGTGTTTTAATAGATCGCGATTTAGCTTAACAATTCGATACAAAATGTTTCGTGCAGGCCAACGTCAGTCAGGTTTGCTAGTTATCTTATAAATAAATTAGACTTGACAATTCTTGTTATTTATCTTAAAACTTTAAAAAACATTATACTTGTAATACATTTTACTTACTTGTAATACATTTGAATAATAAAGTATCGTTTTTTGTATCTATTTACCAAATAATAGCTACGAGGGAAGACTTTTTAAGTTTTACAAACAAACCCATAATAAGTTCTCAATTGAACCGTAGAACTGTTTTAATGTAAGTTCTGGCATAACTTTTAGTTACAATATAATCGTTAAAATATAACAAGACTAAAAATATTATCAATATGTAAACTAAAAAAAGCTAAGATTTCTATGATATTTTATCATGGATTTCTCTAATAGAAAAATTGCAGAATTTTCTCATATTTTATAATGGAAAGAATATAAACGTAATGGCCAGCATAGGCCAGCAATTAAACGCCGTGTAATTTATTATCTATCGATAGGACCGCCATCTATCAACGCGCAGGGACAGCTCGAATTTACTACCAGCCCAAATATCTTCGGTGGATTCCAATTACTATCTAATACTACTCTAAATTCCCATTATTTGAATATAATGTTTTTAAATATCTAGATTTTGTTCGTTATTTGACTTGCGTTTGTTTTAAAGTTGCCTCTGAATCATCTAACAATTTAAACATATTCTCTGAATACCAATTGATCTGTATTTTTAAAGACCTCGTTAATTGATATAGACATTACATCTAGTTTGCCAAATTAAAATCTGATGAGCGAAGGTATCAGAAAGACAAAGAAAAGAACAGACTTTCTGTCGCATTTACAATGTCCTCATCTTCATCATCATCAGCCTATATTCGTCCATTGTTTATTTATTATTATTATTTCATTCTAAGAAGTAATTTATTAATTTTACGTATTTCCGTTTTTGTTTCTGCATTTAATAAAACTTTTTATAGGTATTGTTATATCTAATTACTAGCAACGCCCCGCGGTTTCACCCGCAGACTTCCCATTCCTGTGGGAATACGGGGATAAATTACAACCTATATGTTATTCTGATATATAAGCTTCGTTATTGTAAAGTTTCATCAAAATTAATTCAGTAGTTTTTATGTGAAAGAGTAACATACATCCTCACAAACTTTCGCATTTATAATAGGATTAGATATTATAATAAATGTTCTGAATTCTTATGTAAAATAGATCTTAAAATTAACTTTATTATAATACATACTTTATCAAAACACTATAATATTTGAATGTCCTAATACAAAAACATTCTCCAGTTTACAATCCTAATATAATAACATGTCTTGCAAAATAATGTGCAACTAGAATTCCATTACGCGTTTGTCACTTCTTGTTGCATGCGCATCGCATGAATATTCCGCAGTGTAACTGTATTATACTCACATGTCAGAATTACTAGAATGTATATTATTACATATTTAAGGTTGCTATGTTATAGGTACAAGTTATGGTGAAAGACGCAGTTGTAGTAAAAATATGTAATTCATACAATTATTGTATATCTAAACTGATCCTCAAAATAAAGGAACTAAGGTTGTATTTTCAAAAGGTGGCACAGACACACACTTCTTTATGTATAAAAAAGGAGTCATTACAAACATACATACAAACATACATACAAACATACAGGTCAAGCTAATAAAAGTTAAAAAGTAACAAAGACTAGTAAAGAAGAGAAGAAAAGACTAGAATTTCCTTAAAATGGCCAATTTTTTTTTTTATTTATTTCTTATTTTTATAAGCCATACAATCTTATGATTAAGTCGGCTAAAATGGCCAATTTTTTTATACAAATGAGGCTAAAAATAACTACTACTATCCTACTAATGGAATGATAATCACGAAAGTTTGTATTTATGGATATTTGTTACTCTTTCACGCAAAAAGTATTTAATGGATTTTAACAAAACTTTACAATAACTTAGCTAAAACATTAATAATACAAAGGCTATATTTTACTCGCTTACTCCCACGGGAATAAAAAGTACTTACGCGAATGAAACAGCGGGGCGCTGCTAGTAGTTTCATGAAAACCTTCAGAAATAAAGATGGAGTTTTACTCTCTTCTTAGAGTAGATTTTACATTGCTTAATGCAAATTCAATAAATGTTTATGATTAACAAAAACATACAAAAAATCCTTCTTTTTTAAATGTATCCTATGTTACTAATTCTAGTATTTACCTCCGAAACTATATAAACAAAGTTTTATGATGAATAATTAAGTAGCTTTCATGTGAACGCGTAACAAACATCCCTACTTTCACGTTTATAATAATAAGTAAGCATTCAAAAGTCTTTGTAAAATAAGCGGTATTTAAACTTGCGATCTCTCGCGATAACATCCATATTATAAGCCAATTAAACCACAAGAGGTAATCATACTCACTGTATAGAATCATGGTGTCTCGCCTTACTGCCTCTTCTGTACAGGGTGCCTGCGGCAGCAGCTCCGGCTAACAGCGCGAGGGCTGCGGCCGCACACCCGCCAGCCGCGAAGAACACCCCCCCAGAGCTCCGGCTAGCGTCTCCGGCCAGACGAGCAGTCTCGTTGTGAACCACTACCGTTGATAAACCTGGGGAGAAACGAAAGAGTGTGAGATGGTGGTTCAATATATACTAGTAAATGCTGGAAACAGTGAAGAGTCAATCTGACAGTGTCTCTGGTTTTAATGGCTTTAAAAAAAAGGAAAGTATCAACCCTCATACGTCGCACTGCTGGACTCGAGTCTCCTCCTCAAAATCAGGCGAGGAGTGTAGTGGCCGTCGCTCATTTACTTACATTAAATGAAACCACAGCAAACTGTGATCTTTTACCGTACATTTAAGAGCATTTTTCCCAAAACTCTTGTCCTATCATGCTAAAATAGAATAAGTGAGCATCATCAAAATGAAATAACCAAACAAGCTATTAGCAACAGCAGTGGGAGGTGCGCTGTGCTGTCCGGCTGTATGGGTGCCACCATCTCGCTTATTTCTCTGTGCAACAGCTTTGCTGTATTTCAGAAAGAAGTGCAGGACAGACAGTATAATTACTGGCACAGAGAAAATATCTTATGTCTCAGAAAAGGCAACACATGAATGAATTGCTTGAGCTAGTCTTATGAATGAATGAATGAATGAATCTTTATTTGCAAAAATATTTAACAATTGGTGTTTGGATATATTATAGTTCACACATTCACATATGTTTGGGTTCATAGGTGACGGCGACCGCTTAGCATCATGTGCCACGTCTGCTAATTTGCCTATCCATGTAACATTACAAAAATAAACATGATCTATCTATACAAATGTTTTAAAAAGTAAAGATTTGATTGTTTGTTTGTATTGAATAGGCTCCGAAACTACTTGACCGATTTGAAAAATTGTTTCACTGTTGGAAAGCTTTCTTTTTTTTTTCTTTTGCGTGGGTCTCCCCAGGTAAGTATGTGGGACTCGCTGCGCCTGAAAGATGGTAAGTGGACGCAGCTCTACCCACTAAAACCCGGCGAGTGCCACCACTGCCACCTTTGGTAAGGTGCCCCGGATCTACAAGCAACAGGGCACCTCGACGGCTAGTCCGTCCCTCAGGGGACCGACACCACCTCCACAGAGCGGTTGCCCTGCACCACAGAACAACCACTCCCAACGTCTGGACAGTACGATGAGGTAAGGTTCCCATCCCCACCTCTTGCCCCCTGCTCTGTTGTCTCTCTTTTCTTAAGAGGGGTACAAAGAGCCCCCTCGCGTCCGCTCAATTCGCTTCGCCCAAGGTGTTGGGGTCACCCTGGGCTACTGAGACCCACTGCCAGAACAAGGCTTGACCCATGGTAGAGTCTGTTGGAAAGCTACACTATTTTCGGTGAACATAGGCTATATTAAATTTTCAAAAAACGGGTCGTTTTAAATCTTAATTGACGTAGGCGATGCTGCGTGCAACAGCTACTTTTTACTATCCATTTACTATCCATTTGATACACGTACAAACTCTGTAAAATCCTAAGTCATACGTATGAGTTTTTAACAATTTAAATTCACTTTAAAAAATAATGACTTTTTTTACGTATAAATTTATCACGGTTTAGTAATAAAAAAGGGTTAAAGTTCAAGGAAAAATTTACATTTTTTTTTTGTTACTAGCTTGGTGCAAAACCTCATTATTGTGTTAAATATTATCTGTGAAACGCGAGCATCGTCCTCGGCTAAGCTTGGCTTTGCTCTTGTTAAAGAGGATTCAACTCATTAAACTTGTTCGATACTTGAAATTTTGTATTTTTTTTAACTTAAAACTAACTCGTTCTCTATACAGATTATATTCTTCACCATTCTCGTCAGTTTGTATAAAGTTCGTTTGAAAATCAACCTTAAAATAGAGCTGAAAAAGTCCACTACGTTACGCCGTACCGCGCTCCTGTCGCCATGGGTACCACTATCTTGATTGTTTTACGTGATACAGCTTTAATACGTATCATCAGGTTTGTATAAAAATGATGATGATGATGCACTGCTATAGGTGATAACGTTTCCAGGATTTATTTCCACTAATTTCCAGTTGTGCGCTATAATTTATGTAAAGAGGTAGTGCCATGCTGCTTTGCAGCCGAATTGGGCCGGCACGACAAGGGTGGTACCTCTCGCTCACATAATACCGGTGACCGGTGGTGGTAAGTGACATTTATGCTGTCGTGTTTCGTGCGGTTTTTGAGTTTCCGGTGGGGATAGGGAAATGGAGGGCAACGCATCTACATAAGCTTTGGTTGTGTGGATGTTAATGGGCCTCGATAGTCGTAAGGCTTCGGCTGTTCGTTTGCCCTCTTATGCTATAAAAAAAATCTTATAGGTGTCTCTTCTAAGAAACTATTCCATAAATTAGAATGATTCTTCAATAATAATAAGGTGTTAAGATAACATAGAATAATAGAAACCTACACTGTAATTCTCAGACACAACACATTGTTTTGCTTTTTTATTTAAAAAAATTTGCGGAATTTGTTGTGAAAGTTTTTTACAAGCCCGCCGTTTCGGCTACTTAACAGAAAGTAATGGTCACGCGAGGAACATGGTACACGTGAAATTTAGAAATAATATAAAATATTTTCCTTATAAAGAGTAATTAGTATTAAAGTATTAGTAGTAAATTTTCGTAAACATAAAAAAATCGGTTGTAAAGTCGGTTTACTAACCTTAGTTGAACATGACAAAGTCATGAGAAAATACTAATGGGCCGATTGTGCCTCTTTGTCGCTCGTTCCGCGCTCTCGCTTGCACTTCAAGCCTTAAATGAAACGCCTCAGAGCGAGGTAACGCCGCATAAGTCATGTTTTTTCATGCGCGCAGCCGGCATCGAATTATCAGACGTTGGTACGTCAAAAATGCTTTCTTTACTAATATTATAAGGCGGAAGTATTTGTATAATTGTATGTTTGTAACGAATGAACTCAAAAACAATTGGACAGATTTGAAAAGTTCCCCATTTCCTACGTTTTACGGAGTTAAGTTAAATAAATAAGCTATTATAAATGTTTTTTTCCGAATTATTAATAAATAAACAATACAATAAAAAATAAATAGTTAATTTCCAAAGTAGTATAATATGAACATTATATGCATAGAGCTAAAGCTCAACTTTAGTTATTACTGGAATCCATCAGTAGCACCAGTGTAACTTTTGATAGACAAACTTTAGTTCTTTATCAAATCGATCCCTCGAGATTATTACATGAGATCAATACCCGGTTTGTGATACGAAAGAGTTCTGCAATTAAAGGCAGACAATGTTATTACAGCACTCACAATTACCGTATAACTAAACTTTTAAACATCCAATGTAAAAAGAGAATTAATCTATACATATAAATATAATTGGAGAGTTTGTAATATTATAATAACCACTTTTTACTACACACGTATGAATGTATATGTAACGGTCGATATACCTACAAAAATGACATTATTTTGCAATTTTTGTTTGTCTGTAGGTCTGTCTGTTTGCTCCGATTAATCTCTGAAATGGCTGGACTGATTTTGACCGGGCTTTTACTGGCAGGTAGCTGTTATGTAAGTAGGAGTAACTTAGGCTATAAAAATAATTATCATCAGACCGGATACGTCCGTAAATCTATGTTGACAACAACAGCTAATAGCTAATAAAATTTATTCGACAGTCACATCACGTTAACCTAGTCGCGTGATCGATTCGTAAGAACTTATGTTACGGGTTGAAGGTACTAGAAACGAAAATAAATTGAAGAAATTTGTGTAAGTAAATACATATTTTGTTTACACGCCGCTGTTACTCGTATTTGTAAGAATAACAATTACTTGAAAAGGTAGTCTAGGTTTTAGGGAAAAAAAAAAGAAAAAATAAGACTACTTTAATACCTCATAATATTATCTAAAACAAATATGTAAAAATGTCCTAAAACCTGTCCTAAATATATGTAAACCTGTCCTAAAATAGTCTCAGTAATTTTAAATAAAGGTAGCAAAAATTTATTTATAAGCATCTGATATTACTAGAATTTATTACGGTACTAAAATAATAAATTATGAAAATTATGTAAAATGACCCTTATATGCGTGTTCAACAGTTATACAAATAAGTGAGCTAAAATAATATTCACACAGTTAATTTAGGAAATTAAAACCCTTACCGCTAATTAAAATTATGTTTCGTATTAATAATACTTAAATCGGTTGAAATGAAACTTAAAAAATAATTACTCACGTTTTTTGTAAATAATGTTAAATTTTTTCTACTCGTTACGAAATATAAAATAAAATATTTTTTTCTTCAGCTTATCCTGTTCTACTGCTGGGCGAAAACCTCTCTTATCCACCGAATGTTTGATTTTTCGTATTAAATGCATTCTGGCAACTAGCTGAGGTGAGACGGAGGGGTTGCAATGCTGTGATTAGCTCAGCATAGCTAATTCAATGTCATACATTACCTATCACGGAACGTTAAGAAGAAATGAATATATTTCGCAACGGGAAATAATGAGACGACATGATAGTTTGAGTACATTGTTTACGGCTTACATCGGAACTATAAGTCAGATGTGTCGCCAGAGCCCGTTCCCCTGTTATTAGGAGTCTATGGGTTATGTGATCGATGGTTAAAGTCCATGGGAAACACAAAGTATATTAAGTTTTAGAGGTTTTAAGTTATGAAGGGAAGGGAACATATTATTATTTGAAGTTATAGAGGTTTTTAAGTTATCGAGGTTCTACTGTATTACGATTTCTCATCTACCGATGTATACAACCAGGAACCTCCTTCCCGTATGACTCCAATCTACGTGTATCTCATATATCTAGTGAACTAAGAGAATTCGTTCGAAAAAAATGGCAAACTCTCATCGGCAAGAGTGCCATGCTGTTTTGCAGCCGAATTGGGCCGGCACGACCGGGGTGGTACCTCTCGCTCACATTATACCCGCGTAAAGTGGTAGTTATGCTGTCGCGTTTCGTGCCGATTGTGAGTTTCCAGTGGTCCATTGGGGGGATAGGAAAAAGGAAGGCAACGCATCTGCATAACCTCTGGTTATGTGGATGTTTATGGGCGTCGGTGGTCGCCAAAAGGCTTTGACTGTGCTTGCCCCCTTAGCCATGAAAAAACGCCACCGTCTTTTGTCCCTTTTTTGTGCACGGATTTTAGTAAAAAATAACCAAGTGTCTCAACTACGTGATGGCTGGAGCGAGCGTGGGAATCATTTAAGGGTGCCTTGTTCTAATAATAAAAATAATCATTTATTTTATATGGCATAAGCAATTCTACAAAACTCAAACCGATATTCACAATAATTTTCATCTGTCTCCAGAGTTTACAAGTGTTGAAATCACCAAATGATTCAGCAATAATTCCAAGGACAATAAAAACGCCATTTCAGCAATTTGACGAATCTCGATGGTAATTTCCAAGTCAAATAAAAGTACAATAGAACAATCGATACTTCCTTGTAAACACATTAAGAGAGGGTGGCCCCTTAGACGTCTTCAGCCCCCAAAATATCCTGTTGCGTCTACCAAATCGTCTACATGCTAATAAAGAGGGGTGATTTGTAGAGTGAGTGAGTAACTCGTATCCGCTCATCTGTGAGTTACCGTTTGTTGATTGAAAAAATTGTCGCTTATTTGTATGCTTGATAAAAACTGTTTCACAGATTTGTCCGAGCGTAAGTTTTATATTATAGTAAGTGAATTAAATGTAATAGTAAGTAAATAAAAATAACTGTGATTAGCTTTTACTTACTTTAAAAATCATCTTCATTATCATCATCATAAGCATCATCAAAATGCGTCCGTAAAATATTGTAGCCTGTAGATAGCTTTTAATCATCATTAAGACTCGCTCGCTCAAATAAAAACAGCTTAAAGTGACAGCTTTGCTGTTGTGTTTCGTGCAGATTGTAAGTTTTAGGTTGCCTATTGGGGGATAGGGAAAATGAGGGCAATGCATTTACATAACTAGTCTATGGGCGTCAAAAGTCGCCAAAAGGCCGATTGTTTATTTACCTCCCTATTTCTTAAAAAATTCAATCCATTTTTTTACGAATGTTTTTCTCACGAAACTGATAAGACCTTAATTTCCAAACATGTTGGCGTGCATTATACCTTTATAGCCAACTAGTTATTGCTCGCGGCTTTGTCGGCATTATCTTAGATTTACGGACGTTTTCGGTTCAATGATGATTATTTTTGTAGCCTAAGTTACTCTTTATTATTATGGCTGTCTGTCAGTAAAATCGTCGAAATCGATCGAGCCATTTCAGAGATCCAAACAAAAAGACAGACAAAAACTGTAAAAAATATTATTTTGATACATGTAGGTAGGCACCGCATATTTATTCATATCAATGTAGTAAAAAGCGGTCATTTTAATATTACAGACACTTCAATTTTATTTATAGGTATGTATGATATATATTAAAGCTATGAAAAAGTAAAGTAGATCTTATTCCATAAAACTACTATCAATATTCAATAAAACACTCGAGAAAAATCGTAAGATATCGCCGGATCGGATAATGTCACGTAAATATGACGTAACATTCTGAATACAAGATAAAAACCCCCTTGCTCAGCGAATGGCGGCTGCGAAATTTATTGTTATTGTCAGACAAAGTGTTTGTGGGCACAACTTGGGTTTATACAGCTTTATTATATTTTAGTGGTTATAAATATGATTGGGGGAAACTTTTAAGGTACTCCTTTGCATATAAACTTAGTGATTCATGCTTATTTCTTCCGTGTACCAGATTTACTCTGTTTTGGAAAAGGGATAGGTATAATTGGCAATTTTATACGTCTTAGGATAGGCAAAAGACTGATTGGGCTGGTACCAGGTAAACTCGTGGAGTTCCTGACACAAGTAGTGTTACAAATGGCATGGCATCGCACGGCAAGGCCAGTTAGCCTTCATGGCTTCAATGAGCTTAGGGTAGTCCCGGGATAGTATCGGGAAGAACGTCTGCTTATTTGCTCATAGAACTAACAAACAAAATAATAATAAAAATGTGAAAGTATAGAATAGGTATTTGCGTTTTTATTGCCGTTATAAATTATCGCAGTGTAATAAAAAGTTAAAACTAATATGAGTTATATAAGTTTGGCGTTGTAATAAAATACTTTAGGCGCCATAAAAATACGTTATGTAAATGTTTTTCTTTTTCTTTTATTTTTCTAGCAAAAAAGATTTTTCTCAAGAATTTTCTGATCAAAATTCTATGAATTTCTTTTCTTAATTTAATTTGAGAATAAAAAAAGTTGTTTTTGATAGATGGATTTAAAAATTGACTTAGAAAATCAGATTATCTTGAAATACTTTCCTTATTTGAGCTCAATATGTTCCCATCGTTGTTTTAGAAAGTTGTTAGAATGGTTTTTGAATACGAAAATCTCTTGGCTAAGTGAATATTAAAATAAAGAACTGTTATTTAAGACTTTATTACCACCTTTATATATCTACCGTTAAAATATTTTTTAATACAGTTGCTCAAAAAGTAGCGTATTACAGGGACTTATAGCGTTCGGAAAGTGGGCTATTACATACTCGTGCTTTTTCTTTACCTTTTCCGAACTCGTGCGTTCTCTTACCCAATTACCGTTAAAAATAATGTATATTAAAAAGAAAAAAAAAACCAACTACGAAGTTTTTACTAAAAGGAATTCATTGATGTTTTTATGATTCATGCAAATATTTTTAAAAAGAAGGTACTAATTTGTTTCAATATCAGATTTAATGATTTAACTTAATGTATTCGGATAGGTTTCATTTTGTTGTATCTTATTAAATTTATTTTTTTCTTATCAATAAAATAATTCCACTGAAGACTTGGCTGTATGACCATAGTTACCTTTGCCTACCCAGAATGGGTGAAGGAATAAAAATCTCTGCTATATTCTTTTATGTTCGGCGCCATTTTGTGTTTTTATTATTTTATTAAATTGCTTCATTTTTTCGCAACTGTATTAAAAATAGTCGTTCATTACACGTGCGGAACCGTACCTGCAACTTGTTCCGACTGTCAACCCTCACCTTCGGCTGCGCCTCGGCTCGGGTCGACATTTGTCGGAACTCGTTGCAATGACAGGCTTTCCGCACTTGTAACGAAATATACTATTCCTGTGAAACCATTATCGATCAAATTCTTTATTGAATTAACTGATACAAAATATGATCTAATCATGGTCTAAAAATAAATTCCGCACACATTTTTCGTACATGATAGATTGAATACGTGTGATATATGATGCGAATATTTTACATGACAGTTATCGGTCATTGACCGCATGACATCCTGATGAAAATGATATTAACAAACCTTTAAATAAAAACCTGTGACTTGTATTTATTAGTATTTACAATAATATTGTTACCAGCTTAATATGTTAAAGAAAATGAAAAAAAAAGATACAAAGATTTGTGAAGACAGGTGATCAAAGTCTCAGCAGAAGCATGATAATCAAAAAGCTCTTGCTGAATTTTAAGAATAAAATAAAATTAAGATGCGATTATTCAATATCTTTATATTGAATAAGTTAATTGAGATAAATAGGGAAGTGCTAGTCTTACCATGTCCAGAAATTCGAAATCAAAGCTTTTTGGCCGATGAAATATAGCAATATCTTTAGTAGATTTGGAGCAGACATGATGTTATTAACTATTAAAAATGTTTAAAGGCGGATTAAAACTATGTCATCAATTCTTATTTCGTAAAGCTCTAATTCGCCATTGTCTCCGAATACCTTGTACATGAAACACATGCGCATTCCACTATTATTATATCAGTTTCAATAAAAAAAATAAACCAGATAAACATATGATCGCTAAGAATAATAATAATAATCATCACCAAAATATAATAATATTATTTATAATAATTAAATTGCAAGTGAGGGTAAATGTATACTGGATCCCGAACTATAAGATTGTGTGACAACCGCAAAGCGTGTGAAGAGAGAGCCGGTCCCTAAATAATCCCTGTCAACTTTGGGAGCGTTAAGCCCGCCTTATTGTTCAATCAACTTATTGAAGGACGTTTTAGCCAATAATAAGACCGTTTGGAAAAAGATTAGGTACTCATATTAAAGACTAAAATAACCAATAAATAGAAATGATTATTCTTTTATATTAAGCTTTCTTTTTCATTCGTAGGATAAGCAAGCGGTGAGACGAGCCACTTGATAGTAAAATAATTCTCAGTGTCGCCTATGCATAGGAAATGTCCTAGGTAGCTCATTTAAGTGACTTATCATTTCGTTACTACATACTCATTCGAGACTCATCATTCTACCTATGATAATAGGCAACAGCCCATGCGGTTCCGAGCTGGTGCGAGTAAATACACTGTATATATATCCTGGCTTGCTTTATGAAACACAGTAAAGCTGTTTCATGGGAGAAATAAGAAGGGAGATAGCTCCAGACATGCACGTTGTCGTAGACAGTAAATCCCCAGCAGAATCTCACGAAAATCAGTACATACGAATTATTGATTAGTAAAGAATATTCACAAACCTTTCAAACATATCTTATTCCTCTTGAAGGTGAGCCTGACGTCTTTATACTCTCTGTCCGGAGCGGAGATGTTCAGCTGCATCGTCACCAATATCTCGGCACTCCTAGATCCAGTGCACGGTAAACGCACTCTGAAAATAAAAGGTCTTTAAAAATTGATCGATAATTATCGTCAGACATAATAGCCTCTTATGCCTTTTTCCTCTTTTGTGTTAAAGCTATATTTCAAATAAGTTATCTTTGGAAACATTTCTTATCTTTGTTTATGTGTAAATTTGAATTTTCACTTCGACCTTCAAGACGTACTTAATTGTAATAATAGATGATCAGTAATATCCTCAGAAACCTACACACAGCAGCTTTTGAGAGATTAATATTTATCAAACTTGCTATTAATAATATTATTTAAATCTTTAGATTGACATGGAAAGCTTACTTACCTAAAGGTCTGCAGCGTGGTGGGTACGAATCCCCGCTCGGATATATTAACTTGCGGCGGCAACATGGCGCCCCGGCTGTCGTAGTCTATTGCCATCGCATACGCCAACTGTACAAAACCAACTGCTGTGTCTACGGATAGTTATACACAAAACTTCTAGGGATGGAATACACACAAAATGTCTAGGGATGGAAGAAACGAATTTATCGATAACCGGTGATATAACTGTAATGTTGTCACGATCGTGATTTTTATTGAAGAATACCATCGTGTATTCCAACCGCAGATCAAACATATTATAGTCGAGGGATGGAAATCAAATATATTACGATTTAATGCTAGCAAAATAAAAACCGTAAAGATCGTGTACGCTAAATGTTCAGCAAATACTGTTATGTAAAGATGATAAAAAACCGGTGATAATAATTACGCTATCATGCCAGAGATTTTATCGGACACTTTAGACAATAATACAGCACAGCAACTGTACAAAATAAAATGTAATTGCTCAAGTATAATACTTGGCGAAACGTAAAATAATAAAACAAAATCCTCAAAAAGACTATCAATCCTAATATTATGTCCATTGCTGGGCACGAATCTCCTCGAAATCAGGTGAGGAGGGGCATAGTTCACCTATGCGCTGGTCTAATGCGTGTTGGTGAATTACACATATGTATCTTAAAATACTCTCTTCAGAATCTCATCAGGCATGCAGGTTTTTTCAAACCCATTTCAAGGAAAATCACGTATATTCGTGAATGTTAATTTAAGAATGATAGTTTAAGCTCAAGCTTTGCGCCTTAAAAGTCAAAAATATTGTTGTAATAAATCCTACTAAAAAAACTGCAAACGTTTGTAAGTATGGATGGATGGATGTTTGTTACTCTTTCACGTAAAAACTACTGAACTTATTTTAACGAAAATTTACAAAATTATAGCTTATAAATCAAAATAGCACAGGCTATAAATATCTCCGTACTCCCACAAAAACGGGAAGTACGCGGGTGAAACAGCGGGGCGCTGCTAGTATGTTATTTTTTTATCACTATGGCTAGTGATAAATAATTTGAAGGCGTAAATCGTAATAGAATATCCGTCACTAGTTAATAGTTATGTCCGCGTGAATAATCTCAACGAGTGATTACGTCGCTAATACAGCGCAATTAGAGACGAACGTTAATGTTTGCGCCCCTTTGATAATTAAATACTATCTCATTAGGCTTGATTATATGATGGTATAATTCAATAACGAATTCAACATCCCCCTATTTGAATATCTTTTTTAAAGTCGAAAAGGCAGGTAGGTAGTCAAAAAACTGCTACAATGAGAGTCGAAAATCGGCCCTATGTACGGGTTGAACGAGTGATCAATTTAATTTTTTATTAAAAATCGATTTTGTAGAGGTTTTATCAAAACCCATTCAGCCGTTTTAAACTCGTCAGCTCATATGGTTTTGCATTTGTGTTTACCCTTTTAATTGTCTGTTTTCCTTCACCGGTGAGCGACGATGGTCCAGCGGTGGGTGGACTCGGCCTCTTATGCGAGAGATTCCGGGTTCATTCCTGACCCCCATGAGAGCCTTGAAATGGATTTTTCTAAATTTCTAATTGCACTTAAAGACGAGACGATCGCTCGCTCACCGGTGAAGGAAAACATCGTAAGGAACTTGCATGCCTGATGAGATTAAAATACTTTGAAGGTATGTGAAGTTCACCAACCCGCACTGGGCCAGCGAATCGGTGAACTATGGCGCATTACCCTCCTCGCCTGATTTCGAGAAGGAGACCCGAGCCCAGCAGTGGGACATTTAGGTTGATAGGAACTTAACTTTTTTAATTGTTTCGATTCTAATCCATATAACTGCCATGCAAAAGGCAAGCATTGCTTGGAATATTTAAAGTGTGACTTCTTTCTTATTATACAACCTACAGCTTTTCAAATTCCATAAATCTAACTGTAAAGCCACGTGATTAAGAAACTCACAAACTTTCACGTTATAACTCAAAATTGTTCGTATAATATGGTACAACATTTCTTAAGCCCAAAGGAGAGACTTAATGCATTCTTTTGTTTGTTAAATTAATCGCGTTGTAGACTAAATTGGAAAGCGTGGGATGGAGCGACATTAATTTAAGGAAAATAGAATTACAGTGTGTTATAGTAAAGAGGGCCTCCGATTTAATAAGACTTCGATCAAAAGGACAGAAGTTCGAAGCCTAGCCAGGAAGTCTGGTAAAGTGTGTGAGATGTTTTTTTGTATTAGGAAAAATATTGTTGTTTATAAGATTTTAAAACCAATCCACGTTATTCATAGTTTTACATTTAAAAATATTTGAAATAGGATACTACCTTATTTTTACTTTACTTATGAGTAATACTAATAAATCTACGAATATCGTGTTTAAGAGAATGTATTTACAAATAAATAAAAAATGCCAATCGTTATGAGTCAGGGATTATCGATTCAAGTGAAAACATAAGTTTTCAAAATATTAATAGAATATTATAATATTAATATTAATATTATTAGAAATTTTATTATACTTCTAAGTAATAATACTTAGAAGTATAATAAAATTTCTAATTTAAAAAAATATATATTGTTCCCCTGCTGGGCACGAACCTCCTCCTCGAAATCAACCGAGGAGGGTATCGGGCCATATTTTATCAAGACGCTGGCCCAATGCGGGTTGGTGAACTTCACACACCTTCAAAGACTTTGTCAGGCATACAGGTTTCCTTCCCCTTCGTTTTGTATAAATTGATAAATAATATAAGATAATATATATGAGTCAGAAAAATTTTAGTCGCTTGGGAGTTCAATTAAAAGCGAATCTTTATTTCCTTTATATAGATATAACAACGCGTCAATCTAACTCAACGCAGGCGAATTTGCGGGTAACAACTAGTATATTATAACGTGTAAGTTTGTTACTTTATGAAACTTTACAATAATATTGCTCATACATCAGAATAACACAAGCTCTATAATTTAACCCCATACTCCCTTCAGAATGGGGTAGCGGGTGCAACCACGGGGGGCTGATACTATTATATTATTGCGTCTTGGTCTTGGTAACAGTAACTCTTTGACCTAATTAAAACGTTCGTGGGTATCATTGATAACTTAACAACATCTTCTGAATGGTTCATGATCACCAGCTTCTATCTTCTCTCTTTAATCTCTATCTTTATGCCTCTGCTTTACAAAGCCCTTCTTCAATGAACGAAAGATGGCCGATTCCTTTCAAAGTCAAAGTCAATTTTTTTTATTCAAAATAGTACAATTAAAATATCTTTTTGAACGTCAATTGAGTCTATCACCGGTTCCAAAGCAAGCCCACTAAGAAGAACCGGCGAAACAAACTCAGTGGAACTAATCTTTTCATATTCTGTTACAAAAAATGAAATACATACTACTATATTAGTATAGTAAAAAACTCTGTTGGGTTTCACTCGGACTCAACAGATCAGCCATCGAACGTGTAGCGGACCTATCAGCGCTACAATCCTAAGTCGCGCTATCGATATTCTCCAGTCCGTCATATCGTGTCAGGTGTTATATAATTGTATACAACACCTGACACGATAGCTAGTGGGCTTCGGCCTGGACGAGCATTGCACCTCGCTCGGTCGGAGATCTCCCTTTGGGGCATTTCACCAAATTCCCACTAACGGAAATTGCCCTATTTAAATTATCATAAGCCTCTGGAATCTAGCCCTATCATCTGTTTCATTTGGCGAAAATAAAACTGTGAAATATATCATACTACTCCTGAATTCTTTAATCTTATGATTAAAGTCGTTGTCGGCCCAAACTGTGAACACAGTTTTAAGCTATTCCTCATGCTCCTTGAAATTGTATCATCTAGTATTTTGATTACTGCTAACAGTCAGTACATAATATGGCAGCGGTGGGAACGAATGGTAGTCCTAGTCAGTTTCTCTTTTCTATCACAAGAGAAAAGTGAGAGAGATTGGAAAATTATTTACCAGTATATTATCCGTGAGTATGATCGTAAGTCGCGATGGTCCAGTAGGTATGGGTTCGGCCTCTTTAGCGAGAGGGTCTGGGTTCGATCCTGACCCCTCCTGTGATGCTTTGAAAAGAGTTTTTCTAAATCTAAGTGCATCCTGAATACGAAACCATCGCTTGCTCGCTGGTGAAGGTAAACATCGCGACGAAACCTGCATACCTGATGTGATCAAAAGTCTTTGTAGGTGTCTGAAGTTCACAAACCCGCATTGGCGCTTCAGTGAACTATGGCCCGATACATTCCTCGCCTGTTTCCCACTTTACTTTTTTTTACTATGTACCTGGTCAGCTATAACATATAATTACCGGTTTTCTCCCCAGCGACTGCCACATGAACTCCAGGTCGGCGATATGAGCAGGGACTGGTACGATGAAGCTCGTCGCGTACGTGTTAACAGCGCCCTCCCTCACGTAGTACAGCTCAGCGTCCAGACCTGGAAGAGAAGGTAACATCAGTATTGCCAAACCATTTGCAACAGAAAGCGAAGTCATCACCCGAATGTACTCTCATTTTATTTCATTTATTGCAGAACATTTACCACGTTTTTCTTTCCTTGTAGCTCGATATTTCGAGAATATCTTTTTATGTGGCAAAGCAAAGTAAAAATAAATATAGTCTGGTAAAATAATATAATAAGTCAGAATACGTGATTTCTTCTCATTCTAGTATTTTATGGATAGGCCGTTGACTAGCCACGTTTTGAGCGATCAGCTATCTATTCGCGCATGTAGTATGATTTTAGGCATAAAAAGTTAGCCTTAGAAATCACATTGCCTGTTTGACTCTCCTTTATAAAAGAAAAAGGTATAGAATTTAAATAAGAAAGATTTTGTGGTATAGAAAAGAAATAGGAATAATAGAAATAAGAAAGATTTTGCCTTTGCTTTTATAATTGAAGTCTATTATGAGGTGCTATGCTGCTTCATAGCTAAACTGGGATGACAAGAACGGGGTGGTACTTTCATAACACCGGCGTAAAGAGGCAGCTATACTGTTCCGTTTTGTGCGGCTTATGATTTTCCGGTGGCAACTGCCTATCATGGGCATCGGTAGTTACCATAAGGCCTTGCCTATCTTTGACAAAAAACATAATGATATTATGGTTTAAATAATTATTTAATTAATGATTTTAAATTAATATGATTCGTATGAAGAACATAATTTGTTTTTATTGCGTTTATTAATTATTTTCATTTAAGTAAATCTATGGTATGCTAGCTAATTTAGTTACTGCGGTACAACCAAAAACTGTTAATTAATAATCAACCGCTACTGCGGTAGTCTGCAACATGATTTGCTAATTATTTGTGAGCATTAATCTGAAAACCAATAATAAATTGATACGCCTCGATTATGCGCATTAAACTGACATACATACAAAACTATCTTAAAAAAAAGTATCAACCCTTCATGTCGCACTGCTGGGCACGGGTCTCCTCCTCGAAATCAGGCAAGGAGAGTAATGGGCCAATAGTTCACCGCGCTGGCCCAGTGCGGGTTGGTGAACTGCACATACCTTCAAAGACTTTCAATCTCATCGAGCATGCAGGTTTCCTCACGATATTTTCCTTCACCGGTGAGCGAGCGATGGTCTCGTGCTTAGGGTGCAGATAGAAATTTAGAAAAACCCATTTCAAGGCACACGGACGAGTCAGGATCGAATCCGGAACCTCTCGCATAAGAGGCCGAGTCCATCCACCACTGGACCATCGTCGCTCTAAACTATCCTAACTGAAGATATATCTAGTCTATAAGTATAATCGACAGTGAAAAAGTATCACTCAGTATAAGAACTATGAATAAACGTTCGATATGACACACTCACACAAACATACACTCGATAGCACTGCGAGGTTCGCTTAGGGGTATCGTTGATACGCATGTGTGAGTTAGCCGTTTCAAGCGATTGTTCGTTTTTCCATAGTGTACTATATATTTTATGCTGACAACTCTACCGATTGAGCTTAAACGCCATCAAGCCTAAAAGTCTAGACTTTACGATACAAAATGCTGCCATTTCTCGTTAACATAGATAATATAATTAGGCTGGGATTACGTTAATTGTAGTAGGTTTACTTGTACCAATAATATTATCGTATAAGTCCCTGCAAAAAAAATCGGAGAAGAGCAAAAAGCGTTTCGTGAAAGGCTAGTTTGTATAAAGTTACTTACGCATACGATAAGTTACAAATACATAATATTATGTGCTATTATTTTAAATATTAATTTACTAAAATAAGCCAAGTGTTTGTAGACGAAGTGTTGGTCGGCCATTAACCAGGTGGGAAGACGATTTCAGTGCAGTGGCAGGTCCGTGTTGGATGCGTTTGGCAGGGGATCGGTCGTCTTGGCGTTCATTGAGGGAGGCCTATGTTCAGCAGTGGACGGATAAAGGCCGATGATGATGATGATGAAGTCATTATAAGTGAATGAAATCAATCAATCAAGTAATATTTATTTCGTAGGCAAATTACATAGCACTTGAAACATGTAATTTTTTTTTATAAGCTAATGCTAGATTCGCAAAGTAGCAGTTTTCCTCAGAGAAGAATCTAGCAAGAAACTCTGTAGGATTGCTCTTTTTAAAATATAGGTTTACAATTTTTGTAAGTGTATGAAATGTAAAAAGTAAGTAAGTGTAAAAAGTGAATGAAATTCATGCTAATGTTTTATATCTCGTTTCCATGAGCCTAGTCTCCCCTACACGAGTGCACTCTGTAATACAATATACTTTTTTACCCCCGGGGTGCAACTTTATAAGGGCTGCCAGTTGCCCTCGGGCATAATTTCAGTTTTGTACATGTTTAAGTAAGATTACATCATTCTTAGTTTCACTAAGATGCACCGCTTATTTCTTCATTTATAAAGATTTGTTAGGCATAGGCGTAATTACTGACACCAAAATTAACTACATATCTAGACACGCAGAGCGTGTCAAACCAAGTTCAGCTGGCGAGCAAACACCGTAGTGTTTTTATATTCCAGGATAAGATAAAGATAATGATGTAAAGATGAATGAGCTAACGCTGACTACTCAGTATTCTCACGATAAATAACTACATATAATTGGTACGAAGCAGTATTGGGGCATACTCGCTTGTAAACCAGGATTTTTAAATTAGAATAAATAGATTTCACGAGATTGAATAGAAGAATTAATGTTAAAATTTAAAAGAACTTTATGTTCGAAAAGACCGATATCATCATCCCCTTATTGTTCATTTCTGAACTTTGTTTTTCTGCCAATCTTTTCTCCTACTTGAAAGCTTACTTATCATCATTAACTTAAAATTGTAAAGTTAGGCGAAGTATAATATATAGTTTCTTAATATTATATTCATATTTTTTATATTATAATATATACAATATATCTTAATACATTGTATAACTTTAATATTATAGAAGTTAAATCAATGAATCTATTTAGGCGATATACATAAATACACGAATTTAATTAAAATTGGGACTGAAACTGAGTAAAGCGCCTACGCGTCTGCAAAATAGAAATGGCAAATAACAAAATATATTCTAATTTAAATAAAAATAGCATTTCATTAAACTTCGTGATTCGCCCTTCGAGATTACAAGTATTCACAAGTAGTACCACGCGTACGTGCTGCCATCATAACGAGAGACATATTTTGCGATCTCTAGCCATTTTTCGTTCCAATCCTTTATTTTTCCTTTTCATCGTAATTCTTGCGTTTTTCCATGTCTAATATTCTATAGTGACACAGCTACGAACTTTCAGTATGCTAACTTCACTTAGAAAGAAAAATGCATGTGCGATGGCCGGCACACAAAACGTGGCAGCACGTACGCGTGGTACTACTTGTGAATACTTGTAATCTCTTGGGCGAATCACTCGTTTAATAATCATCGAACTTCACTTACAGGTAAGTTCGTTTGATTCTCTATTAAACTTCGTGATTCGCCCTTCGAGATTACAAGTATTCACAAGTAGTACCACGCGTACGTGCTGCCACGTTTTGTGTGCCGGCCATCGCACACGCATTTTTCTTTCTAAGTGAAGTTAGCATACTGAAAGTTCGTAGCTGTGTCACTATAGAATATTAGACATGGAAAAACGCAAGAATTACGATGAAAAGGAAAAATAAAGGATTGGAACGAAAAATGGCTAGAGATCGCAAAATATGTCTCTCGTTATGATGGCAGCACGTACGCGTGGTACTACTTGTGAATACTTGTAATCTCTTGGGCGAATCACTCGTTTAATAATCATCGAACTTCACTTACAGGTAAGTTCGTTTGATTCTCTATTATCTTTATTGTATAATTATTATTAATATTTTTTTCTTAAATAATCCGATTGAAATTGCGAATAAAAATAATGAAAAGTGAAATTGTATTAATATAGCATTAGAGTTCTGTCAAATATTATAAGTATTTCGATATAAAAAAGTATTGTTAAATATTTTTTGAGATCAAGATTAAAACTCTTTAATCGCGTTACAGTATAAAAATCAGAAAAATATGAAATTCATCCTCTGTCGCCCGCCAGCGACACACAGCGTTTTTTCCACATAATATATTCCATGTTCTTGAAAGACAGGACAGGCATTAGTACGAACCCATCTTACGTTTCAGACTCGCAAGGCACGATGAACTACTTTGCCAAATCCCATTAGACATATTTACATATAAATAAGAAGTTGTACGTTATTATTCGGTTTCCTATAGTATCGTGTAAAGTGTGGTATATAAATTCATATTTATTTAGAGAATAGCTATTAATTTGTAATTAAATACTTCAATTTTATCTATATTTACTTTGTATAATTAAAAATTATGAAATGTTTTTTTTTTGTCCCTCGTACCAACTCATACGTCATAACACTAGTCTTTTGTTTTTGATGGCGCAGTGAATATCCTTTTCGGACCCTACCAGGGCCTTGGGTAGGCGCGTTGGCGTATGTGGGGACTCGCATTGGCTACACTACCCCACTAAAACCGCTGCGTGAGCCTTTACCCGCTATCTCCGAGACCCGGATCTGCAGGAGACGGGAAACCCTCAGCGACAGACTGGTCCCGGCAAGACCAGATTCTCCACAATAGGGGGACTGCCCGGCTACCACTTGGCAGTCCCCACGACGTCGTGTCTAGCGGGGCCTGGGGATTCCGAGCCCGACTCGAGCACAGGGGCGTCATTGGAGGCGCATTAAGTGGCGCCTCCGACGCACCCTTGTTCGTCGTCTACGGGGGGAGGCCACGTCAGCGTTCTCTTCTCTCACCCGTTCATCGGCCTCCTTCTGGGACATCACTGTCTCGCAGAAGGAGGCCATTGCTGTCCAGGACACGTCAAAGCCAAGCATCGCGGTGATGACGCTCGACAAAGACAAGTCCCCTCCGAGTCATAACACAAGTCCTGATGCGGTTCGCTAATATTATTTAGCCACCCGATGCCAAATTTTAAACATAGGACCTCACAACAACCTACATAACGCACAACACACTTAAGTGAGTTTATATTACAATATAGCTTCTTTTGTAATTTTACTCAACTGCTATAAAAGGAGGGTTATGTTTTTGCCTGTCTTGCTATAATTGTTAATCATTGCATTACGATTTTTCTTATTGTTGTTTTTACCTGACAGAATGTAATTCTTAAATTATAATACAAGATGTTTGAACATTGAATTACCATGTAATATTATTATGTTGGTATTTTATTATATATATTATACAACTGTCGTGTGAAGTGTGATCTCTCCAAGCACACACAATGTTGTATTTAAAAATTAAGATTTTGTGTCTGTGATAATAGAAAATGTAAAAACTTTTTTTTTGCAATAAACATATTTTATTATTATTATTATCTTATACCTTTAAACGAGCAATTCTTGTATATATATATAGAATCGGGATCTCGGAAACGGCTCCAACGATTTTCATGAAATTTTGTGTACATGTGTTAAAAACGGCGATAAATCGATCTAGCTAGGATACATTTTTAGAAAGCTTTTTTTATCCGTGTTTTGAGGCATCGATAAAATATGATTAGAATACGAACGTAAATTTCGCTGTCGAATAATATGTCATGGTAGCTTAGGGGTGAAATTAGGCAGTTAAGTTCGAAAGAGCCTGGTTCGAATCTCCAGTCCGAACTTTATTTTTCCTTTTTTTTAAGATCATTTTTTTTTTGGAAGAAAAATTTTATCGTTTTTTATCACTTAGGGTACCGAGCAAATGCTCGGTCAACCAGGTACTTATTTTATAATCACCGTCAGCCTTTTCCGTCTTCTGAACACTAAGATGGCCATGCAGGGCGGATCTAACTAGATGCGGTTCCAATCATAATCATATTATTTTCTTTACAAACATTACTTTCAAAATATATACTCGTAGACCCCACACATAATACACTATACATAAATTAAAGAACTGTTTAATATTTAAAACGCATTCACTCCATACAATTGAGTTTTTGTGTCTTGCAATGCTTTTTTTGCCTTTCCGTTAAGGATAAAATTGCTATGTTATCTCTGTAGTGCAAGAGCCCTCAGCTTATACGCCCTTCCTAGTTTTTAAAGGCTAAAATGGCTAAGCTATCCGGGTACAAATGCCCCAAATGCCGGTTTGATTCCCCGGGGGTGCAATGTCAAATTATCCAACTAACTCAATTTGCTTAGCTAAAAAGGAAGAACAGTTGGACTGATAAATAGTTTAGCTATTTCAAGTGAAAAAAGTGCAATTGAACTTGGTTAAATTCACATACCTTCAAGACTTTCAATTTCATCAGGCATGCATGTTTCCTCACGATGTTTTTCTTCATCTATGAGCGAACGGTGGTCTCGTGTTTAGGGTGCACTAGAGAGAAACCCATTTCAAGGCACACTGGGGTCAGGATCTAACCCGGTACCTCTCGCATAAGAGGCCGGTTCCTACTGGACCATCGTCGCTTGCAATCCGAAGACTAATCAATATTTTATCAAAATAAATTCAGTTATGATGTGAAATCCTCCGTTTGGTTACCATTTTAAAATTGAAAATACTGATCTATTTTTAATATGAGGTGCTAGTTCTTCTTACTTATTTAGTTACTTTGTATGTAAAACATTATGATATTTGTTGTGAACAATATATAAATATGTTTCTTTATTTCCTATCGTGCGGAGGGCTGTCTAAATTTTCGGTCTGACGTATATAACGCAGGTGAAAGGGAATGCAGGACACGAAATGAGATGATCCATTGTTTGTAGAACGTCACTGCATATTATAATAATAATTGTATGGACGTTTTTACATCACGTTAATCTGGTCCTGTGGTAAGTTCTCGAAGAGACTTATGTTACGGGTACCAGACAATGGAAATACATATATATTTAATACTTTTCATATTAATATTTATATTTAAGATTTTTATTATAATACACATATTTAATACACATCCATGACCCAGGAACACAGAAACTTTTTTGTTCCCTGGCGGGATTCGAACCCGCGACCTCCGGCTTGAGCGCCAACGCGCTAACCATTGAGCCACAGAGGTCGACATATTGTGCACTCTGCTTTTAAGGGTTCTGTAAATCCCTACCAAACACAGTTGTCCTTACTCCAGCCGACCTAAGTTCGAAGTCTATTCAGGCATTTCCAGATTGTCCAGGTGTTACTTATGTCATTTATATGATCCAAGAAACGTACCGTTGGTAACTAAAAAGCATTCCTAAATATTTCGAGCGGGAACTTTTAAACTTTTTGCTGCTTGTACTTTAGAAAACATGTAAATATTTCAGGATATAAAATGTTACAAAAAAGGAATGTTATGAAGTACTCAAATACAGGCTTCGGCTGTTCACTGATACCCAAAAAATGGCGGATCATCCAATCAGTGTTCATTTGAAGGCGGCAAAGCGGACGATTGTCAAACGGGCTGCATATGAAGTGGCAACTGGCACTTTGCACAATTGATGAATCACTACCCCTACTTTGTTCATACCTATCACATAGGGCTGCCACAATATCCTGTGATCTATATTATACAATTAATATAAAATTAGGTGCTTTTGTGATTGTGTTCCATTCTTTAGACTGAATAAAGTCAGTACTTCGTTTTTGGGACAATGTATACGTTTTTACAATAGGATCCCAGAAAACGTTCAAAATCTTTAATAAATTTAAGAAAACTGTTAAGGAACGTTTGTGTGGTAAAGCCCATTACGAAATAAAAGATTTTATTGAAGATACCACACCTTGGGAATAAGACACTCACTCTTAAGATGTTACTTGTTATAACAACATATTGTATTGATAAAATATTATGTATCATTTGTTGACAAAAGAGCAACCCCTAAGTTTTTTTCTCGTTTTTCTTAGGGGATCCTGCATCTCAAACGAGTTTTTTTTTATTTATTTTTTTATTACCTAGATACTCTTGACTAGTTTTTTTTTTACTTATTTCAAGTGTACAAGTTGCTACCTACAAAATAAAGATATTTTTGATTTGATTTGATTTATACAAACTCAATAAAAATGTGATTTTTCTTTTATTTTTTTTGCAAATTTTATTTCAATTAAGGATTTTTTTACGGGGTACGGACCCTATACAACAGGCTTATTCGCTGTATATACGCAACAACACATTGAACCGCGACCAAATACGTATAATGTGGCTTCACATCATATTTTTGATGAAAATTTTACTCTTTACTTTACTTTCACTTTAACGGCTTACAGTGTTGCAAGTTCGTTCTAGTGCTGTGCACATCTAAAAGTATTTTAATATACCTGCTCTATACAGAAATATACTGATAGAATTTATCTTCATAGATTAGAAATTCCGAAACACTTAATTTTTTAACCCTAGGTTATAAGCCCTCAAAGACTAGATTTTTTTACATGTTAATCATTTTTTAAGAAAAAGTATACTATATTCTAACGAGACCATATTCTATCGCTGTGCAAAATTACAACACCATGTGTTCAGATGTTTTGTAGAAGTAACGAACATCTATAAAATATAAGATTAGAAGAATAGCTAACTTAGTAATAATTTTCGAATAAAAATTATAGTCAATATATTTTAATACTTTCCTGTAACTTCGAAACTATAATAAACGTTATTTTGACAACCCTACACTGCACCCTCCCCTGCCTTCAGACAATACCCCAGACATGTCGCAATGTTTACCCAGTCACTACAGTAACTTACTTACACTTTTATAATGAGTATATTCGGTGCAAATGGAACTCTCCTTGTGGGGGAAAATAAAGTAAATATATCAGGCTATATACATATTATTTACAATTAACTCCCAGCTGTTCCAGTTACCGAAATTAAAAAGAAAACTTATTTCCAAGCTAAGTTAAAACTATAAACTTTGTAAATAATTCGGGTATAAAGTGCAATAGGATTTTTTCAATTCGACTGGAAATCATAGCTTCAGGTTAAAATTAGCGAGCCCGTAGATCTTCTTAAGCATAATTTTCACATACATGTTGTTGAAGCAGTTAATCCATAATATATAAAAATAAATGTTGTTAAGCGCGTAACTCGAAAACAGCCGAGGAAAAAACACGCAAAATTTTTTTTAGGTTACTTAAGGGTCATGGAAGGTTTTAATAAAATAAAAGAAGGTGGTAAATGCCCAAAAAGGTATCCACATGAATTAATATAAAAAACAATAATTACCAGGAACGATGGTTATCCGCTGCATATATCTACTGCAGATAATGGACGATCATGTATTTATTAAATTATTATTAATATTTGACGGGACCAAGTCTGTACAGGCAGTTTGTACAAAAAAAAAACATCAATTACAAAACTTTATTCATATAGGAACCTGAAATTCGAAAAGGTTCCACGATTTTTATATCTTATATTATAAATAAAATTCTCGTACAAACTGATTTTGATAAAACTTTATGTGCTTATCTGGTAGGTCTGAGAATGGGACAACATATATTTTTCACTCCTTTAAATATTAAGGGTGGTCCATCCTTACTTTTTTTTCAAACATTTTTTTTTGTTTTATTTTTTTATGATACAACATACACAAATACATACAGCCCTAAATGTTTAGCTCTTGACGATCAACCCCTATTTTTTAACAGCGATATTGGTACTTTTGGCAGAACGAAGTCTGTCGCAGCTAGTACCGATATTACATTGTTTTTTTTATGTTTACGCGAATTACAATCATTATAATGCAACAACTTTTACTTTTTACTTTTTATAGTGGTTCAAGTAAGATACATACTTGCGTTCCCCCGTTATTTTCCTTCAGAACAAAACAATGCAAGCGTTAGTCCTTAGACCATCTAATGATGTGCAAATTTTAGAAAATGCCAATATTTTGGAACATACGAAACTACCGTAACTCCTAGTTTATGTTAATTAATTTAGATTACTAAATAATATTAGAATTATCCTATACATGTGAAGAAACGCTATATCCACGAAATCTATCGACATTTTGGCGATGAAGAGTAATCGATTACCGACTCATTTATCTTACCAAGTGACGCTTCGGATACATTAACATTTATTATATACTAGCTATTCCTGCGGTTTCACTCGTCCTAATAATCACCATCACTACCTGTTATAAAACAAAGTCGCTTTCGCTGTCCCTATATCCCTTTGTACGCTTAAATTTTTAAAACTACGCAACTGATTTTGATGCGGTTTTTTAAATAGACAGGACAATTTAAGAGGAAGGTTTGCGTATATAATTTATTAAGTTTTTATATATATTGGCTAAGATATAACAATAATTTTTGGACATGTCGGAAAAAATAGGCCGCCTGAGAGTTTTCAACGAAAACGCTGCCTAAACCTTTTAAGATATAACAAATAATGTATGGTGGAATTCTGTATATTAAATAAGTCTAAAAAAAGTCCGCGATGGCATATTTATATCTCTTAGGGATATCATACTGTATCCATATAATACTTAAAATAAAATTAATTTTAAATAAAAAACCAAAAACCGACTTCAAAACTATACTTACCTTAATAATTTATGCACAACTAAAAAATTTAAAATAATATTGAAATACTTCGAGGTGAATTAGAAGTAAAGTATTTAAAATTGGGTATTTTTGGATTCGGTGCCAGCATTCTCAAACAGCGGAGTAATCGTGTAACAAACATACAAAAAAAAAAAAGAACATACAGACGAATTGATAACCTCCTTCTTTTTTTGAAGTCGGTTAAAAATGGGCAACTCGATTATTTAAAAGTTATTGACACAAATACGGTATGAATATGAAAGTGAAAATATGAAAGCAATAATAGTATCCTAAATATGCCTTCAGAAAGTCTGCGAAGGGAAATATGTATTTGCGTTCAAAATAACATATTCACATAAAATATCCATTTTAATACAAAAGCTTAGTAACTATTAAAATAGAAAATGATCATCATAACCATCTTTAATTAAAATAACACTTAAATGACCACCCTATAAGCGACTCATGTATTAGTGTGTTAGTGTGTATTTTGTGATGACTCTATTTAAATAAATAAGACATCATAAATCCATAAATCTAAGTTCACGCGGGCGAAGCTGCGGGTAACAGCTAGTTAGGAAATAATTCACAAATAGCTCACCTTGTTTTCTAAGGTCTGCGAATTTTTACTCATTGCGAAAAAAAATTATAGGGCTTTAGTCGCGTGTTATGATTTTTAAATTCCCGACATTTCAAATGCTTTAGGGATCCGAGGTAAGGCTTCAGAAATGTCGAGCATAAAAATATATATGCAAACCGATAAAATTCGTAAAAAAAGTCGCCACATTTTAAGAGCTAATCTTTTTTTATAGTTTGTGGTTTTCGAGACTCGAGTGTACAAATCAACAAACTATTTCGATTTATTAGATTAGTAATTAGTATATATTATATCGCAGGTATTGTTGAAGCCGGTGAGATAATAAAATGGTCAATTGCTTTCATTTTTAACAATTTAACGGCCTAATTTTAGTGACATTATAATATTAAAGTCTGTAATAAGTATTATAGTTAATTGCTAATAATCTACCGCTTCACGCCCGTTTTCTAAAACGTTGGTCAAAGTATAATTATGTCAACATGGCTGTTAATGGCGGTTAGCGTACGATTCTACAGTCAAATTTGACAGCTTTTCAGTGTAGGCCGATCAAATTATGTAATTTAACCATGCCTCTATAGCTCACTTGACATCTAACAAGAGATTTGACAGTTGATTTGTTAATTTTTGCATTGATCGGTCTTTCGGAAACCGGGCATAGTTGTAATATCGTAATAGTGATGTCGAAATAAAATAGTTTTGAAAAAATACCTGTGAAATGAATATGTATGGAATCCGGAAATGGACAGTGCCTGTTAGAATATTCGACCACGTTAGACTTACGCCCGTATCTGACTAGAAAATATTTTATATAGTCAAAGTCATTCAGTGATTAAAAATAATTATTCGTGTAAGTAATTTAAAAATGGAATGAGAAATTTCGTAGGTTAGGTTAGGTTACATATTATAACTCAGAAAAATAATATTTCATTTTATCTGTATGGAAATTTTATAAGTCCACTACCGGCCTTATCTGTAGGGCTTTTCTGTAAAAACCACTTCGATATCGAGCTTCACCTGAGTAATAGAGCTCACTTTACGCTCACTTCGAAAGCCAACTTTATTAATATAGATAGGTAGTCGAGTTTTACAGAATACAAAATCGTCATATCACCGCGGATTCCGCTTATGAGATTCGAAAACGACCTTACAGAATAGCTCACCAGTACCAGTTCCACATATTCAAATATTCTCGTCAGTCTGTTTGTTCTGTTAGTTTAACAGTTTTTCGTCCGAGTGAAAATTGGAAAATTGTATTTTGCTTTTCCATTGTACTGTCGTCTCTTTCATTTTACCGATTCTTAGTTAAATAAAAAATAGGGTTCATTTAAATATTTCTCATTCATGTTTATTGTATACTACATAATATAAAGATCAATGTGTTGTTAATAACATTTGTTTAACTAAATTTTGAATAAAACAATAGTCAAAGTCAATTTTTGAAGTGAAACTTCTTTAGAATCGTTGTGATTTCAAACCGGATGCAACGGAAAAAACCACAGGTAAGAGATACAAATACAAAAGAGCGAGAGAGCAAATGTCGGTGTGTATGTATATTGCAGTCTGTTTAATACTTGCTTGTATTTGAGCATTCAACATACACACCTTTTTTATTCAAAATAGTACAATCAAAGTATCTTTTTAAACGACAATTGAGTCTACCATATACCATACTAATTTTATCAAGTCGGGTTATATGATTAAAGTAGACTTAAATCCTACTTTGTTTCACACATGTCTCAACGCCTAAATAATTACTATAAATGTCATAATTAAAGGGAAGCTCGTTTCTAATAATGAGTACCCCGGGCGATGTCTTTGTACCTCGTTATCGTCAGGTTTTACCGCTCATGAGGGTATTTTAATTATTTATCTGTTTTAATATAGTCAGACAGTGTATCTTTGTTATAAAAAGATAGCTGTTTATTAAGATTTTCACGGCCTGAATAAATGTAATGGCGCGGTGGTGGACACGGGTCAAGACACCAGCAGGTATTATATATATATATATATATATATATATATATATATATATATATATATATATAAATATATATATATAAATTGTAATTGTTTAACATAAATACTAAAAATATAATATAAAAATACCTACTAAAATTGTACCCAACTTTTGTTTGTTATGTTAATATTGTTTAATAAAATTATTTATTTATTATTATAATTCCTCAAAATTTATATATTCCAAGTTAATACTTCTTATATAAGTTATACTTCTCTTAGTGTGATTGGTTTTAAGCACTTAATTTTAAACTAGCAGCGCCCCGCGGCTTCACCCGCGTACTTCCCGTTACCGTGGGATTACGGGGATAAATTATAGCCTATGTGTTATTCTGATGTATAAGCTCTATTACTGTAAAGTTTCATTAAACTCCATTCAGTAGATTTACGTGAAGGACGTTTTTGGAGTCGGTACCAGCCAAAGCAAAGATAACCTTAACAGACATCTATTCAATACTGGGTGTACCCGTATGAGTACAAAATCAATAATTGCAAAGGAATTTATAATAGATGTGAGAGTATAATATTATGTATTCAAATGCTGTGAATTGTGATTAGACTCCTTACTGGCTGGCACCGACTCCCAAAATGACTAATTTTAAAAAGTAGTACTCGAAGTATTTAAATATTATTTGAAATTTTTTAGTTGTACATAATTTGAAGGTATAGTTTTGAAGTCGGTTTTGGTTTTTCATTTAAAATTAACTTATATATTACATCCATACTTACAAATTTTTACGTTTTATTAGTATCCTACTAATAAAAGTAGAATAACAATAAAAATATTCAATAATCACACCACGACAACCTAGCCCCGTGGTGAATTCGTAAGAACTAGTGTTACGGGTGAAAACAGTAATAACATTAAGAAAAATATATAAATACGTATATACACGTCTAGGAACTGGGGGAGAGAAATTATCTGCACTTGGCGGGATTCGAACCTGCAACCGCTGCTTAGTGTCCAGTAGCCTGACCACATAATCAGCCGGCCGTATTTTTGACATGACAGCGTTCTAATAACTCGATATTACGGGCAGCATGCACGAAAAATATCACTTCATGTAGCGTTCCACCAGTGAGAGCGCAGAACGAACGAGAGAGAAGCATGATCGGCTCGAGCGATCGGCTCAGTTCGGTTCGTGCTGCATGTAATGTTTGACGTAAACCGACTTTACAAACAACCATTTTTTTATACAGACCCATTCTCGCTCTAGGGTTTAAAATTTTCGATCCATTAAGGATCTAAAATCTTAAACCAACGAAATTCCTGATAAATACTTGAAGCCACACCGTAAAATGATCCAAATTAGCTCCATGACCATCAGTAATTAAGCCCGAATGGCCCATTACCCTGAACGAAGCGTGACATCACTGCACCTCTGTTTATTGGTACCTAGCACTCATCCCGAAACCTAATTTACCCTAACTACTATTGAAGCTATCAAATTTGTTGTAATTATTATCAGTCGCAGTATCCTGTAACATTATAATGACGTATATTTTATCTAAAAAGTGTAATGGAAGGAATCTAATTTAGGACTAGTCTTTGTAATCCGTCTACTGCTAAACATTGACTTCCCTCAATGAACGCCAAGACGGCCGATTCCTTGTCACTCGTATTAAACACGGACCGGACTTCAGTCTATAAAATAACTAATGTAAATTTAGCTTTTTGACGTGTAAACGTTATAATTCGATGGAGTCAGCTGCACGCACGATAAAACATGACTTATGCGGCGTTACCTCGCTCTGAGGCGTTCCATTTAAGACTTGAAGTGCAAGCGAGAGCGCGGAACGAGCGACAAAGAGGTCAGTCAGAGATCAGTATTTTCTAATAACGTTGTTTGAGGAGTCACTGAAAATCAGCGTCTCACCATTGCTGTAATGGTGTGACAAATGCTAAGTGACTGCTTCTATTGTTCACAATATTAAGACCGTAAGCTGTATATTGTTAGTGTGTTGTTGTGAATAATAAAAGTGTTTTTCTTATTTTTCACTAAACCGACTTTACAGACAACCGACTTTTTTTTCTTTTCACTTACTCTAACGTGTCATAATGACGTATTAATCAAGTTGATTAATATCTGTATTTAAAATGGCGTTTGGTGGGCAAGACGCTGTTTGTAAAAATCATACACAAGCACAGTACAATGAATCTGATACATATATTAAACAGGAATAAAAATCACATTATTTTAAAGTTAGCGGATTTATCGGATGATATCGGACCTCAACAAATTTTCAAAGGACATAAAACTTCGGAGCTTCTGAGCTAGGTGGATAAGGATAAAGATTTTAAGTACCTAACAATTTCAGACCATCTAGTCATAGAAAATGACAAAGTATCTTTGTACTTGGAACAAGTTAATTGTTAGAAGAAAATATAGGTTTTTTTTTTATATTTTGTTCGTCTTATCTAAAATGCCAACAACGTATATTATACTCCTTGCAGCCCCATTCAATATTTCTTCCAAACGATGCGCCTTTTTGGGCAAAATGACAAAAACTCTATCTATTTGACTTTGCAACAGACAAGCGAGTCGTGTCAGTTCAATCAGCTATTGCCTCTGCTTTGAAGTAAAATGGTAAATTCATATTCTCCCAATGTTCGTGTGAGGAGAGAATAAAAATTTACTAATTGCCTCATGAATTAAATAATCTAAATCATACGCCGAAATAAGATTACGACTTTGTGGGTGTCTGTGAGACCAATCCACATAGAACCGCATATAAACAGCGTATAAGTCTCCTCGCCTATTTTCGAGGGGATTACTAGCAGTCAGTATATCTTTGATTACTTGAATGTGCTTGAATTTTCACATTACTGACGTTTCAGATTTACATACCGTGGACTTATAACGACAATAAACGTTGCATTAATAAAAGTGGGTATGATTTAGCATTTACGAACCGCGCTTTGTTTCGTTCCCTTAGATAAGCGCCAAATTTGTGGGTGAGCATTGCTCGCGTGTGGACTATAAATACAGTTTATCGCCATTTTAATAAACTGCGCAACTTTTCGAATAAACTATTCTTATCGTATTCATTAAGTGAACGTTTGTGATGCGGGCGCTTGGACGATATTCTTATGATAATATTTGTAAATCTCGTAGTAGACTATTAACTGTTACACTGGCGTTAACTTTGACTTACAACATTATACTTGGGAACTTTTTTTTATATATCAGATGTTCTAGTTCCGAAGATAACATTGTTAAAAGAAACTCACGAATATTAATTACCTTTTTATAATAATAACTAGCTGTTACCCGCAGCTTCGCCCGCGTGAATCTAAGATTTACGGATTTATCATGTCTGATCTGATCTGATGATCATTTTCTATTTTATAATAATTACATACTTACTAAGTTTTTGTATTAAAATGGATATAATATGTTATCTTGAAAATAAAGACTTATATCCCTTCGCAGATTTTTGTAGGCATATTTAGGATACTATTATTATAATATTATTCCACCATAATATTATGTTGATCATATTATTACGTTTACCAGAGTTAATACACTACGGCCTTAGACACCAGACAACCGCCCGTGCGAATCACGCCAACACGATTTATTTTCTTGTGCATTATTTTGATTTTGCCATATCTCCTAAAGTATTCATTTAATTTGCATGATGTAAAGGGGAAAATTAATCTTCATAAAATGTTCAAGCTAATTAATTGATTGAAAATGATAAGTATTCATATCGTATTTGTGTAAATAACTTTTAAACTATCGCGTTATAATTGCCCATTTTTTTAAAGTATTAAATGGATATAGTTTGATATCCCTAAGAGATAGACATATGCCATCGCGGACTTTTTTGTAGACCTATTTAAGGTACATAATTCCACCATACATTATTTTGTTATATCTCAAACGGTTTAGGCAGCGTTTTCGTTGAAAACTCCCAGACGGCCTATTTTATTCCGACACCTCCAACAACTATTGTTATATCTTAGCTAATGTATATAAAAACTTAATAAATTGTATACATAAACCTTCCTCTTGAATTGTCCTATTCATCAAAAAAAACCGCATTACAATCCGTTGCGTAGTTTTAAAGATTTAAGCGTACAAAGGGATATAGGGACAGAAAAAGCGACTTTGTTTTATAATATGTAGTGATATAGATAGGTAGGTGCTACTCGATAGAGAAATGATGTCTTGCAGAAATTATAGATAAACTGAGTATCATTATTAAACAATAATAATAGTTAGTTTAGCATTTTTAGCCTATTTTATATTATTATATTAATTACAATAATAATATAAATAGGCTTTTAATCTGGCCCATGTTGACAGGTACCGGACACCATAGTTATCAGCCGGTAGCATCTGTGTATTAGTTCAGCAGCAGATGGATAAAGGCTGATGATGATGATGATTATGTAAAATGAGATGAATAACAAGTTTAATCATATACCAGCTCTAAAAGTTTTATTCAACCCAAACTAATCACCAAAAACACAAACTCACTAAATTTATGCCTTTATTTTATGAATATTTTCAACTCAAATAAATTACCGCCAAAAATTAAGGCCGTGAAATATACTCCTCCGAAATTGTTAGCGTCACAATAAATTTCAATTTGTAACTCAGTTAATTTTGTAACATAAATCTATTAAGTAATTCGTCGAGTTTTATACCCTTGGATGTTCAGTAAACTGTTTTTTACTAGACTAATACTTATTTAGTCCATTATGATCTAAGCAGAAATTATGGATTTGTTGTTCCTAGACATCCTTTTGCACCACTATCAAAGTGTTGACCACCCTGTATATCGATGATCAACATAAAAAGATTCACCCGGGACAAGTCCAGGCAATTGATTAATAGAGATCCTACTAATATTATAAAGGCGAAAGTTTGTGAGTATGGCTGTTTGTTACTCTTGTCACATAAAAACTACTGAATGGATTTTAATGAAAATTTACAGTAATATAGCTTATACATCAGAATAACACATAGGCTATATTTTATCCCTGTACTCCCACGGGAACAGGAAGTACGCGGGTGAAGCCACGGGGCGCTACTAGTATATCATATAAGATGATTTCGTGTCAGACAAAATACAGCAAAGCTGTTCCACGAAGGAAATAAACAAGAAACAGAAAGATACGCGGTACAGAGCACCTCCCCCGCCGCGACTTTATATGAGACCGTTACTCTTTTAGTTGCTGTTTTGGGTTCTTTCCTTCCTCACTCATGTCTCACTGTTAAGCCTTTATTTTTATCTAGTAAGAGGCCGTGCCATGCTTTGCAGTCAAATCGGACCGGCACGACCGGGGAGGAACCTCTCGCTCACATGAAATTGGCGTAAAGTGACGGCTATGCTGTCGCGTTTCGTGCGGTTTGTGAGTTTTCGGTGGCCCATTGGAGGGGATAGGGAAAAGGAGAACAACGCATCTGCATAGCCTCTGGTAACGTATGTGGATATTAATGGGCGTCGATAGTCGCAAGGCCTCGACTGTTCGTTTGCCCTTCTATGCTATAAAAAGCTAGCTATTTGGGATAGGTTATAATATGTAGCTATTCGCTACGGTGAGCAAAATCAAAAATATTTTCAATGATTGATGGTATGCATAGCTTATCAATAAACGAACTAGCTAGCTGGTTATAACCCCAATTATCTATTCTCCTGATTTCGAGCGGGCCCAGGATAACCAGCTATACCCCTAAAAACAAATCATTCAGCGGCACTTGTTTTGCTACGACAGAATATTATATAATGCACTGCTATTACAAAGTAAAACAAACCCGCAATTAAAATCCAACGATAGAATCATGATTACACAGTATCTACTGGAACTTATAAAAATACCCACGCAAATGAATAAAAAGTATCGCTATTGTATCGATTATTTCAATTTAATCGATTTGAAGCTTTAGAAGAACCTTCGCATAACCGAGACGATATAACCTAAATATTTTGATCACATTCATGCCGAAGTCAATCCTCACATCATCAAATAGGCCACGATGTTCTCCATCTTCACTCAGTAAGTGTTATTATTAGGTAAAGTGAAAGAGAAAATTTGAAAAAACTCATTTATCTGTGTTGCAAAATTTTAATCGAACTTAGATATTTTTTAGCCCGAATTATTAGTGTAAAGGATACTGAGGAATCTACTCCTGTTTTGAAGTTACGGCTAATATTAATTATTTAGTACTTTTACTTTTTTTTCTTCTTTTGACGTAGGTATTTCAAGTATAAAAGTTGCTACCTACGAAATAAAGGTATTTTGATTTGATATGATGATATCAGTTACAATACATTAAAGTTCAGACATTACAAGGTCTGTTGAGTACACAATACATATTAGACTATAGCTGAAAAATACTAAAAGTTTGTTCGTTTCACATAAACCGTTTAACACTTTCAAAAAGTATCGAATTTAAAGAGAAGTTTTCGAAAACTCAAAGAGCAAAACGTTTCCGGCGTTTATCGTTACGGTTTTTTGTTTTTATAACCAAACAAAAACCACCCCTACTGCCTTTGAATAAGTAATAGAATGCCTTTTCCACCACGACCTGTCAAAAACATCATAGTGAAGTAGACAGTCTGCTTCATGAATTTCTTAAGTTGCATTATGGTTTGAACCGTTTTGTAAATCAACATTTTTGATCGTACTGATTTTTAAAGTTTCATGAAAATCAACATCCTGTTGCTTACTTTATTAATTTAATAATGATAGAATCGTCTTGGCGTTCATTGAGGGAGGCCTATGTTTAGCAGTGGACGGATAAAGGCTGATGATGATGATGATAATGATGATGGACGATAGAATAAAGATACTACTATTTAACAAATTTAAATGGTTTTTTTATTATAAAATAAACCTAAATTTAAATGGACTCAGTCCTCCCAGTTAGATTAAGTAAGTTTAACAGTGTATTATGTTCCTAAAGAAATGTTTATTATTTTTATTATTATTATTATAATAGTCATTAAAATTAGAAAACAAATTTTTACAAGTTAAAAGAAAATGAAAAACAAATAGTTTAAAATTAAAAATGAAAAACGTTTGAAGAGCACTATTACATAAAGCCCGTGGGAAGCGGACGCCGGGACACCATTAGTCAAATCTTGTGACCGAGCAAAAACATTATTACAACTTAACTGTTACAATTGTAAATGTCGTTAAATGCTCTGAATAAGCGTCTTTGCTGCCGATATTCTAAAGTGTTTGCTCGCGTAGCACCGCTATTTGTCTATTCCTTCCTTTCCTTGAAGCTTCACAGCTTTGCTGAGTTTATATGTAAGAGGAATTTAGAAGTGGTCAATATAATTACTAGCATCGAATGGTAATCTTATGTCTTAGGATAGGCACCAAGGTCGGAAAACATGGAGCGACGACCAAGCTGACTGGCCTTTTTTTTATGCCGCAGCGGAAATCCTTTTCGGACCCTACCAGGGCCTTGGGTACGCGCGCTGGCGTGTGTGGGCACTGGATGCACTACCCCACTAAAACCGCTGCGTGAGCCTTCAGCCGCTATCTGAGGGACCCGGATCTGCAAGAAGCTGACTGGCCTGCGATAGCGCAGGATCGCGATATATGAAATAGCTTGGGGAATACAAGCTTAAAGGGAAATAGCTAGGAGGACAGCATAGACTAATAAAAAATAAAACAAAAAGAAACAGAGTCCAGGTACAAATTATATTCGTTATAGAAATATCTTCATTGGCAGGATTAGAATAAACAACCCAACTGAAGTATGATTGATTAACATGAAGAAAGTAATAAAGAAAACAAATTCATGTCCACAATAAGATGCTCATCCCAAGCCAATAACATCTCAGTCTCATTAGATTTGGCGAAGGTCAGGGAGGAATCACGTACAAGGTTAAACGAGTTTGTGACGCACGGAAGGACAACAGGAAAACATATTGACCAGATATATATAAGTGGATTCCCAATATATCCGATACTCAAGGGTTGGCTGTAAATTGCTTAGATATTACACTGTAGTTATATACATATTTAGATTATAGACATTTACACTATTACTTTTCTTATGTTGTATATAATATTGTTATCTCATTTTTTTTTTGGATGGATCTATGCTAATGGCCCTAGTGACCCTAATGCTTCATCGGAAGTGGGGTGAGCCGGTTGGTATCACCCAGTGATATAGTAAGTGGGGGGTTGCCCCCTGCCAGCCGTGGAGTGTGACTTCCACGGCTTTATGGCGTCGGATTTGTACCTGTGGCAGATCTCTGCCTCACCACCGTCGGATAAAGCCAAAGTTATCTCATGTTATGAGATAGATGAGGCCCAAAGAGAGATCGGTCACTCTGACCTTTTTTTTCGAATGGACCTATTGCTGGTGGCCTTAAGGCCTTAACGCTTAATCAGAAGAGTAGACGAGCAGATGGTTCATCTAAGAATTTTTCTAAATAAACTAAGTCGAGAACGACCGCACTGGTATCGAGTTGGGGGACACCGGACCAAAGGAGGATGTTGTATATATAGCAGGCGAATTGTTAAATTCCGATAGCGCGATTCAGTATCGTGGTACTGATTGTTCCGTGACAGTTTGATAGAAAAACCGACAGAAAAGATGGTAAGAAGCGTTACCTACGAATAATCATCATCATCATCAGCCTCTGTCCGTCCATTACTGAAAACCATGGATGTAAATGAGTTTATCTGCGGTTAGTCCCAACTCCTAAGCCTTAGCACTCAAAAGAACAGCGATAGATTATAGCTTGGGAAAGGACAGGCTACGTCTTTTTGTTGCCAAAAAAAGCTTAGGTGGTTTAAATAGGGGATGAAAGTTTGTATGGAAGTTCGTCATTATACATAGGAAATGACGCCATGAAACTTTGCATTTAGGCAGATATAAGAATCAAATAACCATTAAGAATTGTTCCGCCGTATTTAAGATTTTTAGTTATATTATATGGGCATGAAATAGGAGATGAAAGTTCGCAGGGTAGTTCAAAAAAAATCTGTCTGTGTTTACTATACGTACGTACGGAACTGCGCTACTCCGAATTTAACGCGAGCGAAGCCGCGGGCAACAGCTAGTTATTTTATAATCCTACCCACTAGGTAACCTCAGAATGGATACATTTCAAGCTAAGAGGAAAAATTCTTATTTCAATGATGTTGCCTTTATACATGAAAGTAAAGTAAACAACACGCTTGGGTTAGTTTGGGATCTAAATTGGTTATGATATTCGGGAGAGCGGCATTAATTTCTGCTTAGAATAATATACCTTTTATTCGATCTTTACTTAATTACAAACTTACCCCGTGATTTTAACGTTCTGAAATAGGAAAAAATAATCCTTCAAAACATATTTATTACAATATTATCTATATTTTTTTTATTACAATATTATCTATCTATTTACAATTAGATGGTATGTCTGTCAGTGCTATTTAAATAACATGAAAAATAAATCTCATGTATTAGAATTAAAAAAAAAAAAAAAAAAAAAAATTACTTATAATGAGCACAGCCAAAGGAATACAAAATATTATAATTTTACAGCTTTTAAAGAAAATAAATCCTATCAAAGATCATCTCGAAATTATTCATTTATGAACCATAGTTTTAGAGCCCTAACACATCAAGTACGTATTATATAATAATAATTTATTATGGCACACAATAAAAAAAGATACAACAGAGAAGCTTATCCACTCATTTTGAAAAAAAGGAGCTACTTCCAGCTATGCATATGCAACTATGCTGCTTCCAGGCGAGGGGTAAATATTTTGCAGTGGCTCTAATTGTGAATTTTGCTGTCTATTTGTGAAGTTGTAATCACACATCGGTGAAGCTAAAAAACATCATAAGGAAACTGCATGCCTGATTAGATTGAAAGTATGTGAAGGTATATAATACACCAAAAAAGATAGGTCAATTCTTACCATCTGTCAAGTGTCATATACCCTTACAAGATGCAGGAGTTTATAAGCTTGATTGTGACTGTGGTCTCTCTTACATAGGTCAAACTAAAAGATCAATTAAAACTCGCGTTAAAGAACATATAGCTGACTTAAAACACCGTCTCTATACTAAGTCAGCAATCTGTGAACATAGCCTAGATAATGCCCGCCATTATATCAGATTTGATAAACCACAGGTCCTCGCAAAAGAACACCGATTCCAACCAAGGATGATTCGCGAGGCTATTGAAATTAAAAACATCCTAATTTCAATAGAGAAGATGGCTGGCCACTACCATCTGCTTGGGATCCCATAATAAAAATAATAAAATCTAAAACCAAGCATAATAATATATCACAGACTAAAGACTCAGTTAGCACCTTTTGCATAGATAGGACTAAATAAAAATATTGTTGTATCATAGGGTAGTTTCGAATAACTTTTGGAAGGACATCTGACACCTCAGTCCTCCCGTGACCATGGTTGCTGTAAAGTATCCGAAACGTCGGGCTTGTAAAAAACTAAATAAACCGCGATAAAATCCGTAAAAGTTGTTTCATTATAATGAGTGAAATTCGCGTAAACATAAAAAAAAATATATATATAAGGTATATGATGTTCACCAACACCCATTGGGCCAGCGCATCGGTGAACTATGGTCTATGGCCCATTACCTTCCCCGCCTAATTTAGAGAAGATCCGTGCCCAGTCGTGGGACATAATTTGAAATTAATTGCTATACACGATATACCATTCTCGCAATCTATTAGAACACAAAAAATATCATCAAAATCGATCCTGCTGTCAGAGACATACGCACAGAATCCTACTTCCTACTAGTCCTACTCATATTATAAACGCGAACGTTTGTAAGTATGGATGTTTGTTACTCTTTCACGTAAAAACTACTGAATGGATTTTCATGAAACTTAACAACTATATAGCTTATACATCAGAATAAACATTGGCTATAATTTATCCCTGTACTCTCACTGGAATGGGAAATATGCGGGTGAAACTGCGGGGCGCTGCTAGTTACTTTATAAAATATCAACCAATTTCGGATAAAACGATAATATTAAATAAATATACATTTTCACATTCATCACCGTTATTTACGTGACAATTATCACAATTTATCACACGTTATGTGCCGTTATAATATAATTTATAATGTCGGCCCCAGAGGTGTTCGAGCCAAAAATGATAAGCTGATAATTTCCGTTTGTTCTACGTAGGGTTGCCTGCTGTGTCAATTGGCTATACGATGCATTTCTGTTTTAAATTTTATGATAAATAAAGGCGTTGTTACATAATTACTTGGCGTTGTCGTGTTGGATGCGAGCGGCAAGGGATCGGTCTTCTTGATGTTCATTGAGGAAGGCCTATGTTCAGCATAAATGAATAGAATCTGATGATGCTAGTGATTATGTCGCAGCTATATGATAAATGCTACAATATGCAACATTGGCAATGTAGAAATATACCACACAAAATCACAATAAATATAATCACAGCATTATTTTGATGTGAATAGATTTTATTCCATGTAAATTATGGAAACAGATTCAAATTTAATAAAAATGTTTTCTAAGAATAAAATAAGTTTGAATTTTATATATTTAAATTTAAAAAGTGTCAACCCTACCCATAGCAATTTTTGCTCTACCAGCAAGACTCGGGGAGGAATTCTGCCATTTTAACCGTTTCATATCGCGCGTTTCATGCACTTACATTGAGCTACGAATCATTGCTAGGTATCCTACTAATAATATTGTGAGATTAGTAAAGTACCTACTGACTAGACCATATCACTTCAAATACTAACTGTAAAGAGTTCTCTTATATTAGATACATAATTTAAATAATTGTAATAGTACTTACTTTAATTTCGAGTACGAGAGCTAAAAAAGTTTCTGTATAAATTTGTAATGTCAATATTTTGATGTAAAAAATAAATAAAAAATATGTATTTGGTGCATTTGTAAAAATTTGTTGAAATATTTAGAAGGTCTATAATTTTTGAAGAATTAGGTATTTTGTATTTTATTTACGTGGATTTATTAAATATTAAATAATTTCTATACTACAGAAATCAAATTAATGTCTCGTAAAATAAAAAAAATGCTTTATGCTACAAGTCAATAATTTTATTACAAGTTTTCTAAACAGTCACCTAAAATTGGATAATTGTTAATTAGTGGTTCTTTGGTTCTTTAAAGTGATACTAATAATTAACTATCGTCAAAATAATAACTCCCATACAAAAATAGTAGCACCATATTAATACCCTGTCATAACAGGAGACGTTACAAATAACTTGCGCTAATTAGTAAGTCCCGGCGATTTGTATCCCATACCCACCTTCTCATGTGTGATGGATGGTGACGACCATCCCAATTAAAAAGTAACTCAATCCGGGTGGAGGGTAGATTTATATGAAATACCTGGAGTAACGACATGATATTTGACACAAACTCCATCAAAAGATTTATAACCAATTTGGTGGTGGTGGTATCTTTACTAATATTAATTTTATAGAGGGATTTTTTTATTAAAAATAATTTCTATACGACATGTTAATGTGAAATTGTGACGTCATTATGAAATTTCAATTGTTTTTTAATAAAATTTGAAATTTCATATTATTATAATTCTAAGTTATTTCCCCTTTCACACGAGCGCTTTTTTACCGGGCATAAAAAAGCGTTTGAGTGAGATTATATTATTAGGTAGGTATTCACCCATCTTTTCACACGACGGCGTTTTAAAGCACTACGCTTTTTATCGTGCACTGTTGGATTTACAAGGTTGAGATTGAGCATAAGCAACTCGCAACTCGAGCCTATGCGCTCGTGCGAACGGGGGCTAAGTTTAAACTTCTAAGTAGTACATATAGCTAAAATTTGTCTTCACGCTTTAACTCAAAACCTACTCAAACGATTTGAAAAAATCTTTCACCATGTGAATGCAACTTCATCCCTGAGTGACTTATGCTATAAGAATGATTCTAATCATATTATACAGCGGTACAGCTAAGTCTACGCAAAGCCACGAAGCTATTGACATATAATTCATACATTTCTTAAATTCCCGTTGCACCAAACGTTGCCGTGATATAAATATTTAACAACCGAACGAGGCTAGGTCAATATGTTGCTACTGTTCTTTTAAATTTGTTTGTTTTTGAATAACGACTTATAATATTAACCCATACATCCAGTGGCTGGGCACCTTGAAATCAGGCGAATCAGGCGGGTATTAGGCCATAGTTCACCGAAGGCTTTTAATCTCTTCAGGCATGCAGCTTTCCTCACAATACCTTTACAGATAAGCAGGCGTCATACCATAATAATATATGGTATGACGAATTTATGAAAGGCACTTAGCAGTTATCTTCTGTATACAAACAATATTATAATATGGTCTCATAATATTATATGTATGAGACCATAATAATATTGTATGTTTGTTTGTCTATCAAACTGAAAACTTTAAAGTACTTTCTATATTTATCATCACCACTACCATAATAAGATGATGAAGATGATGATGATGATGATAAACAAATAATAAGTAAATCACTTAAGTGTAACAGTGTGTTACCTCATACTGTTCGATACTTTTATTGATATTGCCCTCAATAACTTGTTAGCGGGAAGCAGTAATACTTAGCCCAGTCATTGCTCCCCCACCGGCAACAAGTAGCCCATTTACAACTGGCCCTATCATTATTATTACCCTGTAACTGAAAGATCAATCCCTCTCTGTAGTTTACATGAAAAAGAAGAGTAAGACTAATATTATATTCATTAAATGGACCTATCATTTAATGGCTATAGTAAGTGTGTGAAAAAAAATCACAACATGTAACAAAAATTCTGGACGCAGTGTACCTACTTAGTTATTTTGATGGAACGTTTTTAATGAGTCCATATTTTAAGAGATATTTTGATTTGGTTATAATATTTTAATTATTAAATATTAATATAAAACAAGCTTCGTTCCGGCTTATCGTTTTTAGTTTTTATATGTACAAAAATTTTAGAAGATAAGGGTAAGGGTGTACATAATATTATATTCATGCTGTAAAAAATATATATTTCGTCATTTTTTTATAAACAAAAAAATATCTTTATTATGATAATATAAATTGTCAAACAAATGATGTCTTTTTTCCGGTAGCATAATAATAATTATTATGAATAATAATTATTTAAACTTTGTATCTTACAAGTCCTTTGGCACCAAAAGGTTATTAGGATTGCGTAGGGCAAGCATACGGAAGAGGGGAACCCCTATAAATTCGTCATGTCTATCTGTCCGTTCAGCCGTTCTTAATAGTTAATTTACAAGAATATAATTAAGGGGTGTTTTCTGGTATAAAAACATGTAGTGATAAAGGAAAGCAGTATAAGTAAGTCTAGCTTGTCTTAACAAACCTATAATAAAAATATACATAAATATAAATCGTATATGTAAATTTTAAACTTTTTCAATATTTGCCTTTGAAATTATGAAAATTGAATTTTATTCTAATTTCTTAGATTGGCATCAATTAATCCAAAGAAAATATAATATTTGTAGTACGATCTATCAGTTTTAATATTATGGTATTTAAGGTTTTTCCGATTTTTGACGAACGTCTTGTTTTCTTATGCTTACGCGAATTTCACTCATTATAATGAATTTTATCAGAATTTATTAAGTTTTTTACATTGCTGTAAATTATCTGAGATGTCAGGCTTGTAAAAAACTTAATAAACCACGATAAAATCCGTAAAAACTGTTCGATTATAATAATGTTGAACATCAACAAACAACTAATCTATATGTCACAAAATACATGAATACAAATAAGAATAGTGTAGTGAAATCCACATTCGAAACCATATTCCCAACGCCCCTCGAGCATAGACAAAAAGTACAATATTATCTGTGCCCTGGCCACCCCACACTGGCATGGCGCGATAAGACTCCCGCCAAATTGATGTTTGAACTGTCATTAATCCCTCACCCGACAGATGTCGCCGTGGTCTATTATTTTTGACACATAACTGTCATTTGTCGTGGCATGATGAATTCTTTTGGCCTTAATCGAGTCTATGGTAATTGCCATGAATTCAAATGTTTGTGCCTTAATAATGTTTATTGATGTGTAATTAATGGAAGAATGATGTTATCATTGTTAACACCTTTTCGTCGTTTGTCAATTTCGGATATCATTTGAAAGGCTGAAATAATGACCATTTCAGGTGATTAAAATTAGATATTTAGTATTTTTTTAAACACGAGTCAGTTCCTGGGAACATCGCGTTCGTTGACAATGCTAAAATATACCTGCGTGGTAAAATTGAGAAATATGTCATATTAAAACATTTTTTTCTAGTGAAAAACAAGTTTTTTTTTCTTTATTTAGGTAAGTTAGTTGACTAGCGGACCAAACAGTGCCATAATTCTGAATCGCGCTATTGAAGTTTCAGCGATTGTCTGCCATAATATTATATTATACAACATCAGCCCCCTGGACAAGTGGCACAAACGCTAAACGAATAGAATAGAATACTCATTGTATGGGAATGACACCAGCTTACGACATGTAATTTGACAGCTAGTCAAGTAGACAGTGTCATTCAGTTAATAGACTTAAATCTTTCCAAGCGTTCCAAATACAACCGGTATATCCTACCCTATCACCAATCAAACTTTGAATTCCTGACTTATATTCTACTACGCACGGTCAGCTTAAATTGGTCGTATTATACTTTGTACTACGATACGATAACTGTTTATGAGGGCGTTTTATGAGCGTTGGTGTTTTCTGTTCACACATTCACATAATAAATTATTGTACCATATAACCCACTAATTTTGACGCCATAAACTTTATAATTGTGTTATAAAGATAACATATGAAATGTTAAAGATTTTTTTTGAAATAAAGGGCAAATATAGTGACTTTAATTTTTTCGATGGCAGAGGGACTTTTAATGGAAGATTATATAAGTTAAACTTCTTTGAACGCGACCCGATTTCTTTTTTTTTTGTTTTTGTGACTTATATAGTGCTCCTTCGATATAGAAAAATAGTTGTATGTAATGGCCGTGAGCTCAGACTAAAAAAAAAATGTTTGTGTACCTTTATTTCATGCAGCTAAGTGCAGAAATGATGGCTCAGAAAATCTCCACGAGTTCTGTTGTTACGAAACCGGGTTATCTATAAATCGAATCTAGAATCGAATACTTCAAGTAATCATCATGAGCCCTGGATCCAATCCTAAATCAAACTTAATGCAGAAAATTCAGGAAACATCTAGTAGCTTTTAGTTCCGTTAAAAAATAATTCATACGTAATTTTCATAGTAAAATAATTGGATGTTGTTATGCTGCAAAGTCCTAACTAGTTCATAGTTTACTGCGTACATTTGATTGTATGTTGGCTGTGAATATGTCACAATTGAACACAACATTGTATTCAATTATAAAAATGAAACATTTTTACGAAACCATTAAAAGGAATTCAGAAAGAAAAATACAAACCGAACAAAATATAGGGTGTAAATATGTTTAATACAACGTTAAAGGTATATTTTTGAGATAAGTATTTCATTTTATGACTGTGCTATTGAAATAAACATCATCATTTCTAAAAACAAAAAAATAAATTACAAATTTAAAAACCCCTTACGCAAAAAATACTTATACTTTAAGGAAAACCCCTTAAAAGTAAAAATTATAATTGTCCTTTATCATTTTTTAGAAACCCAGAGATTTTTTTAGTGGTTTTAGTTCGCGATGGGGTATCGGGGTCGTCTAGCACTTCGTCCACGAACGTTAAAAAGTACTATCTTATCATCATCACTATCATCATCATCATCATCATCATCATCATCATTTATCCGTCCGCTGCCGACTATAGGTCTTTTCCTAGCGGCACTCATTAATGCTCAGCCTACACTTTAATAGTAAGATGGTATATCTCGGTGCCAGTATTTCACAATATTTGTCCTGCCATTGTTTCTTAAACAGCAGAGTTACACGACAGAAGCAAGCAGGATGGCGTTACCAACGCATACCTGGGGGCCTAGCCAAAATGCCATTAAGAAAGCGTTAGCGAATTTCGAAATGACAATCGGATGGACCGCGTGATTAAGCGCGGCCTTATGTCAATCCCATACATTTTGTCATTTTCGAACTTCGCTAACGCTTTTTAAGGGCATTTTGGCTAGGCCCCTTGGTCTCCTAATTCGGTCTGCCTGTCAACATAGGATTTTTTCTGTGCAATTAAAGTGTAAGGATAAAATAACTCATGTCGTATTGATCGACTGGGTCCTGCGAGGCCGTCTCCTCCCCGGGACGGGTGTCATATGCTATGCCGATGACACCCTCGTATACGCCCGGGGACGAACATACAGGGAGGCGGCGCGGCTGGCCGAGGTCACCCTAGACCTCGTGATCGGCCGCATAGAGAGTTTAGGGCTTCAGGTCAGACCATCCAAGACCGAAGCCCTTCTCTTCCGTGGGACTGGGCGGAAAGGAACCCCACCGGGGGCTGCCCTCCAGATTGGAGGGGTGAGAGTCAGGATGAGCCCCCATATCAAGTACCTGGGGCTCATCCTCGACGGAGGTTGGACCTTCGGCCCACATTTCAAAACGTTGGGACCGAGGGTCGTGAAGGTGGCGAGTGCGCCCGGCAGACTCCTCCCGAACCTCGGAGGACCCAGTGCCGCCTGCAGGCAGCTGTACTCTGGAGTCTGCCGGAGTATGGCGACGTATGGTGCCCCGATTTGGGCGGATCACCTCACTGCGAGCGTTAAGGCCGCGTTGCGCTCGGCGCAGCGGGTCATCGCGGTGAGGGTGATTCGGGGGTACCGTACGGTTTCGTGGGCTGCAGCATCTGCTCTAGCCAGCGACCCCCCGTGGGAACTTGTGGCGGAGGTTCTGGCCGAGACACACTCCTATGTCTCGGATAGGAGGTCTCTGGGCTTGAGCCTTTCACCTGACGGGGTCCTACGGGTCCGCCGACTAGGGATGGAGGCATTAATGCGGAGGTGGGGAGAGGACCTGGCGCGTCAGCCGTATGGCAAACGCCTAACGGCTGCTCTGCGCCCGGTTCTTCAGCGGTGGATGCGCCGTAAGCGCAAACCCCTCACCTTCCGTCTGACGCAGGTTCTCACCGGGCAAGGATGCTTTGGTGATTACTTGTGTCGGACGGCCCAAAGGGAGCCGACGACTGGATGTCACGATTGTGGAGCGACGGTGGACTCTGCCCAGCACACCCTCGAGGTGTGCCCGAGATGGGCGGCGCTGCGTCATGATTTGACGTCTGTCATCGGAGGGGACTCGTCTTTGTCGAGCGTCATCACCGCGATGCTTGGCTCTGACGAGTCCTGGACGGCAATGGCCTCTTTCTGCGAGACAGTGATGTCCCAGAAGGAGGCCGACGAACGGGTGAGAGAGGAGGCCGCTGACGTAGCCTCCCCCCGTAGACGACGAACGGGGGTGCGTCGGAGGCGCTATTTAATGCGCCTTCAATAAAGCCCCTGTGCTCGTGTCGGGCTCGGGATGGGAACCCGGGCCCAGCTTAAGACACGACGTCGTGGGGACTGCCAAGTCGTAGCCGGGCAGTCCCCCTATTGTGGAGAATCTGGTCTTTGCCGGGACCAGTCTGTCGCTGAGGGTATCCCGTCGCCTGCACAGATCCGGGTCCCTCAAATATAGCGGCTGAAGGCTCACGCAGCGGTTTTAGTGGGGTAGGGCACCCAAATGCGAGTCCCCACACACGCCAGCGAGCCTACCCAGGCCCTGGTATGGTCGTAAATGATTTCCGCTGCGTCATCAAAAAAAAAAAAAATGTCGTATTGATGATCATAATCATAAAATCACGCAACCAATCACTCTGTATTCACAGCACAATAGTTGGCACTTTATCTGTAATAAGATCACAATTCAACTGTCGCGTTCCCCAAACCAATAAACTATTGCTCCAGAGATTTGTTCCATTACCATAATGAACGATGAGATGTTGATTCGAGCGGGAAAATGTTACAAGTATTTTGCAATATAAATGATTTTGTACGAAATTTTTTGGTAGATCAGGTACGGTATTTTGCAGTAGCGTTAGCAAGATATTATGTTTTATTAACAAATTAATAGAAATGAAGACAAACGAAAATCGATGAAATAATGACACCCGAATAAGTCATATCGGTTTTGAAATATCGTAAAACTACACCACTTATTGTTAATGACGTCAATAAAGCACGTTGGTTCCATTTTTGCAAAAATAAAATTTTGAATTTTGATTCTGATTAATATTGATAAATAAGCATTTAAAAGTTTACTGAAAATCTATTGTTTCAATATGTTCTGAGTATACATAATGTATTTCTCCTTGTTTTGTTGTGACAATACACACTCAAATCTAGAGAATAATTTATCATAAAAATAATGATTTCGTATTGTAACTTACCACCAGTCCTTACTTTTTTATCTTATATTATCGTACCGCCCCACAATGGAACCTTTACCAATTGCATATGGGTGAGGAATACGTCGAATTTGTAGAACAAATAAAATTGAGGGTAGATCAGGGGTAGATAATTACATTTTTTGATCTTCGGAAGCGGGGGAGGACGTCAAAGACGCAATGTATTTAGATAGTGTCCGATAACAGCTTATTGGATGGTGAATGGTGTTTGTGTTTGTATTGACGACTGATTGTAAAATTCTTTATATGTATTTGTAAGATATTACATACTAGCAGCGCCCCGCGGTTTCACCCGCGTACTTCCCGTTCCCGTGCGAGTACGGAGATAAATTATAGCCTATGCGTTATTCTGATGTATAAGCTATATTATTGTAAAGTTTCATCAGAATCCATCCAGTAGTTTTTGCGTGAAAGAGTAACAAACATTTTCACAAACTTTCGCATTTATAATATTATTAGGATTAGGATTACAAAAGATATTACAATATCCAATAGGATATTGCCCAGTTCTACCTCCAGTTCAATCGAGTGGTCAATATTCGAGATTGGTCGTTGGCGTTTGAGGAAGGCATATAATGTTTTTAAGTTATCGAGATTTGAGTTGTCGAGGTTCTACTGTATAAACGCGAAAGTTTGTAAGAATGTATGAATGTATGTTTGTTACTCATTTACGCGAAAAGTACTCACTTGTGATTTTAATGTTGTACAAATAATAATCGCGTTTAAAATTGACCATTGGTCAATCTCACACTTTTTTGTGTTGGTGAAAGTACAGTTAATACAGCTACTGAAACTAAAACCTATATTTTTCGGATTTTAAATGAATCCTACTGATATTATATGTAAGAGAAGTATGGATATATTATATTTGTTATAATATTATATGGATTTTGATGAAACTTTATAATAATATAGTATATATAATAACAGATAAGCACACCTGTGTATAAATACTATTGTAATATGTCGTTTCGTTAATTATCTTTTATGTACATAAAGAATAAATAAATAAATAATATAGCTTACACATCAGAATAGTACATATATAGGCTATATTTATCCCCGTCTACGGAATTTTGAAGTACTCGGGTGAACTCCAAAAACAAAGCCTGGACGACACACGACACAGTTTCCTACTCCTCGTAATTTTTGTCCATCTATGATAGGAACAATTTTAAAATTTGAATCATAAGTTCGATCTCAAAGCAGTCTATAGCCCCTGGCCCCTCAAGCTCCCGGAAATCGTATTAAAGGGTTTGATTGTTGTCTCTTTCGATTCTTATTGCAAGAATAGCTGCGATATGAGAATCTGAGCCTATTGTTAATGCACGTTTTTTTTTATAGCATAGATGGGCAAACGAACAGCCGAAGCCTTACGACTATCGACGCCCATTAACATCCACACAACCAGAGGTTGAGATGCGTTGCACTTCTTTCCCTAT